>ML682004.1:4563209-5165539 GCA_007922195.1 Podocnemis expansa
AAGGTCACCTGGCAGGATTACTGTATTTTCACATAGAGTTAAAATAATTGAGCTAAGGATCCAGATGGTGTAAATCAGCATAACTCCTTCCATGAAAATATTTCAATTAATGAATTATTTTTTTCAGTTTGCAACTTGCTCCTTTTCTCAGTTTCTATCCAGTCAGTATGTTTTTCAAAAATTAATTTTTCTTAGTTTTCCACCTTCTTGTCATTGAAAAAGGGGGAATGACTATTTCTCATTTTGGGATTTCACCAAAATTTGGGAATTGGAATTAAACGATTCTTTTATTAAAATATTTACTTTTGAAAAGAGGTTTTTTGATTTAAAATATGTTTAATTCTAAAAGTTTCAGCCACCTCTAAATAAAATTGTTTAAACTTGTTGGATGGGGGCAAACCATGCTATATCTGGTTCTAACATCTGGCTTTTTAGCCACATGTGTGAAAAGGAACAATGTTTGAAAGCTGTGTTTTACCCAAGGCATCTGCCAACGTTAACCTGTTTTCCTTAGACAATAACCATACTGAGATTTTTTTATGGGAGTCTCTCTTGTTTCTAAAATATAGCACTGGGAGATGCACCAGTCTAGAAAACCCGTGGGAGCTTTACCCATTCTCCTACCTACACTTGCTTTGCGCAGCACTAAGTGATAAGGTAGCGATCGCAGCAGAAGCTGAGCTATGTTAATATCTCACTGCCACCAGCCCAAGTACTCATACAATGGAAAGCGATTTTCATAGAAGCCTTATTGTAGCCCATTTGTATGATTTACTGCAGAAAATAACTGCATCAAATGAGCCTTTAGGGCTGATTTCCACATCAGTCTGACTCAGCTTTTCTTCTGCTCACTTGCACGCTACGTTGTGAATCCACCCTGGGTAGCAGGAGCTGTCTGTGCTCACCAAGAAGAAAGAGTTTTCAAGCTTCGACAACTAGCGCTTTTTGACTGTGTATGTAAGAGGAGGCATCTCCTGCCCTCAGACCAGCCTGTTAGGCAGTGAAGCTATGAGGACATCTACTTTAGTTTAATTGTAGACAGCAGGTTAGAAGGCCAAGAAACCTGATGTCTCTCACCATAAAGTTTTATCTGTTTCCAGGTACACTAGCAGCTAATGGGGAAATTCTTGTCCTCTGACTTTCTCAAACAAGCTGCCATGCACCTTCCTTTCCTGATGCTTATTGCATCATTGAACAGGGATAAAAGGTATGTAACCTGGGGTTTATTAGATGCCACTTTAAACACTTTCTTTTATGCTAATCCTGAACAGAACATGGTGAAGGAGAAAAAGCAGAACTGACTTGTACAATGTAAACTGTAGAAAGGCCACATCTAGGCAAAGCTATTTAGAACAGCCATGTTCACTGATAGTTCATTTTCTATTGTTTGACTAATGTGCCAGTTGCTTTCTGCATAACTTTTTCAAAACCGCAGAGGCTGACTTGAAAGCAGAGAGGGCCATAACCAATCTTCATGATAGAGATGTCTCGGAAGTTTGGGCATTGAAATCTGAAGCTGAATTTTGTATTGTGAGCCTATTTTTACTCAAACAGATAAAACTGAGGGAATCAGGAACATTTCAAAACATTTTCGGAGCACTTTATTGAGAAAATTGTCAATGAAAAATGAATATGGAGGATGATATGAGGCATTCAATAATTGGAAGCCATTTGCTAGGCTTTCTTGGCAAAGTGTCAGTGTGTATGTTTTTTAAATCATTTTTACATTGCTAGATACTGGGACAAAATTCAGAGGCAAGTATGTCTACACAGCACAAGCTGTGCGCGGGCTAGTTTACTCTAGCACTACCTTGAATTCAGCTACAGCAAGTACCTGCAAAAAAAGCATAATGTTGGCTCCCCATGTGACTAGTTCAAGCCCATCACATTCGGTGCAGACTCTTTGGTAGCCTGCCCTATAGCTCATACTACATTGCCTCCACTGGTGGTGTTACCCCGACTAGCTAAATTCAAGGTAGCTCAAGTATTCAATATTTAGTTTTCTCCTTCCCATGTACTGTTTGGTCCCATGCCTTCATATTTGCTCATGATAAGATTTGTTACTTACTTCATGGGCATGAGTAGGAGGTGAACCTCCTGATAGCCCATGAGTCTGCCCTTTCCACCCGAGGTCCCTTCCACTTTCAGCCTCGCCAATGAGTTCTGGTCAGCAGGCAGCCCTGGCCTCCCCAGGGCACCAGCAGAGCGCTTCAAGCCCAGGTTGCAGCCTTTAGTCCCAGACGAATGGCTGCCTCGCCTCCCTCTAGCCTCACCTGGTTTCTAGGGAGGCTGAGCACCAGCAGGTACAGCTGCCTGGTCCTGCCCTTTCCTAGTCTAGGAAGAGCAGGATGCAGAAAGAGGGGTTGGGGCCTCAGGGAGGAGGGAGGTGGAACCGCACCTGGCTGTTTGGGCAGGCTAAGCCTTCCCCTGCCCGTAATACCCAGCGCCCATGATCAGGAGTTTTCTCAGTCTCACATTCTCTTAAAACAAATGTTAAAGTATTAACACCCCATAAAATTATGCAAAATACAGTCACTTGACCCTAAACTTCCCCAACATATCTCTGCTGCACAGATGTGGGATGGTCTGATGGGGTATTCAAAGCCCAAACTGGACAGCAAGGGGTTAATGAATCACCTGGGGCCCAGTCAGCTGACACCTGCATCAAATGCTGCATCCGGTAGAGGAATTAAAAAACAGATTGGAAAAGAGCTGAGTGCAACCTGTGCCTCCAGCAGCGCAAAGAAGAGGAAAGATAACTGCCCCGAAAGGGATCTTCCTGAGGGAAGAGAGACCTCAGCCCAGGAGTAATCAGGAAGAGAAGTGTGGTCCCCTCTCCCCTACATATGGAGTCTGGACACTGAGAATCTTTTCTGCTTTCTTGGTTTAGACTCCCCCAGCATGGGAAATGCTTGGACTGTGCTGGCCCAGGGTCAGGGGAGATAGGTCGTGGCCCAGCCTTAAGCATCCTTGGTTGGCAGGTCATTGGTAACCCCAAAGAGTCCTTAGTTGGGGCCTGGTGGAGTGGGAGGGCTTGGGATCCCTTACTACAATCCCACCAGCCCGGGGTCACTCGCATCACTAGGCTACACCTCTAACCAAACCCTGAGCGAAGACCGGTACATGTGTTCACATCCTTGCTTGTGTCTTGTGTACCCATAAGCCCTGTTCCAATATTTAAGGGCATCAGAGCATATATTGTAAATTGCTTAATGTTCTTAACAGCTAATTAACTGCAAAAGATTATTGTTATGGGAGATAATCTCTTACAAGGTTTTGATTCATCCTATTTGTTCACTTTTTTAGTTTTATGCACCTAAAAAAATCATTTACGTGCATCAAGTCATTCCCAGAAACTGCAGCTGCCATGGCAGGAGTTTGATCCTGTTTCACAGAGATTAATTTGCTCCTTTAAAGTGCTAATCCTTCCATCTAAACCGACATGAGACTCCTAGGCACCTTTCTGCTACACCCCATTACCTAACTAGATACATAAATCTGGTCAGGAAAAGTCATCTTCCAGAGGCTAGAAGTGATTCATTTTTAATGCTAGCCGAGTCCACGGTTTCACTAAACCAGCTTGACGTTAGACTTCAACAAGGTAATAAATTAAAGGGCACAGCTTTAGTCGATAAGACAGCCAGATATAAGGAGTTTTAAAGTTACAGTATATAATCTGCCACCACTCCACTGAATATTTTCCAGGGCCCCAAGTTATTGCAAATGGCTGCATTATAATCCTGACAGTCACAATGCTACATTTCAGGATCTAATAGTGATTTGGTAGGACACTCCTGTTTTCAAGAATTTATAGTTTCACCAAAAAGGGTGTCACATAGCAGGAACCTGACATGATGGACTGCATTACACACCTGGTATAAATTGACATGGCTCCACTGATGCTGATTTACACCAGCCCCAAACATGGAAAACTATCACTATTTGATCGAGCATGGAACACTATAGGATACTGCTCGCAAATGAGAGCTCTTTTATTATTGACACAAATTACTAAAAGAAATGCCTTTGCAGATCTAAGCCTAAGTCTTCATATGATCCAGACTATGTGTGCTTAATTTAACTCATGGAGTAGTCCCTTGAAAGATATTTGCTGACTTGTGAAGAAACTAAGCATTTCTTTTTTTGAAAGCAAGCAATGCACATACTTTATTTAAAAAAAATGATTTCAGTCTAATTGTGCTATTCTTAAAACATCAGATTGACTCAAAGATTAAAAGCTTGCTGCCACAACTCAGGAACCACCATAGCTCACAGGCCATTGATATAGAAGAATGTGAAACTGGCAAACGAATGATACTAATTTAAATTTATTGACTACTTTTAAAAATCAGATTTGAAACTTTAAAAATCTGTTTTACATGGGCAGTAAAAATGTCACCGTATTTCACAAGGCTTTTTAATGTACAGCACTGACATTGACAAAGATTCACAAGGTAAGATTTTTTTTTTTTAATTCCCTGAAATGGCAATTATAAAAATCCACATCCAATTCTGCTCTCAAGTGCGCTGAACTAACTCAATTTATTTTACACCTTTGACATTACTCCAGATTTGCACTGTTACTTCCAAGATCATAATTTTGTCCTACTTGAATAACTTGATTATGATTTCTTTGTAGCTGCCTAGACAAACTAACATTTTGCACTCTTGTTCTGTGATATATTCATGTTTTTAATATTACTCCTTTTAGTCTGGGTCACACAAACCATGAGACACAGGAAAGAAAGAGCTGGACCTCAAGACTCCATGCTACCAGAAAAGGAGGTGAACACAGAACACCCAAGTGGAGTAGGCCCTAGTACAAATATTCTACCTTCCATTGAATCCTATAGCCCTTTTAAAGATTAACAAATTTATTTATCGCATGAGCTTTCATGAGAGAAAATCCCTCATCATCACCGAAGTGGGATTTTCTCCCACAAAAGCCCATGAAATAAATAAAATTTGTTGGCCTTTAGGACTCCTTGTTTGTGTTGCTGAACTGGACTAACATGGCTACCTCTTTGGACCTTGTCTTCCTCCCATTGTTTGCCCTAGTCTATACGAGGCCGGCTTTTCAGTGGCAGTCAACGATCATTTATGCAAGGCACATAAAATGACTTGTGTAAATGACAGCGACTTCCTAAACCACTGCTACACCCCAGGGAAAGCCAACTGCAAATCCCTTGTAGTCGGCTTTTCCCTACGCCTCCTGGCCTCAGGACTTCTGGTGCCAACTTCCAGGAGTGCCACAGCAAGTTCAGATTCATTGCTCAGCACTCCCGGAAAGCTGGGCTGATGGCAGCGATTTTGCCGCCATCAGTGAAGAGATACTCTTTGTCTCCAGGCTTGCTGATATGTGATGTTATAAATGAAGAGTGTTTAGAAACTTCCACACAATGGGGAAGTGGAGAGATTCTAACACACTATATTGCTAGTGAAAACTTTTCCCATTTTTCAGTTAGTCATGCTATTAAAAAAAAAAAAGAAAAAACCCCATTTATTAGTTTTTCTACTTAAATAGAAAAACTTGAAAACTTGTTTTGAAAACTTGAAAACTTGTTCAACAACAAAGAAAATTTTTTTTCCTAATGAAATCCTGTAAACAAAATCTTCTTAATTTACTTCTAAAAATGTAAGTTTTCAGGGACCCAAAACAGACCATTTTCACTGAAACACACACACACACACACACACACACACAAAATCAGTTTTTGGTTTTAAAAAAATGAATGTTGACAGAGTTGAAAATTTGCATTTTGATCAAAAATACTTTGGGGGGGGGCTTGCGACATTTTTCTTTTTAAACTAGTGCTAGGAACAAATTTCTTAGACAAGAACCTCAGTGTGAATTTTCAGAATTAACTAGTGATTTGGGATGCTTCAACTTTTAAGTGACCAGTTTGACAAACTGTAAATGCTTACTTTCCAGAAGACAACTCAAGTTAGCCAGCAACCAATGAGGAATTAAAATAAATAAATTAAACAAACAAACAAAAAAAACTAGATATGAAGATTTCAGCCCTCATTTAGCACAAAATTGAGACGTTAAGGACAAAATTAAGGCACAAGCCAAAGAATATAAGAGAAGGAATTATTCAGTTGATGAAATCCAGGTTTAGATTTTTGAGCATAAATGTAATTTATTTGATATAAATGTAGAAATAAATATAAATGTAATTTACTTGATATAAGTGAACCTTTTTGGATGAGTCACATGACTGCAATATTAAAATTCAATTTTTATACCCTAATTACGGCAGAACAAGTGGGCAAAAGGAATAGGGGAGTGGTACTCTATGCCAAAATGGCAATTCCTCCTTCTAAGTCACTGATAACTTCTAAGAAAAAGATATTGAGTGCTTATGGATCAATGTCCAAGCACATTAAAGCAGCACAAGATGGGCCATTAGTTGGTGTCTGCCACAGACCACCAAATCTTTATCCGCGTGTAGGGAAATAAGCTACATGATTGTGAGGGACTTAAATTTGAGTGACACATCCTGAATGTCTCATGCTGCCAGTTCTAAAGCATATTTCAGATGACAAATTCTGAACTCAAAGTATTGCATGCAACATGGAGAAAGTCTATATTGGAACTTGACTTGACAAATGAAGAGGAACAGATCACCAAAATAAATTAATGGTAGTTCAGGAACAAATGGTGATGACTTGACCACAGTTATAAAGTGCAAACAGAATAAACTCCAGACAAACACTGTATCTACAGGGTACTTTAAAAGGGCCAGCTTCACAAAGTTGCAAATTATTATGAGTTAAATCAGCTGAAAGGAACAAGTTGGCTATGTCCACACGTAGCTTGTAAACTGAAACAACCGTTGTTGTTTCGATGTAAAAGTTGTCATGTCTGAACGACGTTTCGTTATTTCAGAATGATGAGCCCTGTCATTTTGAAATAACAAACCTTATTTTGAAATAGTAAAACCTAGGCTGAAATTGAAATGGCCGTTATTTCAAAACAGTTATTTCAAAATAATACCGTTCAGATGTGTTATTTCAAATTAACACTTTTGCCCTTCTCCTTCCTAGGGTGCCTTCCTTTTTCTATATATTGTGTGGGGGCATGGCCCAGGGAGGGTGCCATGTTGCCACACCCCCCATGGTGCCCCTCTCCTGATTTGAAATAGCAAGGCCTGTGTCCGGACTTGCTATTTCAATTTGAGGTTTTTGCTTATTTTGCTTTAAGTTAATTTGAAATAATGATTTTATTTCAAATTAGCTTATTTTGAATTAACTTATTTTGAAATAAGCATCTATGTGAGGACATAATCACAAAAACCTTAATAATACATGGGAATGGTTTAAGAATACTTTATTAGATCCCAAAAGTCACAATCCCACAACTGAGGAAGAAGGCCTTATTGGTCAAAACCTTGGTTTAAGAGGGAAAGCAAAGGGAACCATAAAAATAAAAATTAACGTACAAAAATTGGAAGAAGGATTAAGTGAATATAAATTAGAAGCTGAAAACTGAAGGAAACTCATAAGGGAAGTGAATGATATAAGGAGAAACCTATGGCCAGCAGCATTAAGGACAACAAGAAGGAGCTTTTAAAATATATTGAGAACAAAAAGACATGTAACAATGGTACTAGTCCATTAGGAGATGAACTTGCCAATACTAATGCAGAAAAGTTCAATAGATATTTCCATTCTGTATTTAGGGGGAAAAAAAGATGCTAGACTCATATTCCACCAATATATGTAGTCAATTTCACTACTCTCTTAGAAAGATACATAACACAAGCTGCTGAAGCCAGACATTTTTAAAAATCAGCAAGTGCAGATAACTTACCACCAAGAGTTTTAAAAAAGCTAGCTGAAGAGCCTACTCGACTGTTAATGTTATGCCACTATTTAAAAAAGAGTTAACAGGATGATCCAGGTAAATATAAGACTGTCAGTCTGATACCTGTAACTTCATTGCTAGTGATACATGAGCCAGCGTGATTAAAGCCAACTCATGTATGTCTATGTGTGCTGCAAACACACCCAGTGGCTGTGTAGACGTAATCTGAGTCAATGCCTCTGGAGAACGTTTTGCTCAAAGTCACAGCTTCATCATGGGAAGCCAAACCTGGCTCCCTAGGCACAGATAACGCTGCTCTCTCATGATTGGCATGCAAAGAAAGTAGAAGCCATACTGTGGCAGCTGTTGAGGGAGTCTATTGATTTATGTGAAGCTACCAGCCTAGGCCAGTTCTTCTCAGTATGACCAAAAGGGGCAGAACGTGACCCAAATAAGTGAACAGCAACAAAACAATAAACCCAAGTCCTGCTCAGGTGCCTCACCCATTCTTAGAAACCATAACCTGAGGCATAAACTGAGCAGAATCCAAGTTAATACTGCAACCTGAGACCCAGACAGTTGTTGTCTTTCTTCTCCTTGAGTATTTCTGCAGCCTGGTCTAAGCTACCAGTGAATTTTGGCAGTAGTTGATGGGAGATATACCAGCTATGTAGAGTACCATGCCTATTTCCCATCAACTTCCTAAGTCCTGCTTATGATGGCACCCTTAGTATACTACACCACCATGAAATGTCCTCTGGTCAACATAATGTTACTTTTCTTGTGGGGGTGATTTAAGGCCATTGACTTCCAGGATCAATTGAGCAGGCCTTCACTGCCCCTCAGTCAATCCCATGGAATCGATTCTGTGCCGCTGGCAATATAGACATACCCTCAGGCCTTGTGTACGCTACAAATATTCTGCTAGTATAGTGATAACAGTAGAGACCTTCTTGTAGATGCAGCATGTTCCAGCACAACCTCCCCAAATGACAACTACGCTGACAGAAGCACTTTTTTGACATAGCCACATTTACATTATGGGTTTTGTCCGCAATAATTGTAATATAATAATAATAATAAGTGGTGTGGCTTCTTCACGGTTCTCACCAACATAGCTATGCTGCCAAAACTATGTAGTGTGGGTAGGGTTACCAGATGTCTGAATTTTATAAGGACAACCAGATATTAGGGAGTTTTTCTTAGATAAGCACCTATTAAGCCTTACACCATGCCAATTTTTTACACTTGCTATCTGGTCACCCTAAGTGTTGACCTGGCTTCATGGTTCAGCCCTACGAAAATGGCCTCCACCCAGTATTCCAGGTGAGAGGAATTATTGATGCTTTCACACACTGCATATTGGCTTTCCTTGTAGTTTTGCTCTTACGCTCTGTGCCTTCTAGCTTGTCTACACAGCTAACAAAACCTTAAATAAAAATGATTGCTAAGATCATTTTAAAACAGCTTAATTCACACCATGATGCAGACTCTTAGCAGAAGTTTCTGGAAGTCATAACAAGGGAGGAAACAGCCAGGGAATGGTTCTGAGTTCACCTTAGGCATACAGGCCAAGAGAGCTTTCCTATTTCGTGTTCAGGTACTAAGCAAAATAAGGGAAAGTGAGTTCCAAGGATCTCACAGTTTTGATTTTTATGGTTGTTTTCCTTACTTCCTTGTACATAAAGGGCATCAGCCAGTTAGAGATATCTTTTGGACAGAGTAAGATGTAAGAAAACACACCACAGTTAGAAAAACGGGAGTCCTGTGGCACCTTAAAGATTAACAAATTTCTCCACGCACCAGCTTTCATGGGCTCCAACCCACTTCGTCAGATGCAACATGCAAGTGAAATGGGTTGGAGCCCATGAAACTTACACCTGAAGAAATTTGTTAGTCTTTAAGGTGCCACAGACTCTCATTGTTTTTTGTTTGGGTTTTTTTTTTTAATGTACACAGATGAACACACCTACCTGTCTGGAACTTGTCACCATAGTTAGAGCACCAGGGAACATGAGATAGACTTACTAGTCTTTAATCGGCATCCTTTTTATTTATTTATTTTAATTTTAGCATTAGCTAATGCAGCCAGTAGATGTTTCATGAGTGCTAGGCTTCACTGAGGAGAGGGCCGTTCTTGTGGGCAGCAGATCTTGGTCACCCTGGATCAGGCCACTGGTGAATCTAACCAAGCGTCCTGTTTCTGGTCATGGACATTTCCCCAAACCATTTGCACAGCAGTGCTTAGAGAAATGACCAGGGAATTGCTTTGCCAGCCCTGGTGGTCATGGATAATCCTAATCATAGGATATCTTTAAGAATAGATTAGAAACAAGCCACCTCTCAGGGACAGTTTATATATAGTTGGTCCTACCTCAGCCTAGTCAGCTGAACTAAGTGATCTCTCAAGGTCCTTTCCAGCCCTCCAATTCTGTGATTATCAATTTGCTCCCCGAAGGATGTGATTCAGTTGTCTTTGTTTTATCTTAAGCAGGATACAAGTGAAATTCACTTCACCCCCAAAAATCTGATAATTCATTTGCATAAAGCCAGAGCAATTTTAGAGGGGGTACACAGATGAAATCCTTCATACCCTGAGGCCAGGATAAGTAGCATATAGTTACCCAAGTTGGAATATGGCTAGGATGTTCATTGAGCCATACTCTTTTTGCCACCGCTATTCTTAAAAGTTGTATGGTAACTTTAATGACAGCTAGTGGCTGAGACCTCTCTCGTGTGCCTCCACTGAAAGATGGAGCCTCCAGAAACTAAAAGCATAAACTGCCTTCCAGCTGGGATACTGGTTCACCGAGTAGACACCTTTCTGAAGCATCTTCAGCTTCCTTGGAGGTTTCCTGTCCAAGTATCTGACTTTTTGCCAGCTTTCTGTTCCTCCAAACCTGGGAGCTTCTGTATTTGAACGTGCTTGTGACATAATATAGAGAAGCCTTAGGGCTGCTCTAACTTCTTGCTAATAGACTGCAAGAGTCTCTTCTTTCAGGCAGGAAAACAAGAGTGCAACATGTTCTGCCCCCATCCTTGACAGGCACCATCCATATCTTCCACAAAATACCCTCTGCTAAGAGACTCATCTACTGCCTCACAGTTGCTTCACTTTGTTAGGCGCAGACGATCCAGCCCATTAGGACTTCATTTGCTCACCAGTAACTAAATAGCTAAACATCATAAACCTCAAGCTTCATTTCTGAATAATCCTTAAGAAGATTCATCCCTATATGTGGCAAAGGTGGGGTTATCTTTACTTGGAAATCCCTACAATACGTTATGACACAAAGAAGTCAGGTAAGTCACAAAGGTAACAGCCAATTAAAAACATTAACTTGCTTATATCACACTCATTGCATGTATATTTAGGGTTTTATTGAATAGCGTAATTGCTAACCCACACATTTACATAGTCCATGAGTACCCTAGGAGCTCTTTGCCATTGTTCAGAATAATGCTACTCCAACAACTTTGTCAGTAAAAGGTTTATTTTTATGGGTATGGTTCATGCTCCCTCTCACCCTTCTCCCCTCCAAGTGAACAAGTTATAATGGTAAAACACAGTTTTGCCAACATATCTAAATCTATGGTAAAGGCTTCAGCTGACACAGCTGTGTTAGAGAGAGCACGCCTTCACCCCCTCCTCAATTGACACAGCTACTCAGGCAGCCATCTGTAACACAGATGTGGCCATATCTGCAACTGGGCCAGGTTTTGTTTGTTCTTAAGGGGATGGCTAGCATAAGTCCAAGTGCAGGCACAACATGAGACTCTCTGTACGACACCCAACACATTGGGACCCTGTCCTGGATGGGCCGTTTGCTGTATCTACCAGTTTTGTGTTTTAATGAAACAGTTACATTCGTCTCGAAGACCACAGCTATCCCCTTAAGCAAAAAAAATCAGCTCTTCAGAATAAAAATAGATGGGAACCAAATAATGGGGTGACCAAAATGCCTTTACAATGACATTTCTGCAATATGTTGAAAATCTTTGTTTTAATGTTAACCAGGCTGACAGCCAAACAGCCTAAAAATCCTGGAGCGTACAGCTACTCAGACCTAACCCACTGTCGTTGCAACTCCCATTACACTTATTCACAGCTAAGAACTCACATTTAATAGCGCTAAGGCTGTGACAAATGGGCAATTCATAGCTCAAGCTGACTTTCTACTCTTATCTGCTTACCACTGGGTTTTCTTCTGCCTCCCATTAACACAACTGCAGAAGTGGCACTCAGTGCCTTGGCCTCAGTCCTGAGGGCTCTGGATTTTGACAGCCTGCTTTGCATGCTGATTGTCTCAACGTTGTTGTTGTCTTAATTACTTGTATCAAAATTTTTCCATAGAAGGTGGAAAGAGCCTCACTGGGAAAAACAGATGAAGGGTGCTGTAAATGCATGGTGCCTTATAGTGTGAATCACACATTGTTGGTGCATCATGAATCCAGAAGGCAGTCAGCGATCTACGCTGCTTTCTTAATCCCCAGCCTGCCAACACCACTAAGTGGCATGGAAGAGGAGCAGGCCATATTTACAGCTACTTCTCTTTACCACTTCCACAGCCGTTGTGGTCTGGCAGGTTAATAGTCATTGTAGTACTCACATTTCACTGAGCTCAGGGATTTTAACTGTGCCCAGCCCTTGCTAGGACAGATTAAGCCATCACTGGACCTCGAGCAAACATACACTTCTGTCGTGACAGAGGAATGCCTAAGCCTAACAGGAGCAGCATTGCAAATTTGCATCATTAAAAATAAAATAATCCCCAAGCACATACTTTGGTCTCCAGGTGTGTGCCTAGTTTTCCTACATGCTACTCCAGCCCTGGCTCTATGATCCCCAAGAAAAAAAGCCTCTTCAGGGGCTCCCTCATCCCATTGCACATCCCAGGCAAGAGTCAAGCAAAAGCCACTGGTGATTTTTCAGATGAGGAGCCAAACTGGGGGTGGGGGGGGGAAGCTGTTTGGTTTGAGTCAAAATTGACATTTTTGCAGGTTCAGTTTTTGCTGTCAGGTTTTTTCCATCCTTGATTTTTTGGGACATAGCTAAATGTCAAAACATCACTGATTAGAACAGAAAAGAAGCCAGGAGTCCTGAGGCACATAAAAACTAACAAATTTATTTATTGCTTGAGCTTTTATGGGAGAAAATCCCACTTCGTCAGATGCTTTGAAGCTCATGCAATAAATAAATTTGTTACCAGGTAGTCTTTAAGTGCCACAGTACTACTTGCTTGTTTTGTTGAACTAGACTAAGACAGCTGCCCCTTTGGAACTTGGCAACAGAAAAGAAGAATCTCATTTTGAAAGGGCCAAAGTGAACAATTTTTACTGAATTTGTGGGGAAACTTGGGTCCCCCTAAATAATGTGTTTTGGTGACTTTAGTAATTAAATAAAGCCCAGCTCGAAAAGGTAGTCTATAATGAGGAAGGGTTAAGATTTAACTCATCCTTTTTAATTTTGAGTGACTGTCTTGCTCATGAGGGTATCTGGAGGATTCAAGCAGGGCTGTAACTACAGTGAGGAGAGCAGGGCTTGGCCCTGGGCATGGGAGCCGCTCCATTAAAGGGCACTTTCCTCACTGCTCGCCCCAGGCACTAGCCATTATAAGGTTTGGAAAGCACCCCGAGAGCTCAATTCCTTAGTTACAGCTCTGGATTCAAGTAGACACTACTGCCCTAGTCCTAGATCACTGTGTTTTCCATTGTCTTAAGAGCCAGACAGTGAGCACTGGAAATTTGAATGTCTCCAGAGGCAAACATACCTTCTCTTATGCAGAAACGCCTTGAGATTTTTAATGATCAATCATCTCAGGTTCATGCCCCAGCCTGAAGTGGAGAAATTCCATCTCAAGGCAAGAGACAAGTCAAGCTTAAATGTTTCTATACCCAGCCAAGGCCACCAATATGCATGCCACTTGAAATGCGGACAGACGTCCACTAGGAATTGAACTAAGTGTATGGCCTATTTTCAGTTACTTACCAGGTATCAGGTGGCACTTCCTGACTGTGGGCCCAATCAGCAGTGTAATTAAGGGTAATGCAGGTAAATTGAGTTTACCCGCAGCTTATAGGGATAGTATGAATTCCAGGTTAAGTTAATTTACCCAGTCCTTTTTTTACAACTCTGCCACTGGGCCTAAGTCACCATTGCCCTGCGCCTGCTCAGTTGCACAAGTGCAAAGTAGATGTGCTATTCTGATTCGGAAGCATATTATTCCCACTTTGTGTTGGTGTAAGTGACTCAACAGGTGGAGGGCAATGGTGAATCAAACCTTTTTTTGACTTGGTGCAGTGCCTGGAGGTGGAGCACCTTAGCTCCCATGCCCTGCCAACCCCAAGTCTTGAAGGGAAGGTGAGGAAATTGGTGCACAATTTTCCCAGTTCAGCAGAGTTTTTAAGTATCATCACATGCACATGGAGGTAACTGCACCTCATTGCACATCTCATCAAATCAGTTACTGAACGGCTGTGGAATAGCTGATTTCAAAAGGTCTATGAGGAGGAGAGCTAAAGCTCTGAAGACAGACTTTAAACCTACAGTGCTAGACCACCTCCCTCACAGTCCACTCTCCCTACAATCTATGCATTCGTGTAGCCTTAATAAGAGTACATCAGAGGAGGCAGGCCAGCCAAACCCTGATAGTACCAGTCCTGGTATATTTTAGACTTGCATCATGTTGCATTGTCCATGGAGCCTGATCCAAAGCCTCTAGGACAGGGGTCTCAAACTAAAATCACCACGAGGGCCGCATGAGGACTAGTACAGGGACACATGAGGACTAGTAAATTAGCCCGCGGGCTGCACCACTGAAACCTTTTCATACAACAATATTGCATGTATCAGTAACAATAATGTTGTTGCGGGCTGCAGGAAATAGCTTTAGGGGCCGCATGCAGCCCACAGGCCTTGTTTTTGAAACCCCTGCTCTAGGAAAACCCCTGGCCTTTGCATCAGAACCACAGGCCAACACTTAATGGCTGCTTCAGTTCTGAAGTTACTGTACCCATTCAAGACAACTGTCTAAGAGCGCCTATTATTCAAATACAGGAAAAAGCCCAGCTGACCACAACTTCTCTGCTTTATTGATGTGCATCAGCACTGAACAAAAGTCCTGAATCAGTAACAACCCTTATTTAGAAAGTCAAGGCCAGAGGAGAAAACAGCAGCTGCTTGGCAAAAGGTGGAAAGGTTTAGGCTGAGCAATTTTGAAATTCAGGAAATTACAGCACTGCTTTTGTGCCTCCAGTGTTAAAAGGTCTTGTGTCAGCATTTACATTAGCCAGCCTTTTGTCAGGAATATTAATGTTTGTGTTTAGCTGAGTCTTGTTATACAATAGACTGTTTTAGGTAACCAGTCTGGGGTAAATTTTCAACATAATAAATGAGGAGCTAAATATCTAGGAATATTGGGATTTGCCTACTATCTAAACCCATCTGAAGAAAGGCAAACTCCACCTGACCCCTCCACAGTACATTTAGGCAAATATTCAATGCTGTACATAAGAAGAAGTCCTATCCTTCTCTCCCTGGTTCTTTAGAGTAAGTGTTGACAGGTGGTGGTGTGAGGAAGCAGGATTTGAGCTTTCACTTGATTTTTGTTTTATTTTAAGCTTTCCTTAACAGCAAATCCATCCTCTAGGGCAGTGATTTGCAAACTCTTTTTCAAAGGACCCAGTTGAAAAAAAAATCATTTATGCCTGTCACCCAACAATTATATCTTTGAACAACGCATTCCTGTCTTTCAGTGGCAGTGGAAGGGGATCTCACAACCCAGTACCTCAGGGTCTTTGACCTAGTGCTAGGTCCCAACCACTGGTTTGAAAACCACTGCTCTAGGATAATTGGAGAGCTGGGCTCCTTAGTGGTGTGAGGCACAACAACACTTACAAGGAGGAGCTCAGGAAAGGGTTGCAGGTAGATGTGGACACTAAAGCTAGGTCTACATTGGACACTTAAGTTAACTTAACCAGGCTTAAGTTGTCTTAAGCAACTCCATGGCCACATTTGGAGTTCATTAAGTCAACTTAAGCACTTGTTTAAGTCAACTTAATAATTCTCACCCTTAAAGTTGACATTAAGGGTTAAGTCGACTTTATTAAGTCAGGACTTAAGGCAGGAGAGCCATTTAAGTTGACTTCATAAAGTCAACTTAAGCCAGGGGACCCATTTAAAGTCAATAAAGTCAACTTTAAGGGGGTCCCCTGGCTTCAATTGACTTTATAAAATTGATTTAAACAAATGGGGACTCTCTAAGTTGACTTAATAAAGTCAAATTTAAATGGACCTTGTTAAGTCGACTTAACTGAGCCCTCTAGTGTAGACATAGCCTAAGGCAGTATCTGTACATTGAGAACCTCTTGGATCTCAGTCCAGAATTTTAATAGTATCGGCTTCATAGTAGAGATGTTAGGGGCTGGTCCTTTCCTGGGGATTCCTCACTTCATACTTTTGCTTGACAGCTACTGAACACACCTCCCTTTCTCTTCACCCTTTGAAGTATTTGTCAGCTATTCCATTGGGAATACTCAAGCACAATCTTGATTCTCAAAGTCTTTCTCCTCATCAGCTGCTGTGAACAAGGCAAGGTCATAAAATAGCTTAGTCACAATTCCAAAAGCTGACCAGTGCCACTCACTGGTTTTGAGTGAAGTGCATCAAACAGGATGGTTAGGGCAGAGTGTGGGACTGTTCTTTTCACATTTGCAAAATTATATACTGAATGAATGAATTTATGTGTTAATATTTTTCTTCTTCCCCTCGAAATTAATGCTTCAGTGATTTGATATTGTTGCAACTCAGACTTCTCAGAACAACCATCCAATACCATAGCAATAATTTAACTTGTGGGCATATACAAAGGAGAGGAAAAACATGTTGGGAAAGCAACAGATTTTAGTGTCAAGTTGATGCTGGGGAATTATAACAATTAAAATTATTGTAATAAAGTACTTTCAAAATGATGAACTGTTGGAGATTTTTTTTATTTAACATAGAACTAATGACAGGAATGCAGTGAAGTATGGCTGGAGGAAATTAAAAAATACCAATTTTCTACCATCTTGTTCATGACTTGAACCTCACCTTACCATCTGAAATGTGTAAGTTTTTATTATGAGTATGTAGAAAGACTTCCTTGCAGAAGTGATACAATGTTCTGTCTTCTACCAGAGACAGAACTGGTGTCACAACTGTTGGCATAATGTGAAGTAGATATTGATATTTTTGTACCACATGAAAAAAACGTTTCCAAGGGAGTTAAGATGGATGGTTTAGACTGACAAATTGAGTCTGCTCCCAAAGCACAAAGCCAAGTAAGCATTTCTTGGTCCAGGACAGCAAGAAGGTTCACCAGGATGTACAGCTTCCATCTTGTTTTTGGAGTTGTATGAAATATTCACTGCATAATTTGGAAGAGTCTGTCATCCCATTTCTATTTCAAAGCTGCTATGACAATAAAACTGTGTGACAATTCTGAGCAAGGAAAGAAAAGTTTCATTCGAATAGAGTGGATTTCTTCCCGTAGCTATTTGGATGACCTGCACATATTTACTTCTAGATCTAGATTAGGCTTTCTTACGTCCTGATCCTGTGCAATGTAAGTTAATGGGAGTTTTCTCAAGCCTTAATTAAGCAGTTACCAGTTTCTATATACAACAGTTTATTGTTAGCAGTTTCCTATGAATTCTATTTTCATTTATTTTAAAAAAGAAAATTGGTGGTTTTTGAACATTTTAAAACAAACTTGGAAGTCCTGAATTTTGACAACTATGTTTTCTTTTTTCCAACTGGCTCTGTTGCGGAGTTGCTTGGGAGTGTTCACATACAACAGTAATGTCCAGCTCTCATCTAGTGCTTTTCATCAACAGATCACAAAAAAAACTTTACAAAAGGAGGGCATTATCATAATGCCCATTTTACAGAGAGGGAAATGAAGGCATAGATGGGCTGTGTCTTACCCTGGGTGACCCATCAGAGCAGTGGTAGTGTTTTACAAATCCCAGTCAGGTTTTGCAAGTTCCAGTCCAGAGCAGAGCTGAATGCCTAACTATCCTCACCCCCAAACCAACAACAACAAAAAAAAAAAAGTCTTAAAAGAATGAAAAAAAACCACCTTTCCTTTGTTCTTTTGATTTTCAACCAATCAGAACAGGGCAACATAAAAGCTTGGCCTGCTTACTTTCATGGGATCTGAAGGTACTTTTCACTTCACTGGGTTGAGCCCTTAAACTAGCAGTCTTAATAACCTTATTTGGTGACTAATGTAGTTCAATATGCTATTCAGAAGCTTCTTTTCCTGGGACTTTGCTAGCCTAGTACCACAGGGAAGCCAAAGTGGCTGCTTAGCTACTGTCTTAATGAAGCTGATGTACTGCACAGCTAATTAGCTGAGCACGTACAAGATGCTGGGTGCTGTACAAATCACAAATCCAAGCCTAAGGATCATTCAAAAAGACCAACAACTGAGCAACTGTAGAAAGGTGTTTAGAAAGTATTAAAAACTGTTGTGAACTCAGAACTTGCATATTCCTACATCAGTATTTCAAGATGGTTGTGACTGGCAAAATGGATGTGTTTGCTGTCTGCTCGTCTACCTTGGCTTCCCTGTGGTGGAAACAGCTGCATTTTCCTCTTTTACATTTGTTTATATTTTTCCATCCCATTATGGTCCATCTCATCATTCCAAAGAGCAGCTGTTCTTCAGAATTTTTTTCTGATTACAAACTAAGGCCATGCAAATAAAAAATTGTCATTTTTTTCAAATGGAAAATTGGGTTTTCAGCTAAACAAACATGCTCCTTAAAAAAAAAAACAAAACTAATAGTCCCGTGGCACTTAAAGACTAACAGATTTATTCATTGCATGAGCTTTCATGGGAGAACTGTCCTAAAAGTTTTCAGCCAAAAATACTTTTGGTTTTTAGGCTCTGTTTTTGATGAAAAGTCACAAATTTCAGCTGAAAGTTTTCACAAGTGTTTTTTCCCCTCCATTGTCTTTTTCTTTTCTTTTCTTTTCTTTTTGACAAAATATTTCAACATATCTCCCAGCCACCTCTAGTTGCAATTGACATTATCATGAGCTTAAAGTCTGTACTATTTGCTGTAGGCCTGACTCTTAATAGAAATGTATGGCATTGTCTTCATTTCCCCTTTGCTTCAAAGACAGGAAACTGTAAAATTACAATGTCTTTAAATGATAACTGCCCTCTTGAGCACTGTCTACACTACTAAAATTGGTACAACTGAAACAGAATTGTAAACAGCTTAGGGCTTGTGTACACAACAAGTTTGGCTAGAATAACTATTCTTGATTAACTTCATGTGTGGATGCTCTTATTCTGGAATAAGGATGCCTTATTCTAAATTATCTTAATCTGTTTGAGAACAAGAGTGTCCACACATGGTATTAGCCATTAATTTGCTTTAATTCACACTCTATCATATTCAGAGTTCATTTTCATGTGTAGGTAAGCCATAAGTACAGATGGAAGGAAAGACCATGTTGATAAATCATGGCTATACCTTGGGGCATTGGGAATCTCTGTAGGGAGCAACAGGTGGCACAAGGAAGAATTTTATCTCCAGTCCATAAGGTTTCCCCAGAATGGTTTTGCAGCCAGTACAGAGGAGCTGAGGTGCACCTTCTCCTTTAGGCTGCTTGTGACTCTCCCTGACAAGATGTGGTACCTAGAGAAACAGCATTGTTAGCAGATCTATCAGTCCTACCCTACTAGAGCAGCCAGATGTCCCAGTTTTATAGGGACTGTCCTGATACTCAGAGATTTTTCTTCTATAGGTGCTTATTATGTCCTCCCCACATCCCAGTTTTCCAGAGTTGCTATCTAGTCACCCTATGCCCAACTCATGAGATTAATTAGCCATTGGAACCATTTCCTAAGGGTTGTGGAACAGCAGCTCCAAAACTTCGCCTTTATGCAGATCACTACATCATCATCAAAGATTTTTGCAGACCACCACGTAAGCAAGGTATTTTAAACATTTTTAACATAGTCTGTGACTGATGGGAGGCAAACTTCTATAAGAAGAGGTATTAAAAAGACAGCTATTTCTAATAATGTAGTATGCTCACTCACAAACATATTGCATTTGTCACAGTACATTTACCTGCAGTAATTTTTTCCCTCCAGAGACCACCTGCAGTATACTTGCAGACCACCAGTGATCCACAGACCACAAGTTGGGAACCACTGTTGTAGAAGATTCTCTGTCATTCATCATTTCAAAGTCAAAACTGGAAGTCTTTCTTAAAGATGTGGTCTTATTCTGAGGGCGTTCCGTGGTTTGTGGTATAAAAGGACATTTGACTAGCTGATCATAATGGCTCCTTCTCTCCTTGGAATCTAAGAATCTATGCCAAATAGGACAACCTGCATAACTCCTCCATAATTTGTTTACCTCCATACAATGAAACCAAATCACTTTTAATGTGCATGAGGCCCAGATTCCTGCGTAAGACAGGGTAAGTTCTGTTCACCCGAGCACTTCAGTCTCTGATATGAAATGACTGGATGTCAATGACTAATGCTCAGAGATTTGCAGAAATACTAAAGTTAAAGACAAGGATTTCCAAGATGGAAGCATTTCCGTTTAAGAGCCTATGGTTTTGTGTTGCCTGTCACAGGACAATACCATATTAGACTGTTCATTGGAGCTAACTGAAGTCATAGAAGCACTGTAACAACACACTTCATTACAGGGGAATTAAAGGTTCATAACCTTATTAGTTCCATCACATGCATGCCTTTGTGATACACCTTGAGGCACTGAATTCAGTGAAGGAGAAGAAAGCAATGGTATATGAACTCATGCTCTTAGCAGGAGGGTAAACTGGATAGGACTACCACTTCACTCATTCATCCGTCTTCTGTAAACTCCACTTTTTGCATTGTGAGAATTATTTCTTTATAAACTTCCATAAATTTCAAAGGGGCAGCTGTGTTAGTCTAGTTCAGCAAAACAAACAAGGAGTCCTGTGGCACTTAAAGACTAACAAATTTATTTATCTCATGATCGTTCATGGCAGAAAATTCGTCAGACTCTTCCATGTATTTATTTCCTCCCATTCTCTAAGATCTTCCATCTTCAAAGCTTCTGACAAAGTGGGATTTTCCCCCACGAAAGTTCATACAATAAATAAATCTGTTAGTTTTAAAGTGCCACAGGACTCCTTGTTTGTTCCCCTCCTCCAAAAAAATTGCTGCTTGCTGTTTTTACTTTCTCTTGCAACACCAAGTACGAATAAGACAGTCATAAAAGTACAAGTAAACAGTTAATAGTCACGCATCATGAGTGACCATGGCTAATTGTGGCTTGTTACAGAAGAAAGTCCCCCCTCTTTCCTTTAGCTTATGTTCTAGGGCAAAAGAATAAATGGACATAAATCAGGCAGCAAGAATGGTAACATTCAAAAACCAGTAGGAGAACATTTCAAGCTACCTGGACATTCTGCAAACATGCAAGTTACAGGATGTCAGCTAAAATCTTCAAAAAGAAAACAAATTAAAATGGGAATCCACAGAATTGGAATTCATATGCAAGGTTAGTACCTTCCCACTGGGTTTGACTAGAAATCTTGAATGGCTGGGTCATTACAAAAGGTGATTTCCCCTCTAGAACCCTTCTCAGCACTGAATTGCAGCTCTGGCTTTCCCTCCTCTGCACTGTTTGAACCAGTGAAAGTGAAACCATCTACACACACTGTATTTGGGCAAATACTGTTGGCAGTGTCCAGCATCTTCCTTCTATTGAAGTGATTTGTAATTAGGGGTGCTCAGTAGCTCAAAGAAATGCTCAGAATTTTACAGAATTGAACCCTACATGATGGATCCCCTATCTGTCTTCAAAGGGGAGAGATTAGATGGAAGAGCAGAATGATGAAGCGGGGAGATTGGATTTAATTACCCTTTCAGCCTTTGCTGCCTTGTGATATTTTGATGTATAGAAATCATCAGTTTTGATGTATAGTAATCATACGCACGGCTGAAGCTATGGATGAGCCGGTGTGGCATCAGTTCGGGGTGCCCCAGCTTAGGGATGCCACCATGCTGGGGGGGGGTGGCTGGCCAAGAAACCAGACCGTGTGCCCTCACCCCTCCCCAGAGCCAGACACTTCACCCCTGGGGGCGGAGCAGGCCAGCCGATGGGGTGGACTCCACTGTCTCACCCCGCCTCTGGGCTTGCCCTACCCGCCCGTAGGGTGGAATAGCCGGTCCAGAGAGGGGCAGGAGAGTGAAGTCCATTCTCTGGGCTGGCCTGCTCCACCCCTGGGCTGGCTATTCCCTACCCTGGGGGTGGGGGCGAGTCAGCCCAGAACAGGGACTGGGTTCTGCGCCCCCCACTCCCTCTGGGGTGCAAAATCTAAAGCCAGCTCAGAGTGCCACAGCCCCTTGAGCCAGCCCTGATAGTATGTCTGACATATATTTACTGGTTCAGCATTTCAAATTGAGTAATGGACTGTCCAGCTAAAAACAAGTAATTTATTTCATCAAATCACTTAAACACTACAGAATGAATCTTTTCTGTTTACTTCCATGTTACCATCCCCTCTAAAAAACTCCAGAAAGCCTCTCACACGCCACTACCTCTGCAGCTCCTATGTCTGTGATGAGCAGATGAAGTCTCTCTCCCACTGCCTAACCAGGGTCACTCCAGTCTCATGGTCACAGCATAATTTTAATCAGAAACTCACTATGTAGCTGCACAAGAAAATCAATGAGTGGTGATAGGATTTAAAAAACACCTGTCCCAGACACACAATGGCTGCAGCGGTGCACGATAGCTTATCAAGAATCTTACATCACAGTCTACAGGCAGCCTGTATGGCATAGCCCTCAGACCTTGCTATGGATGTGTGTGAATCATTTTTACTAAGAAATACTCCTTCAGAGAACATGTTCTAAAGAGTCAATGCATAAATTCTTGCAATAAGAACAACCCTTAACAGCTGCTCCTATTTTCTTAAACTACAAAGCTGTTTTCTCAAGGTCCTATTGTTCATTTAAAAGACAAAACAAAACAAAACCTCGCCAGCATGAAGCTTAGAATTCATTTTCATATTTTTCAGGAAATGAGCCTGTTGGATGCCTTCTGTCAGTGAAGTATTATTGGAAGACTCTTAAATGTACTACTTTTCTTGTTACCATGGAGCAGGAATCTTCAAATAATAGAGGGGCCTGGCAGCTCCAGCTCACAAGTTTAGAAGGGTCACTGGAAAGCGCCTTTGTTGCAGATGTGCAGAATAATTAAGGACCCTTAGTCAACTGACTTCGATCCTCCCGTCGTGGCACTCAGGGATTTTGTTTAATGAAGTCCTCAGCTTTGGAGCCCCCGTTAGAATCTGCACATGTGCCGTAGAGACAGGGCCATTGGAGAGCCTCACCCCATGTGATGAGTCCTGTGAATGCCACGGCTGCGAGGGGGTAACCTTGGTTTGTGATCACCCACCTTAGCATGAGGAAACATGCCTGTGCCCACTCAGGGATCTGCTTCCCAATTCCACTGGCTACAAAAAACCAAGTACTCCTTTCAAGCTCTACCCAAGCCCTGCTCTCTCTTTACAGATTAATGGCTTGCACTCCCCCTTCTCCCAGCTCTCAAGCCCCCTGAACTTCTCCATGGAGTGTCCAGTCAGACATTCATCACATGTAAAACAGCAGACCCCCCCCATATACCAATCCACCTCAGATCATTGATCCACTTGACACACAGCACTTAGAGATGTTCAGAGTGGAATCAAGTATCGGTTTACTTAACAGAGTAGCAAGTAGAAGCATTGGAAGCAAAAGGTGTAATATAACATAAAATCATAGCACGCATTCTGAAGCCTGGACTTAATTAACAAAGTATTCTCATGTCTCATCAAGTATTACTTCCCCAAAATTCTTGCCACACTTTATGGCCATATTTGATTGTACCCCAACTTTTAGGAGACAGAAACACTGTAAGTTTGCCCCCCAGGTGAAAGAGTCAGGGTGTCTCTTTCTCCATCCCACCCGCTTCACACCAATCCCTCCTTTGTCTTTAGTCCCACCTTTTGTCCCTCCTGCTTCCAGATTTACTTTCTCGTAGATTTTGTAAGGTTTTGCAACTGGTTTAGTATGCAAATAAGCATAGAATACTCAGTATGCAAATAGCAAAACCGGGAGTGGAATCTGTTACCAGAAGGGAACATTTCTGAAGTATATCACCTCCTAGGGACCCGTCTTAACTCCAAAACCTTAACATAATTTGCACTATAGGCTCATCTCTTTAAATATTATCCATATGCATATTTTGTCATTATGAAGACCTATGTACTACTGCATGTTGGGAGAGACATCACTTGCCACCTTTGTGAAATACTATTCATATATCCAATGCAGGAGATTCTTGTAAAAGCCTCTGTACCATCTGACCATTGGTGGACACCAATAGGCCTGAATCACTCACTCCACCTGGCTCCTTCATCTGGAACAGCTAATCTGTTAAATTAATAACTGTGAATAGAATATTGGGATGAGGAGGAATTTTATCTGGTTTCATTATATCTCTGTAACGGTCAGCCCCCAGGCTCCCAAATTCAGAGTTGTCATCATGTGCATAAAATGGACCATTTTCCACGTGACTAAAATGACCTAATCTACTAGAATTTTTTGACATGTGTCATCAAGATGGGGGATAAAAGAGACCTGGCTGCTATAATTTATATGGATTTACAGAAATCCTTTGACAAAATCCCTCACAAGGGGCTGTTTGGGAAGCTAAGTAGTCATGGGGTTAGAGGTAAAAATTACTTTCATGGATTAGAAACTGGCTGACAGATAGAAAGCAGAGTAGGGATAAAGAGTGAGTTTTCAACATGGAGTGATTAAGTGAGATGCCTCAACTTCTGCTCATAATAACAAAAGGGCAGATGCCAGCAGGTGGCAGAATTTAAAGATTGCAAGTATTTTTAGCATGCTCAAGATGAGAGAAGACTGAAGAGAGACCCTAACTGAGCTAAATGAACTGGATGCACAATAGCAGATATATCAGTGTTGGCAAATGCAAGATGCAATGTAAAAAACATTGGAAAGAATGATTTGTCTATTCAAGCACACAGCTTTGTTCTTAAAAAAACTGTAACTGCTCAGGAAACAAACAAACAAAAAGACCTCTTTCATGCCCCAAAGTAGTCAAACAGGACAAAGTCAACAGCATAAGATTTGGGGCAGTAGTCACACAATTCCATTTGCTATGCCCTCACCCTGAACCTCTGCTTTGAGTGGTGGCCCCATCCACAAATGGAGATGGTTCTCTGACAAGCAGTTTACAAGTGTCCCAGCAATTGGAAATGTTTCCATACATGGAGAGCCTAAAGAGGTTACAGCTCTTGTTAGTTGAGGGAGAAGTCAAAGGAAAGGGGGGCATTATAGAGGTAAATAAAATCATAACTATAGTGAAGGCACATCCGGGCACTCTTAGTCAGCCTCCCTCATAATACAAGAAAAGGGCAGTCAATGCTATGGAAAGCAACAGATTTAAGAATGGTAGTTAGTATTTCTTCCATAACTACAGAATTAACCTGTGAAATTCACTTTCATGACCCCATTCAAGCCAAGAGTTTAGCAGGATTTTAAAAGGCTATTGCACATTGATATGGATATCAAGAAAATCCAGCCACATGGGAGAGGGGAAAGCAAATAACATATAATGCCTTTTGCTCTGAGGCCTCAAGCATCCACTAATAGGATTAGGAAGAAAGTTCCCCTGTGCACAGATGTTGTAGGGTGACTGACCCAGGGAAAATGGGGCAGCTACACCTGTGCCATAATTAGTTCCAAGCAGAGGGGACAGGACTAAGGAGGGTCAGGTGGTAAATTAAGGGACTCCTAGGCCTCATAAAAAGTCAGATCAGTCAGCAGATGGAATTGCAGTTGCTCTGGTTTCTAGGCATGACCCTCAGCCAGGAGCAGTAAGGAAAAAGTGCTTTCTAGGGAAACCAGGGTCCTGTAGTAGGATTAGGAAGGTTATGAGGTCCAGGGCTGGAAACAAGGCCCAGAGGGTGAGGTACAGAAAAGGCCTGTAAGACCAGAAGACTTTTCTGTTGGGTTGGGACATCTTAGTTTGGAATCTGGTCCCCGAAAGGGGTAGGTCTCCTGTGATGTGGTTAAGTGCTAAGCCTTCACTCCAGTACAGACCTTTACCAGAAGGGTGAGGAAACCAAGCTCAGGAAGGGGAATTGAGATAGGAAGGGTCAGCTACCTCATGCTTGACTGAAAAGGGGGGCTATGGTGCAGTCTGTCTCCTACAACAGCTGGTTATTTCAGCATTTCTGGCACTTTCAGGAGCTGGAAATGGGATACTGGCTGGTGTAATGATATGGCCTTTTCTGAGTCCTCTCACCCACCAGAAGTTGTGAACCAAGAAGAAATTCTAGACTGCTAACCCTGCTGCAGACCATGTACTGTTTCTGTTATGCAATATAGTGATAACAACTTGTAGCACCGTTCTACCTCACCAGGAGTTACAAAACAAAGCAATATGTGTGCAGCAGGCTCTCCACAACCTGGGTGCAATGTCTTATAGGCAGAAGGCTGAAGTAGCTAGGAAGAACAAGGGAGGAGGAAAGAAACAGTCACTCCTTGGGAAAGACAGACTCCTTGACTTTTAGATCAGAGCTGCATTAAAATTCTCCATGCCTCCATCTTAGAGATCACAGCAGCAGCGCCGCTAGGGGAATAAGTTAGAGACAATATAGCTTGCAAACCAGTGTGGGTTTTCTGTCGGTCTGGGAAGCAGATGTAGAGACAGCCATCCTGTGTACCAGACTTGGATTTATGCCTAATTCTCTGCTTTTGGCAGAGCATTTGTTCTTTGCCCAGTACCATGTAAACAGAGGAATAATGAATGGCAAATGCAGGGATATTGGCCCTCTCTATGGACTGTTTCTCCTCCACCTTGCACCTGAGGAGATTGGTGAGTAATATTTTGTTGGACAAACTTCTGCTGGTGAGTGAGATGAGCTCTTGAGCCAAAAAGAGCTCTGTGTGACCCAAAAGCATGTCTCGCCAACAGAAGTTGGTCCAAATAAAAACAAAACAAAAATTCTTCATTCACCTGGTCTCTCAAATACTCTGGGGCTGACATGGCTCTCCAACTACACTATTTAGGTCTGAGTATTCATTTACTTGATAAGGGTGAAAGATGCTAAGGTGTGGTTTTGTTTTGTTTTTTGGGCAGTGTTTTGCTACTATTGCACACCACGGTTTTGCCCAGGTATAGATGACTACACAAGGCAAAGAACAAAGGAGAATCGGGCTTTGATTTTTCTAGGAGAACATGCATACAAGTTCAATAGAAGAAGATCCTTCTCTTCTTTTACATAGACTATAAGTTCCTGCTTTACAATCTTTTATTAAATATTTCACAATGGTCTGTGTGAAAAGATACCACCTCTGTCACATCCCCTGCAATAGGGACGCTCACCTTCTGAATTACAGAAATGATGTGTGCTCATCTAGCCGTGTCATTGTGCATAAAGATGAGAGGTCCAGAAACATTTCCTGTGCATCTTAAAAACTTATCAGCCCTTTGCTGCTCATGCCAAGAGCTATTCAAGGGAGAAAATGCTCTGAACAATAGATTAGCAGGGTGACAACATGGGCAGCTGTGCACTTATTCAATTAATCAACAGACATGTCCTTGCAGCAAAGTGGGTAACTGAAATTAGCTTTTTAATTGACAATGTGCTGCTTTCTATTATAGATATGCCTCTAGGAGGAAGGGTGCCCCCAAAAGGCATATTATCCATGCATAGCTCAGCTCGCTAGCCCCGTGCCTGGTTCCAGAAAGAAAAACAGTCCAGTACCCTACCACGCTAGCCAGGAACAAGCATTCTTTCTCTAGTTGATATCAGCTGTAGCTATAGTCTGTGCCACGTGGATTCATTTTCAATCAGGCCTGTGTGTCATTTTTATATCACTTATTGCAACCAGCTGCTCCATTTGGAAAAGGTCCTTCCAAGACCAATTATTATTACAAGGTAAATATCTCGCCCCAAAGGCCTTCTTCTGTAGTTACGCTAATCTGATTTTGCCAGACGAAGTCAGAAATCCCTTCTGACTGAGTAGCTGACCTCTTCAGGAGTTTATGAAGGTCACAGAGCAAAGGTCACCTTTATGGGATAGCTGTAGCTGGATCTACAACATGCTTCATCTTCAACAACCCAACAAAAAGCAAACATTTTCTGTGGTATCTTTCTAACCCTGTTTTGTTTGCTGCATTGCCAGCGAGAGAAGTGTTACATGCTAAGGGATGAACTCTAGTGCTAGTGGGCTGAGAAACAGTTTAAGGCAGCAACCCGTGCATTCCTGAGAGTGGTGAAGCCTCTGTCAATCTTCATGCTGGGTGCTTCAGTCCCGCTCTGTGCTATTGTGGGGTTTCCAGAGTATTCTTAACCCTTGGAATGGCTCCTGTTTGCACTATTGCTGCTATTACGTGTTTCTGTAGTGCTAATTATTGAGTGAAAGCCAACACTGAGCAGCATATTTGCATATCTAAACCCCTCCTGATATGGTACTTGCACTAGCACCACATTTTTAGAGATGAGAGAACCAAACTTTAAAGTGACCTGGAGAGATGACAGCGGAGGGTGGGCGGGTTGGGATGGATATGTGTGGGGAACAGAGATCTGGTTCTATGCATGTAACCAATACGTGTGCAGTAGTCACTTATGGTTGTAAATAGACTTGCTAACAGTTATTACAACATATACAGTAATCCCAATGCATTTAGACATATGCTGGCTATTAAGCTTTTAACTGCAGGTGGACAGGACTTGCTAGAGGGAGTCTGTTATGTAGAGGATGTGTTAAGCCAGGGGTCTCAAACTCAAATTACCACGAGGGCCGCATGAGGACTGGTACAGGGCTGCACAAGGTCTAGTATGTTAGCCCAAGGGCCGCACCACTAAAACGTTTTCATACAACAATATTGCAAATATTGGTAATGATAGTGTCATTGCAGGCCACAGGAAATAGCTTTGAGGCCACAAGTGGCCCATAGGCCCCGTGTTTGAGACCCCTGTGTTAAGCTAAGAGAGTTAGTTTAGCTACATAGGTAGCATGGAGGTATCAGGGATGGAGCATAGTTAAATCCTGAGGCGTTGCTGTGCTTGGACCTGCAGAGCACGGGCCCTGCATCTCTGTGGCTGTGCCTGGATGTGACTCCAGCTGCTTGCTGCTGGCCAGCAGTGGCAGGAGCCAGATCCAGGCTGGGGCCATCTGCCACGCCTGGCTGGCAGCACAGCAGCAGGGGCTGGATCCGGCTCCAGGCTGTTTGCCAGTCAGCAGCAGGAGGCTCAGAGCCAGACCAGGAGCCAAATCCCACTGCTGTTGGCAAGCGGCAGGAGGCCTGAAGACGGAGCTGGCTCCTGCCACTGCCTGCAAATGGCAGGAGCCTGCTCTGAGCCTTCTTCTGCTTGCCGGCTGCAGGAGCCAGCTCTGCCTTCAAGCCTCCTGACAGATTGGGGCTGCGGGGCAGGGGCTGGACCTGGGCCCCAACCCTTTCTGGGAGCCAGCAATGCTCCTGGTTAAATCCTGGTGAAATGGAATGATTTCCTTCCAAGCTCACCTTGAAAGCCTAGTGAAGATGCAAGAGAAAAGATCCAGAAACAAGTTAGTTCTTATGGCCATCTTATACAGCCATCTTCCTACATTCTTCCTGTCTAAGGTGGCTCTTCGGTCTCAGTTATTCCATCTGCTGTATAAAACATTATAGCTCCCAAAGTGGCCTTTATTTAAGCTTGTGTCAGGATAAAGTAGATTGGAAGTTCTAGTTGTGCTGATGAGGAAAAACTAACATATTTGGGTTAATGCAGGTTCTTTTTGGGGGATTGAATCCCCCATTGCAAGGACTAGAGTGCAGATGTGGCATAAGGTGCTCAAGGTGTGTGAGAGAATCCTCATTTCACATTCCTGCTTTAAAAATTTCTCCTATTAAATTAAAGAATCTGGGATCTAAACTGAGAGGTAATTTAGATCGGAATCTCCATTGGGGGACCATCTTTGCTGTACATCTGGAGCCCAGATTTCCAGGTGCTACCACAATGCAATGAAATGATAAAGCATTGTGGATCTACAGATGACTAGCATCCAGATAGAGTGTAAACTGTTTCTTTTACATCTACAAAGTTGGATGAAGGGACGTGGCAAAAGTGGATATTAACTGAGAAGGCAAACTGACTAAAGAGAATAGGAGCAGTGTTTCAAGAGGTCAGAATTCATGCATCCTGTCAAAGTTATTAGGAGAAACTGCCAGGGGACCTGTTCACACTTGCCTGCTTCCAGCCAACACCATCCATTCTTTATTACTGTGTCTATTAAAAATTCTCAGTGAGACTTTTGTGTGTGTAAGCAGGGGTAATCTTAGTGAATAGGGGGCCTTGGGTAAAAGTCAAGGATGCCCCCACCCCATGCTGTGGGGCTTCATGACAGAAAACACTTCCAGCCAAACAATGGCAACAGCAAAATGAGCCAACTCAACCTGTGTGCTAAAACTGAACCATGCAAGTTGAATATTGCATCAGTCAGTTTTTGTACTGATCATTTATGAGTGAAATTGTGATTAAAATGCTATTTGTCAGTGAAGATCTCTTTTAAAAGCCCTCAAATTTTAGGGCCAGAAGGTACCATCACAATCATCTAGTCTGAACCCTGGACCTTATCTGCCCACCCACCTCACCTTACTATTTCATAAATCAGGGAAGACTGGTCCTATCATGAGAAGGCCAGTCATATTTTCAGTCTTTGTGTAGAGCGTAGCACGTATACACACAAGGAGAAAGGCATTTTGTTCTTTTTCTATAATTAAGTAGTTAGGCACCATGAATGACATTTCCAAAAAGCACCTTCATGATATAGGAGTGTGAATCCCGCTCACTTTAAAATATGGTCTTGATCCTTTAAATGGTTCAATATAAGAACCTTTGAGCCAACACAGCAAATTGTATGTCATCTGCTTCCTTCCCTACAGTCATATGGAGTATGGCAGGGGGATGGATGGGGCCGGGGTGCCTAGAGCTTGACCCTATCATCCGTCACCCCTGATACTGTGTTAAATTGCTGCAGCCAGCATAACTTAGAACAGCCCATAAATTACTTGATTTGCTCTGGTCACCATTTCAGCCCCTGCCAAGTTGCAGTGTGAAACAAGGAAGACCCAAAGGAGGTTTAATTGTTTTTGCATCTCCTCTCCCAGGATGATCCGGAACAGCAATCTCTTTCTAAGTAGCTCACTCTGGTTTTGTGGCTAGGGAAACCCAGCTGGTAGTGTATGGCCATTGTACCATGATTAGCGTCAATCTTCCTGCCTGTAGTCTCTTTCTTTGGGCCTTCCCCACTCTTTTATTCTGATTGCAGTTTATTCTTTTCAAAATGTGCCAGTTTGGCTGTTTGAGACCATAACCCTCTTCCTTCTCCATTGAAGATCCCATGCAATGGGTACTTCACCAAGTCACCCATCCATGTGCCACCTCTAGGTGTGAAAGAGGGGTGTCCATTCTGTGCAGCGGACACCTGCCCATAAGGAGCTGGAGTGAGTCCCACATCAGATACCCAGCTGTACCCCCCACCCTTTTATTTACAGTCATGTATTTTATAGGCTTCACAGATCACTTCCCTTCTGTGTCCTCGAGCTCTTACTCTGCTGCGGATTCCTCTCTAATGAAATTGTTAAAAGCCATCTTGAAAGACAAACCTTTCTTCAGCAAGAAAAGTAATGTCACTGAACTGAACTGATTGCTCATGGTTGCAGACAGTGCAATTCAATCACTTGAAACAAAGATCCCAGAGTCTGGAATTCCACTCTTAGAGCTGGCCCAGCTCTTGCCTTTTCCAGCAATGTTGTTGCGGGGCAACACAGGTAAAACACACTGGGAAGCCAAATTTTATTGGCCAAGACTGTTTTAGATTTAATGCACAAAACAGAACCCTCAAGCATTTGATCACGATCTCAGGCTGAACCACAATGACAGCCAGGCAGCAGTTATACAATGACCAAAATCAATTTGACTTTAATGCAAATGACCCCACAGCTGTGCTGAGTTCAATCCTGCACCCAAGTTTGTTCCAGCAGTGTACCAAACAGACACACACATCTGACAGAAACTGGCACACTCAAGATTCGGTCAGACTGGATCTAACAGCTGCATGGCAGAAGCAGAATCGTGCCACTGCTGTAAATGAGGCTTTTTCTTTGTTTGTTTAAAAGAAGATGCTCTGACTGCAATGCTGATACTTATTGTTAAGGCTTTGTTTGCCTTGCTATGTCATGAAGGACAAAAGGAGGTTTGTCTGATTCAGAAATGGGTGACCTAGGGATGGTGGCAGTTGGGGGGATTTTTACTAAAAATTAATACTTTATATTTAGTATTTATGTTATTATCAAGGATTAAAAAGGGATCGTCTAATGCTTTCATAAATTCTTACTCAGTTGTTAGAGAGTCAAAGAGCTCAACAAGTTGCTTCTGACCATTTAACACCTGCCAGTGATGTGCTTCACATCATCCTGGAAGAACGGGCTGGCCATAGCACAAAGGCACACCAGCCTCAGTTTCCCCTCATCCTGCCATTAAAACACACACACCAGTGACTCTCCTGGTGGCCACTCAAAATTCCAATCCTGAGCATAATTTATGCAGGTGTACGTACAATAATCCAGAGAATCTGCATGGTAAAACTCATCCCCAGTTCCCCCAGTCAGACAGAGAAATGCCTAGCAGATTTCCAAGATCAGCAGCACTCAGACCCCAGTTCCTTTCTGCCCTTGCTCCATGTCCCTCTGCACCCCCACTCTGCAGGCTTTCCCAGTCAGAGGGCCATGTCTTCAGCCCATGAATCAGATCAAGGACTCAGCCCCTTTTAGCCTCCCAGCAGGAGCTCTCTAGCTCAGGATCATCAGCTACTCTCTCCTTGCCAGCCTCCTATCCAATTCTTCCCTATTCCCAGGGAGTGCTTTCTGCTCTTTAAATTTCTAAAGGGGTAGCCCTGTTTAGTCTAATACCTGACAAAGTGGGATTCTCTCCCATGAAAGCTCATGTTCCCTCTAATTACTCATAGACTGTGTGTGCAAACAATTTCTTTGTGTGCGCAAAAACATTTCTTTGTGACCACCAGTATTAGCGCTATTGAATTTTTTTGTGCACACTACATTTTTTTGTGTGCGCAGGTTTCATGACCTGTGTGCGCACGCACACGCGCACAGCTTAGAGGGAACAGTGCATGAGATAGATAAATGTTAGTTTTTAAAAGTGCACCCGAGGCTTCTTGATAGAAGAAACAAACAAGGAGTCTTGTGGCACTTAAAGACTAACAACTTTTTTAAAATTTCTTTGATAGCTCTCATTTGCTCCTTTCTTTGTCCCTCCAGTCCAGTCTGTGCTCTCAGGTTCCTGTAACTCACCCACTCACTCCCATTTATATGGCCCAGATACTCAAAACCAAGTAGAGTGAGCAAATGAGTCACAGCAGGTGCCTGGGCCTTGCACTTGTTAAAAGAAGGATCAGGTCCACTCAGGAGTGGAATAGGTCTATGGTGCCGTTAATCACAACTACTTGTTCCCCTTACACATCCCATCTAGCAGGAAGTAGCCACATGCCTGCCTGGACCCATGGAAGTAAGCTCAGAGTACAGGATTCACAAGACATATACACCTTTCTAATACGCTAAATATAATATGCAAAATACAGCAGGTTATAGCATGCCTAAATCTCTACGTGGTTTCATTATCCTTAATATGCAGGTCACATAAATAGATTTGACTTGATAATTAGCATATGATTAGTCCACCCATCTATGTTTGTGAAGCATTTGGGTACCAAATACAGTTCTGATAAATGAAATGTTTTAAGCATCTTTGACCGCTTGGTTATTTTGACTATGTCACCTGTTTACCAGGGTAAGGTTAATGTACATTGCAATATTGTTACCACTCAACTGTGAATGGTTTCCATTCAAATTTCCTTTGTTAGTGATATGTTGGTGCTTTCCAGCCAAGTTATTTACACCATAGCACCCCAGCTTCAATAGCAGGTATGATTTTTAATAAATACATTGGCCAGCTACTCAGTTAATATAAAACAGAAATCCCCTACAGGGCCAGTGCCACCCACCTCTGTCACGCTGAGTGCATCGTTTAATAACCGTTTGTGAGCCACATCTATTAAGGACATATTTATAATGTGTACCACTTGAAGTACAGGCAAGACAAAAAAGGGTTAAATAGTGAGTTGGAAAAATAAAATCAAAGCCACTGACAATTAGCACCTGGACCCTATGAAAACTAGCAAAAGAAAAAATAGCGTGACTGAAAAAATCTGTTGCTACATTTTGTGCAATGCGCAATTGCTAGACTGCACTGGGAAAAATAAACATATTAGAATAAATAAGTAGAGGCAAAAATCCTTCTGCTGCCACAGTATCCTCATCTTTCAAGCAGAACCAGGATATTTAACTATTTCCAGCCAAGGTTACAGAGTTAGCTGCTGCAGTTTAAAATAAAATCAAAGCTTTTCAATGTTCAGAAAAAAAATCCCTAATGTTTTTGAAGTGTCATAGAGGATATAGAAAATCTCATTTTAGTTATTCTGCTCTCCCCAGGGCCAGCAGGAACTGGTGGCAACTGATTTAAGCAGGTTGATCTGAGTCCTTTCCTCTGTTTTTCTTATAATTTTAAATGAAAACTGTGAAGAGAATAGATAATCTAGAGCTGCTGTCGTAGATCAGACCGGTGGTCCAGTTTCCAGTCCAATTCAATCACTATCATACGTTTCAGTGGGGAGCTGGAGAACCCGCTTGCAAGCAATTAATCCTCTAAGTAATTCATCTGGGACCCCTCAGAGTTGCAAGCATTTTGCTGGGCAGCAAGCAGTTTGTACATCACTCCCTTAAACTCTGTGCTTCTTCAGAAAGGAGTTCTTTGCCTTCACAGCACTGATCACACAGTGGGCCATTTATAAATAGAGAATAAAGGTTCAGGCCGGCTTTCTTTCCACATCCAAAACTCTCCCTAAAACTGCTAGTAGTTTGGGTAAATGTAAGATGCAATTCAATCGAGTTATTGTGCACTTTCTTTTTGTGCGCAATGCAGACAGGCATTTCCTTAGTGACCCAGTTCCATACCAGATGAATTCAGAGGAACTATTTGCAGAAGCAAACAGTATGCTCTGAACTAAGTCTTTTGGGCTTCAGTTTTATTAAGGAGACAAGCAGTGTTTATAATGATACGACACACATCCAGTTGGCTACAAGCTCCATTCCATTCAAACACTGAAAATGTCCCTCATGCCATCTATTGTGCCTGTTTAGTTCTCATTTATTCAGTTATCGAACTTAACCCCACATAGTTCCTAAACTGTGTTTGATTTTGACAGATATTGGGGCTTTTTATACTCAGCAGCGCTTTTCACCTCACATAACCTTGTCACTGAAAAAACTTCCAATATAGACAGCTTTGCCACTGTCTGAATTCTGCTGAGGATGGCACTATTATCAGTTGCAAATACTTTTTCTCTGAGACTTGGTAAAATGAATAGGATGCAATTGCATTTTATCTACTGTTTGCTACCTACAGTGATGACCTCATTAAATGATGGGTTTCTTTCAGTCCTTTGTGATCTCTAATTCTTTCTAGACTTTCTAAATAGTTTCAGTGCCTCTTCTGAAGTTTAACTGACTGTTTCAAGGATTCTTTACAGTACAAACTGGAAGAGATTCCTTCATGTTTTCCTTTCCCTTCTCTCACTGGTTTGTCCTCAGCTTTGTTAAAACAGTTGTGATGAATGCTCCTCTTCTTACTCACCCCACCATTTTATTTTAATTGCACCAGGTTTCTCGAGGTTTGTTAAGGGACACTTCAGAAGAATCCAGTGAAATATATTTCTCTTAATTCTTTTCCATTAAATTATCAAGCAATAATAGAACTTCAACGTTCCCATTGTTAAGGGCTCTCTTCCCAAAGGACACAGTATAATTCACATATTTTGTAGCCTGTGTGTAGATCTTTGTGAGCCATGTGCCATGAAAAGTGCCATTACTACACAGGAGCAAAGTCTTAATCCCTTTTCCTGATTCTTCAAGAGCCATGGCTTTTGCACATGTACTTGCTTGGAATAGAAAGGTAGATGGGACACAGATACAGTCAAGAGCATCATTGCCCTGGGGAAAGACCTGGAGCCCAGGGCCAGGAGAGTAAGGGACACCCCAGGCCCTGGCGCCAGGACTTGAGGCACATGCCCCGTGTGCCAGGCACCAGTGACGCCCCTCGATACAGTTCTTGGATACTTTTTTTAACCCTCCAAACAGGCTTGTAAATGTGTCTCATAAGCAGTATCAGTTTTGGTAGAGTTGCAGTCCTGACATCCAGTTTTGATGGCAGTATGCCTAGAATCCAGGGCAGGTTGTAGATCTACCTACAGCCCCAAGCCAAACCTCTCCCGCACATCATGAAGGATCAACAACCTATCCTAGAAGACAATCCTTCACGCTCACAAACCTTGGGAAGTAAGCCAGTCCTCACTTACAGATGGCCCCTACCCTTAAGCACATACTCACCAGCAACTACACACCATACAACAGAAGCACTAACCCAGATACATACGTCTTCAACAAATCCTGTTGCCAACTCTGCTGGCATATCTGCTCAAGAGATGCTATCTTAGGACCTAATCAAATCAGCCACAACATCAGCAATTCATTCACCTACTCCTTTACCAATGTGATATATGCCATCATGTGCCAACAATGCCCCTGTTAGACAGTCAGTTGGCCAGACTAGACTGTCTCTGCACAAAAGAATAAATGGACACAACTCAGACATCAAACATAACATTCAAAAAACAGTAGCGGAGCACTTCAGCCTTCTTTGATATTCTGTAACAGACATGAAAGTTACAGTGCTTCAACAACAACAACAAAAACAGACTTCAGCATAAAACTGCAGAGCTGGAATTCATATAATAACTTGGCACAATCCGTCTGGGTATGAATAGGGACTCAAGGTGACTAAATGAGATAATTTCCCCTCTTCATATGTTCTCACCTTCTCATCTACCGTTTTTAATGGCCCACATCCACACTGTTTGAACTAAAACAACTTGTTTGTTTTGCTGAAGTAGACTAACATGACTACCCCTCTGGAAATATTATTTGAATTGACCTTATGTTTGCACTGCAAAAGAGCATCCCCGTTAACTTGCTTGCCTGCCTTCCATGAACTGAAACCACAGTCCTGGTCTACTAATTTCTTTCCCATCGTGAATGACACATGACTCTAAGCTGCAGTTTGATCTAATGGCACAGTTTTAATAAAAATCAGGAGTGGTGAGAGCTGAAGTTTGTTGTAAGTGGCAAAAGATATGAGCTGAAATTTGGGTGTAGGTTGAATACTGAACCCTACAGAAGTTGGGATGTTTTGAGCAATCTCCAGTTTATATAGATGTGAATGGGGTTTTCCACTACATCCATACAAGGCACTTGGGGCCACAAATGATGTTGACTTTCAGTGGGATTTATGCTTCAAAAAGCATAGGTGCTTTTGAGAATCCCTCCCAGTGTCTTTCTAGTCTTCTCACACGATTACAAGGACCCTGTTTCTTTCCCTCCAAACACCTTCCATCAACCTCTCCTCAAATCGGTAATAAGCAAACTCTTTCCAATGAGCAGAAAATGGAGAGAAGGCTAATGATAAACCTATAGACCAGTTCCAAAGGGGTATCCGTGTTAGTCTAGTTCAGCAAAGCAAACAAGGAGTCCTGTGGCAATTTTAAAGACTAACAAGTTATTTATTGCATATAGACCAAACCCTGCAGTAGTCTTATAACAGTGCAAGATACTGTCCTAGATGTAAGTTGCAATACTGAAAGTAAAATACAATAGGATAAGCATTCAAGATGAAGGGCCAGAATCTGATCATGCATAAACCAAAGTTAAATCAGAAGTAACTTTACATGGGTGTAAATTACAGCAGAATAAAACCTGAGGTTTTAGCTTCAACTCTGACTTTCAAATCAGACCCATAGACTCAAGTTCTATCTTTTGAGGTATCAAGTCCATTCCAAGTCAGAATTTGGCTCTTAGCTTTTTTCAACCTAATGTCCTTGTTTATAAATTGAAGCCCAATTCATGATATGCAAGACTAAACCCAGGAATTTAAATAAAAGGGAAAAAGAGGTATAGGAATAAAATAATATCCTCAAAGATCTAGAAAGCCACGAAGTCACCCTGACTGTTATAAAAAATGATGAGGTCATTTTTTGGAAGGCACATCAGGAGGTCATCTAGTCCAACACCCTGCTTAAAGCAAGCTGGGGACTGAACTAGAGGAGTATGTCCTAAAGAGGATGTGGAATTTCCTTCAGAGAAAAACTTGTGTTCAAAATACCCTTTCCCCTCCTGGCCATGCTCCCAAATGGGGGACGGGGTGGTTGCAACCAGCAGGGGACAGGAGCCGTGGCACATATTTGGCTCTTATGGCCCCACTGAGAGGCAGGGAAAGCAGGGGGAGAAGAAGCAGCACCTCATGCTGCTCAGAAAAGGTGCACATGCCAGGTTTGGCATGCGCGCCAGAGGTTGCCAATCCCTGAAATAGAAGATTTGGATAAGCGGTAGGCAAATTGTGCCTCTAAAAGAAATATCCTTCTAAAAATCAAAATGGCTAATCAGCACTTTGGGATTCAGCCTAGGACAAAAAGGTAGTATTTCTTGCTTAGCTGAAAGATATTATATATATATATATATATATATATAATATAAAACTGATCAGAACCAAATAGGAATGCCAAACTTAAGGTTTGTTCACCACTATTTCCAAGTCTGTACATTTAACAAAGTTTTAGGTCTGCCTGTCTTTTATAAGTGGGAAAGACCTCCATTAAAACTCATGAAATCACCACCTTCCCCACCTTCAAATCACTTCTGAAAACCCCCGCTGCCATGATGTCAACAGAATACTACAACCTGACAATTAATAAAATGCCACTGTTAACAATTCTGGAGGAAGATTATGAATGTTCACTATTAGATACAGATCAAATATAACACTAAATGAACAGTATAAATTTCCTTTTCTTTGTTCTTGTAGGTGAGAAGAAAACTGATGGCATTTGGGGGGTAAAACAGATTTGAAGACTAGAGGCATAGGACTGATTTGGAGGTTGAGGGGCAGAATTCATTGCTGGGCAGGGGATGTGCAGATGTGATGCTGCAAACTCCTGCAGCAGGGGCCAAAATCCTCATATCCAAAACATTTGAGAGTATGGGCAGTACTAACTTTCTCTTGGGATGGGCAGAGGCAGTTCACCAGTCATTAGACAGACTGAAAATACAATATAATCTCTTTGTAAATAACCACATGTATGGGGGACAAATCTCCTCATTTGCTGAAGTCTAACTCATTAACTTTTGACCTCCTGATGTTGGCAATACTCTGAGTGGGATGTTATTAATTATATTGCCTTTAAAAACAGCAGAGAAAGTTGCACACACTTGGGAAGACTATTCTGGGAATGAGAAGTAATGATTAATTATTAATTGCTTGTCATCCCAAAATACTATTCTCAAGTGCATGCCACTTTCTCCACAGAGGCTGCTTTAGTTTACAGTTCTTATGTTTAGCTTTAATTTTAGTTTCTACTGTTGAAAATGTTAATTCTGGCACAAAAGGCAGATCGCAAGCTAACAGTAGCTGCCATGTTTGTTTTGATTTTAGCCCTCCTCGCCTTATTCTGGATTGGCTCATGAATATTCATATATTCAGTTGGTGACAATATGAGGGTGTGTCTCAAAATAATGTGAAATATTGAGATGTGCTGTGGTGGAGAAAAGGTTGGGAACCACTGAGTTATTGCAGGAATCAATGAGTAAAAATTTTATGGCTTCTACTATGTTCAGGCTAAATGAATGTAAATTAATCTAATAGTCTCTTTTAGCCATACATAATAATAATGTATAAATCCAAGGTTTGCAGGTAGATTTAGGGCTACAGAATAGCCATCAACCTACAGAATTTAAACTGTTCTGGTCAATGCTTAATTTGTAATGAGAGAGGTGCCCAAGGCAATTAGGTGCCAGGGCTCAAGCAATTAGCTTATATTCCTAACTGATGCACAAGAGCTGGGGCTATGACATGCCAAGCCTCGAGGTGCTGGGGCTCAGCCCTGCCACAAATTAAGCACTGATCCTGGTTCAGAAGCTTCATCTTACTATTCAAGAATGGAAAATTTCAAAGGAAGCTAAAGTAGCAAAAAATTCAAAAGGGGTAGCCATATTAGTCTAGTTTAGCAAAATGAACAAAGAATAAGACTAGCAAATCTATTTATCACATGAGCTTTCGTAAGAGAAAATCCCACTTCATCAGAAGTTTTTGGCAACACAGAACTATGGCTTTTGGCACACCTCCCCCACATTCAGGATAAAGGAAAATGATAGCATATTAATGTATTTTTTGAAAAAAGTCACTTCCATCTAATTTAGCGTCCCTTAAAGCTTGGCATCCTAGGTAACTGCCTAGTTCACTTATATGGTCGAGCCAGCCCTGATCACATGACTTTCATCAGCCCAATAAAGTTCTCATGTAGTTGCTCTTTGGGTTCAAGCTCTTCTCTGAAAATGTTTGGGCTTTGACTTCATATCCTGAAAGAGTTTTATTGAGAAGATTAGTGTTTTAGTAACCACCACATGCTTTAATTATATTCTGTTTGGGGGTAGCGGGGGGAAAGCAGGTTATTTGATCTCTCCTAAAAACTCATCTGTCCACATACCCTCTGGCTTTGCTTTACTTTTCATGTACTGTATGAGGAAAAACTCTGCTGCAGCCGGTTTTACAGTAGCGCAGAGCAATGGAGGGATTAATTGAAGGTTTTCGGTATTCACGCTGTGCTTAAGAGGCCGTTTGGAGACATGTATATTTGAATCTAGCATTCAGCTAAATCACACAGGTCTGACTGCATTGAGTGCAGGAGTATGATTAACAAGGGCTAGAGGTTGCCTAGTCATTTAGAAACTCTAGCAGCACTGAGTTATGAAATTACAACATAAAAAGCAAGACATTATTTCCCATAGAAAGGCATGCTACAGCATAGATGGCATTGAGATAGCTCATTTGCCTTCATTTTTGGAGGCAGATTTCAAACTTTTTTTCATCAGAAGTGAAATGAATTTTGAAGGGTCGGTCTCATTTTCAGACCATATATCCACATCATAGACTCACCATGTAACTTGGACGTGGTTGTTTACAAAATGCCCAGAAGTGGGATAGTTGGTCAGGACCAGGACAAATGGGCAAAACTTTAAAGGAAAGTTTGTATGGTACGTGCATGTGCTATGATGGATTTTAGCTAGGTGTGTCAATTCCCTATCACTTGAGGTTTAGTTTTTATCCAAGCAAGGCTACGTTATAACGCCCCATAAGGAAGAAAGTGTTATGAGGAAGAAATTTAACTAATTATGCAAAAACATTATGACTTTTCAAGAAAGAGGGCCAAATATTCCCATCTGCTTCTGCACCAGCTCTTGTTAACTTCTAGTGCTGCACCACTTATGCCCTCACTGACGTGCTAGGGTGCTATCTCATCCAAGTGATGCAACGATTAGCAGCAAAAGGGTTAAATGAAGTGCCAAACTAGGATGCCACAGGCCTGGGATTCTGCATTTATGTGACTAAAGCCTTCTGGTGCCCAAATTTAAAGGACCTGATATATATGAGGCCATAAGTGAGTAATGACTTTGTTGCAGATAAACAAGTCATTATGCTCTTGCTTGCTTCACATGCACCAAAATCCAGTTCTAGTGGCAAATTTTCTGCTAACCTAAAACAAATATGAAAATTAGAGTAATAATCCTTTCCATGCCATATTTACTAATTTGCACTGAAAGTTTCTCTTTTAGACTGAAATACATCTCCATATACCTTTCATAGCCAGAACACACTGTTATTATATCCATATCATACACACAGTATGTAGACAGACTGGTTACAGGTATGTGTATTCTGAGTAGAACTGTCAATTTTATCATAGTTAACTCAATGATCAACTCAAATCAAACTAACTCAATTTAAAATTCACTGCAATTAATCACAGTTTTAATAACACTGTTAAATAACAAAATACCTATTTAAATTTATTATGCAAATATGTTTGGATGCTTTTCCACATTTTCAAATATATTGATTTCAGTTACAACCCAGAATACAAACTGTTCAGTGGTCAGGTTATACTATTATTTTATTACAAATATTTGCATAAACAAGAAACAAAAGCAACAGTATTTTTCTTCTCATTTCATACAAGTACTGTAATGCAATCTCTTCATTGTGAAAGTGCAACTTTAAATGTAGATATTTTTTGTTACATAATTGCACTAAAAAAACAAAATAACGTAAATCTTTAGAGGCTCAAAGCCCACTCAGTCCTACTACCTGCTAAGACAAACAAGTCTTGTTTACATTGTCAACTGAAAGTGAAAAAAGATGTTTACATGGCACTGTTGTACCAAGTTATGCATTATTTCTGTACCAGGCATGCTGAACATTCATATGCCCCTTTATGTTCCAGCCACCATTCCAGAGGACATGCTTCCATGCTAAAGACACTCCTTAAAAAAATACTATGTTAATTAAAATTGTGACTGAACTCTTTGGGGGAGAATTGTATGTCTCCTGCTCTGTGGTTTTACCCTCATTCTACCATATATTTTGCGTTATGGCAGTCTCAGACGATGACCCAGCGTGTGATGTTGAATTTAAGAACACTTTCACTGGAAATTTGACAAAACACAAAGAAGTTACCAATGCTAGATAGCTACAGCACTCGACTCAAGGTTTAAGGTCTGAAGTACCCTCCAAAATCTGAGAGGGTCAAGAAGATACAGAACATGCTGTCAGAAATCTTAGAAGAGCAACACTGATGCAGAAATGACAGAACCCAAAACACTAAAAAACCAGAATCGATTCTCTGGTGGTGGCAGCTGAAATAAACATGCATCATTCCGCGCTGCTGTTAATTTTTATCAAGTAGAATTTGTCATCAAGGTAGGCTCTCTCCTCTTATACATGTTCACTGCCTCATGTGGGTTCCTCCCACCAACACTTCTCTTCTAAGAGCGGATTTTTGCTCCCAGTCCTTCCCCTCAAGGACTTAATATGGGCTGCTGATGAGCTCTTCCCTTATGGAAGCAGAATGTGGAACAACTTGGAGTGAATACGGCTTTTGCTATCTGCCTTCGAAACTGTGATGCCTTTTGTTTTTGGCAAACTGCGTCTTTAAAGTTCAAAGTCAAAAGTTCAGCTGCTATTTTGTTGTCATAGCTCAGTGCAGATTGTCAAAGGAACATCACACTCTGTGCTCTCACCTTTGTGAGATGTTATTCTTCCATCTTATTCTCCTTAACCTAGAAAATAAATCATATCAGCCTGGGGACATGATTTCTATTTGGCTGCAGAAGCATAATATGTCCCATAGATTATGAAACTAGTGAAGGCTCCCCTGAAGTCTAATCCCTAGTGACTGATGTGAAAATTGTTGAATTCTTGAAGGCCTTTTCCTTCCACTGTTCTTCAGACAGCTACAGAAATGAAAAAGAGGTGAGGTTAGTGACCCTTTAAAAAGAATGCTGTTGATGATAATAACAAATACATATTTTTTAAAAAATTCTAGAAACTTAATAATGTGTTTCAGCCAGAAAATGATTAACAAAAATTAACTGGAAACTAATTTGAGTAATTAAGTTGTTAAAAAGAGGAATATTTTTTTAAGTGCAAATCTCAGCACAGACTTAACTAAGCAGCTATTCTTGAAACCTCCCTAACATTAATGGTCAAAGAGTCAACTGGAAAAAATACAGGGGGAAGTTCTGAAAATGCATCTTTTACAAATGAGATAACTTTAGAGAGAGAGCATTGTTTTAAACTCTTGTCATTTTATACTGAAATTTGTGATAGCTGGCATATTCCTTTTAAACCTAAGCTTCTAAAGTTGTGGGGTTACATGAGGATCTCCACATTCTTTTAAAAATAGGCATATTTCCAAACCTCATAGTTGTGAAGAAAAGCTTCAAAATGTGACCCAGATATACCATAAAGTTTCAAATGCCAGAAGACAGATAAAACGAACCTCTCATAATTTAAATCTCATAATTTTTAAGCCAGTCTCATGATTGTTAGAGGACTGACTCATGATTTTTGAAAGCTTGGGGCTGAAAGTACTGGGTAGGATGATTTTACTTAATGAGTCCTTTTCAGAAGGTCCAGTTAACTGCCCTCTTTGAATTGCTGTCTGTGATTTAGGCCCAGATCTTCAGTGGTGTTTAAGCACCTCATTCCCATTGATTCCAGTGGGAATTAGGTACTTTGAACATGTGTACACGCACTGCACTGTACTGGTGCATCTGCACACATCAGGTGAAGCCATCTTATGACAATGGGACAGAGCTCTTCCATCAGCATAAAAAATAACCATCTCTATTAGTGGCATAACTCTGTCTGTGGAAGACATAAGCAGTAATGTATACAGCAGGGCTCAATAGAATTGCCGTCCAGTTAGGCACCCCATTTCAAAGTAAGACTGGGATGCCCCTACTGCTGAAAAACCATCACTGTCATTTTTCAAAGAAGCCCAGAGTCCCCCACTGCTGAAATGCTGCCAGATCACCCGGGCACCACTACAAGCACTGCCGGTGCTGTTTTTGAGCACCAGGAAGCACCCTGCCACTGCAGTTCCACGATGGAGCTAAGTGCCAAAATGCAAACCCCAGGCGCCATGGCAGCCTGGCACTCACGGTTTGTCAGGTGCTGAAGTAGAGTGCTATATCTTGGAACTTATGTCGTTTAGGAGGGTGAAATATTGAGCAACGTAAGTTATACCCATAAGTTCCCAGCCCCCTGGCCCATGGGGACTTTCAAAGTGGCCCACTGCTCCCCTTCTACTGTTTGCAGAAGGAAGCTGCTGCCTAAGGACACAGGCTGAGCCTGTTGCCTCAGCTACAAAAACAGTGCAGGCTCCTTGCTGGAGCCAAAGGGAGGGGAGATCAGCACTCCTGTCCCCCTCACTGTAATGAAGAGCAGGACAAAGTGCTCTGCCTGGACCCATACATTCTGGGGTCCCTGCTGGAGCCAGAGGGAGGAGACCATGAATCGTGTCTCTCTCTGGCTGCAGAAGGAAGCACTGCCTAAGGACCCAGATGGACCATGTGGGGCTATAAGATGCATGATTTTTCCCTGCTGCAGCCAAGGGGACTGGAGGTCAGCAGGGAAGCTGCTGAATTCCTTTCATTTGGCTGCAGTGGAGAGGGGAGCTGCTGGTGGAGACTGGTGGTCCTTCAGGGTTGCAAAATTGATATCTGTAGCCCTTGAGTCAAAAAGGATGGGGACCATTGAATGATATCAGGGTAAATGGTAGTGTAGACTTAGCCTTAAAAACCTTGGGGGACCTGGGCCACAGTTAATAATTTACATATTCCTTTTTATTTTGCACTTTCCCCAATAGCAGCAGTGGTATATTTTTATCCTCAAACAACCTGCAAATGTTTTAGTTTCCCATATTTGCTGCGAGGCACAAAGTATTTTCACTAAGAAATGATGACTAACAAGTAAAATGGAAAATTAGACTGATGATGTATGAAACTCTATCCCAGTTGTTATCTTATGTATCAAGGAGTATTCCTTAGAGAAGAAATGACGTTGCCCTGCTTTATATCTAAATCAGTTTGCTAATCCATCTGAAGCTTTGTCCTCACCTAATCTCCTGATGGATGCTCATAGACATCTTGTGGACAATTGGTCATTGCCCATAGTTGACTGTAGCCTTGTCTGGACTCTGTGAAGAGTGCTGAAGAGATGTTCATTTTTTGAGTTGTAACTAGAAGGGCAAGAGAAATTGGGATCTCCATAGTAATGGCTGGGTAAAGTTCGATTTGTTCCAGACAGTCACTGTAGCCCATGTACTTCGTGCTCATTCATTCATGTAGTTAGTTGGTCCACGTTAGTCCACAGCCCATGTGAAATTCCAAATATTTTTGAACCTGTACAAGGCCTAAACATCTTTCATGGGTTTTCATAAAGTCAGTTCTATCTAAGCCATGTTGAAGGGATGACGCTCTTAATAGCCAAAACTTTTGTTGTCTTCTTCAGAGGCCAGTGCAAGCCTGGAAGAAGAGTCTGGTCATGAGGCATTTCTGGCGGGGGGTGGCACAAGAGGTCTGTTCCTGGGGATGCCATACCAGGTCTATTACCGTTGCACAAGAGTAAATGCTTGGGAAACTGAGCAACAGCTTTGGTGCTCCTTTGTGCTGTTGAGTGGTGCAGAACAGTCAGACTGGACCTGAATGTTTTTCTAAACCTTTCAGATCTGTAAGGTTTCAAATACTGGTAAGTAAAAGGTCACCCACCTTAGATAACAGCTTAATTTTTATTGCAATTATCTTTATAAACTGTGGGCTGGGTCTTTCAATGGACATTGGCCCCCAGATATTTACATAATGTGATTATTAGTGGATGCTTGATATAAATGTTGGAGCTCTAGTTTATACCATTCCCAAAAGTACAAATTTAGAGAGAGCGTTGTCCAGTATGGTGACACCCATTGGTAAAGAGAGGTGTGGGTGTAACAAAAACAATACAGACTACTCATAGACTTAGAAATCCTCACTTCTGCCGAGGGTAGAACCTTGCTGGCTCCTATCGACAGCAGTTGGAATTGCCAGATTCTTATAAATGCTTCTGTTGAATAGCATGTGTGTGGTATGCAGGGGTTAAAGGATAATTTGGCAGGCCCTGGAACCCTCCTAATTGGGTGGGACCCCTCCCACACAGGTGGGCTCCCTTCCCTCCTGCCCCCCAGCTCCTGCCCCCCAAATGCCAGCCCCCACCTGGCTACCCTGCACCCCAGCTCCTGCCCCCCAAACACCAACCTCCCACACCAGCTCCTGCCCTCCAAATGCCTTCCCCCAACCCAGCTCCTACCCCCCCCCCCATACTCCCCTTACCTGGCCACCATGGGGAGGGGCCCCAGCCCAGGCTGAGGCTTTCGCCTAGAGCCTGGTCTCACTGAGTATGTTCAGAGGCTCTGAGCATGCTCAGTGAGACCAGGCTCGGAGGTGGAGTTTTTAGAACTCCCTGCCCTACCTAACACAGCAGAACACCATTCCAGGGCTTGCTATTTTTAGGGGCTCAGAGCTCTGACTCCTAAAAATAGAAAAAGGAGCCTGAATGCTGCGTTCCGGGGCCTACTGTTTTTAAATGAGGGGCCTTGGAACACAGAGTTCCAGCTTCATTTTCTAGTTTTAAGGGGCCTGGAGCTGAGCCCCTAAAAATAGTGGGCCCCAGAACAGCATTCCCCCATGTTCCAGTGTACTTTACCCCTGGTGGTATGTAATAAAAAGCATTCAGCAAAAGACTGGCTGCCTGCACTAAATGAGTTAAAATCTTTCTTCTAAACAAAACAAACTTGACCTGCATCTGAAACAGCTAGTGCTTTTCCACTCTCGCTTACCAGGTTTATTCGCTGTATGCATAAATAGTAAGCAAACTGTATTATGTGGCCTAAAAGTAAGAAGGATTTTCATTACAGACTTACCTGTCTTTCCTTTTAATTGGCATTTGGCTGAAGGTCATGCCTTATTTCTAACATTGCCTGGCTCTGGTTCATCAGTGTAGAAACATCACATCATAAAACAGTTAACCTGTCTTTTTACCCCAAACATTCAGAAAGAAGATCAGCGTCCACTCCAATAATTAATCCACGTCTGACTGGGCAAGCCAACCTGTCCTGCTATTGCAAAGCACATCTGTGTTGCAGATTTCAGAATAAAAACAAATCATGAAACTCCATATTCCCTTCATAGTCAGTAATAGAACAACTGCCATCTCTGATGGAGCTGTTCTGTCATACAGGAAACTACTGAGATGCTGTTTTGCAAGTCTATTTTGTACAGAATACAACTGTTTATATCCCAAAGACTGCACAGCAAAGGTGGGAAGAGATCATCAAAGATATTTTGATTACATAAATATGATTCAGTTTCAACTGGTCCTTGTAATGCAGATATTTTTCCCTGAAGATGTATTCAGGAAATCTTTTGATACTGAGACATGTCTACCAATTAGCACTATGATCCTTTTCGATCATACAAGGATGAGGCCTGTCTAGTACTTAGGTGAGAGACAAATTCAGTGTGCTGCAGGGAGTGGCTATTATATTTTCAGTAGGTGGCATATCCTTCCCTTTGAAGCAGTACTAAATCAGTCGTCTGGCCAGCTGCTGGGAACAATGCTCCTGCAGGTGCTGCCTTTAATAAACGAAATGAGCTAGATTTTGGTTTTGCTTATTAAAGATCCAAAGGCTCTTCTTGCAAAAACTGGACTCTCAATCCCAGTGCCCTGTCCAGTTCCAGCTTGGGTAATTACATTCTGCCTGCCTATATTCCAAGTGTCAGGTGGACAATCCTAGGATAGTGTGACAATGACTGATAAACAGCTGATGTGTTCCAACCCAAAGATATGTCAGCCATGAATGATGGAAATGATCCCTTTACTGCTACACTGATTTGTTGTCAGTAGAAATGACAGAGGTTATATAACTACATTGATAATTAGAAATTATCTAAATTAGTCCAGTTGGCTTCTAGGAGCATTAGTGTAGTGGCAAAATTTTGTGGAACATAAAGAGGTCAGGCCAGCTGCTCTGGGAAGTTCCTTGCTTATCCAGCCATGGACTTTAAACTTGGCGTGTAAATTTAGCAAACTTCCTCTCTGAATTATAGAATAGTCAAAATGTTCTGTGTGAAGAATCTGAACCAGTGTCCTTATTTTGCGTGTATTTCTGCTGAAATTGATATACTCAGTCACTTTTCAATCCTTTTGGATAAACATCAAGGCAATTCTTAAAAGAGGCACTTCTTAATAAGATATATATATATATATATATATATATATATATATATTCCTGTGTGGCACTGGTGCTCCACCTTACCAGATTACCCTACCCCTTTCAGAAGTCTGATTTGACTTCTGTTCCCCCAAGTTTCACCTTACTTATAAACTACTTGCTTACAAAATAAACAAGGAGTCCTGTGGCACTTAAAGCCTAACGAATTTATCACATGAGCTTTCATGGGAGAAAATCCAACAAAGCACTTTGAAGCGTCTGACAAGTGGGATTTTCCCTCACAAAAGCTCATGTGAGAAATAATTTTTTTAGTTTTTAAGTGCCACAGGACTCCTTGTTTGTTTTGCTGAACTCAACTAACATGGCTACTCCTTTGGAATTTGCTTACAAAATGAGACACAAAAAGATTTTTAAAAAAGTCACAGCATATTTACTGAAAAATTGCTTGTTTTCTCATTTTGTTTATGAAATTTTAGTCTGTAGTGACTTTGTTAGTGATTTTTATGTAGCCTGTTGCAAAACAAGGCAAATCACTAGATGAGCTGATGTATCCCTGGGAGACCTTTGCGTATGTGTTTCCCTGATTGAGAACCACTCTTGCATGATGTAGTATTTGCAACGGAATCTCATCAATATAACGAAAACATCTTGATTCACCGCCTGTTATTGTTATGCCATCTTCAAGGAATAAAAGCATAAACATATCAGATATAAAGACATGTTTGTACATAATCTCAAAAGGCATCATTTCACCTAACAGTTTCATCTGCATTTCTCATTCACTTATAGCTCCTTTGTCTGTTTTCTCATCCATAGCTGCAAATTGCATATCTCAGCATTATCCATGAAGGTAGTCTCCATTGTCTTCAAATGACAATGATGTTTTCTCTGATCTAAGAATAGATCTTTTCCCTCTGCAGAAGAACATTGCCTTCAAAGGAGGTACTGCCAGGAGTAAAGTTATGAATTATAGCAGTGGTTCCCAACCTTCTTGGCTCAAGGGCCACAGGTATCATTTTTACAACCCTAAATGGCCACCAGTTTCTGCCAGCAGCCCCCCGCAGCCAGATCAAAGGCATTCAGTGATGAAGCTGCCTCCTCACTGATCTCCAGTCTCCCTGGCTGCAGCTGAAAACAGTGTGTCCTATAGCCCTATGTGCTCTACCTGGATCCCTAGGCATTGTCTCCCTTCTGTTGCCAGAGGGATAGGGGAGAAATAACAGAGAATTTAGTGATTTAAAAAGCTCAGACTGACATGCTAAAAATCATATTTTTAAATCCCTCCCTATGTTATAAATAACATGTTAGATTACTAAAAATCAAAAGAGTTTTCCGTTTCTTTTTCATTATTTTATTGAGTGTGTTTATTGGTGCATTTTCCTAGCTTGGACTTTGAAATAAGCAGGGCGATTTCTGTCTGTAGTCAGTTTTACTTTCAGGCTCTTCTGCACTAGTATGTTGCTGACACTTTGAATTTGAAAATATCGCATGGGGGAAATGTTTGTTTAATTCACTATTTTTTTTTTAAAGAAAGCTGTCCACTGGATTTTATTAAACAATCATTACTCTTCTCTTGGTGTTAAGGGAAATAATAGGGCTTGAAAATACCCCGTGTCTCTAGCAAAATCACTTAACATTTATCAGGAGAATTCACCATAGAGTCATCTTATCATTAAGTAACATACACATGATTATCCTTTTTCATAACAGAAGATGGACCTGGCAAATATTTTTTATTTAGATGTTGGAGTCTGATCCTACACAAACCTTGTGGCAGAGAACATGTATTGATATCTGGGAAGGTCTATAGGCAGAGACTCCAGGCCCATGTCCCTAGCATAATCAGCTTCAGGTTTCTATTGTATTTAATTCTTAAGTATGATAATGTACAACTTATACAGTTAATGACCTGATCCAACTCCCTCTGAAAGACTCCAATTGATTTCAGCAGGAGCCCAATGAAGCCTTCAATCCTTTAAATGAATGCTCATTAAAAAGTAGAAAGAACACTAGAAACTAAGCCTGAAAAAGCAAGTATGTTTCCCTCCCACACCCATCTCATGGTACTGACAGCTGCTCTAGCAGCAATCTTGTATTCTCTTTTTTGGCTATTAGGAGATCTATCCATCAGGAACGGATTGGCAGCACTCCACTCTCTGATCACAGGGGCTGTTTAACGACCCATGCTATTCAAAGGTTTTTTCTTATAATCGCATTACTTGTCTAACACAGTTTTTCTGTCGAACATACACTTTTCTGACCCCTTCAACTCTTGGAGTGCTAGCATGAGCATACTGGGTACAGTTTTGCTATAACAAAGAGCAGTAGCCTGAGGACTGCCTTTGAAAAAGACCCTTCTGTACCCAATTCCAGCTAATTTTCTTTGAATAGCAATTTGATTTCTTCTTCTGTAAATAATCTTTGCCTAAAATTCTAAAAAGAAACCCTCCTCCAGGCTAACAGCATCTCAAAAGCAAGATTTACTATTCAAGTTTTCCAGGCGGATCAACTGGGATTTTAAAGCCTGATTGAAATCTTGTTATTCTCATCACCCTGGAGAGAAGATTGACTTACAAACTGAGGCCTTGCTCCTGCAACCCTTACTCCCGCAGGTGGTGTCATTGTTCTCAGTGAGGCTGCTCCTATGTTGGGACTCTTTAGGAGAGAAGGCCCTATGGGATTTGACCCATGTTTATCTCACTAGTTTTCTTCATTGTTACATTAATCCCTAGGATCCCATTCATGGACCAGGACCTCCTTGTGCTACCAACAGAACAAAAACACAAGGCTAGAGCTTTGTTAAATGGACATGGCATTTGTTAATAAAACCAGGTAACAGACTTATTTTGGAACCCAGCCTTTCCATGTTATCTTGATGTCTCTTTCTTATACTGTTTTTTTTTAAATGAGGTAATACAATTAATAGCTTGTTTCATAAAAGGTCAGTTCACACAAACCTTATTAGTCAGGACCTTTCTGTTCATTATTGTCCCACTCCTGTTCACTTAGAGGAGGATGACAGAATATGTTATGAGGAGTTTAGTGAAAGTATTTGGAAAGTACAAACACTAAAGAGTGCTACTTTATTTGTTTTTTAAAGGCTGTTGAGCAGTACAAGAGTGCAGTCACATAAATGTATGGGAAATATAGTAGATGGTAGCTATAGACCCATAGGTGAGTCTGCTTCACTGTGAAACATAAGAAGAAGAAAAGAGGAAATCTTAGGGGAAATGGGATTTGATGGGGAAGGCTTGGTTCAGAACTGGTTATCCAGTCTAAAAATATTTGGGTTAAAAATGTAAATAATGTGTGTCTCACTATTTTTGTTTCTTTGTTCCATAATGAAGTCTTTTAAACTCCATTCTACCCTAATCCATTTGCAGTGTCTTTTGCTTCCTCAGCCAGTAGAGATGACTAGTTTCTATGGGCTGGTGCTGCAGGAACAGCCCCACAGAGGAGCCTGAACCTCACATAACTTGTTGTGGAGAGACTATTTTTCTAGAGGAAATGGTGGCCAATAAACAGTGTCCTTGGTGCCAGCTGCAGAAGTCTTTTATGTGTGGAAGAATAATATGGTGCTACAGAACTGGAGTGGGGGCGGGGTCTAGGCAGAAAGATGGTCACAGTCCAAAGAGATCACAGTCCAAAGATTTGAGCTGCCAGTCAAGTTCAGGAACCTAAGAGTAGCTTGCTAGAAAGAGAGAACAACAAATAAGTAAACCTTAGATTTAAATTATTATGCTCTTTCATTCATGCACAAAATTAAAAATTCTCCCGTCCTCTCTCATTCTCTTTTTTAATTAAGAGCTTTTGCTACACTAAATTGTTACATTTGTCCAATTCTATCAAATCAAACTAATGACACCAGATGGTCCTTATCTCTAGATTATTTTCAAAGAGCAAATGCCTGCCCTCGCTTGTGTGGAAGAAAGGAACATACGGCACTTCTTTCCTTCCCCAGTGCAGCAGCAGGGCAGGATTCAAAAACTAGAACTTGATAGCTTTCTTGCACTCTGTGATCCTGACCAGTTCAACCCAGTCCTGAGGTGGTGGTCGGGCTGGGCCTGACTTCTGACCCCTTTCCAATGCAGTCTTCAGAAACAGATGCCAAGTAGAAGTATGGCTGTTCTTCTCCGGAGTGCACTTGAGCTCCTTGAACCATCAGGAAGCTTTGGGGATACATAGCTAGCTCCCTCTTCTGACACTATCATTCTGCACAGACCCCCGGTCCCTCTGCCTCATGTTTCCTCCCCCATGTATCCAACATGGGTCAGAGTATGAAGGACAGAATTTTACCTTCAACAGCCCTCCAGTAATATCAGATTCAAGATGTTGTTCCTGGCAACAACTAAGCATAAATGAATATCATTAAAAAAGAGATGGTGGAGGGAAGGAATACAGCTTATTTAAGAAGTACTGGGTCAAATCTATGGTAATGAGTTGAATGATACTCGAAAATTATTGCAGCATGGTCCCGTTGTAAGTCACAATCATTAAGCCTGCTGTTAACACTCTGCCCTTCCTTATTGCCAAATCAATTTCTTTAAACAGTTCGCTTCCTACTCCTTGTTCTGCCCCAGGGTGTTGTCATAAAATGCAATAATCATTTTCCTTCTTAATTTCCTATTAAAACACTACGTTCCATTGCTGTTAAAGCTCCAGGCCATGGTTAGCTGATGAGTTGTGCTCCTTTGCTCTGAGGCCATTGGACCCTGTTTCTGCACTAGGTTGAGCTATCTAATAGGAGTGGGTTTATAGAAACACATTTCTGCTGAACACAGTGGTGGATTCAAAGCCCATTGAAATCATTTGGAGCCTTTCCCCAACTTCTGTTCATTCTGAATCAAGTTTGTAGAGAACTGTGAAGTCATGGTGGGTTTATGCTAAGGCTGTTAAGACTTTTCCACCTAACTCACCCAGCAGCAAACATGCATGTCCACGCTCTGTGCATGTGCATGAAAATGTGTCAGTGTTGCTTCAGCAGGGCAACTTACCAGTTTAGCTCTGCTCCTCTGGCAGAAGACACTAGTGCAAATAACCTTCTAAACAAACGCTTTGCATGGAACCCCTTTTCAGGCTAAGAAAGGGGCTTTTAAAATCTATATTGGAGCTATGTATTACCATTTATTATGTTCCAGAGGGGTAGCCGTGTCAGTCTAGTTCAGTAAAACAAACGAAGAGTCCTTTGGCACTTAAAGACTAGCAAATTTATTTTGTTCAAGCAAAACAAACAAGAAGTCCGGTGGCACTTTTAAAGACTAACAGATTTATTTATCACATGAGCTTTCATGGAACAAAACCCACTTCATCAAATGCTTCAAGATGAAGAACCTACAGAATGGGAGGAAGAATAAATGCAGGGAAGTGAAGTGTAAGGCATAGGATCAGATCAGACTATTTCAGCAAACCAAAGTAGCTGTTTAGATTCAAATAGGGTGGAATAACATATTAGAAGGTGGGGAATTAGTGATAGGAGAAAGTCACTTATTGTAATGAGAAATCCAGTCAAATCTTCTTTTGAACCTAAGGTAATGGCATCAGATTTGCATATGAATTCTAACTCTGTAGTTTCTATTTGAAGCTGTGATTTGTAATTAGGTTGTTTTAGTACAGCAACTGGTACAACCTCCATGGAGTGAGCAGAGAGATTGTAATGTTCCCAAGTTGATTTTCGAATGTTATTTCTGATGTTAGATTTGTGTCCATTTATTCTTTTGCAAAGAGCTTGTCCTGTTTGTCCAATAAATGAGACAAAGTGGCATTGTGGGTTCATGATGCATATATCACATTGGTCAATAAGCAGGTGAATGAACCTTTGATGGAGTAGTTTGCTTGATTAGGTCCTATAATGGTGTCATCTGTGCAGATATGTAGGCAAAGTTGGCAACGGGGTTTGTTGCAGGCATATGTGCAAGGAAACCCATCCTATGGATTTTGGAGGCCGAATGATGGAAATAAAGACATGAAATCTGTGCATCTCTTTGCTGTTTGAGCTCACACAGGGCCAAACATAGTAAACTGAAGCCAGAGATTCCCACAGGTTGCTCTTGGGTCTGCCCAGAAAGACATGTTGAGTTCACAGATTACTACAACTCTCTCTCTCTCTGGATTTAGACTTCAGGTTGCTTCTGTATATGTTTGCTTGTTTTGACCATAAAGCACTCTCTTATTTTCCCAGCCTATACATGCGTAAAGCTTGTTTATTAGAGAACTGACTTAGATTTCACACCAAAGACAAGATTCAAACTGATCTGGGGTAAGTGACTTATCTCTTGGGATTGCAAGCAACCTGAATATGTTGTGATTTTTGGTGTAAGTCAGTGGTTTTCAAACTTTTTTCCTTGGGATCCAGTTGAAAAAAAATCATTTATGCCTGTGACCTGACAATTATATCTTTCCATAATGCATTTAATTCTTTCAATGGCAGCAGCAGCGGTCGCTGCAACAATTCCCAACCCATTGTTTGCAAAACCAATTGTGTAAGTGATCATTTATCACTAAGTCCAGTTTGCCTGAGTGGCAAGTAGGCTGGAGAATCTTAGCTCTATCATCAAACCTTTTACACACAGATAGTCCCTGATTAAGCCTCTTTCACAGTGGACTAACTACATCCACACTAAAACGTGGTAGCACTTTATCTACATCAGCCTGGCTAAGGCAGTACAACTAATGTGTGTAGGCAGTTCTTAGAGAAATGACTCCTTGACAGTGGCTGCATCTGTGCCTTCATGGCATGGTTCTGTCAAAGCTGGGGACACAGTTGCCGTCTTGAGAGGGTATCTGTGCAGTCATTTTAATACAGACCTTCTTTAATAAAAACAGGAATCAGCTGCTGGCATGGGGAGTGAGTTTTCTAAAACATCCCCTCATATCGCAAGAAAAATAGGATGGGTAGGGTTGTTTGAAAAATACGTACAGGGACAAAAGCTGGAATTGAAAGAAGATGGGATGTGGGGGGGAGTGTGCATTAATAGCAGTTGCTGAATCTATTCTTGTTTCCTCAAGTTCAAGGAGGAAAAGTAGTGTATTTCTCTTTGCTTTTGTTTTGCTGTGAGCTAGGCAGAGCTTCAGGTCCAAGTTCCCCCTTAGCCCCTTGACCAGCTCAACGCAAAACTCCCTCTCGGAGCTTGGTTCCTTTAGTTGGTTTGAACTGAAAGTTTTGGAAAAGACTTTAACAACAAGAGGATGGGTAGAGGGAGGCAGGAAGGGAAGATGTAAAAGATGGTCTAGCCTTTTGCCTGTTTTGGACTAGAACATTTTCCCTCAAGTTCTTTATAGTATTTTTCTCACTGGCTGCAGATTTGCACCTATCAGGTTGTTTTTCTTCATAAGAATGTTTCTGATGGAACCAAGGGACCCACAGTGCAGGGTCTGCTCTGCAGTTAGGGATTTAAGATATTCTACAGCTCTGTGGTTCAGGGGCCAAATAAGCAATCAACATTATCCAAAAGATCCCGTTATGTGAATTCATTGCTGCATTTACCATTTTATATATATACTTCTCACATCAAAATGACTGACCAAGTATTATTATTTTATAAACTACAATTGTTTAATAACACAGTAAAGACATCCCAATTAGTTAAGAGCTTAGATTGATTAATAATTAAACCACACAGTTTTAATAGCATGTGCTTCAAAGAGCCACAGAAGACACATTAAAGAGCCATTTGTGGCTTCTAAGCCTCAGTCTGAGTATTACAGATCTAAAGGGACAGTCTGTGACTCCATGGTGAAACTGCTATAGTGATCCAGGAGTTCACATTTGTTACTGACTTAGAGAAATCTAACTGTACACCACACCACCCATTTGGGGGTGTTTACTCTGTTTTTGATAGTCTGCTCTGAGGGCAGCACTCACAGTTCTGAGCCTCTCCCAGACAGCATGACTGTTTGCCATCGGGTCTGCTAAATTGAGGAGCGTGATCATAAAGATGCAATGACTTCACTAGATGAGATGTAGCTAAGATATATAGATATCTCCTCCAGGATAAAGAAGGATGGTTTGGAGTTGAGTCACTAACCTGGGACTTGAGACATAGCCTCAGTTTCTAGCTATTCCAGACTTTCTATGGGACTTTGGGCAAGTCACTTATGGCCTAATCCTGGGAAGACTTAGGCTGTATCATTTGACCCACAAAAGTAGTGCCTCTGAAGTCAAGCCATGTGAGCAAACGTAAGCACGTGTGTAAATTCTACATGATCAGTGCCTTGGTTCCTATCTGAAAAACGGGAATATTTCCCTATATTACACAGGTGTTGTAAGGATGTATCCTTTAATGTTTGTGAAGTCATCAGATAGTAAGGCAATAGGGAGTCATTGAGCAAGTAGAGGTCCTGGGTTTGCTGCTATCTGTTGATCTAGCTCAGTGGCCCTGAACCTTTCAAGACTACAGTACCCCTTTCAGGAGTCTGATTTGTCTTCCTACCCACCCCCAAGTTTCATCTCATTTAAAAACTATTTCCTTAGAAAAGCAGACATAAAAATAGAAATGTCACAGCACACATTGAAAAATTGCTGACTTTCTCATTTGCACCATATGTGATGAATGGGTTTGCGTGGGCACTGTGGGTTATGTGCTTCAAGCTCAGCAGCCAGCTTCAGCATGGCTCTCCTCCAAATTTCCCAGTACTGCACTCTCCCAGAGCCTCTCCCCTCTGGAGCCAGACTCTTCACCCCACAAGCCCCATCCAGGCAAGCTTGCCCTGTCTGACTGCACCTTTAGGTGTTCACAGCAACAGCTACTAGTCAGCTCTCTCTCCACTTCATCACTCTGCTCCTTTACTCCAAACAAATCTCCACTCTATACAATCCTCCAGACCTCCAACCACCACGCACAACACTCACTCACTCCTGCTTGCAACAGAGGCCTTTTGATCTACTGTAGCTGGTCACCCCAATTGGTCTCAGGTGCTCTACCTGGTCCCCTGCCCTACTTACCCTGGAAACAGGGATTTATTAAGCCAGGAGCTAATATATCTACCTTCCAACACCCTCCTGTAGCAGTCAGGCTTGACTCTGTCACACACATTATTATAAAATAAATCAATTGGAATATAAATATTGTATTAATGTTGCAGTATACAGTACACAGAGCAGTATAAACAAGTCATTATATGAAATTTAGTTTGTAGTGTCTTCGCTAGTGCTTTTTATGTAAATGTCCAAAGGGATAGCCGTGTTAGTCTAGTTCAGCAAAAAACCCAAGGAGTCGTGTGGCACTTAAAGACTAGCAGATTTATTTTTCGCATGAGCTTTCATGGGAGAAAATCCCACTTCATCAGATGCTTTGAAGAAGCATTTTATGTAGCCTGCTGTAAACGTAGGCAGGTATTGAGGTAAGTTGATATACTCCCTGAAAGACATCTGTGTACCCCATTTTATCCTAGTAGAGAACCATTGATTTAGGTAAGAATCTGGAGTAGCATTTCTCGGTCAGATTGTCCCCTATACACATAAATTTAATGGTAAGGAATAAAGAACAAAGGGCAAGTCATTCTCCATCCAACTCCTTTGCATCTTGTACAGTACAGGCTGACCCTCTAGTCTAGTGTGACTTACACAACACACTCCATTTGTTTGGCAATGAGACATTGTGCATGGGATCTTGGCTTATATTTATGTGGTCCCTCTTGGCTCGGTAACATAAATTCATAGAGACAGGTATGGAGGAAGCAAAAGGAGTTAATGTTCTTCTAGGTCAGACATTAAATGGCAGGAAGAAAAATTACTATCTCGGGTGACAAAGATTTATAGTTGCTCCATAAAGGTCTGCCTTTTAACCTCAAGCCTTTTCCTCAAAGCAGGTATGGATTGCTTCATATTAAAGCAGTCAGGTCACAAATGCACCAGTCCAGGCTAAAGGTCAGCAGTTCACTTTGGGGGATAGTTCTATGCTATTAAATGAAACTGCCTTCCACACTGCATGGCAGCAGAACCTATCAAATTAATTACTGCCTTGTAACAGACACAAGTATCTTAGTCTCTATTTTCCAGAACAGTTGATACTAATTCAATTAAAAGAATTGCTACGCAACCTGCTAGGAAACAGAAAATGGGGTAAGACAAGACCAATCAGCACTGAAACACCACACCGGAAATCACTCTCATTGTATGCAACTTCCTGACTTGTCGGTTTGATCTTAAATATTTTAGTATACGGGTCAGGAATGGCCAAAAATACAGTCTCAAAGAACTTTACGATTTGGCAAGCAGCAAGTTACATGGTTCAACAAAGTTTGAACTACACCTCTGTATTTAAGATAATGGGCTCAGTCCTGTGTGATGGTGTGTCTTCAGCTCCTTTTGGTGTCCATGTAAAACTGGGGGTATTCAACACCTCATAGGACCATGGAACACAGCTCTGGCTCTTGCAATCTGCTCCATTTTGGGCAAATCATTTGCAGCCTAGGGCTTGGGGAAACTTGCCAATGGATGTCCCTTTGGTTGGGCCAAATTTGGATGCCTATGTTCAAGGCTGTTAATTTCTGAACACCTGGGCTTAATAACTCTAGGGCTTGCACAGTTGCCCAGACGTGGCACTCACTTTGCCTGACATAACTGAGAAGAAACCACAGCAGCTACACAGGTTAATTTTACAACAGGTCAGTTGCTTTCTGCAGGCAGGAAACTTTATAATATTGTTCTTTCATTTGATAACTTCTCCAGTTATGGCTTTCATTTGCAGTAAATCTCTGTCTATTTCCCCACTTCCATTCAAAATAGGATGGCAACTTTTCCAGGAAGCCTGTGCTGTAAATGAAATTCATTGAAGCTTAAAAGATAAAGGGGAAACAAAAAACAAGAAAACAAACAAAAAGTCAGTGCTAGCAGAGTCTTAGGGAAAGATGCTTCCAGAGATGGCATAATTACACCCCAGAGCACTCAGAAAAACCTGCCCAGATGGAAGCTTCCTTGAAAAATTAAATAAATAAATAGCTCTTCAAGCTCAGAAGCCTGAGGAGAGCATCACTTGCTATTACCTGAGAATATGTCTTTGTCAAGCAAGAACAGATGTGTCTTAATACGACTGTTCTAAAAATAAGCCTGTTCTTATTTTCCCCATGTCTCAACGAAGCAAAATCTAACCCCAAGTAGTATGTGCTGTGCTGTGCTGTGCTGTACAAAGGAAAATATGTTGTTCGGATCCTCAGTTTAAGCTCACTCTTCCTTCTGTTTTGCTTTTATGAACTTGTATATCTTAATTCTTTCAGACCAGCACTTTAAAATAATTTTAGACAAGCTCTTTAATCCACAGTTTAAAACATATATACGTACCTTATTACATAAATAAATACAATTTTCACTTATGTAAATCACTTTCATTCAAGGATATAAAAAAACCTTCTATACATTAATTAACTTTCATAACATTCCTATGAGGTAAGTAAACTATAATTCCCATAATACTTGTTTTTAACCAAACATTAAAATATCACTTCAAAAATGTATTAGACTTCGGTCCTGTAGTTATTCCAAACACAGTATTCCCATTGATATCAGTGAGAATTTTGCATATGAAAGGAATGCAAGATGAGCTCCATATGAAAACATCACATCCTGCTATTTAGTAAGGAATTATTTCTTTTCACCCATTCTTCTGCACACAAAACTCCCAATGGTTTTAATGGGACATACAGACAAGGATTGTAGGACAGGATCATTTAAAAAAAAAAATTGGGCCAACCAAAGATTTGCCCATAGTAACTTAATTTAAAGTGTTAGCAGGACATATATCCCATTGTGTAATCATAATGTCAGGTGGCAAAATAGTGATTTTCAGTAAATTACAGAAGAAAGTCTCATTCCATCATTTCCCCATCCAAATTACACAAAAGCTACAAAAGGGTCTTTTACTTTCTATCAGAAAATAAGATAGAAAATTACAGTGGTTATCTAGAGTTAAGTAAGAATATTACATCAGGAAAAACAAGGCACTGATTATCCACAGAAATACATAATTCCACATTGCTAAGATACCCATACACATTGTAGGTAAATTAATATTCAAGATAATCTAATTTCAAATACTTTGCAGAAACAAACACTTCTTAAAGACTCAACAACTAAAGGATCTAGCCTTGTATTTCAATAAAGGGCCAACAGCATGTTTTAATTTCCCTTGTATTTCGATACATGAGCATTATCAGCCAAGTGTCGATAAACACACTGAATGAACTTGAGGCTGTATCCTGGAAACTTTTACATATGCAAGTTCTTTCTTGCACTAATATTCCCAACCCTTTTTTAAAAATCAGTCCATTTGCTTGCTTGTTTTGGAACTCAGCAAGATTACAAGAAAGGGTAAGGACTTCTCATCTGAGCAAGGATTTGTAGGATGAATCTCTTTTTTGTGACTTTATTAAATTCATGTTAGTGGGGAACAGATACTTATTCTTCAACAAAATGTTCTGCTAATTTCAGGATAAAAGCAAAAGTGTGACGACAGTCATCTTCCAAAAGAGATTTTCTCCTTGTGTTTCCATAGCTCTGAAACTAACCATTTTTATTTGGGTAGTGGATATTGGCATAACGGAGTAGGAAGATGAAGGTTCCTAATACCAACACAATGGTACTACCTAGCCAAAAATATATTTTTTCTTTCCTTAAAAAGCTGTGATCAGTGCAGGAACTGACAATAACATCCTTGAACAGACACATTCTTGTGAAACATTATATGCATGCAAATCACGCAAAACAAAACAAAAAAATGGACATTTTGGCAATGTCTATACCACACAGCTTAGTTCAGGCCTCCTTAGTCCAAACTAAGCAGTTCCCAGTTAGTTCAGACTAACTGCGGCTTTTTAGTTTGAACTATCTGTGGTTACTAGTTTGAACTAGAAAGCGTGGCTAGTTTGAACTTTTTAGTTCGAACTAGTAAGTGCAGCTAGTTTGAACTAATGCCTCAGTTCAAACTTGTTTAGTTCAGACTAGCAATTAGTGCATGTCTACATTGTGCTAGTTCGAACTTAAAGTTCAAACTAAGTGCTTAGTCCAGACTAACTATTCGTTAACCAAAAAAAGGGCTTAGTTCAAACTAACTGCTACTTTGAACTTATTTAGTTCAAACAGCATGTCTACATTGTGCTAGTTCACATTAAATACGTAAATTAGTTCAAACTAACTAGCCAAAGTCACTAGTTCAAACTAAAGAAAATTTTTAGTTCGAACTGGGCAACACCTAATGTAGAGAGGGTTCAAATTAAGGCCCCTTAATTCAAACTAATTTGCTAGTGTAGATATAGCCAAAGTGCCTAAATTGCCCAGATGCTTTTGAAGAGTCCACTATCTTCATTTTTATTCACTTGAATTCCTTTGCAAATCTGGCCCTTAATTGCTCCTGCCTCAATTCGTCATCTATAAAATAAGGATCACTCCTAGGCCCAAAGGCGTTATCAGGGTAAATTCATTAATATTTCTATGGCACTCAAAAAAACAAGATGCATGAGCACCACAGAAAAATCAATACGTACGTTTCAAAAAAGCTTTTTGCCCGAATGAGTTAGAGAAGTTATTTACATAGGAAATTTTCTGAAGGCTGTGGCCCTTCAATGTACCCCTTTCTGCCCCTCCAAGTGCATTTTATCTACAGAGTCCCACAGCTTGGTCTGATACTATTCAGTAATGCATTAATAACTTGGATAATGGAAAGGCACATACTTATAGAACCTGCAGATGACACCAAGTTAGGAAAGCTTGCAAGCACTTTGGAGGACAGGACTAGATTTCAAAATGACCTTGACAAATTGAAGAATCTGTTCTGAAAGCAACAAGACGAAGTTCAGTAAAGACAAGTGCAAAGTACTATACTAAGGAAAAATAAAATGCACCACAAAATGAGAAATAACTGGCTCATGGTAGTACTGTTGAAAAGAAGATGCGGTTATAGTAGATAAGCAGAACACAAACCAAGAATGTGATGCAGCTGCAAAAAAAAAAAAAAAAAAAAAAAAAAAGTATCACTCTGGAAGTAAGGTAACTGTCCCACTTTATTCATTTTGATGAGGCCTCAGCTTGAGTACTGTATTCAGTTCTTGGCACCACACTTTAGGAAAGTTGTGGATAAATTAGGGAGCCAAGTGAAAAGAAACAAAATAGGTAAAATGTTTACATAATCTGCCCTATGGAGAAAGGTTACAAAACTGGACATGTTTAGTCTTGCGAAAAAAGGCTGAGGGAGGATCTGATAACAGTCTTCAAATATGTTAAGGGATGCCATAAACAAGACCATTATGAATTGTTATGCATGTCCGCTGAAGGTAGGTCAAGAAGTGAAAGACTTTATCTACAGCAATGGAGATTTACATTAATTAGCAAGGAGTCCTGTGGCACTTTAAAGACTGACAAATTTATTTATCACATGAGCTTACATGGGAGAAAATCCACTCTGTCAGATGCTTTGAGGCATCTTCAAAGAAATCTTCAAAGCATCTGATGAAGTGGCATTTTAAAGACTAACAGATTTATATTTTGCATGAGGTTTTGTGGGAGAAAATCCACTTCATCAGATGCTTCGAAGATGGACGAACTTACAGAATGGAATGAAAATAAATGCAAGGGAGTCTAAAACATAGGACCAGGTCATACAGTAACAGCAAATCAGAGCAGTTGTTAGGTTCAAACCCTGGGAAGGGTGAAGTCAAATTACCTTTTGTAATTGGAAAAGAAACCATAGTCTCAATTTAATCCTGCTTTCACACAATTTAATTTGCATATTAATTCCAGTTCAGCTGTTTCTCTTTGAAGTCTTGCTGTCCCAGTCATGTCTGAGTACAGTCGTGTGATTAGAAACATGGAGCTGCTCAGCAACTGGTTTTTTTGTTTTGTGATTTCTGATGTCAGTTCTGTGTTCATTTATTCTTTTGTGAAGGGATTGTCCTGTTTGTCCAATCTATAATGTGTTGGGGCATTTCTGGCACATGATGGCATAGATCACATTAGTAGATTAGCAGGTAAATGAGCCTTTGATGGAGTAGCTGGCTTGATTAGAACCTCTGATGGTATCTATTCTGCAGATATGTGGCAGTGTGGTTTGTTGCAGAGATATGTGCCTGCTTTAATGTTTCTGTTGTTAAGTCTCTCGTTGCTGGTATCTGTTTAAGGTTGGGTGGCTGTCTGTAAGCTAGGAGAAGTCTGTCTCCCAAGGCTTCAGAGAGTGAGGGATATCTTTTAGAATCGGCTCTAAGTCCTTAATGATCTGTTGTAGAGGTCTAACTTGAGGGCTGTATGTGGTGACTAGTGGCGTTCTCAATTTGGGGGGGGGGGTGATTCCCTAAAAGTCCTATGTTTCACGGCACAATTTCTTCTCTATGCCAAAATGCTGCTTTTTCCTATTACTCCTGCTTCCTATTGACCAACACAAAACTGCTGACTTTATAGTCTCTTACCCAGTCAGAACAGAGAATGCTTCCATTTATCATCCCAGATATAATTAAATGATAACCAGTCCCACCCCCAAAGGCCGTCTGCTTTCTCCATGAACATGTCAGAAGCTGCTGACTTAGATAATCTGGGATGGTTGGGACGAGGGAGTAAAAATTCATAACTAAGGCCGTTGCTTCTGATTTAATCAAGGATCCAGGGACACTACCATTGCCAGGCACTCACCACTTCCTCTGCGGTGCAGCGACAGGGGTGCAGGCCAAGGCCCTGGGCACGGGGCTGCAGGGGCCATCAGGCAAGGGAGGAGAGGCTGCAAGGCATGGGGTGGCGTGGCAGCACCTGGGGGAGCACAAAAGGGGGCCTCAGTGCCAGATAAGCTTGCTATGCCTCTGCTTCCCCACCTCTCCAGAGCCTGACCTTGCCTTCAAGCCACAAATCCTTTCCCTTCTTCCCTCCTAGGAACAAACCCCAGGTGCAGCCTCACCTTCCCACAGCAGAGCTGGCTTTTCCTGCCCCCCACCTCACATTCTCACCTCCCCCCAGAAACAGCCCCCTCCTTATAGCCACAGCCCCCTCTCCTCTCCCTTCCCTTCCCTTCCCTTCCCCCACAACCCACAAACAGACCCCACCCCATAGCCACAGCCCTGCCCTTGCCCCCCTCCCCCACTACAGCCCCTCCTCCTGCCCCGCCCTCCACACCACAGCCCCTCCCCCACCCAGAAACAGACCCCTCCCCCACCACAGCCCCTTCCTCCACACCGCTCCCTCCCCCACCGCAGCCCCTCCCCCACCCAGAAACAGCCCCTTCCCCACAGGCAGACCCTGCCCCATAGCCATAGCCCCACCCCCATCTCCCCTCCCCCACCACAGCCCCGCCTCCTGCCCCCCCCCCCCGCTCCCACCAATCACTTTTCTCGCCTCCACGCGCAGCCGCCGTTCGCCCGGCGGCGGGTGGGCGGGGCCGGCGCGCGGCTCGCTCGCTGACTGGCTGGCGCCGGCGGGCTCGCGCCCGAGGGCCCGCCCCCCCCCCCTCGCCGCGCGCGTTCCCGCCGCCGATGGTCCCTGGCGGGGGGGCCGGAGAGGTCAGTGGCCGCGCGGGCGCGACCCCGCCCCCGCCCCAACCGTCCCGCGGGGAGCCCCGGGCCTGCGCCGCGCGCCCCTGGGTGAGGCTGGCGGGGGCTGAGGGGAAGATGGTGGCTGGGGTCGGATTTTGGGGGAGCCGGGGAAGGGGCCTTGGGGTGTTGGGGGAGGAGGCTGAGGCCTGAGGGGAAAAGAGGGAGGGCTGCGGCCTAGGTGGGGGAGGGGCTGTGGGGGAGGGTTGGGGCCTAGGTGGGGGAGGGGCTGAAGGGGGGGAGGGGCTGAGGTTTAGGTGGGGGAGGAGCTGAGGGGGGTTTCTTGTTTGTGGGGAAGGTGCTGAGTGGCCCAGGTGTAATTGCCAGGGTAGGAGGAAGATTTGGGGAGGTCTCATTGGGGGCAGGGGGTGCTGTCTTGCTGGGGAGGCGTCTGGGGGGCATCTTTAGAGCCGCAGGTGAATGGTGCCCCCCCCCCCGAGCCAATGAAAACCTCATTTCTCAAACAAAAGTATTCTCTGTTTGCATTGTGTGTTGTTGAAGGGAGGTGTGACTTTTTATTGTGCTGCTTGTTTGTGGAAACATATCTGGGTTGTTAGAAGTTGCCTCCTGTCACCCAATGGAGCTTGGGCAGTTGAGTTCATGTTAAAAAAAATAAATAAATAGCTTGTTGCCGATGTCTCTCTTGAGAAAAGAAAGAAAGAAGAGAGTTAGATACAGGCTGAGTGGCAGCAGAATTAAATGCCTTGTTTTTGGAATGTGTTCCGTGGGATCTCTTTGAAAGGAGATGGAAATGCGAATGTACACAAGCTCTGAAAATAGAATCGGAGACCTTGTCTACACGAGAAAGTTGTGCCAGTTCTTAAACCACTTCAGCTAAGTGGTACAAGCTGCTTTGGGGAAAACATATGTTTAAATTTAATAGATAGAGATAGAAGCGTCTGCGTGAGCTTGTATCAGTTTAATTAAATGGGTTTAAAACGTGCTTTTTGCTAAACCTGAACCACTTCTAAGGAGAGAATTTAGCTTGCTGGTGTCACACTAGTCTGTGAATGAACCCAGAAAAAAAATGACTTTTTTTTGTTCCTCTGCAATAAAATGATAATTAGGAGCAACATAGATTTGTGTACTGATTATGCAAATACAGGTAACTTTGCTTAGCAGAGTAGCCCTTTTGAAGATACATTCAAGAGAGTAAAATGACTCCTGCAAGGCTAGACCTGTTGTTTGGAAAACAAATATTATTTTTCAGTTTTCCCAAAATGGTGATGTTAGCTGTAGAACTTAAAATACTATTTTCTCCCATGAAAGCTCATGCAATAAATACATTTGTTAGGTTCTAAGTACTTCAGGACTCTTTGTTTGTTTTATTGACCGATGACTGTTCCTTTAAAAAAAAAAAAAAAAAGCCTATAAAAATGGAATATTAGCCAAAATACCCATCTGAAAGTCTAGTAAACAAAATTCAAAAATTAACTTTTCATGCTGCTTGTAGTAAGTAATTTGGATTTTGTTTATCTTAAAGACTATTTTTCTTCATGTTTTCTGCCAGAGAAATTCTGGTCAGCTAAGAGTCCTTAGATGTGTATGTTTGGGAGCTGAGCATTTTCAGTAACTTGAGTGCCAGTAACTTTGGGATTTGCTTTTTCCTATCTTTGTTGATGCAGCAGAGTTCAAATGTGTTGATCTTCACAACAGGATTGTGAAGACTGTTCAAGCAGTCTTCTCTGAGTGCAGAGCTGAACAAAGGGAGGCTTTATTTTTCCATAATGAGGAAGTGTTTGAATTGCTATTGTGTTGCTATTAAAGTGTGTTTAAATATGAATTGTTAATGTGCTCAAATCAAAGTATAACAATATTGTTGATGGACATATTCTAAGCGACACAAGTAGAGTTGTTTTGCTATGTTAGTAGTCTCATTTTACCTCATTACTTGTTGTGTTGTGTCAAATATTAACATTTAGGCCTTTGTAGAGAAAGATGATACTGGTGAGCTATCTGTGTATAATGCTGTATGTGAGCTTACTTCATCTATTTTTATCTGAGGCTGGTAGACTCAAGGTGAGTGTTTTAAGCAGACAAAAACTGGTCCCACCGTTCTCTATTTAAAAAGAGGTGTGCCCTGTCATTGACATCTCTGGTCTAATTATATAAACTTACTCTGTGAATTAAATCTCTACTTTCAAAACTTTTAACTTTATTCATTCAATTGTACAGTATTTGTGAAAAAGATGACCAATAGGCAGCTTTGAAAATTAAAGGCCTGTGTTTATCCTTTGCAGTGAAATATACTGAATGCATTTTGTTTCCTTATGTTTTTCCTCCAGTGTGCCTCCATTCTAACATGCAGGAAACACCTTGAGAAGTGAATGTGCTCTTACTGAGTTTGTCAGGAGATGCTAATGGTGATGGCAATTTTTATTTTGTGGACATCTGTCTGTTAGAGCAAAGTTTTCCAGTGGACCACTAAACAACGATTGTTGATGTTGACATAGAATTACTCATGTTATGTTCTTATGAGGACTCCAAGTCCTTTTTGTTTTATGAACCTTTGTAAATATAATCTTGGTTCTGTAGGAAGGTGATCCATTCAAGACAAAAATTACTTTTCTTTGGTAGGTCAAAATAACAGCCACCCACACTTCTTTCCATTTCCCCCAATAATCCCTCTCCAAATCAAACATGCATGTTATTTTTATTACAGAAGTAAAGAAGCTCCAGGTGGTACTGAAGCCCCTTTGTGACAAGCAATATGCAAATAGGAAGAGACAGCCGATGCCCCTCAAAAATTTATTGGCAAAATGAAGAAACAAACTATTATTATTCTAACCTTACAGATGAAGAACTAAGGTACAGCGGGATTAAGGGACTTGCCCAGAATGGTTCAAAAACTCCATGGCAAAGCCTAGAATTGACTCCAAATCTGAGTCCCAATCCTGTGCCTTACCACAAAAACATCCTACTGTAAATCAGGGGGGGAAAGTAGGCAAATACATAACTGACTCCACTCTTTTAAAATACTACATCCTGGACCTATCTTCTTTTCTTTGCCCTCCACTTGCTGTAACTCTGTAGCTTAGGGAAATTACTATAAAAGAAAAATAAAGGAATCTGGTGTTCTTGCAAGCCAATAAACTAATGATTTTTTTAAAGTGGGTCTGTGTGGAGGGGGAAACAACGGGTGCTGCTGACCCAAGAATAGTGAGAGTTGGGGAGTGGGGGCTCTTTAGGCTGCTTCATATTCTGAAGGAGTATCTCTGCCTCAGTCTATGAAAGACTCACCCTCCAAATCAGTAGGATTTTTAATTACTTGCTGGGCATATCCTCAAATTACAGACCACTCATGGAGTCACAAAATGCTCTGGCAAACATTTTTAAATTGCCACTGAAATGAATGTACCTCTTCACGATGCGAAGCAGCCTACACAGCTGCATAACCTGGGAGGCTTGCGGGTCAGACCATCCAATATTCGGTCAGTTGTTAAAAATTGCATGAGTAATTTTGTCTGACAAGATTACATTCTGTAGGTCGACAGTTTTGTGCTTTCTCCTCTGATCCAAAGGCTATTCAAAGGTGTGAAAACAAAACAAGTCTTGAGTCCACTGGGCCATCTGCTTTTCTCTGTCCGGTGGCCATGAATCTCTCTTATCCTTGGGTTTGTGATGAAAGGGGAGGAGGACCCATTTCAGAGTCTCTGGGCCAAATGTTGGTTAACCAGTGGCCCACCTAACTCACGTGATAGGGTGTTGGAGGATGCACCAGAGCCAGTTCTCAGCATCCGAGTGGAGCAGTAGGCAGTTATTCATAACGAGTGTATAAGGTGGCCATCAGAGTGGTGGTGGTGGTTCTGTTTGCATAATTAAAATGCACAGTAATAAATAATGTCTCATTAGGCATTTCACAATTATAAGTGAAGTAACTCTTTGCAATTGCCGAACCAATAAAGCAAGTCCAAGGGACCACTAGATTTCAATGTCACGTTGATTTCAGTGGAACTGAGCCCATTGAAGCCAGTGTTGAATTTTTACTCAGTTTTTGAATCTTTAGTAAAGACTATAACAGTCTTGTAAAATTCTCTCTATATATTATTATTCAAGGATTTAGAGTACATATAAAATCAATGCCATTATCAACCAGGTTTCTCAGCTTGTATCAAAAAATGTTACTTAAAAAAAGGGTATGATACTATCATTAGGATTATCATAAAATTGCTCCATTCCCTTGTGTTGTTTAAAAAAGTATACTCATGCACTAAATACACACTCCATTTTTAGTCCTATCTGTTTTCTTACAAGTTCCACAGGGCAGCCGTGTTAGTCTAGTTCAGTAAAACAAACAAGGAGTCCTGTGGCACTTAAAGACTAACCAATTTATTTATTGCATGAGCTTTCATGGGAGAAAATTCCATTTCATCAGATGCTTTGAAGATCTTCAAAGCATCTGTCAAAGTAGGATTTTCTCCCATGAAAGCTCATGCAATAAATAAATTGGTTAGTCTTTTAAGTGCCACAGGACTCCTCATTTGTTTTCTTATACTTGTCCTGTCTGATGATACTGTACTACAGGAAAGTACTTTAAATAAATATTTTCATGCTAGATAAAACTTTCTACTATTTCAAGCTAAAACACAGAGCTATTCACTTCACATGGTCTCTTAAAATAGCTTGTTTCTTCCTAGCTTATCACTATTTCCATTTCTGTCTCACTATGAAGTCAAAGCCCATGGAGTCTCCAGGGGTTTCTTAGGCAAAGTTATCATGAAGGGGAAATGAAATGTGCATTTAGATGGTCATTGCTTGGAGAACTGCCCTTTCAATGGTTAAAAAAAATCTTTAGTTTGAAACAGGTTAGTTTGAAAATTGAAAACTAATATTGTCTACCTTACAAAATCATTAGTATGTAGCATATGCCACACTAAATTGTGAGAAGAGGGGGGAAAGTATAAAAATAAAATTACTGGAGCATGACTGATCAACTAGATAAAACGTGAGTGAAATGTTCAGATCATAGGAAAATTAATAAGCTTAAACAATACTGCTTATTTTTCATCTCACCTCTGGAACACTCATTCGAAACCTGAACTAGCAAAGAGCTACATAACTTGCTTCAAGAGCTTTATGTTTTTATAATTATGAACAGGTGATAGGATACAAAGCCTTTCATCTGCATGTCAACAAGTAATCCGGCTCAGAGCTGTACAGCACAGGGATATTTAAAGTTAGGTTTTGAATGCTTTGAACACTTCAGAGGCAGCGCGGGTTGATAGTGACCAGAAGTTAGCACCTCATATAAAAAATGTATGCAGTATTCAGTAAGTTTAACATTGTCACAGATTGAGTATATAATCACCCTGAACCTCACTTCCATGAAACAAAAGAACTTCCATCCACTTTAAGAGTGCCACAGTTGTCAACTCTCTTATTATGCCCATGGAGCAACATGCTTTTTTTCCTCTTATGGGATTTCCTTTTCTTTCTTTTTAAAATTCACTGAAAATGGTAGATATTGCCAATTTCTTCTGTTTTTAAACTCATTAAAAATGTCTTTCATTTACTGTTGCCAGGTATAATCTCCCACTATATACACAAGTTTTCCAATTCACTGATTTGACTTAGATTTTTAAACTGCACTTTTTATTTGTAATAGTGTTAAGGAAATTATAATTTAAAACAAGATTAACATTATCTAGTTAACCTGTGACAACATAGTTACATCATTGCATTACATCATCTAACAGAGTCAGGACTTTTTTGAAGGTTCCCTTTACATTTTTCTTTACCAGTTCTAAGGGTTGCCAAACAGAGTCCAGGGAGTTGATGTCCTCAGTCCACAGAACAGGTATAATGCAAGCCATGGTATTGTGATCTTTCCTAGCCTGCTCTGCCAATATGCCTGTCATGTGCTAAAACCTGGTGAAACTATAGATCTGTCTGCATGTGAAAATTGTGATATTTTAGCTATATCAGTATAAATCAATATAAAGCTGCCTTATAGTTATATAGCTAGTCCCATAGAGAAGGGATAGGCTCTATCAGGATGACATCTTTATTAGGGATTATATATATATATGTAGTTATTTTGCTCAAAAAATCATGCCCCAACTGAAATAACAAAAGCAGAATGAAACTATGTTCAGGAGGCCTATCTCTAATATAAGGGAAATTCAATCTCTATAGACATTCAGTACTCAGCCTTTCCACTGAGACTCTAGCAAGGTGCTAATTGTTATGGTGGCATGTCTGAAGTATGCTGTGATCACTAGCTCCTTTCTTACAGGGCACTGAACAATCATTAAATGCTAATGACTTTTGATTACTAGTGACCTCTTTCAATTTAGAATTGGTGACCTAGAGATGAAAAGCTCTGTATCTCATTACCAATTTCCTGAACCATCCAGTTTCTTTTTTATACATCAGTTTTGGTAAGAGGTAGGACAGAATTGAAGTTGAGCTGTGTGTCACTTATTACGAAAAGGGTTGAATACTGTTAAGTCTGATTTTTAGAAACAAAATTGACAGTCACTAAGTAAGAGAACTTACTTTTTGACCCAACAGATTTGTTGGAACAAAATGAAAATATTTCAAGGTACTACACAAAATTTGAGGTTAAATTAAATCAAAATTTTAACATTCCAGTGGCAAAGGGGACATAGGGGAACAGAAATAGGAATTAGGCATTTCTGGTTTTTCAGGGAAAAGAAATTAAATTACTATCTATTTTTTTAACTTCTTTAAATTTTGATGTGAATTTTCATCCTGTGATGGTTTGATTGCAGGTTTACTCATCCAAGAATTTCTGGTTAAGATTAATGACAAATTCCAATGGGGTACGCATGTTAGTTTGGTTCAACAAAACAAACAAGGAGTCTTGTGATACTTCCAGAGACTAACAAATTTATTTATTGCATGAGTATTCATGGGAGAAAATACCACTTCGTCAGATGCTTGACGATGTGGGATTTTCTCCAGCAAAAGCTCATATGATAAATAAATTTTGTTAGTCTTTAAAAGTGCCACGAGACAATCCCTCACACTCTCAAGCATTGGGAGACAGACTTCTCCTTGCTTACAGACAGGCCCCCCAACCTTAAACACTTACCAGTAACTATAGACCAGGGATGGCCAAACTTATGGAACTTAAGAGCCACACAAGTTGATTATTAAACCTTCGAGAGCCACACTGAGGCATATAGCCATATGCTTTTACCTACTCCAAAACTAGTAAGTTTAAAGTTCATTGCACACTTTAATTTTATCATAAAAAGAGGGCAAATACTGATTCTACTAATGTCAGATTCTAATAGTTGCTTAAGGTTACCATGAAAATTAGGCCTGTACAGTAAAAACTTAAGCTGCTGCTTGATGTAGAAGACTACAGGCTAGTGGCGAGTTTTTTGCTAGGCTAGGGCTGCTTTCCTAAATTGATTTGCTTACATTCTTCCAGGAGCCACACTTTTTCATTCAAGAGCTGCATGTGGCTCCCAAGCCACAGTTTGGCCATGCCTGCTATAGACCTAACAACAGAATCATTAAAGCAGGCACACACCCCTGCAACAAACCACGCTGCCAACTTTACCCATGTATCTGCACAAAAGACACTATTATAGGACCTAATAAAACCAGCTACTCCATCAAAGGCTTGCTAACCTGCTTATCCATCAATGTGATTTATGGCATCATGTGCAAGAGATGCTCCTCTACCTTATACGTTGGGCAAACAGGACAGTCTCCACACACAAGAATAAATGGGCACGAATCTGACATCAGAGAACACAACATTCCGAAACCAGCGGGTCAACATTTCAATGTTCGTGATCACTCCAGTAATGATTTGCTAAAAGCTGTGCTCAGACAGATGAATACTTGATCAAGGCTTCAAAGAGAAGCTGCTGAAATTCAATTTATTTGCAAATTCGATTGCATTGCTTCAGGACTTAATAGGGACATTGGATTTTTCTCTCATTACAACAGGTGATTTAACCTCATCTTCCTCTGTATGCTGTTCCCCAGTGTTTGAATCTTTACAATTGTTTTGATTTGCTGTTACAGTGTGACTGGCTCCCTTGACTTATATTTCCCTGCATTTATTTCCTCCCATTCTGTAAGGTCCCCCTCCTTAAAACGTCTGACGAAGTGGGATTTTCTCCCACAAAAGCTCATGCAATAAATAAATTTGTTAGTGTTTAAGTGCCACAGAGCTCCTTGTTTGTTTTACAAGACTCCTTGTTTGTTCTGCTGTATTCTTTTGTCATTCTCATTTTTTGCTTGGATCAATTAAGAAGCAAATTAATATTTATAGATTAAATTCTAAAACATATCTGGGATATTCTTTACCTATGCTCCCCAGATGGGTTGGCAATAAATATGTATCACTACACTGGTAAAACTATACACGATGTGGTCATAAACTTTTAATGGTATTTTGTGCCATTTACAACATGCAGATGGAAGAAAATGTTTGTGGAGTAATTAGCCTTAACAACAATTTCAACTTTATGAGGACTGCATCCTCATAGCACATGTCATCAGAAACCCTGTTCAATCTAGCTGTGGTCCAGACAGAGTGCATTCACACAGCATAGTCTATTAAAATCAGCATGCAAGTATAGCTTTAAGCATTCATTATGTAGATTTAATATGGCTAGGTACTCATATTTTTGGTTTAGTTCCAAGCATAATTCCCATAATGGATCAAGTACGTGACCATAGCTCTTAATTTAATGGTAGAACAATTGCTCCACTGTGTGTTGTCAACTACAAAAAAAGGCGGGGGGGCTGTGCCATGTTCTGGGCTCGATTATGCAGCCACTGAACAGAAGAAATTCCTGGGGAAGTCAGTAGTAGTTGCACTATCCAACCCTCTGTTTGTAGTTGTCTTCCTTAATATGAGGTACCTTACAAACCTGATCTTCACAATCAAAAGGGTGGGAAAGGTAAACTGGGTAAAAACCTTAAGTGCCTAAGTTATTCAGGAACCTAATTCATGGTCTACACTTAAAAATTTAGATCAACATAAGGTTGCGAAAAATTTGTACCATGTGCACCGTAGTTGGGGCGACCTAACATTCAATGTAGATGCGGCTTGGTGGATAAAGGAAGTATTCTGTTGACCTAACTAGCGCCTCTGGGAAAGGTGCAATGACTACATCCATGGAAAAATCCCTTCTGCAGATATGTGTCTTTAATGTTGTGGCACAGTTGCAGCGCCATAGCTATGCTGCTGTAGTATAGACAAAATCACTGGACTTTAGGATCCTAAACCACTTGAGTACTTCAGCAAATTTTACACATTATTTCTAAATTAAAGCTTTAACTCAACAGAAATTGTATGAAATGTAGTATTTATTTATTTATTTAATTTATTTTGAGTATTTGTTGCTCATGGTGTATCAAGATGCACCTTTTAATGTGGGTATGTTCCCTGTGAAAGGAAATGTAAATTTAAACAAAGAATTTTAATAATTCATAAACAGTAATTGTTGCACCAAAATTAAATTTCACTACTTTATTAAAGAGGCATATGAATTTTCTCACTACTCACTTAGAATTACCTTCCTGTAAACAAAATCTTGTGGTGGTAGACAACTGGGATACCTGATGAAGTCTTGTTTTTATTTCTGATTCGTGGTTCTGTTCATTAAAACAGAAAGAGAACCATGGACTAAAGCAAACCTGTAGCCTAATAAATAAGTGTGACTTAGGAATCTTGATTATCCCTGTTACCACAGCATGAGAGATTTTTGGGGAAAAATTCCATCCTCAGTCCCTGATGATAATTTTTAATAGGACATGTATTCTTCTGAATTATGTCATTAGAATGATACTCATGTAGTTAGTTGTATTAACATTTACAGTGTAGTATTTCCTGCTCCTCCCCTCTCCCTGGCCCCACAACCTTCACAATAATCTCAGGCATTTTATATTCTTAAGAAGCTAATTAAAAGCAGCATTATACATATATTATTTAATTTTGGATTTGAATCTAAAATAGGCTTTAGAATTTTGGCTTGGGGCCAGAAACTGATTACTATAGATGTATACCTCTCCTTTAACTATTTGTAGGTGAGTGAAGTGTAATGCACAATATCATAATCTTAGTTTCCTTCCTTAGTTCTTCACATCTGGTATTTTGCACTTTGCCTGTGTTTAAGAATTAAGAGCATGTTTACTACGTATTTTAACTTTCCTAGTTATAATACTTCGCTACTGAAACAAAGACAAGTTTGTTTTTAGAGCACAATGTGTGGTTGGTTGGTTTGTTTTCTTTAATTGTATTTCTAAAATACAGAAGGTTTCAGCTCCGGTAACGTAAAATAGGGAATTAATGAAGAAAGAAAAGCTATAGAACGAAAGCTCGTGCAATAAGTAAATGTTAGTCTTTATGTGCCACAGGACTCATTGTTTGTTCTATAGAACATTAGAAAATCATCTTAGATGCTTCAGAGAAGAATGTGGAAAATAATCAGTTTGTTTGCTTGATGATGCCACCAGTGGCAGACTTCTTGATTTGTTGTGATGATCTTGATTAGTCTTTCACTAGTGACCAGTTTGGAGATAACTTGTATTAATTTTGGTAAATACAAAGTTGTGAAGCTACTAACAGTGGATTTGGGCTGGAACAGTACAACTATACATAAGAACATAGTCTCTGAAACAGTACCACAAACAGGAAGGGGCAGTTGTTATACAAAATGCTACTGGTGTTTAACCTGGTAATTTGCGCACAAACTGTGTTTCAGTACTTGAATGAACTTCATTTGTTCTTTTCCACTAGCATTCAAGGACACCTATTGCAAATCCTTAATCTATATTTTTTAGCTTTTCCTGTTCCTGGATCACATTCTCTTGTTCATAGGTTTGTTTCCTATCTCACACATGAGCGACCATCGTGACTTTCATATACTTAAGTAATTAAAACAGGATTTATAGAAGCTGGAAAAGGAAGCATATCAAGTCCATACTTTCTCATAGCTCTTGGTCTCTTTGTACCATTAGTTATTCCAGCCACAGCCTAAAGGATTTTGCTGTATGTCAGGAAAGCAGTCAATTTAGGCAATTTTTTTACATTGTGCTAGGGCCTTTTATTGTTATCCAGATGTTATCTTCTTGTTAAATAGGATTTTGTCTGAATTTTGGATTTAGACTTGAATACATATCAGCTATTTCTTTTTCCCCTTTCCCCAAGAAAGTGTGGCATATGCCTGTACCTAGAGTTACTATCAATGTTCCCCCTAATTTTTCATAGTCTGTGTGCGCAAAAAAATTCTTTTGTGCAAGTTTTCAGAACCTGTATACAAATTTGTGCGCACTCCAGTGAGTGTATTCAAACTTGTGAGCGCAGCAAAGCATATGATGCAAATAAATATTTAAATTTATAGATATGGAAAAAGGTGATGGAAATGATTTTATAAATTACAAAACCTTATTTGAAACATGCTGTTTGGAACTGCCTTCTTAAAATAGCACAAAAATATTTGCACTGTTGAATTTTTTTGTGCGTGCTTTATTTTGTTGTGTGCACGGGCTTCACAACCTGTGTGAGCGTGCGCATGCGCACAGCTTAGAGGGAACATAGGTTACTATACATACCTTGCATTTTACTGAAGTTTGAAGTATGGCTGACTCCAGCTAGTTTGAGTTGGTTTCTTTTTCCAAGACTGAGTGTATCAGATCTGCCTGTTGTTCTTAATGTATAGAGAGGTACAAGATAGGGCCACTGAAAATCCAAAAGAAATAATTTTAGGCAAAACTTCTGCATTACTTTTGGCAACTTAATGAGGGGAAAAAAATGAAAATCCTGACCATAGTGTATTTGAGTATTGTTTAATAAAATGGACTTAGTCTCCTTGGTAGATTATCGGACTCCCCATGTGCGTTGTTTTCTATTCCCTTTTCTGCCAGATCATTGCAATATTTGCTAGAACATTTATTTGGTTGTACTGTAAAGGACTGAAACCTTATTCTTGTAAAATGTCTTTTTTTGGGAGATGCAGAAGGAAACTATTGCACACCTAGGGGAGGTCTACACTGCCCACTGTTCTTGGTTACAGTCACAGGAAGATATGCAAGTTACTTAAAATAACTTGCAAACCTCCCTTCGGCTTCATTACATCCAGCATGTCCACTGCGCTGAGTTGAAGGGAGAGCCGTCCCTTTAACTCAGTGATATCTAGTTCAGGGATCAGTTTCCTGATTGAGTCTTCATAGACACGCTCAGTTGATCCAAAAGGTCAAGCTGACAGTGATGAATATGCCACTGTCAGTGAAAACCAGAAGGCTGTCTTCACAACCAGAAGGCCTAGAAGATTTCTTTAAAGGAAGGAAGAAAGAAAGAAGAGAGCCTGAAATGGCCCCCCCCCCCCCGGCAGGCTTACGGGGGAGATCTACCCTTAACTAGAGTCCTATGTGGATCCACATCCAATCGGCGTCCACTCAGTGACAGTATCTGTCCAGTCCACGATCTGCATGCCATGTTTTATCTGTATCTGCAACTGAGCTTGGGCTCACAGTCAGCATTTTAGCCTTTGATTAGCTCATTCCTCACATGTGTCCCGCCCACTTTTTCCTTTCCTTGTTTGAGGTTCACATACTGTGCTGTCAATCAGATTTCCTTGGCCACTAATGAAATCTCTGATTGACAGCATGGCATGCAAGCTGCAAATAAGAAAAGGAAGAAGTGGGTCAGGAAATCATGGGAAATGAGCCAATCAAAGGCCAGCATGCTAACTGACTGACAGTAAGTGGTGACTCTCCAAGTCCCAGCCTAATGTGACTGAGACTATGATTGGCTGGCAGACCGCAATCAGAGCTGAGCTAGGACTGGCTGGAGTGCTTCCTTGTTCCTTTGTGCGCTCCTTCCACAGATCGTAGCAGCAGCTGCAGCGATGGATCGCACTCTGGCCAGACAAAAATAGAATCCACATCCGTGGGTCAGTCCACAATAATGGTTCTGTGGTTATCTGCACCCGCATCCCTGGACTTGGATGCCCGCAGCTACCTGTGGATTTGCAGGACTCTACCCTTAACACCATTTTATAAGTTTCCTATATCTGTTCTGGTAAGAAATTTCTGCAGAAGGTATTTTTTTCCCCATTGAAGATGAACGTGACCTAGACCGTCAGCTTCCCCCCACAAATCTTTTCATTGACAGTCTTCCATCTGTGGCAGACTATAACCATATTGCTAGGATATATCAGTCATTTGAGGTCGTGTAACCTGTTTCTCAGTGTTTGTACAGTGCTTTAAGATGCAAAAACTATGTGAGTATGATGAAGTAGTAGTATCCTACCAAAGAGAAAAGATTTAATATCTGTGATACCTCCCGTGAGTTTGCTACGTTTCTGTAATCTTTGCAGGGATGCAATCCTGTTGCAGGCCTGAGGCAAACATGGAAATGTTCCATTAATGCAGCCTGCTCTGTTGGAGGAGGGAGTGGGACTGGAAAAGCATACAATCTCGGAACAATCTGCAACTATTTCTTGCAATTAATGGGAATTAAAGACACCTTGAAACTGTTTGTTATATAGCCATGGTCATAACTCCAAAAATTGGGATTATAACCACGTTCCTTTAAACACCTTATGTGAAATCCTGGCCCAGTTGAAATCAATGGAGAACTTCCATTGACTACAATTGGGCCAGGATTTCACTCCCTATTTTGTAACCCTTCCCCATGTGTCCTAAAACCTCTCCACAACTCTACTATTATCTTGAAAAATTAGTTTGGCCTAAAATTGCTAGATTTAATTTCTACAAAATTTGGAGAAAATTGTTGTATTGTCTGAGTAGTGGATCATTTAAAAAAAATCTTAATGCAGATTAGTGTCTGATATCTTGGGTCCTTCTGTTTGAAAAGAAACAATCAAAAGCCACACAAGTTGATTATTAAATCTTCAAGAGCTGCACTGAGGCATATAGCCATATACTTCTACCTACTAAATTGCAGAAGAGAAGATTGAGGGGGGATTTGATAGCAACCTTCAACTACTTGAAGGGATGCTCTAAGGAAGATGGAGCTCGACTGTTCTTGGTAGTAACAGAGGACAGAACGAGGAGCAATGGTCTCAAGTTGCGGTTAGGGAGGTCGAGGCTGGATATTAGAAAAAACTTTTTTACTAGGAGAGTGGTGAAGCATTGGAATGAGCTGCCAAGGGAGGTGGTGGAGTCTCCATCTTTGGAGGTGTTTAAGGCCTGGCTGGACAAAACCATGACTGGGATGGTTTAGTGGGAGTGGTCCTGCCTCTGGCAGGGGGTTGGACTAGGTGACCTATGAGGTCCCTTCCAACCCTAGGATTCTATGAATTTTAGTTACCTGTACCAACTTCTGGGGGAGACAGCTCAACACTAAATAGCCCAATTTCACATTTAAATTCTTGAGCAAGTCAATGGCTGAAAAGCAGAGTTCTTTCATATTAAAATTGGGTGGCTTAAGTGGGTGTAGTTATATAATTCTGTTATTTCAAAATGTATTTATTAATGAAATCTTCATTCATTCACATCTCAAACTAGATTTTGACTGAGCCTCCTTAGATAAGGCACATTTTCCCCCCTAAACATGGATTAAATGTATGGACTCTTGATTTGTTTGAATTTGATTTGGACATCTAGAAGACATCTTTGGATGCAGTGCAACCCCTTTTGATGTAATTTCTCTTAATTAGCACTGCTCAGTGAATTGGGACTGATATTAAAGACTTCTATCTTAGCTAGAAACAGTGAGTTAAAGCTAAAGCTATGACCTCATCTCTATTCATGTTGAACCAGAGTATAAACTGCACCAAAAGGCATTGTTTAACTTCATTATTCTCTTTTATGCTGCAAATCAGTTTGCTTTAATTTAGTTCTGCTGTTAATGTCCTGCTCTGATTAATCACTATATATTTATTTGAATGGGTTGGGGGAATTCAACAGAAATACATAGTAAAGCTATATGGAATATTCACTACTTGAGGAAGTGTGTTTCTAAGTAAAAAGATTAAAAGCTTTATATTTAAATATTTTTACTCTTATAATTGTGAAAACTTGAATACCATAAAGGACAACTAGTGAGCGAAAAGATACAGAATGTATATATTCCTAACTAGTCATGCTGGATACATCTCTGCACAAAATCTACTTTATTATGTAGGCTACATATTAAATGCTTTCTCTTTAATATTAGAGCTATGCTCATTACAATAGGTGTCACTGTGTTGCTGGGTCCAATCGTTATCGGTGACTTCAGCTATTGGCTCAAAACACTGGCTGTCTGACTCCATCTGCAGGGCTGTAATACCTGCTCTGTTCAGATCCATTCAACACACAAGTTCAGCCAGCTAACAGACTAGCAGTGCTACAGCACGTCTTGCCAGCCTAATTCAAAAAGCCGGCGCGATAGTAAATGCATGGTCTCTGTGCACAGCGTAGCACTTTTGAGTTGATTCAGTTTCAGGAAATTTGGAAAAGAGCTTGCAAGTAAATAAACGTGGGAGTCATGATGGGGATGCATTTAGCAAGTCAAATACTGGATCAAACTTAAAGCTGATTTCTTATTCAATACACTGAAAAGGTCACCTTGTCTTGCTGGAAAAGAAGCAAAACCTCAGCTTTGCTGCTTTTTATTTAACATCTTGGCTCCCACTTCAGTTTTCTTAATGTTCTTACCTAGTTAAGCTATCTAGCTGTACAGACAAGGATACTCATGGTAGATGAGAAGGGAAAGAACATGAAATGTCTCACCTTCTTCTTGATGCTTCCAGAGACAGTCAAGAACAGGTCCAAGAAAAGCTCTAAGAAAGGAAATAGCAGCAGCAGCAGCAGCAGCAGCAGCAGCAGCAAGTTGCCTCCAGTCTGCTATGAAATCATTACCTTGAAGACCAAAAAGAAGAAGAAGATGGCTGCTGATATTTTTCCCAGAAAGAAACCTGCCAACCCTAATACCACTGCTGTCCAGCAATATCACCAACAAAACCTCAACAACAATAACACTATCCCTGCCCCCAATTGGCAAGGGCTTTATCCCACCATCAGAGAGAGGTAAGTTCAGGATAATTTACTTGTGAGGTTTAAATGAAGAGCTGAATTATAGCTAAACATGTTTGCACTGTTAAATTTAGTTTCTCATTTATACACATTGAATAAAACATGCGTCTCCTTTTTCCCAAGCAAGGATTTGGTAATGGAAACATTTCAGTATCTCTTTCTGGACAGTGCAGCTGTTTTCCTGAAGTAGATATCAGTGATGTTGTGAGCTGCAGTACTTTCAGCTGTTAGGTATTTGCATGGAGACTTACATGTTTGTTATATTTAATCATGTATGTTCTTTATTTACATTTTCACTTTTTGAAAAGTTTACTCATGGTTTTTCTTGCATCTTTTCCCCCAGTATATTTGAGAGAGAGAGAGAGAGTGTACGCGCGCATGCACAAGCGTATGTAGTGTTTAGCTGATTTGTTACTGACCTTTAAGATGTTAAGAAGTTTAATCTCACGGGTCTGTGGTGGGAATGAGATGTCAGACTACATAAATTAACATATTGCCTCTGTCTGTAGAAATGCAGTGATGTTCAACAATGACTTGATGGCAGATGTTCATTTTGTGGTTGGGCCACCAGGTGGGACCCAGCGGTTGCCAGGACACAAAGTAAGCAGTGGCTACATTATCAGTTTAAAGGGGAGAATTGCAAGAGTAACTTCAACTGTAACGATGTAACTTAGTGTGGGAGACTGCGGTTCTCCATGACAGGCATAAATTTTTAAATGGCTTTGTCCAGGGAAATACTTTATCTGTTACTTTTCTTTGCATTTCCAATTAAACATCATCTTCTGTGTTAAAAAATGCAGTATGTAAAGTTGGAAAAACTGAGTTTTTTTTCACTTTTTATGGTGTTCTGAAGATTTCCTCGAGGCGGTAAAGTTCAGAAATTAGAAGCATTTCTTAGAAGATAAAACATATAAGTGTTTGAGGTTAATGGTAGGAGAATGTGTTATTTTGATAAGAAGTTTTGCCTTCATTTTCATGGAATAGTATCTGGTTTCTATGATTATGAAGTTAATATGTTCGTAGTGGCTCTACCACATTGTTTCTGTTGGCAATGCTTTCTGTTTATAGCATGAAATAAGATTTCCCTTTCTCAACAGTATGTCTTGGCTGTTGGGAGCTCTGTATTCCATGCAATGTTTTACGGAGAGCTTGCTGAGGACAAAGATGAAATTCGTATACCAGATGTTGAGCCTGCTGCTTTTCTCGCTATGCTGAAGTAAGCATCATCCTTCTGCTGGAAAAGTATTTGTTTATGCTGTACATGCATCCCAGTAGTGTAACAGTTAAAATATTGGAGATTATTTTTGTCATTGTTTAGACTAGAAATGAAATAATTGTTCAAACATATGACTCCAGTTTCATTTTAATTATTTAAAACTTTCATTTTCACTCAACTTTTCTTTCACCCTCTATTGCTAGACATAGAAACATTAGGCTAATGTAGACAGTTCTAAATAATGACTTTGACAGGGGATCTTTGAACATATTGTATACTGTAAAGCCTATTGATTTGATTTGTCACTACACTTGCTAGACAAAAGAATAGAGTTACTAAAAGGAATTGTCAGCTCTTTTTTACTTTGAAAGTTTAGTGAAAAGTTAAAAAAAAAAAAAAAATGTAATTTCTGGATTCAGACATTGACATTGTGCTAGCTCTTTTATATCCTCACTGTACAGAGTTCTCATCTGTTCAGAAAACCTGAAAGTCATTGAGTGCAGCCACTGAACAGCAAAACCTCTCTTTATTTTGTTTAATATTGGGACATTTGAAAAATGTTAAAAATAAAAGGACTGTATAAACATACTTCTTCCCCTGACTGTTTCTGTCTGCCGATTTGAATCAGAGATACTTTGTTTTACTAGGCAAAGGAGTGAAATTATATTGTTTTCATGATGTATTATCCTTGAATTGTGCCTATACATTATTTTCAAATAGAAATCATGCAAATACTGTAATTTAGAACTTTTTTCTTCATTTTAAGAATTGTCTTTGATTTCTTCAGAATCCTGTTATTTCTCAGTTTGAGATCAATATCCAGACCCTTTTACTATGCTACTGTTTTTGTTGCATGCAATAGTGAAATTGCTAGTTAATAACTTCATGGGTTGCCTTGGCTAGCTTGTGATTGCGAACAATTACTGTGTTACGTTTCAATGACATGGTAGATGTAGAGTTCAAAGTCGCATGCAGCTGCATAGTTTTCAGTTTGTCAGCATGAACATCAGAAATGTTTGGGATGCATGTTGACAAATGCCTTTCAATGAAAATCAAAGGTCACTCAGCAATTTTAATATGGAATTGAGATGAAGTTATGATGGAACACTGCATGTGATTAGACACCTTGCAAACCTTTATTTTGCACATTGATATTTAAAACATGTTTTTCATATAGCTGAGACTAACTTTAAAGACTGAGATGTAGTTAGACTTTCTATCTGCAAGGGGCAAATATAAGGTACTTTAATTTTTCTTCTCTGTTGAAACACCAATTTTTTCTATATAATTTTATGATTAGTACCTTAAACCTGCTATTAACAAAACAAATAGGTTTTAATCTGCTTGAGGAGATTTGTGCAATAGGACAAACCTGAAAAACAAGAACTTTACAAAATCCAGGGCCAGACAAATTCTCAACAATAGCAAATTAGGAAGCTTTTTTGGAAAAGTGGGGGGACTCAGCCATCAACTTCTTCAGAGTCTAAACTTCAACTTAAACAAAACCCCCCAAACTTCTAGTTATTATGGTTGTGCAAGTTACCTTCCAAATGAGAACCTGATGCAGCACTGCTGTCTCTGTGTGTCTTGGGAGTGTTCTGTTAGCTCCGCAGTTGGACGAAACATTCCTAACCAGCACCATGAAACTGAAGAGCCAAAAACTCAGACTACAAGAATAGGAGAGTAGAAGAGAAATCTGCACCCCTGACCTGAAAACAGCAATGTGATAAACATTTTAGTTCAGCCTTCCTCACAGCAGGCCCCTTTGCAACAATCCAGGGGAGTACCATGTAGTCTCTGCAAGAAAAGAGAGAGTTGGAAAAGCATAGCTTTCTCTAAACCATGAACTCTTTTATAATGTAACATATACTAATCTGTATTTGTGTATTCATTGTTAATAGCATTTAGTTGGTTAATTTCATAATGGACATGTGGAAGACAAACACCCATAAACCTCTGAGATCTCCTATTGACATGCGATGATCTGGGGGCCCCCCCCCCCCCCCCACCCACACACACAAAACTAACTGTTCACTATAGCTTCACAAATACAAAACAGGTACATATTAAATGCGTGTACGAGTTGGCACACTTGGTGCCTTCAACACTAAATATCAGGATTCAAATCACAAATTAAAATTAGACTGATGGTCCCGTTCTGTACACATCGCTAACCTAACTCATGATTTGTACAGCTATCACATGCTTCTCTGAGGAATAGCCTAGAGGTGGAATATCATCAGTTGCTGATCAGGATAGAGATGCATTGACTGAGTGAGAAATATGGAATATAGACAGCCTGTCTGTACCATGGCTGCTTTAAAGTAGGGATATTAGTTCTTCACCTTCATGAATATTAGATTCACAGTTTTTATACTATTTAAATTTAAAAACCAGTGCATCCATCCTCTTTTGTACTAACAAGCAGAGAAGGAGAATAGACAAGAGAAGAAGTTGGAGGTTGAGAATTACAAATTGAATAAATTTGGAGTGAAGTGACCAGATGCCCCAATTTTATAGGGACAGTCTTGATATGAGGTTTTTTTCTTACATGGATGCTTATTTTCCCCTCTCCATCCACCCTGTTCTGATTTTTTTTCCACCCTTGCTATCTGGTCACCCTAATTTGGAGAGACAGTGGAAGAAAAGGCAAGAAAATATGTAGACTCTTAGGCACCCAAACCTGCAGTTTCTATTCACAGTAGTAATTCTTATTCCTCTAGGTAGTCTCACTGAAGTAAAGGTCACAAGGTCCAGTCGTTCATCGTGTTTCATTGCATCACTGCAGTGGTTATATTCTCTAAATAAAATTTCCCAAATATAGCTTACAGAGTAGCATTTTCAGGTGTACATTGTTGTGAAAAATATATATCTAATTGTATTTGGTCCCAATTTCTCTAGAACTCATAACTGATGTTATTCTCTGCCCCATTACATGATGCGCATTACTAGTTTTCCATCATTAACTGTAAATCTGCCCAAGCAGGTCAGAGTCTGTCATACCCTGATTTATAAAAACTAAACAACAAAACAAAATTTATTTTTACAGTAAATGTATTGATATGTAATGGGAAAACGCATTATTTTAGAAAACCTGTTAACTAGTACATTTCCATTAACATGAAATGCAGCTTTGCCTTTTTGTGTGTACGAAGACTTTCATGAACCACAAACAGGCATATTTTTAAACGTGACTCCCTTGTTTAATCTAAAGGTAAATTGGTATATAACATCATTTCTAATAGAATGTGTTTACTCAGGATAAATAGGGCATAATGTGTGAGATATTAAAAATAAGGTGCCTAATTCATTATATCCTCAACAGTAGTGAACTTCAGGAATTTAATCACATAAGCAGAATTTACCTTAACTACTTCTGTTTTGGCATAACATTGGAGCTTAGCATGTTTTCTTCCCTAGGAAATTGTGAGAATACTTTTTTTTTCCTGGGGAAACTAACATGTTGTAGCGTCAGTAAACACATGAAATCCTTTTCTTTGCAATACAATGTTAGTTTGTCCAAGAGGTTTCATCAACTTCTTATAAATCATAGAGGCTCTGGCATGATGGTGCATGATATTTGATGCATGTCAATAACGTTACACCTCTGAGAGCTTAGATAGTACACCAGTTTATCTTGGCACCCAAGTCTGACGTAAGGTATTTGTTACTGATAAAAACCTCACTTTTCCTTTTCATATGAGTCCGAATAATACCATGTAGTTCACTACAATGGGAAGTTCAACATTTGTCCACGTGAAGCTTGTGTCCTAGACAGTATTTAGTGTTGTTTTAGCCATACAGGTCTTCTTCAAGAACCTTGATTGCCATGAACCCTTTCTGGGGTGAAAAAACATCTCATTAACCAAGTAATTTATCTGATAATTTTTCACTCAGGTTCACTAGGATATGGAGACATCAGAGTCCTTACCCTATTGCCATTGCTGATTGACCTTTTGGAAACCATTCTCTGCCTTCTTACTGAAAGTAACTTGCATTGAACTTTATTGAAAGAAACTGGGACTGGAGGTGGCTGGCTGTTTACAATTTTTCCAGTTTATTAATGTAGCACGTGAACCAAATGAAAGGCCCTATTCAACATTGGCATAAGCCCATTCACTTCAGTGAGCTTACCCCATGGATGAATTTGACCTTTCATTTCTTTATCAGTGCAATTTTAAGCTGAATTTGATTTTCTCAAAAAATATTTGTTTTAATACTGCATTGCCCTATTCAAGTGCCCTTTGCTTCCAGTTTTGAAGTGTTATTGACAGTCAATGTCTTTTTGCTGAACAGTGGTGTCACGTGTATATTTTATTTCAGATACATATATTGTGATGAAATTGACTTAGCTGCTGATACCGTACTGGCCACTCTTTATGCTGCCAAGAAGTACATCGTTCCTCATCTTGCCCGAGCGTGTGTCAACTTCCTAGAGACGAGTCTAAGTGCAAAGAATGCCTGTGTGCTCCTCTCCCAGAGCTGTTTATTTGAGGAACCTGACCTGACCCAGCGCTGCTGGGAAGTGATTGATGCCCAGGCAGAGTTGGCTTTGAAATCTGAAGGGTTCTGTGATATTGATTTTCAGACGCTTGAAAGCATCCTCCAAAGGGAGACTCTGAATGCCAAAGAAATTGTTGTTTTCGAAGCCGCTCTTAACTGGGCTGAAGTAGAGTGTCAACGGCAAGATTTGCCTGTTAGCATAGAAAATAAACGCAAGGTTCTGGGGAAGGCGCTCTACCTGATTCGCATCCCTACCATGGCGCTTGATGACTTTGCAAATGGTGCTGCTCAGTCTGGGGTTCTGACTCTGAACGAAACCAATGATATCTTCCTTTGGTATACAGCTGCCAAAAAGCCGGAGTTAGAGTTTGTAAGCAGTGCCAGAAAAGGCCTCGTCCCCCAGCGTTGCCACCGTTTCCAATCTTGCGCCTACCGTAGCAACCAATGGCGTTATAGGGGTAGGTGTGACAGCATTCAGTTCGCTGTTGATAAGAGAGTTTTCATTGCCGGCTTCGGGCTGTATGGTTCTAGCTGTGGCTCAGCAGAATACAGTGCAAAGATCGAACTTAAACGCCAAGGTGTTATCCTAGGCCAGAACTTGAGCAAGTATTTTTCGGATGGATCTAGCAACACTTTCCCAGTGTGGTTTGAGTATCCGGTGCAGATCGAGCCTGATACATTTTACACAGCTAGCGTCATTCTGGATGGCAATGAACTAAGCTATTTTGGACAAGAAGGAATGACGGAAGTTCAGTGTGGGAAGGTAACCGTTCAGTTCCAGTGCTCATCAGACAGTACTAATGGCACCGGCGTGCAGGGAGGGCAGATTCCAGAACTCATATTCTATGCCTGAGCTAAAAGGTTTCCAGAGGAGGACTTTGATCTGAAGTACAAGTCTGGTTCAGACCTATTGACGCTTAGCTTGTTTTCTGCAGATGTGATTGGTGCAGGCAATATGTGACTCAAAGCTGCAGACAGTTACTGCTTGCTGTACTTGGATCCTTTTTGGTGATGAAATTTACATGTAACATTCAACTTTAACTGGAAGCTCTTTAAGAGCAAAGAAGTTCCTAAAGCTTTGTTTGAGTCAGATGTTTCTATGCCCGTGATTCTCAGCTTGCCTTGTTCGCATGCCCCTACTTGCACTGAATCAGCAGACAGATGCCCTCCCTCATGTCTCTTATGGACTATCCCCTCCACCCCTACCCCGACACACACTGGATTTTGGTCCATTTTCGCTTTTTATCTCAGTCCTCTTTTTTTTTCCCCCGCTGTGTCTTTCATTTTCTGTTTCTCATTATTTTTTGCTCTTGTTTCTTGCTCCCCAGCTCTCCAGAAGGCTACAAGGAGCCCCACAAGGCTGGGCAGCTTTTGTTCTTACAGCTGAGCCAACTCTTATGGCACACAAAAGGAAGCAAAGCCTGTGTATGAACTTGCAGCCCTGGAGAGGTGAACCAATCCTGTGCATGACCAGCTGTACTGGAGATAGCTGCAAGAGAAAAGAGGGAGAGTGGGCAACTTTATACTAGTCCTTGGTTACATTTTCCTTCTCTGTAACCTGAACTTTATTATATTACTGCACACACTGACTCAGCGGAAAATTAAATACACTGTAGTATAGTAAGAAAATTCCCAAGAGTGGACTGTGTTTGGTGGTGAGGACCAAATGTAATACAGCAAGGGGAAGCTTGTGTCTAATTTCTTGCAGTTAGTTTTAATTTAAATGTAGAGTGGAGGATGGTGTGATCGAAAAACTTTTTCTTTCTCCTTTCTTTTCTTTTCAAGCATTCTGTAGTGCGAGCTGTATTTTTGGCAGAAAAGGATTACAGGCACATGGCTGTGTAAGGAAGGAGCTGCTGTAAGGAAGGATATCAATCTAACTAAAAGATCCACATATTATTTAAATGTAATAAAATAAAGCCCACATTTTGGAAAAGAAAAACCTTAGTCACTAGATTGTGAAAATTGCTTATAAAGAAGACACAGCCAAGGTAATTTGTCTCACCTGTATAATGTCTCTGAAATGATTATATTTGCTTTCCCTGTTTAAAGCTGAAATAGAGGACCAAATGAGTCTTTAAGCAGACCAAAAACTGTCTGTGCTGTACTATATCAACACACTAATGTAGCATAACACTAAATTTAATCATCAGTTTTACAATGAAACCTCTTTTCCTGTATGATTTCTTATCAGTTAGTGTTATTACTTCATGTACTCCATGACCGCTAGAGTCCTGGCCTCTGGCAATCTCAAAGGGTCGGTCCTTTTCTGCAGTGTCTGAAACATGATGTGGAGTAATGAAAACTGGATTGGAATAAGCATCAGAAATTACAAGGCCAAAGTCAGGCTCTTCCATGGATGATGAAAAGAAGAGCAAGGGGTAGACTTTTCTGCAAGGACCATGTTCTTTACTTGTTGTAATGGCTATAATTATAAATATATGAGCAAGTACATTTTTTCTGAAGTATAAATACCCTCAGACTACGTAGAAAATGCTTTTTATAACAGATGTACTTAAGCTAGTCTGTCAGTGATATCTGTACAGAATGCTCCCTGGAAAACTGAAGATTTAGAAAAAGAAAAACCTGCAGTTAATTATATTTAGATCTCCCAGCAGCCAAAAATATACCTGCAGTATAGTTTTATGGATTGGGGACACATTTATTGAAGAGGTAACAAAAGAATGTAAGCTTGTCATGGAATAATAGTCATCTACTTTTAGACAATATCTAAGCAGAAGTTAAATTTATTTAAAATAAATTTTAAAGCAAAGACTAGCCAAGTTACTGTATATGTAATGGTTCGCATGAGTATAATGGCTCAATCTGAATGGTGTTTGTAATAGAGTGACCGTTACTTACTATAACATTGTCAAATAGCTGCATTCTGATTCATTTAGAACAAACCTATGTGCCTCAGTCAGTGAGATGAAAAAGTGTACTCTGCTGGTATGGATAAGCTGGTCACTGACTGACTCTAGGGTTTTTTGGGAGGGGGGTGTTTTGTTTTTGGTGGGGGTGGGGGTGGGTGGGGTAGTGTGTTGTTTTTTTACTTATCTGCAACTAACTGTTTAGCATCTATTAAATTGACTGGCTGGAACAGATCGTTTGGGGATCAAAATAACATGTAACTATAGAAAATTAGCTTTTTAAATTTTTTGCTCAATATCCCTTGAATATTTTTGACAGAGTAAGATGAAAGCTTGGCTGCTTGCTTAGTTCCTCTGAATCTGCTCCAGGTGTAAATTACAGATCTGATGATTTTGGCCAAAATTTTAAAGATTGGATAAATAAACAGAGGCATCTAAAACCAGAATTAGACACCTAAATAAGTGGCCTTGGCCGTTGCTAAATCTCTTTGTATATCTGCCCATTTAATTAGGTGTCTAAATATGGATTTGGATTTTATTAAATAACTTGAGGTGTCCAAGTTTGAAATTGTTGATTAATATTTTGAAAGCACCGGAACATGTAAAACTGAAATGTAAACACAACTTCAGCGGGGCAGGGAAGGGGGGCATTATGTAGTTGCTGTTTATGGCAGTCTATGCTACTTGTTTGTTCCTTTTGCTGGTAAGCGGAAGTAAGATAGGACATCGTAATGTAATATGCTTTAAGCATATCTGAAATGGTATTTAAGTAAATGTTCTAATTTCTACATACTTATTGCACTGAACTGTTTTTTGTTTTGTTTTGTTTTTTTTGTTGTTTTTTTTTAATGTGATAAACTCAGCAAATGTCAGGTCACAGCACCCTGCTTGACCATAGGCCTACAGCATTATTTATGAAGGACAGATATATAAATATGAAGTACCTCATGTTGAATGTTATTGTACTGTATCTTTTTAATGTAACAGTGCAGATCTTGTTAGACACATGAATGTGTATAATCATGTTAAACATATAAATAAAATTGGTTTTTAAATAATTGTTTCCTGTGATACTTTTGAAACATCTGTGGAATAAATGATGGAATCCTTACATTGGCTATTCTTTAGTGTTTTCCATTGTTCTAGGTAATTGTGAAGGCATATTTTTTGAGCTTAGGTATTCTGGGATCTTTTGATCCCAAAAGAAATAACTCCGAGGCAAAACCAAGGAAGAACAATGAATATGTTAATCAGTTACATTGTTAAAAGACTGATGATTAAACTAATGAGATGGAATGAATGAATTCATTTATATGCTTTATGAAATTTCTTGTCTGCTAGCATTTTAATATTTTCATTTAATATTACCGGAGTTATAAGGGGATCGTGATGTTCATTCTAAAAGATAGCAAGCACTAAGAGTGACCATAGCTGTCTGTCTTTTAATATACTGGAACAGGATACGCTGACAGAATTTAGAAAGATCTTTGGTGCATGCTTAGTGGAAGGAGTTTATTCCCTGCTGAAAATGTAAATATATCTTGTACCACTGAGAAATCTGACTGTCTTCTCATTCAACAATTTTTTTCTCAACAGAATTGAATATATTTTGTGAAGAAATATGAAGAGGAGCTTAGCCTTCCTTGATCCATTCTGAGGATTTTGGATCTGTAACAAACCTGCTAAAGAGAGGCTTAGGAAAGCCTTAGTAAAAAGTACTTAATTTGTGTTTAGACCACCTCTTTCAATGCAAGTTAAGCACTGGGGGAAGCCAGTGGGGGTAAGAGGGATGGGAAGCTTGGGTCCCAGGGGGTTACCCATTGGGGGGTCTGGGGAATCACCATGCTTATGGGGGTTAGAGGCATCAAAAATACAGATTTACCTACAGTGCCATTTTCAGTAAAGCTGGCCCTGGCTGTGATCCTCTACTCTTGACTCACACAACACAAGCCATCAGATAGAAATCCCTCTAATAAATCTTAAAATAACCTACCAGTGCATATGGCAAGCAATCCAATCATTAACTTAAAATAGTTTATCCTAAACCAATTTGATATTCTTATATGGCCGTTTATAGATTTTTACAAGCAGTAGTTCAAATTTATAAAACATGAAGTATAATATGGATACAGTAATTTTCACAGATGTTTGAATTGCAAAGCTTCCTATGCACAAAAGAGCTGTTTGAAGTGATGGCATACTGTAGAAAGGCATTAGCTATTTTGCTCCAAGTTTCAGTTCTTGTCAAAAGAGCAAACCTCTTAAAGTTTTCTTAGTTTATCAACAGTGTACAGGAATGCATTTATATTGAGCCTTTAACAGCAATATTTAACATAACTTTTTAATTGTTTGCCAGAAACAGCAGTAGTAAGGTTTGCCATCAGGGAAGCAAATCTTTTGGTGTGGTGGTGGTTTCCTTTGAACAGACACCGTAAATGCTGTTTTCTAGATGTAGGTTTAAAGCTTCATAGTTAGTTTGGGTGCCACACCAGTGGAATCAGCAGTTCCAGAATAGCATTGGCTGTCTTTTAGACTAAAGAAGCTAAAACTAAAGAGGGGGGACAGTTCAGCAGCAACACCATGGGGAAGTAGCATTGTTGTGTAGAGTGGACGAAATACGTTGTCCCTCCAGTGGCTGGATACCTTATTGTGTTTTCTTATGCACCATCTATAGGTGAGCAGGGAACCCCTGCCTACCTCCCCCCATCCACTGTCCATTGTTTATCCTCTCTTCACCCCTGCCCCAGGTGGCCACACTTGAGGAGCTCTGAAGCAATGCGCATAGACAAAGAATTTGCTGCTGCTTCTTTCCTACCCTTTCAAGAGACGAAAATCTGGCTGGAAAGGTGGCCAGTTTCCCAGACAATCTCTGGGGATTTAGCCCTATGGGTTTAGCCTGAGTCTACGGCTCCTTTGTGGGATTCACCTTTTGCCCTTTCTCTGGAGCATATTGTTCTGCTACCAGTCCAGGCAGCTTCAGAAGCAGTGTCTACTGTGGCTGTCTTCTACACAGCAGGACTGCCTCTGTTACCAGCAGTCTCTGGGTGGGGCAGGTGTTTCCCTGTTTATTGCCCTTTTGGGGTAAGTTTCCCCTTTAAGACCCTTCCGTCTAGGCTGACTACACCTTACAGATACTTCTCATGAGGGTGAACAGGCCCAGAAGGGCTCATTAATATCAGCCTCAGGACATGTCCCTTCACATACCTTTCCCCTCAAAATGGAAAGGCTGTGTGTGGAGTGGGTTGGTCCCATCCCTTTCTTCTGTAAAAGGAAGTCGGCATTACTGTGGTCCTCTCCCACCTGGTGTCATGCTCCGAAACTATAGGGCTGTAGCACAAGTTACCATCTCATTGCACAAGGGTTCATGTCCCTCATGATGTGCACATAGGAGAGCATGATCTGTGATCAGAGAAAAGGGGCTAGCCAACAAGTAATACCTCAGGGAGTCCACTGCTCATTTGATCACTAATGTCTCCTTTTTATAGTAGAGTATGACTTTTCTCTACGGAATAGCTTCCTGCTTAGGTTTAGGATTGGGTGTTCTCCAAAGTTTTATGAAAGAATAGCACTGAGTCTGGTGCCTGAGACATCTGTCTGTCTGTAAAATGAATTCCTGAGGGAAAAATCGGGGTTGACAAGCACAGCTGCCTGGCATAATCATGTTTTCTGTTACTTAAAACCTTTCTCACATTTTCTGAGCCCAGTGGAGCTTTTTATGAGGCTGTTTTCTATGAGGTCTGGGTATGGAGAGGAAGGAGGAGTCAGAACTGCATGAAACCACGGATTGGCTGGGGCAGCTTGTTGACCATTGGCTCCATAAAGCCACCTCATACATGGTACTCCAAACTGGTTACTTCACTCACAGGTAACTTACCTTTCATTGGATTGGCTATTAGTCCTGTGTTCCATAGAGATTTTAAAACCACCTTTGTGTGCTGCAGCTGGTCTTCCTTGACGGGACTGTAGATGACAGCTGCATCATATTGATGGCTGGTGCTGAGGATCTTATTCATAACCCGTTGGCAGGTAGCAGCAGCCACGTGGAGGTCGAAAGGTCTTAAACTGGAAATGGAGAAAGCAGTTTTCTATTGCGAAGAAGAGAATAATGAGAATTGCCAGTATAACCTTTCATTAGCTTAGCACTGCTCACCCGTCCAGCCACTCTAGTAACTCATCTACCCTTGGCATTGGGTAAGTGTGGAATTTCAGGAGGGCATTAAGCTCCTTGCAATCTATGCAGAACCAGCTGGTTTGGGAACAAGAGCAATGCGTCCTCCGTTCACTTTTGGATTCCACAATCACATCCATCTCCAGCATTGCTCATGTTTCCTGTTGGCCTACATGGCTATAATCTAGGTTTCTTTTGAACTGTCTGGCCTGGGGTGTTTTCTCTGATGTTGTACTAACCATGCTGTCTCTGGGAGGTGGGAAAGTACTACTGCGAAAACTTCTGTTATTTGGAGGAGCAGCTTTCTTTGTGCAGGAGAGGATCTCCTCCTCCTCCTCCCAGGACCACTGCTCGAGCTTTGTTGCCGGTCACTTGATTCCATCAGCGCAGAAGTTACCAGCCTGGCTTCCTGCACCTTCCATGGTTTGAGAAGGTGCACATGCTATATATACCTTGTTATTCTTTCTTCTGCTGGGTTGCCTGTCTCATAAGCCAGCGGTTCTCAGCCACTGTGTCGGGATACATTACTGTGTTGCCACACAGTGGTAAGCGTGTCATGGAGAGCCAAAGAGATGGCTAGATTTGGCCTGCAGGGGTGGGCTGTAGGGTTGTGATATGCCACCAAGTGTGTCTCAACCTGCAAATATAAGTTATGGGCCCTATCTGCCTGATCACTTAGACCAGATTATGCCATTGGGCCATTAATATAGACTCACCTAAGGGCAATGGCTAAAAAGTCCACTCTTGTAACTTTTCTCTTGGGTGAGTTAAGCCTTTCTCAAATCATCCTGGGGGGGCATCCCTGTGTTCTTGAGTTGCTCCCTTAATTGTAAGATTCATTGGGTTGTGCTTAAGCTTCCCATGTTTTGTTCTTCCTCCAGCAAGTCCAGGATGCCCTGCAGTTGGTGATCATGCAACAATTCAAAATGGGCAGACCCTCTTACAGTTTTGGAGGACCTCTCTTATTGTAAATAGGAGTCATGGAAGTAGACAGTCCCATTGCTTAGGGTTGTTGCTGACAAAGTGTCAATATTCCCTTCAGTGTCTTATTATATTGATCTACTAGGCTGTCAATTTGTGGATGGTATACCAAGATGCGCAGAAACTTGACCTTCAGAAAGGAGAATAATTCCCACATCAGCTGGAGGGTGAAGGTAGGTCTTGGTCTGTTAATATTTTACAGAGAAACTCTCTGCACGAGAAGAGCCTCAAGAGCTTTTGAGCAATAACTGCTGCTCTTGGGGAACAAAGAGAGAGTCTCCAAATACTTCGTTGCATGATCAACAATAACTAGTATATACTGATGTGCTGCTGTGTATTTTAATTGGGGGTCTGATGATGTCCACTCTGAACCATTTAAAGGGTGTCTCAATCAGGGGAGAGGAACCAGGGATGCCTGGGGGTTTCCTCTGCTGCTGGCTAATTGACACATTGGAGAGGAGGAGCACTAGATTCTCTCATCATGATGCACGCTGAGCCAATAGGCTCAGACTAATATCCGAGACAATGCTGGCTCTTACCTCAAGCACCCTGTACAGGGGATAGCTCCAGTATGGTCCATCTAGGTACCAGTGTGGCACCAGCAGCTGGACCTTCACCGACCTCATTTGCTGATTCTTCTCAATTCAGTGCAGATGTTCTTTCTTTAGTGCACACTTTGGGGGCTGTTCACCTCCCTGAAGGTCTGTTACTTCTCCGTTTACAGATGCTAGGCATTCCCATGCACAGTGCAATGTAGGGTCCTCTGTTCTAGCACAGAAGTCTCACCCCATAGGAAGAATTTCAGGTCGTGATGGCTTGCCTCTTCCTCCCCATGGAGGCTGAGGGCTGTGTTGCTCAGGATGTCCTTTCCCTGGGATCATCTGCTTCCCCAAAGCTTACCAACCTCCAAGGAGCTGGTGCTGCCTCTTAGCTCCTGTTCTCACTTGCTATCTGGGCCTGTGTATGAATGACTCACCAGTCCATCAGGTAGACTAATTTTTCTCCTAGGGCTATGGTTGTATTACTGCAATATGGGCTCCCATAGTTAGTTGTTACTGCTGGCTGGAGTATGTTTTGACATCACCAAGGTATTGGATGTAGTTTGCCTGTGTTCTCCACCATTTATAGGGGGAATTACCTGGACCCCTCCCACCAGATCCCACTATCTGCTGTTTACCCTCTTCCCCCACCCTGTTGGCAGCATTTGGGGGAACCTTCTGAGCCGAGTATGCACAGGCAAAGAATTGGCTTCTCCTCTCCTTGAAAAAGAAGAGACTGTAGATGGAAATATGACCAGTCTCTCAGGCCATCCCTGGGGATTTAGCAATATGGGCTCAGTCTGTCAGTCTATGGCCAGTTTGTGGGTTTCATCATCTGCCACCTCCTCCCCAGAGCATTCTGTTTTCCTATCACTCAAGGCAGCTTCAGGAATAGTGTGTCATATGGCTGTCTCTTTATTGCTGGGACTGCCTCAGTTACCAGCAGTTTCTGGTTGGAAAAGCCTTCTTCCTGTTCACTGCCCCTTTCTGTGGTAAATTTCCTCTTTTAAACTCCTCCCCACCAAGCTGAGCAAACTTTGCAGGATCACCTCCTTACAGGCCAGAAGAGCTCATCATTCTCCTCCATATCAGTGTGAAGATGTGGCCCTTCACAACTTCTAGTAATTTCAGCTCCAGGCTGAGTGTCACATAAATTTGTTCAGCAGTAGTACAGGGGGAAGTATTAAGAGGCTTAACCAGCAGAAAGGTCCTAAATTAAGGTAGCAACAAAGATATTGTGAGATAGGCCATTGGTAGAGTCCCATGAACAATCCAGGAGATCAAAAAAAGACCCTCACAGCGGTGTCTACTGAAAAAATGCTTCACGTCAGTAAATGTCTTTTCTGGGAGTTCTGTCAGGATTTTTTTCTGTACAAGCTGAAGCACACCTCTCCTGTGGAGCCCCTTCACATTTATTTTTCTATGCAAATTAGAAACAGTGCCAATTTCCTCAGGATCGAGCCAACCCCATAGAATATCTACTATCCAAGTGACCTTTAAGGGATTACTCATCACCTTGCCTTCAGCCTGGCCTGTACATGCATGCAGAGTTCTTGCTAGTTGTTTGAAAGATGCAACCGTCCTTGCTAAAATAATTTACCTTTGCACACTTAGGCACAGGGTCAGATCCTCATCTAGTGTAAACAAAAATCAGCATAGCTCCATTGGGGCCAGTTCCCATCAGCTATGGATTTGACCCACAATTGATCCTATCTTACATATAATGACATAAGATTATAGGTTGTGAGCACCTTGATCTTACAAAAATTTACTCATGTGCTTTACTGTTAAGCACATGAATAAATCCAGTGGGCTCAATAGGATGATGCATGGTGTTTAAACACAAGTATAAATCTTTGCAGGACTAGGGTCTTCCTTTCTAGCACTGTGATTTTTAGGACTTGACAATGCAGTAAACTAAATTCCTGCTTAGGAGACATTTGACTTTGGGCTGCAAGTGGATATTTTCACCAAGTTTGAAAAAACTGTCATTTAGGCTCCTGTAAACTAAAAGAATGGTTTTGTTTTGTTTTGGGGTTTTTTTGCCCATACATAAGGGGACCAGATTAGTTCTTGTGCATTGGTGTGTTGAATGATATCTTTCAGAAATTCAAGTCTCACATTGCAAAGATGTAAGTTTGGAGGATTGGACCCTTAACATGCAAGACTGAGCTGGTGTGTCACTTCTTTATTTATTTGTCCCCCATGGTGCTGTTTCTTATCAGGGGACAGTGCCAGAAGCAGTGCCTGGGTAAGACCATTCATGCCTAGGGTAAAATGCTGTGAAAGGGAGAAGAAAGAAGTTCAGAGAACTAGGAGGAGGAGGAAAGAAATAAGAAAAAATGTATCTCCCAGTAACAGCAGCTCTTATCAATTACAGACAACAAACAATAGACTATACAGTGGCTTTAGAGGAGTTGTTGAAGCATTTCAGGTGCCAATCACCTGGTGTAAGGTAAGACAACAAAGGTATGACCGTTATTTGAATATTTTGGCTCTGTTTCTCATGCTTGACAAGGCACAGAAATCACTCCAAACTCTGCAATTGTGGAGATTGTTTTTGCCTCTTAAAAGAAGCAGCATATTCTCTCTCTCTACTACCTGCTCCTTCCCAACATATGGTAAATGAGTTCTTGAGAGGAGGATTTACTGAGAATGTCTCCTTTCCAGGCATGGGGCAGGGTTGTTCTCTAGTAGACTCAGCCCACTGGGAAATAATTTTAAAGATGCTGGAAACCAGTGGTTCCCAGCCTGTGGTCTGGGAGTCAAAAGTGGCCCATGGGGGCTTCCAAAGTGGCCTGCAGCTCCTCTTCTGCTGGCTGCAGAAGGGAGCTGCTCCTCAAGGGCCCAGGCAGAGCTTGTTTCCATGGGGCTAAAAAACTGATGCAGGCTTTTTCTGCAGTCAAGGAGACAGGAAATCAGTGCTTCTTTCCCTCAGCTCCAGCAGAGAGCAAAGCATACTTCTTGCGTCCCTAGACGCTGGGGTCCCTGCTCGAGCCAGAGGGAGGGAAGCTCTTATCTTCCATTCCCCTGGCTGCTGAAGGGAGCCACTGCCTAGGCACCCAGGTGGAACACAAAGGGCTACAAGGTATGTGTGGTTTCCTGGCCACAGACAGGGAAACAGCAGCCTGTTTGCTGAACTCTTACCGTCTGGCTGCAATAGGGTGGGGAGCCTGCTGAGAGAGACCAGTGGCCTTCTGGTTTGCAAATATGATATCTGTGGCACACAGTTATAAACTGAATTCATCATGCTGTGGCTGGAGGAACAATTGCAACTTCAAGCACCCATCTTTCCCTGTTCAGACACAACCACTGAAGCCCTCAGTGAACAAGGTCCCCAGGGAGAAACCATGTAGTTCCCATTGAGGGAAGCATCTTGCCCTCCCTTCCTCTTGGCCACTCAATGGTGGGACAGCTTCCTCCTCTCTCCCAGTTCACAGGGTTGAGTTCTGCTTTAATGTGAAAACAAAACATCCACACAGAGCCAGGCGCAACCTGTCCACTACATAGGATGATCCTTCAGTTTGTCTGGGTATCTCACCTGGAGAGTGGTGTCTCATAAGGCTACAGGGGAAGGCCCACAGACTGAATGGGTGAACCTAATTCTTAGAAGTGGCGTTTCCCTTAGAAAATGACTTTGGTTCCTCTTGTGTGAGTGCTGTGTGGTTGGTCTGATGCCCTCCAAGTCAGGTCAATCTTTCCTCCTCTGGTCAATGGGAACAACATCTCAGGCTTGAAAGCCTCAGTGAAATGATGCAGGAGCAGATCCTGAGTAAGCAATTTCAGCAATTGCAGTCACATGCATCCTGCTGGCTCCTGTTTTCCTTCTCTGTCAACCAAGAGATAATACAATTTGCCCTCCATGGCACTTTGGGAGACATTACGTTAACACTCATGACATCTCCAATTCTGAGCCTGGCCTAGCAGTGGGCATCGGAGCCCAGTATTTAGGGTGACGCAGGAGATTGCCACTCATGTGCTTTGTCGTACTATGTCATCACCCTACGCACTGATGCTTCCAGCTCCAGCGTATTATGACCAGACAGATCCTGCAAAAGGTGGCTTTAGGAAGCTGACTGTAGTGTGTTTAATAATCACAGGAGAGATTATCATACTGGAAATTTCCAGAGGGGTAGCCCTGTTAGTCTGTGTACAGCAAAAACAGTAAGTCCTGTAGCACCTTATAGATCATCTGACCAAGTGGGTTGGAGCCTACAAAAGCTTATGCCTGAAGAAATCTTTTAGTCTATAAGGTGCTACAGGACTCTTTATCATACTGGGTTCTTTAACCTTTTCTAGTTCTTAACATTGATGCATTCTGTAGCTTCTGACATGCATTCATAGCGTGAATATTGATTTCAATTTGTGTGGTGTATAAAGACATCCTGCATGCCAGAGTCACTGGGGTTAATAGAAATACCTACCACCTTCCACTGAGAGAAAAGCCAGCTCAGACATTTATTAGCTTTGCCTCTAAAAGCAGGATGGATAGCTATGAAGGGGACCCTGTCATAGCAGTGTGTGTGTGTGTGTAGCATTCCAGGGATAACTCAGGTCAATTTCCAGGATTTTTTTAAAAATTAGATTAATTGAAATAAATTTGGGAATGAGATGCTGACATGAGCATGAGTGGATCTGGGAAACAGTATACTACCAGCAAACTAAACTAAAATAAATTAATAGAAAATTATATACTAGGGGACAACCAGGCCCTGGAGTTGGGGGAATGGCAAAGCACAAATGAAACGTTCATAAGTCTATTCCATCTCTATTTTACGTGCCCCAGTACAAATAGCTAAGAATGGCAGATATGTACAGAAAAAAGCAACACTATATATCCAAGAGAAGATAAGGACCAATTAAATATAAAAGAGTTGGACACTTAGCTGGGGGAGTGAATCTAATAAACCAAGTCTATGGTGTTTGTCTTGCTGCTCGAGTGAGTGAGCACGCATGAAACATGCTTTCCCTGAGCGTCTGCTGAGACACCCTAGTTAGAAAAACAAATTACCCCAGGAGACCAGAATGAGCGGTCTTCCAGAGGTCATTATCAGAACTGATTTCTTGTCAATACAGCAGCTGATTGGAGGAAAGGCACAAAGTAGCAGGGCTTTGATTGCTGCTGAGGGGAAGCTTTTAACCACTTCCTGCTGTTCTGTCATTTTGTACTAACCCAAAATGGCCTAGTTAAATTGATGTAATGTTTCCAATTCCCTGCCTACAAATCACTCTTCACTACTTACTATTGGGAACATTCACACATGGTAGGAATCAAAGTGGCTAAACAGTAAATCTTAAAGACAATACAGAGCTCAAGGCTTTTACCTGGTAATCAAGGGCCCATTTTTTCACAATAAGCAGTTACAAAGCTACCCTTTTTTGAGTAGGATGCAAAGATCCTAATGTACATTAACAGATTATATAGGTGCTAAAATCCAACAAGTCAGTGTGAGTCAACCTGATTTCTGTCTGTTGGTGTCTCATGATTGTCTTAAAGAAAATGAAGGATTGGTGGCATTTCAACAATGCGCCGTCAGTCAGTGCTGGCCCATCTGTGGCTCTGTAGATAATTATATATATTGACATTGAGTGCTCAGGACAATAATCAGGTGATGGAGTTTTTGAGCCTAACCAGTGAGATACTGTTACCCCTTTAGGTCCAGTGATTAGTTGAAGCTCAGGGCTTTGCAGGGTCATATCCATCAGAAGAGTCAGGTATATTCATGGTGTAATCTCACTTGATTACAAAGAGAGTGCACAAAGTCCTGTATCCTTGCACAGAAGTCTTCCAATGTGCCTCCCTAGCAAACTCTATGCTCAAGCATCCCAGACTCTTTGCTTCCCCTCAGGATCATGCGCACAACTTCTTCTCCAGGTGCACTCTTGCAACGGAGGCCACAACCAAATAACTTAGTCCCTGAGTTGGTAACCAGGGAAACCCACCAGTCCACAAAGGTTAGCTTTGTCCTGTCTAATCTTGGCATGATAGTCGGTCATTTTTACAGCTGACTTTTCTGGTGAGCCTGAAAAAGAGTGGAGGGAAAAAAATCCTTCAAAGCGTCTAACAAAATGGGGTTTTCTCCCACCAAAGCTCGTGCAATAAATAAATTTACTAGTCTTTAAGTGCCACAGGACTCCTTGTTTGGTTTACTAACTAGACTAACATGTCTGCCCCTTTGGAACCGGGAAAAAAAAATCCAGACATTTGAGAATTATAGCCCAAGATCACGTGTGGCTCTTAATGATGACCCTCCCCCCAGGAAAGTAACCTTCATAAATTTGTGTACCCCAAGATAATAGGCAAATCTGGTAACAGGAGGGTGAGAGCTGATGGGGTCAGGGATGTCTTGATGGTGGTTTCTGAGCGCTAGGGAGTGAACTGGGGGTGTAAGCGTGCTGAACTGATGAGGCGGTGTTGTCGGGAAATAGGTCTGAATTGAGGGGGGATTGGGTGGAGACAACTGATAGAGAGCTGGGGGACAGAATAAATTGTTGGGAAGGAGACAAGCAGATGTGGGTGAGAGTTCCTGGAGCAGGAGCCAAAAATCACCTTATCTAGTACATGTGTGAGAGTGGGCCATGGTGACTGTCACATGCACAAACTCTGGGGATGGGTAGGGGGAGTTAAAAAAAATAATAAATAAATCAGGACTTTGACCTAAAAACACAATATATTATCTTTTCTTTTTTTAAAAAAAGTACTCATGATTTTTGGGAATCTGACTCATGATTTTTCATCTCTTGAAATTGCCAGTGCTGTAGATACCACTAAACTTAGAAAATCAGTGCTCCTGAAAATCAGGATGCAGTGGGTGGAAATCATTCAGTTTGTTTGTTATAATAATGAACAGCCTGTCCAAAAGTAAACATAGTATGAAAAATATCCCTTGAGCAAATGTGTTACTAGCTTTTTAAAAAGTCCATTTAAATAATGTGAAAAATATATTAAAAAACTGAAATCTCCTCAGATTTCTGTTTAAATAGAAATGAATGCAAATATCACTGTATTAACCTTCACTGCTCTTTTCAGAGGATTCACTAGGGAAGCAATTTGTTTCTTTGGAAGCTTTGAAGTTGGTGAGTTGTCTGTGTCTGCAAGTATCCCATTTAATCATGGGGAAAAGGTGTCAAATCTAAGCTCATTCAAGTTGTTAACTACTTGTGAATCTTTACATTATTTACAGGGTTGACAATGAAAGGTGCTCTAGATATGGTACACATAACATTCACCTATGGAATATATTTTATGAGCTTGTTTGTGATGCATACTTTGGGGAGAACAACAGTTAAGTGCCACAGGACTTGCTCGTTTTGCTGAACTAGACTAACACGGCTGCCCCTTTGGAACTATCCCATGAGTATTTACATCTGGAATACTGTGTCCAGTTTTGGGCTCCCCACTACAAAAAGGATGTGGACAAATTAGAAAAAGTCCAGCGGAAGGCAACAAAAATTATCAAGGAGCTGAACACAAGCCCTGTGAAGAAAGACTGAAGGAACTAGGCTTATTTAGCCTGCAGAAGAGAAGACTGAGGGGGGATTTGATAGCAGCCTTCAACTACTTGAAGAGATACTCCAAGGATGACGGACCTTAGCTGTTCTCAGTAGCAACAGAGGACAGAACAAGGAGCAATGGGTTCAAGTTACAGCTGGGGAGGTCGAGGCTGGATATTAGGAAAATCTTTCTTACTAGACGAATGGTGAAGCAGTGGAATGGGCTACCTGGGGAGGTGGTGGAATCTCTGTCTTTGGAGGTGTTTAAGGCCCAGCTGGACAAAACCCTGGCTGGGATAATTTAGTGGGAGTAGTCCTGTTTTTTTGGCAGGAGGTTGGACTAGATGACCTCATGAGATCCCTTCCAACCCTTCTGTGACATTGCTTCCTAATTTACCTGCTGATCAGTTTATACCCTGAAGTAAGGGGAGTTCTATGAACAATGAAATTTGGGAGCCACAGATTTTGTTGCAGAATCTGTCTTTGAAACAGACTGATCTCTGGAATCCAATTTTATGTTGTTTTATTTTATTTTTACATTACAAAGGACCAGATCCTCCAGTAGTATAAATCTGTGTCATTCTGTTGAGCAGAGATTTTCCGTCTTTCACCATCTCTGATTTGGAGTCTAACTTTCTAAGCCCTAAAGATTGCAGATTTGATTTACTAAATTATGCTGTGTCTTCCATGTGGAATAGAGGGTCTTCATCATTACCTTCAATCTTTGGCTGTCTCTTGCTCCAGTCTTAGCTTCTTCCCTGCTGATTCTGGTCTAATGCTTATCTAATGTTGTTGGGTTCTTTACCCCCATTATATGTTCTGATGTCTAGAGAGGCTCAAGACTGAGTATAACTACCTCTGGGCTGACTGTAAAAAATAGGGCAGGCACCCCAAACTAGTGGTATGTTTTATGATTAGAATTCACCAAGCCAGTGACAAATGTAAACTCCTGGATCACTCTAATTATTTTAACACAGAGTCACAGACCGTGCCTTTAGATTCTCCAATCTATCTTGCTACCCAGGTATGCTGATAGAGCCCTGGTTGACAATACAGCTGCTTTTTGGGCAGTTGAAGGGAGATAAGCAAGTTACTTAATATAACTTGCATACCTCCCTTTGACTGCTTAATACCTACTCACCATAGTGGCTTCAGTGTGCTGGGCAAAGGGGAAATAAGCAGGGCTGGGTCAATGCAGCAGCTTTAGGGGCTGCAGTCATGGGCTCTGTCCTAAGGGTGGACCTCATGGCCCTGCCAAAATCCAGCCAGAACTGAGTGGTACACTGCTGCCACCCACCATCATCCTTCCTACCAAAACTCTGGGGGGCCAGGCTGTCCTATCTACAGGCTGGGCACCACTGGGTTGGGGGGCACAAGAATGGGCATTCCCAGGCCCCCAAGACCTTTATCCAGCCTTGGAAATGGCCTCCCATTGACTTAGCACTATGCTATTTGAGGGGGTGGTCTTCAGGGATCGACTTCCCAATTGACTGAACAGATCTTCACAGTCCCAGTCAGCTGATTGGGAAGATCAGTCTAATGACAGCAAATTTGCCACTGTCAGAAGACCTGCCCTTAGTAATGAATGGTCACTTTTACCAAAAATCACAAAATACTCAGGTTGCTTCCAGTCCTTAGACTAGTTACTTAACCCAGATCAGTTGGCACCTGAGATCAGTGGTTTTCCAGCTATGGGTTGGGACCCATTACTGGGTCTCAGAGTCTCAGGTACTGGGTCACACTGCTGAAAGACTGAAATGCATTGTTCAAAGATGTAATTGTTGGGTCAAGGGCATAAATGATTTTTTTCAACTGGGTCCTAAGGGAAGAAGTTTGAAAACCACTGCCTTGGATCCTATGCTAAGATAACACTTGTAGCTAATTCCTGTCTAAAGGTTTATTAGCCAGGAAAAAGAAATGAGTTAATTACCAGTTAAATCAAGTAAGCATACACACGTGAGTTGCAATATAAATCCTAAGAGTGACAGTTGCAATGCTCTGCCACTTCAAAATATTTTCACGGAGGACCCAGTGGTAACCCCTGTGGCAGGTGTGTGAGACTGGGATTGGTGTTGGGGAATGGTGAAAGCAACATAAGGCCAGGACTGGGGCTGAGGCTGGAGCTGGGGGTCTCACAGCTGATTCTGCCTTGTCCCTCCCATCCTAGAGACGGCCCTGAGCTCTGGCTTCAGTTTAGAGTCTCTGTCCCCTATGAGTTCAAACAGCAAAGAGATGACTAGTTTTCTTGTGCCCCAGTTTTATCATTTAGGCTTTGTCTACACTACACTTTTGTCACCAAAACTGATCTCAGTCAAAGGTGTCAAAAACACACTCCAACTGACAAAAGTACTGGTATGGATTGCACTATATCAGCAGGAGACGCACTCCTGCCAGCATAGCTACTGCTGCTCATTGAGGTTGGTTTAATTATGCCGGTGGGAAAATGCTCTCCCCTCAACATAGAGCAGCTACACTGGAATACTACTTAGCCTGACGTTTGGCCTTCAGCCCACGAGAGGAGTGCTTCCATGCACATAGCATTTCAAGCAGTGATAGTCATTCCCCAGTCCTTTGTTTGGTGATGTTCCTTAATGGTCTATTTCAGAGGTGGGTAGCTCAGAGTTGTTCCTCTCCCCATCCCAGCTGCAAAGTGCCACCACTGCTTTCCCTTCCTGCCCCCCCCCCAAGTCCAGTGACGTCTTGAACCATAGCCAGAGTGCTGCCACCTCTCCTTCGTCCTTGCAGCTCCAGCCACGGCATGAGCTGCGGTTTGACCTGGGAGAGCAGCAGCAGCACTCTGGATGCAGTGAGAGCCACCACTTCAGCTGGGAAGGAGATGGGGAGGGGAGCTGGTCGCTCCCCCTCCAAGCCCTTCCCTTTCACCCCACCTCCCCCATGGTCCACTATGAGTGGCCATACCTATGATGTGACCAAAAGTGTTTCCCACTCCTGGTCTATTTAATCTTGACATGTCTCTTGAAAGAATGGGGTAGGTCACAGAGGGGAGGGTGGCAATGGAGATGCTCATGTTTGAGTTTACAGGTTCAAAGCAAACACTTTTAAAATTATAAAGGAAATCTTAATATATTTTCTTATAGCCTGGGATTCAGGCATTACAAGTGAGATTAATGCATGCTGCAGCTTACAAGCACATTTTAGAGCCTAAATACTAGAGACGTTCTTCTTAGACTAATCCATTTTGAACAAAACTAGCATGCAGGTGAGCAGGTTTGATTTCCGACTGAGTTAATCCATTCTTAGCTAACACCTATGGCCTTGGCCAGAGCTGCTATTTGGTGTGCCAGCATCACAGTACGTCCTGGCCAATTTCCATTTTCGTTCCAAAGAAACCTTCCAAATGAGACCGAAGTGCAAAGTCATGCGGTGGGGTTAGTGTGGGTCTGGAGATACCTAGGAACAATAGCCTTAAAGGAAGCGTAAGTTACTGTCAGTTATTCCAGCTTTGTGTTTGCTCTGAAATCCAATGGACTAAATTTCCCTGTCAACGTTTCACTGCTGATCATTTTAACATCCAGCTAGTGAGCTTAATTCACAACCCCACATGTTCCCCTGCATACCTTTTCTGCAGGTTTCACAAACCCTGTATCCTACCCAGCTTCCCCATCATAGCTTCCACATAAAACAGCTGTGCATTTTCAATACAAACTGCTTCAGCAGATTAAAAATTAAAATTCTGGAGCCATGTAAAATTAAGTGAATTTAACAACCGAATTGCTCTACTGAATGATTCTTTTTCTTTTTAATTTCAAATATTGTTCTTCTGTGGTCCCCTCTTAGCATAGTATTTTTAACCTAACAACATCTGTGAGATAGGGAAGAATTATGCCCACTTTACAGATGGGAAAATAAGGCACATGCAGGCTGTTATGGAATATGTGATTGAACCTAGCTTCCGTGTTCCAAGCTTGCACCCTCAGCACTAGAGTCTCCTTCCTGTGAAGGCAATCACCTTTTGTATTTTTTCTGCAGCTGCTGCAGGATCACCAGTCTGCTGCACTGCAGTGACACAATGCAGAGATCATGCTTGAGAATTTAGGTCAAATTGTCTGCAGAGCACATGTGGCTTTCCTTATAGTGCTACTTGTCTCAGCAGGGCAGGTGCTGTTACCTGAAAGGAGAGTGTGGAGTTCCTGTTTCAGAAGATGTCGCTCTAGTTCTGGTGCAGAGGGACGAGTGCTCAGGCTGATAGGTGAGTTAATGGCCTCTAAATGCACTGGAAAGTCAGTTTCTATAATGGTTTTGAATTTTTATCCTGGTTCACAACATAGGAGCTGGCGCTGAGTTTATTGTGGCATAAATAGTATGCTGGACCAGATTCCTTCTTCAGATAGGCCTCACAAATTCTAGTGACTGACTCAGTTGGGTGAGTTCCTGAAGGCAGAACGTAGTTGTTTTGTGGACATGTGATATGCTGAAAGTAAATGATATCTCTCGCAGGAAAAAGACCAGGGAAATAGATCAGGAATTGAGCCTGTTTAACTAGCTAGAAGAGAGAGCCATACCAAGCAGGAACTGGCTGCAAAATGGCTGCATTTGTTTGCCTCTGCCAAATTTAATTGGTAAGCTCACAAAAAAGCAGGCTGGGAAAAGGCTTCTCCAAAAAGCAACACTCAGTATAGAGAGTGAGTAGAATCAAGGTTGTTATCAAAGGAGTGGGCTCCCAGTGAGGGAGTTGTTACTGTGTCTACAGCATGCATAGATGTGGTAATTCAGAACAAGGAGAGTCTGATGAGCAGATGGTACAAATACTGGTATTAATTTAAAGAAATAGTTGCAGAAGTAAAAGAGGAAAATGATAGAAATCCCAATATTTGTGTAAACCCCTATTAGAATCATGACACAAAGGAAAGGTGAATAAAATTTATTAAAAATCTGTAAAAACAATTCCCAAGGAAACAGAAGAGGCACTTTGCTGGTACCAGTTTTATGTTGTCCCTTCCTAAAGTCACTGCTGCTGTCTAAGACTCCTGGTCTATCTAGCCAATCAACATAACACATCACTGTCAGTCTAAACTTTGACTTTTGCTTGAGCTACCATAATGCAGCTTTCAGCATGGCTGCAAACAGAACTGCCAAATTCCCTTCCTTTCAGGAGGCAAAAGTGAATTCCTTCACCAATTTCTAAAAATGATTTGCTGGAGGAAGGGAATTTAAACATTACTTTTTTAGTGCACACAATGTGAAACAAAATAAGGGCAAACTCCTAGTCTATCTAATTTCAATGAAGAAAGTCACTTGAAAACAGCATAAAATTTAAAGCTAATTTATAATCACACACAAATATGGAAAATAATATAGGTCTTAATGTAAAATGTAGGACAACGTGAAGGCTTAAGGACCAAAAATGCATTTATGCAGTGTTAGACCAAGGGTTTAAAATCCAAGCAAGGTCATTAGTAACCAAGAGCTGCCATTATCTCATTTCTAGCAATTTATGTGGTATCTATTTGTTGGTCTCAGACTAGTTCCTGTAGTAGAAAGTGACAGCCAGAACATAAGGCTAATATAACAGGCTAAGATGAGGCCTAAGGCCTAGAGGAAGGTCTAAGGCTTCATCTTTGGCCTGTTATATTAGCCTTATCACTCAGGCTCTCACTTTCTACTACATTCACTTTCTGTTGCAGTTCCGATTAGATACGCCCCACAAAAAGTCTGCCACCTAATGCTATTAGTTGACTGGTAGTCCTGAACAACACAAGGAAGTACTGTGCACAACACACAATTAACCTGTAGAACTCATACCAGAGGATGTTGTGACGAGTAAAAGTACAAGTCGTTTCAAAAGAGCATTAGATGGTTAACGGAGACTACGGTCATCAATGGCTATTAGTCAAGACAGTGCTAGATACAACTCTGTGCAATGGGTGTCCTATAAAACTCTGACTGCCATAAGCTGGGACTGGATGAAATGAGATGGATGGATGATGTCCTGTTCTTTTCATTCCCTCTGAAGCATCTGACACTGGCCACTGTTGGAAGACAGGATATTGGGCTAGATGGACCTTTGGTCTTACCCTGTACAGCCATTCTTCTGTTCTTAAGGATGAAATGAGCATGGAGATAGGACTCCCCCATGGGCCTAGAGGAGGTCCTTCCAAAACTGAGCTGAAGTTCAGTGTGAGAGCTAGATGGAGAAAGTGAGCTGCATAGTGCTGTATACATAGAAAGACAGAGAACTTGGTGTGTCCAGGTCAGTTCAAGCCAGGACCTTATAAAAGCAAGAAATTCACACAAGGTTTAGAGCTTAATAACATCTTAATGAGTTCTAAGATGACACACCTCCCCCTCAAAATCAGAAGAGCAGAAAGGACTTGGTGGACCATGTGTAATGAGCAGGATGCGGGTCATCATCTAATCGTGAGAGTCTGGTGCCAAGCCAGGGGTCAGACCCAGAGATGGTAGCAGGTGGCAAGTTGAAAGCCAGAACTGCAGACAGTGGTGGGGAAAGGTTTAGGAGCATGGCACTGGAGTGAGGCAAGTGAGCAGGACCTGGGAATAGTTGGGGGCCAGGGATAAGAGGACAGGAGCCAGGAACTGCGGGGGTGGCAGCCAGGCTTAGGAGACATATAAGCAGGAAGGGACCATAGTAGTAGCCAATCAGGCCACTCCAGTTGTTTAGACAACTTCCTGTGACTTTCTTTTTTCAGCAGGCCTCCTCAGCCCAGTGGCAGATGCTGGGTATTGCCCCTACTTATGAGTTTTGGAGTCAAGGTCCTTTGGGAATTAGAGCTTCACTGAATCCTTTCTGCAGTTGCTCAGCTGGGTGGTATCTGTACCCCTGAGCACTGCCAGGGGACCTGCCGTTCACAGCAAGAATTCAGGCTCCAAATCCTGTTATATAATGATAAACAAAGGGACAAGGTGGAAAAGTGAGCTATGAGTTATGAAACAGTCAATTTTCTTTTTAATACACCTTGGGCTCGGGATGAATTTTTGTTTAAAGTGAATAAAATGCTAAGTTTGCAAAAGACACAGGTTCTCCCACCCCCTCCCTGCCCCCACATTGGGGTGTCTAATTTACGGGCTAGCTGTTTCCAGCAACTGTCATAATGATGATGTAGATGAGTACTCTAAATATCTGTGGTTCTAGAAGCCAACTGGTGTTTTCACACTGCTCCTGGCTCCAATATATCATAGTTTTCAGATCGGTGGACTGCATCTCCAATAAAAAACACTTTGGTAGGGAAGGCTGCTGTTTATGCATTTTTGCAGCCTTGAATCTGCTGGATGGCATTCCTGCTGACTGGAATGCCTTGCAGCAGTTATCTAATTGCAAGTAAAATTTTCACTGGTTTGCTAAATTACTGAACCAGAATGGTTTGTTTGCTTAAAAAAAAAGGGGGGGGGAGGCACCCAGAGGGTAGAAATAGGAAGGAAAAATAAAAATCAAGGCAGCAGGCTGTATGAACTGTTGGACTTGGATTGGAATTTTGATCATATTAAGGATTTTGCAAAAAATAAAAAGGTGACACTGTGAGCTGGGAGAGTAGTTAACACATAATCTACTGTGTGAATTTCATAGCTTTGACTGATTGGGAATTATCCACAAACAAATCATGACTTTATCAAGTGTTATTCACCAGACAGTTTCTGCAAATAATTCCTGAGGTTTCTTTTCTTTCATTGCTATACCACAAGCTGTTCGTTTTATGAGTATTTGATACTCAATTAAAAATTTAGATTAAAATAATAATTACACTGGAACAAAATGTGCAAATCCCACTGCCATGTCAGGACATAAGTGAGGTTTACCTTTTGGATTTGATCCATCCACCTTTCAGTTTTATCCAGTACGTCTGATAACTACGGTGTTAAGCTTGAGAGAGATTGAAAATCTGAGAGGTTTTGATTGGACTTTTTGGTCATATTATGTTTTCTGCCTCCTCAGTGGATAAAGACAACTATTTACAATCAGGTCTCTGTTGTGGATTCTCATGAACATACATTTGAAATTCTTTCTACAATTCCTGTGCAGACAGCTAGTCTATGAACAGATACTTCCTTATTACTCTAATCTGCCTTCCTCTCCCTTCTCTCCTATTATTTGGTAAAGTCACAAGTTGTATCTTGTATTAGACTATAAACTCTTCAGAGCAGCGATGGTGGCATCTTATAGATTTATATAGGACAGTGGAACCTCCAGCTTCATCCTGCAATACAATTAACATTAAATAATAAAAATAATCTTCAGTGTGGTCTTCCAGTGGCACTGAAGAAGTTACTGGTTTTTTAGCTGAAAATGATTCAAGTCTACTTTATCGTATAATACATCTTTGTTATAATATCCCAAAAGCATGCTGTAGGAAAAGGACAGTCAGTTCAGACAAACAGCAGACGGAATGGTAATGTTGTTAAGGTGCTGGATTGGGAGTCAGGAAATGTGGGTTTACATCCTGTCTCTGCCAGAGACTTTCCCATTTGTAAAACAGCAAAGATAAAACTTCCTTTCTCTAAGGAATAAATTTGAGAATAAATTAATTGAAGTTCAGAAGGCACAATGGGTATGTCTACACTGGAGCCTTAGGTTGATGTAAGGAAGCTTATGTTGACTTTCAGACCCCCATGGCCACACTGGGCTTTTATTAAGTCAACTTAAGCACTTCCTTAAGTTGACTTAAAAACACCACCTCTGAAGGTCGACTTAAGCCAGTGTAGATGGGGAATGGCACTTAAGTCGACTTAATTCGCCTCCAGGCCCCCTCTCAAAGTTTCTGACCACCAGAAAGAGTCGACCTACCACCTGCCAGTGTGGGCGCAGGAAGTCAACATGAGTTTTCAGTGTGGACGCTCTAAGTCAGCTTAAAATCAACCTTGTTAAGCCAACTTAACAGGGCCTCCAGTGTAGACATACCCAATAGTATCATGGTGACAGGAGTACTGAAGCATGATATAAGATGCACTGAGATGAAGCTATCAGGAAAATAAAAAGGATCTATGCAAAAAGTAAAGGGGGGCATTGAGTTAGGTTAGACATTTTCAGCAAACCAAGCAAGTTGGTTTGAGTCAAACAGTATGGAAAAACAGATAAGATGGTGGGAAGGTTAAAAAGGAAAAATCACATTTTGTAATAAGTGGGCCAGCCCAAATCTCTCATCAGACCCACTTTAATGGTGTCAGATCTGCATATGAGTTTTAACTCTGCAGTTTCCCTTTCGAATCTTGATTTAAAGTGTTTCTGTTGAAGCACTGTTACTATACACTGAACCTGCCCACCTGCTTACCTGATGTTCCACACTAGATCAAAACAACTTGCTTGGTATGCTGAAAAACCCTGAAATGATCTTGCAACTTACCCTCCTCTGCATTTATATATTCCCTTCTATACTGTGTGTTCCATTTCATGCTTCTGATGAAGCGGGATTTTACCCACAAAAGCTCATGCAATAAATTAATTTTCTTAGCCTTTAAAAGTGCCACAAGACTCCTTGTTTGTTTTGCTGAACTAGATTAACATGGTTACTCTTCTGGAACAAAGTTTAAATTGCAACTGAAGTGAAGGAAATCACATTACACGTGTAGGATCTCTTGTCTAAGCCTGATGGTTTGTTGCTTTTTAAAAGCTGAGTTCTGATTTGAATTATCACAAGGAGTCTTTCATAGGAGCACCTGCACTTTTCCACCCTCCACTTCTGTGCACATTTTTAAAGATCAACAAGGTTTTTTGTAGAACTTTGTGTTATTGGCTGTTTTCCTGCCTTTTGATCTGTTGGCATTATAGTGGAAGTACCCAGTCAAAAAGCAGATGTACTGATTCATCAGGAACAAATTTGGAGAATTTTGCAATAAGGAAATCAGGCCATTTATGAAAAAAGTAACGTAAAGAAGTGGAGCAACCATTGAACTGCCCTAGCTTTTTCTTTTTTGAATTGAAATGCACAGTTGTTTTTAATAACTCTTTAAACCTCAGCTCTTTCATACCTTCCTAATAACCACCTAGGATTTCTTAGGGAACAATTTTCAAATGTGTTTTGTACAACAGGAAGAAGAGAGAGGCTGCTTGACAGAACACCAAAGGCTCAAGCCACTGATGTTTTATGCAGCCATTGCTGAAATTTTCCTACTTGAAACAATCATGTAAAGATTATCAGCCATGAAACTAAATTACATAAATTCTTTGAATGTTCTGTTTCGGAAGGATGGCGCTACACGTCACACATAACCAAGCCAACCCACACATCAGGAACAAATAAAGGACTGAAAAAACAAATCAGGAGAATCCAAATCAGCAGTATAATATGAGGGCTAGTGATATTTTTGGATGATTCACAAGTGCATGCCGGAGGAGATACTGAATAAATGAAGTGGTGTGCATCAATGACCAATAATCACATTCTGATCCTCTTTAAGTGACAGACATATCCATCCTGTTCTCAGGGTAGATGAAGTGAGTGCTCTGCATGGGGCAGATGAAACGGAAGCTCTGTGTTTCTGAAGGTGGCAGTGCCAGAGATATACAGCTGCAGGTAATTTTTCTAGCAATAAATAAAGTGATCCTTAAAGATGGATGCTGACAAACAGCATTTTAGGGGTGATTTGGCTCATCCTCTTTGCAACAGTCTATTCCTAATGAGTACCTTGTTAATTACTTCTGCACCTGGTCACTTGCCCGCACATGAGCCTCCGTGATATAGTAAAGGGAATAGCCACAGGGTCCCAGAGTTGGAAAAGAAGTAAGTGTAGGGATTAAGTGATCAAAAACAGGTCTGCTTAATATGAGGAAGAAATGCCACTGCATTTGCAAAAGAGGTGACATGGTCTCCATTGTGCAAGATGTCAGACTAGATAATTATATTGGTCCTTCTGACCTTAAAATATATGAATTTATGAATAATCACAGGTGCGAACAAAGAAAAGACGGGAGTGCTAATTGCATTCACTTGCCCATTTTGTTCTGGACTGCATGGTATGTGCATGCAATGAAAGCACACCATTGTGCTCATTTCCATTCTGATCCATGCACCTGATACTCAAGTCCCAGAGACTGAAGGGAATTAAAGCGTCAGGTTCCCGTACGTAGCAGAGAGCTGCTTGTCACTTCTCTGATTCTTGGGCAATGTTTTAATCCATTTGCTTATCTGGGTGGCAGAGTAATATGATGATTATAATTTGAACATGATTAACATACATAAAAACATTGACTTATGCTTAACCATATGGGGACTTTCTGAGATTGTTAATTCTACAAAGATACTGATCAGTGATTAGTCACAGACTCTGTAATGTAAAGATTGCCTTCCTTCTCTCACTTTCTCGCCCTCCCTGGCATCTTCTGCTCTCTGTTCTCTCCGCTATCTTTCTTTGACAGAGGAGATGAAGGGCAAACAAAGAAGGAAAAGAAATACAATCAAGAATGAAAAAGGTTATAAATACAAATGGAATCATTCAACATGATACATTTCTGACCATGCTGGATAGTAATAGGTTTTGCATATTGATGAGACATCACCTGTTTTGTTCATGATGTTTCTGCCTTTACCAGGGTTTCACTGAAGGATTGAATAATAAATAACAACATTTATCCTGAAAATTTAAAACTGACCTATTAAATAAGCCTTACTGCTTCTTGGTCAAAGCAGTTAGCCAATATTCAGGGCCTCACAGGGGTTTTTCCATTAGGATGAGCAATCAAAAGTTCAAATCAGGTGTGCTCTTGGTGAAACTGTGTTGGTTTCCAAAAAGTGGGCACAAAGTCTTGTTTCCCTGAACACAACAGAAACCAACAATAACAGGTAGTTTCTTGCCCCAGTGAGTTCTGTGCCCAGGCAGCCCTACCTCTCTGTTTCCTTTCAGGTTCAAGATCCAAAGTGGCAGCCGTGTTAGTCTAGTTCAGTAAAACAAACAAACAAGGAGTCCTGTGGCAATTAAAGACTAACAAATTTATTTATTGCATGAGCTTTCATGGGAGGAAATACCATTTTGCCAGAGGCTTTGAAGATGGGGGAACTTGCAGAATAGGAGAAAATAAATGTAGGGAAGTGTAAGTAATGGGATCAGGTCATACTGTAACAGCAGCTTCTTTACGAACACTTTCCGACATTTATTTCCTCCCATTCTGTAAGTTGCCCAATCTTCAAAGCATCTGACAAAGGGGGATTTTTCTCTCACAAAAGCTCATGCAATAAATTAGTCTTTAAGTATCACAGGACTGCTTGTTTGTTTTACTGAACTAGACTAACACGGCTGCCCCTTTGGACCCTGAATCAGACAGGTTCTCCTCATGTTCAGGGCCCTGAATGACAAGGAAGGCCACAGTGGGGGAAGAATTCAGTTCTTCAGGGAAGGGCCTTTCCTTCACACCTATTGGCAAAGCATGGACTATAAACTGTTGGTGTTACACAGACAATACATAATGATAAGGATGTGAGGTCCGATCTTGCATCTCTAACATCTGTGGTTATATGAAGGTCCTTATTGTTCTGTGCCACCACATTGCCATTGAGCGGCTGTAGATGCTCAGATCAGATTCCAAAGATAGAAACACCAGTTTGCTCCGGATGACACTTCCCCCAGGGGAGCCTCACTTTTGGGAGGAGCTTGCATTACAGCTTGGAAAGTGTGCTGATAGAGGGTTAAAGCAGCACACCAAAAATAGAAGCCAGCAGCTGCTATTGTTTTACTCACACATCTGTATTATAAGATTTTATGTGATTAACTGGTTCCACAAGGTAGCTGTATTGGAGTTATAAAAGATTTCATAAACATTCCAGCCGGCATCTAGAGGATTGTAAAGCAAAGGTTGATGTGTTGTCTAATACATTTTCATCATTAATGTTTTAATTTATTTAGACTACTAGAGCTGAGTCAGAAACAAAAAGCCTGCCTTCATGGGCCCTCAAATTAATACAAATGTTACTGGATTTTTTAATGACTTGACCCAAACCTTGAGATCTGAACACTGCAGAACACTTTGGACTGTCAGACAATCAGATCCAGAACAGAACTGGATCTAACAGCTTGAGCTCATCTCTAGTTGTACAAATGAGTTAGTAAAGCTAAGTGGCCATATGATTCTGTTCTTTTATCTCATGTTTTCAGTCAAACTGAATTTTGCCTGGTAAATTTGTGTTTAGAACTGTATCTGATTTCTTTTCTGGCAATAACTTTTTTTTGAAGGTACACATCATCTTTAAACATGTACTTCGGCACTGCTGAAGATCTGTGCTTTGGATATGTCTCAGGCTGGACAGTGTGTGAATCTGAGGCGGGGGGAGCTGAGGATGTATTTATAACTCAGTGCACAAGGGGGAACAGTGCATAGGAGTTGCCAGACTAAAGCAGACCCACGTCTCCTATCATGTTAGGTGTTTTCTGAGGAAGGTTCAAGAAACATTGCAGCAGCTAGGGAATAATATGCCTACAGGGAAAGTTTCTATTTTACCTCACAAGATAGAGATTGGTTTATGCCTTTTAATCGCTTGCATTTTATAAATCCTTACCATTATAACCCTGGGCAGTTTGGTTATCCATATTAATATCCAGTCTTTCTTGGAAGGTCTGTCAGACTGTTGTCAGAAGTACCTTGTGGCAATGAGTTCCACAGACTTTAAATGTATGTCCTTTTATCTGTGTTAAATCTGCTGCCATTCAGTTTTGTTGAATGTCCCTTATTCAAGTACGAAGAAGAGAGCGAGTAGAAGTATCTAAATGATCTTTATTAATTTGCATAGTTTTATCAGTTTCAGTGTTATTTTCAGGTAAATTTAATATTGCATAAGTCATCACTGAAGTTTCTTGAAGCCAACCTAATATTTTAAAAATAATTGTACTGAGGTAAAGAAAATGAACTTGGCTGCATATGAGTGAAATGAGTTTATTTTCTGGAGATGTCTTCAAACTTATTTCTGATGATTTCAGAGATTCAGAGGAACAGTTCTGAACTGGAATGTTTTTCACCTATCAGAAAACCAAGTCAAGTGTTTGTCAGTTCAGTCTAAACTGCTAGGTTTTTCTGGAAATAGCACTAGCTTTTTCATAAGCCTAGAGACATGTCTGTCATTTCAACCTCGTTCAGTTTATTATATCCTGCCAGCCGTGTCCAGATAAACTGTAATGAATGCTGCTGCTCCCATTATAAACCCCCGTCTGCTCCATCAACAAGCCTTCAGCACCATGACCATTATAAGAAACCTAAAATTTGAGCTGCCATTGATGATAAGCAAGTTTCAATTTGTGCTTTCTAGCCTGCAAAAATGATCTACAAATGGTGTGTCTGAAGCTGTTATTTTGCTTGCTGCAAGCCGGTTTGAAAGTCTTGTCCCTTCTCTTCCTTGTGAAGGTCATCTTGCCAGATCAGAAATGACAATCACTGCAAGAGTAACATGGCACCATGACATGAAGCTTAATTTAAATATCAGTAAATAAACTGAGTGCCCATTCAGTCTCTATCCTTTGCCAAGATATTAATTTATCCCTGGGCATGAGGTCTCAAAGAAAGAGTTCATCAGAAGTATGAATAGCCTTTTAAATGGTATTCCCCGAATCACGCCCATTTTATTTTCAGTATTGAGCCTCCTCCACCCACATCTTTTTTAAGACAGTGACACTTTTCTTCTCCACTTGTCTTTTTGAAGCTGTTCTTTAGCAAGCATTCTTGAGTCAAAATCCACCCTGTACTACAAATCCACATCTCCTTATTTTGATTACGCTGGTCCTTTAAAAGTATTAATGTTGATGATTGACCATACTTAGCCAGTTTTGACATAACCAGCAGGCATCATCATCATGAAGATGGGACAGAAATTCTTGTTTAATAGATTTATTTGAAAGGTATCTCCATCAATATTTGTATGTTCTCTGTGTGCGGGTGTGCATATGTGTGCGTCTACGTGCCCACACGTATGTTTCCACATGCATGCACATATGTCCCTTTTGAAACAATACAGATTGAACGTTGGTTTACAAAGTACTTGCAAACTAGCAACACAATATCAATTTATCTGATGCAGAAAATGCACTGAATAGGAATCGTTTGCATTTCTATTTAAGCAGCCTGGAGACAAATATAATGAAATGAATAGCCTTTTAATTTAATTGGCTTCTTCTGAGAGTCTGAGAATAGAAAGCACAATATATTTCACAGTTACTGTAGAAACGGTTGAGGTCAGAAGCTCAGCATGGAGCCCCTCCATCAGTCACTGCTGCTCTTGTGCAGTAATTTTTTTTTTAATTTTCATTGCATCGCCATCAGGCCCCAGGAAGCCAGAAAATTCCACGTTAGTATTCCAAGTGCTATTGCTGTACTATTTGTCACTGGTCAGATCATGTGATGGAATCCATTAAAAGAAAGCTGCCAAAAAGAAAAACTGTATTATATCAGTGTTCTATATCGTCGACAAAGAATAAAATCAGCCCAAAGAATAGAAGAGGAAAAAAGCCCTCAATTTCTTTACTATAAGAGAATGAGACAGAGGTAGGCAAGAAAAAGTAGTAGAGAACAGATGAGTCTGCCAAGAAACCCCTTTTCAAACATCTTTTTATTGTATATTACAGATTAGTTAAGACTTACTGAATGCAGTGCAAGCAAAAAAGGCAGAAAATAGTTAGCTAATATTCAAAGAAAATTACTTATTATGCACTGTTACGGCAGAAATAAAGATATACCACACTCTTAAATGCTCAACTAGCATTTACAAGTACAAGGAAAGTACAAAACCCTCTCATACATGCATGCAGCAAAGTAAAAATGATGGCAGTGTTTCAAAATTTGGGAAAGGGATTTCTTTACTATAGTTTGGAAAGATCTGTTCAAGATCCATAGAACATATTCCGGTCTGAATTGGTTCATCTTTTTCCAGAACAATATAGAACTCATGATTACAGCTGGAAGAAATTTTTTTCTATTAATGATGCCTTATTTCTATTTTAGTAAAAGTTTAATGAATTTATGTCGATTTTACTGAGTCCATTTAGGGGAAAAAATAGAATCTGAAAAACTTTAAGTGTTTCATGACAACACGTTTTAAACATTTCAAATGTTTGATCTGAAATGACTTGTTTTTTCAAAATTTCCTTTAATTTTGTTTTAAAAATTCAAAAATGCTAAGTGGTTGAAATGGAAGGGAAAAGTTTCATTCAGCTTAAAGCTAGAACTCTTTAAAAACATTTTGCTTCCCACAAAATTTTGAAGTTGTTGGGTCTTGGGTTTAATCCAACATATTTTTTTCCCTCGACATTTCAGAATTGTCAGCAAATTGAAAATCTATTATGCAAACAGTTTTAATTGTGACGTATTATGCCAAATCCACATGGTGCCCTGGTGTCATAAATGGCCAAAGGACTCATGAGTATGTGAAACTGACTGTGTAAAGGAAGTATGTTACAACTGCCACTTGTTACATTTTTTTTCCTAAGTTTCAAAATTTTGATTGAAAAAGGACAAGAATTTTTTTATGAGATCTTTCATGAAAAACTGTTACCATTTTTGGCTAATTCAAATTACACCATGGTCATACTGTGGCTGTGTTATAACCCCTGGCCCTCTTATTTTCATGAGAACTTCGGTGTAAGGTAGCATGCTTCACAGCTTTGGGACTATAGGGGTGGGTGACCCACCTTCACTGACAGCCTCTAAGGGAGGCCATACTTCCTTCCCATTAGCAAAGTTCCAAAATGTCTGATGCACCATGGAAACTGTGGTGATGCTGAAAGCTTGCACTTACTAGTAGACTAACAATCAGGATGTCTCATGGAAGCATCGATTTCAACAGAGTAATAAAAGGAAACAGAAGAAAGGTTGCTTGGTCTTCCAACTAGGCAGCAAAGAGGCCTCTGTTTTCTCCTCTGTTGAAGTTAGGGGGAAAGGTAGGCCATGACTGGCATAAATGATTTCATTCCCCCTCGATGCTGTTAGTAAAAGGAGTAGAGAATTAAAGGTTTGTTAATCTCCTTAGTTACAGCCTTTAAAACTCATTTATATTTTATGGGGGAGCCTTATATTTTATAAGTCGCATAACAAGAGCTGTGTAGTTTTATAGAGTTGGTTACACACACATAAAGAGAGCGATTCCTTGACCAAGAGAGCTCACAATCTAAAGACTCAGTTGGGCTACTCTTATTCATGCTGGATAGCAATTAACTCCATGAACAGAAAATACTTAATTCAAAGAGATTATTCCCAAATCAATAATAAAAGAATTGGTTCTTGAGAAGGAATGGCACGATGAGCTAGATTTTAAGAAAAAGATTTGAAAGAGGGGAGAGTGTTTGAAAGTAAACAGGAAGGTCATTCTAATGTTGAGGTGGGGGACAGCATGGTACAAGACATGAAACTAAGAATGGGAGAAAGAAATAAAGGAAGTTTTAGGGTTAGATGATGGAGGCAAAGTAGTGATGAGGTGAAATATAATCAATGTAGGTAGAGGTTCTCAACCTCTTACATACAACATCCCCATAAAACAACAGAAAAAAATGGCAGGACAAGGCTCCCAACTGCCCATGAGAAAGGAGGATGGGCACAACCTCAGATCCAAGAACCTATGATGTAGAGGGAGGCTTGAGTAAGTGACAGGAAGGAGCTTGAGTATGATGTTTTGAGTCATAGAGTCAATGGAAATAGTCTAAAAGGGGATGATGCATTCAGAACAAGTTCTAGATTTATGTTCAGTACATCTGACCAATGATGATGTCATTTGTATGTTGCCTAGTGCCTTGCTCATCTATGGAAAATCAATTTCTTACCGTTTCTTCCTTGATAAACATGGAAACAGAGGGCCCAGCATAAATTCATAATAAACACTACTGACTTCAATGGGGTGTATATCAGTGAAGCAGAGAATTGGGCATAAAGTCAGATTTACTCTCATAATTGAAAAAATACAGATGGACAAGTTTTACCCATTAATTCATTATGGGTCCTTGTTCCAGCCTGCCTCGCCTTTCTACTGCCTTCCTCATTTCCTTCACCCACCCAGAACTGGCCACCTTTTACCTCAACTCGATTGCAAGAGCATTTTCTTCCACTGTTCCTGCCATATAGATAGTCTTCCAATATCTCTTTACCTCTTCTCCAACCAATTTCAAATCTCAGCTGAGAACATCTCTTGTCCTTTTCCTAATCTTTTTATATTTCTGCTGCTATTTCACTTTAACTCTCATTGCATTATTTAGCTCTGTAAAGTCTTTTAGGTTACCCTTTGTGTGACAGAAAAGATCCCATTTTTATACCTACTTGTTGACATCAGAACACAGCCATGGATCTCTTCCTCTGAGCCACCCCTGTCAATAGCTTGTACAGAAACATGGCAAATAGCAAATGACTGTGAATGTATATTAACTCAAATACATGTAAAAGTTTGTAAGAGGCCTCGTGCATTAGTAGGTCTCTTCTTTAATTTATCACCTGTGGGATCTTGCTTGACTTTCTCCATAGAGTGCTAATGAGTGCTAATGATAATGCATGACTTTGTGTAATTGCATAAATTAATACATTTTGATTACATTGTTTCTCCAAATGCATTCTGGTTAACAGCCTTTCATCTCAAAACTCCAAGGTCAGACAGAGTTCAAGTTCAACCACAGACTGACGTACATATCTGATCAGAAGAGAATAAAACATAGGGCTAGCTAGAAGAGTATGCAACGCTACTTCTTCCCCTTTCTTTCATTCTCCATCTAGGTGGGCACTGAGTGAAATAGCAAATCAAAATTGTGGGGGAAAGTGGCATAATTTAGGATTAAAATTTTGACATAAATCCTCACTGGACAATACAGAGTATAAATGTTAATGATACTAGGTAATGTAAGCTCTCTTTCAAAGGAGTAGGAGCGCTGTCAAGGAATCATACATTAACAGAAAAAGATTTTTAGTGTATTTGTTTCTATGATGTTAACACACATTATAGTGTGTGCTCATTTAACTCGCTTCTTTTCCCCTGTCAAAAACTGATGCATATTCATCGAATAATGTTAGAACTGGACACTAGAAGACAATCAAAAGGAAAAGTGTTCTCTTTCTCAGAAGCTGGTTAGATCTATAGGACGTGGAGTTCTGATCTTTTGCTAAATGTAAAGGCACTGTTAGCCTCTTACTGAAACACAGTGGGCCTTTTTGTTTGGCCATTCTGTGGAGAAGCAGGACCCTGAAATGCCCCCAAGGCCAACGGGGAGAGGCCAGTGGTTTAGGACAGCCTGATTTACAGGGTAGACAAGCTAATGCGGGAGCTAGTAGAGACCCCACTTCTCATGAGCTGAAACTTCTGGCCAGACATGCCTAGGCAAGCCAGAGAGCGGGGCTGAGTTAAGGAGAAAGCAGCCAGTGGGTAGGAGCGAGAGAAGCGAGGCCAGGGAGCTGAGCAGAGCAGGACAGGACAGGGCAGGGCTGGGCCTGTAGCAGTCTGGAACCGGGTGTGACGAGCAGTTGGGGAAAGCAAGGGGGTTGACGCTGGGTTGAAGGGCCCTGCCCCTAGTGTCTGACTCCCTGAATCTCTGCAGAGCACCAAGACCAGGGCAGGGGGCCTGCAATGCAGAAAACAGGCTGTGAACCTCCTTTCCACACGGTAGACACTGTGTGTGGTACTCCCCTGCCAAGGGCAGCACTGTGTGTTTCCTTTTAACCGTTCTCCTCTTTTCTTTTCTTTTTTTGTTTGATTTTTTTATTGCTGTGTGTTTAATAAATTGTATTGCTTTGAACTGCATCCAGTGATCGGTGCACCAGGGAAGCACCCAGTGCAGTCTGCACCCCAGAATGGGGACACCCTAGCCCTTGCCCTAAATGACCACGATAAGATTGGGGGTCAAGCCACCAGGAATTCTGGGGTTTCAGGGCTCCCCTACTCTGCCCTTGAGGTCAGGCAGGTCTCTAAGTAAAGGAAGTGGGAGCAAGGACTTGGATATGGTATAATAGTGGGCTTATTCCCAGCTTACATCGAGATGGATCCAGCTTTACCACAGGATCTTTTCTCCCAGCACCAGCTGGCCCCATTTCTTCGTATTGTAAACAGCATATCTTTAGAAAAGTGCTGCTGTGTAATGACCTTTGAATCTGAATCACATGACATAATCTAACCCAATCACGGATCCCAGTTTTACAGAAACGCTTCCTTTAAAAGTGGGGCTGATAATTGCCCACAGCAGAACATTTGTTTTCCTGCAATGCAAAATGTTTCACACTTGGCGTATCCTCCCTCTCTGGTATCCTTAATAATACATGCGTTTTCCAAAGGATATTAAAACACAGTGTTAAAAATGAAACAGAGGAAGTAGCTCATAGCATACTACAATGGGGAAAACAATCAGTTAGACTAAATGGAGAAAACATTAATGTCAGCCCTTGTGGAAATAACACAGTTTCATAACCAGCTGATTTATGGAACAGATAGTTCCAAAGACAAGCTGTGCCGATATTAGCTGCAAACAGACAGATGAAAGAACAAAAATACAACTGCTATGACCTGTGTAATGACACCCTCGCACTAGAAAACCATTTCATAGCATAGATCTCTGTGAACAGCTTTGGTTAGAAGACCACTGACAGGGAGATATAAACTATTCCAGGTTTAATAAAAAACAGAGCGTGTGTTCTGCTTAATGCACATGGTGCATCCCACAGCCAAAGCAGTTAAACCAATCATGGGCCGAGACTTCTCTTTGAAAACGATGCGTGTTTCAAACTATTATAGTACTGCAATTAAGCATATGATGGGATACTTCTGTTTGTTTGTGGGGGCTGAATCTCTCAAGGGTTAAGACTTTTCAAAAGTTGAAACGCTGCCTAAGGAAATGTTTCTCTGTTGTTTTGTGATATTAGAAGCAGCAATTCACTCAGATGAATTGTGGTAGCAAAATATTAAACTGGAAAGAGCAACTGCTCTTGCGTGGCATGTGTAAATCATATAATTATATCACTAATGGATTGATTTTATTTAAATATCTCTCAGCTGTTATGCAGGCTGAGCTGATACAGCTGGTACCATACCAACTAAAAAAGGGTGGGTTTTTAAACAGTGTTTTGACCCGTTTGAAACGTTTACTTTGAATTCGCTACCTTTCATATGTCTGTTCTCCCTTTAAAATAATCAAGGCAGATGCTAGGGTGGGCCCACAGAGTTGTGGCTTTCAGCAGCCTTTGCGCTTTGAGCCTCTGTTGTGATGCTGGGCTGGCATCCAAACAGCAGTTAAAGAAGCCTGAAGACTAAGGGCTGTTCTGGCTGCCAGTGACATGGGAGCATAGACCGTCTACCAGTCGTGTCTCCTGTACCCAAGTTAATCATGACTTTCCAGGCAGTGGGCTGTCACTCAGGCCTGTGGCTACATGTGACCCTGTCTTTCCATGTGGGGACCACCAGCCGATATTACTGTATGCCCAGCCTGGTCCTGGTTCCAGGCATGCTGGCTGCCCATGTTGCTGGCTTCACCCCCAGTGGCTTCTCTGAAGCCAGGACACGGAAACTCTAGACACAGCATAGGCCAGGACTGGACAAAATTGGCTCCCAGCTGGGCACCAACAATTTTATTTTTGGTTGCCAGAGGACACTCCTCTGCTGCATTTCTGCAGCAGAGCTAGAAGCCAGGCTATGAACCTCATTTGCAATGATGACCTGGCTCCTGGGGTTTTGTCAAGCCCTGGCCCAAGCCCTGCAAACAGGGACAATCCAGGGCCCGCATGGAATGGGCCAAACAGTTGCTTTCATCTCCCATTGTCAAGGGGCTAGTAGGGATGTTGTATGAGAGAAGGTACATATGGGTAGAGTGCCATGAGAATACTCTGGGACTCTAAAATCGTGGGGACTTGCAAGGAATAATCTACGACTCTCACATATTAGGGGCCATATGCTAGGCAAGGTCTCTATGGTCAGGGAGCACAATGTAACATGAAGGGGAGCAGCAAGGGGAAACGTGAGGCAGGACTGGGCACGGAGGCAAGGGACATGAGGAGGAGACAGGAGGAGAGACCAGCTAGTGAGGATAGGTGACTTCAAAGTAAACAGAGCAGTTTCAAGGACAGAGCCAGAGAGAAGGTGGAAGAAACAGGGTAGAAGGGGATGTTGTTCAAAGAACACAGGTGAAACCCAAAGGCCTGTGTTGTAGCATTTAGTGGTGGATATAAGGAAAGAAAGAGTGGAAAAGACATGATACTTTTTTGGGCAATTCTAAGACTGAAAACATCCTGGACCTGGGCTAGAATTGTCTAAGAATTGGATGTGGCAGGCACAAGGCACGCTCCTTAGCTCTTGAAGCTACTTCGGACTTCTTCATGGGCAAGCAGCCTGGCAGGACACGCTCAAGAGTCATTCCAAGAGTGGATGCAATGGATTCCCAAAGAGGGGGAAGGAGAGATTTATAAACTGGAGGAGTGGGACACAAAACTGCAGTGATGGAAGCACTCAAAGAGCAGAAGGGCCTCCTGTAAGAATTGTGTTCCAGGATTTTCCTGATAGTTTGATGAATTAACCTGCAGGCGCCCACCCGTCAGAGAAAAGGACAACTAGAATGCTACAGGCAGCGTACCTTGCAGATTGTTGTTGAAAAGACTCTAGAGGAATTTAAAAAACTACTGTGGGACTATCATTTGTTTCCCAACTTTAAAGGAGTTTGCATGTCCTTCAGAAGGAGCAGATGCTGTTCCACAGAGAATGAGAAGATAAATCTTCCCGGAGCCCGAGGTGAGAGTACACATGTATATAGGCACACAATTATATTTTACATTTGAACTCGTCTGAGTAACAAGTACTTCCGCTTTAGTAATCCCCACATTCCACACAATTGTTTCAAGGGTAAACTGTTTATAAAGAAAGAGTGATTCAGTAAATGTTCCCTTTTAGACCTTTTGTGTCACCCTGCTTTCATCAGCGAATTAACTCTATATCAAAGTCCTGAAAAGATAATCTCTGGTCTGTGTCACAATAGAGAGGTATAGGAAGGGGAAGGATGCGTTATACTTAACATTAGCATACATAGTGCTTTCCCCTGAGCTGCTAACATATGTTAATGCCTCAGTATTGACTATGAAAATATCTGTAATTGGTAGTAAGAATCAATCAATTATGCAAATTACATCATAGCTCTTTTTGCATAAAATGCCTGAATTTCAAGCCCTACAGCCCTGCAGGGATGCTATTTATGTGTTGAAGCCGTGATTGTGCTAGTCATTCATCATGAGTGAAGCTCTAATTGTGTTACTCGTTCATCGTGAATGCATGATGAGGTGGGATCATGGTGGACAAGAGTCATGATCTTGGAAGGAGGGAGATGAGAAGGTGGGCAGAAATGGGCAATATTTTAAAGGGGGAATGGGTAGCAAATGTTCTGTATTCCTGCCATTAAAGTAGTAGTGGCTCTGCACGTCTGTTCTGGAATGGCTCAGTTGGACAAAGCCTTTCTGAGCCCAGACACAAGAAGCAGTGTGTTTATCTGACCTCTTTCAGGATGGGTCTTGTGGCTCCATGGCACAGTCAGGTTCCCAGGGTGAGGAAGAAGCTGGGGAATGAGAGGAAAAACGGACAGGCAGTTCGGGGGAAAAATTGCTCTGAGAGCAGGGGGCAGGCAGAACCAGAAAAGTGAATGAGAGAGGAACAAGACGAGAGACGGCAGGATGAAGGCAGAAAAAGTAAATAATCTTTGAAGAAAGAGTCCCAAAAGAGGAGAAAATGGAAAATCACCTTTTATACATGTCCCCAACATGCTGTGCTTTATCTCCCTGAGTATTTTCCCGTCCACGCTCTGCAAACTCACTGAATATTCTATAGTTAATAATTTCAGGAAACTCACATATACCATGATGAAGAAGTTCCTTTGGTTAGTGTACTTCTTTATCTGGAACTGGAGCTGTAAAAAGCAAGCATATTAACCACTCGTCTGGTAATGGATTACCATTAGATTTTCTCTTACAAGATGCCTTTCTGCAGAGAAGGAAAAAAGGTAAAAAGGGGGCCAAAGCACAACCCTTCAAACACAACTTTATAGAATGCTTAGATTATTGTCCATTGCTCCACACTCCAAAATCCAAATCCAATATCACACAACAGAAGATCAGCCCCACCCATTGGATATCGGCAGGGGCAAGCCACTCCAAGGCCTAGATGCAACCTTCTGTGATGTTCCCTTGGCACAATCTGGACTGGTAGATATCTATGTTACCCCAGTCTTGGAGCTGGTTTTACTCTGTTGTGAGAACTTCCATTCCTGGGCACCTCATATACAGCTTCCAGCAAGCAAGTTGCTCCCAACTTGGTGACTGCTTCTAACTAGTGAATGCGTCCAGTCCCAGATGAAACCCTAGGAACCACCATCTTACAACGTTCAGTGCTGTCCATTGAACATTGCAAGCTCATTCATTAGTCAAAGTAACAAACAAATTCTATGCACCAGCATTGTTACGTCAAATGGCATCTCCAATACACCTTAAAGCAAACCCACTGCTTCAGGTAAAATAAGGAAGCAAACAGATTTACTAAACATTGGAAGAATTTTAAGTGATTATAGGTCAGAGACCAGTAAGTCAGGTTTAGTCAAAATAAACAAAAGCAAAACTTGCTCAAAGCTAAGCTAAACATTTTCAGCAACCTTACAAACTCTGATGGTTCTTACCACTGTCTGGCTGGATTCCTTTCAGCCAGGCTCTCCATTTTAGTCAGTATTTCAGTTACTTGGTGGTGTTTACAGATGGAGGTGGAAGGAACAAGAATGGCAAAATGTCTCCCCTTTTAAAAATGTTCCTTCTCCCTTTTCGGGCTTTGTTCTGCCATCTTCAGGGTCAAGTGGCAAACAGTGTCCATGTATAGTTTCATCCATGCCCTGACTCAATGACCATCACCTTATCCGGGTTTCTTCATTGGTATCTAGGCCAGCCCTTTGTTCCTGCAATGCTGAGTTGGGTTGGGCCTATACAAGCTTTGAGGTGTGAAGGGTCCTGCTTCTCAGAGTGTCTTGCCTGGATATGTTTTAAGCCATGAAGACGCATCAGCAAGCATAATTATACACATGACATTGGGACAAACATCATTAATGCTCAACAAGTCATGTGCATTCCAAAATCATCTTAAATGACATACTTTGCATTATACACCAGACAAATGCACTATAAAGGTGGTGCAGGGTGTCTCAGCTTCCAAACCTGCCAAGCATCACATGTCTCCTGTGACATTTGTGCATCTTGCACATTTCACAAGGAGAGATGTGAAAAGAATGTTACAAATCTCATGCATAAATATATTAAGAGAAATAGAAATACTACTGCTTTAAAAATGGACCCATTAAATAACAAGGAAGGTTGCTGGCTCCACCACCAGTGGCTTCTCTGAAGCCAGGCAACAGCAACTCTAGACACAGTGTAGGCCAGGGCTTGACAAAACTGTATCATTAATTGACCACTGTGACCAAGTTCACATCATTCATTCTCCATATATCATATCAAGTGAAATATTATTAGATTGGTCATAGAGAGGATCACTGAGATTGTCTGGTCTCAGTTAACACTGAAGATGTTATACCCCTCACAGTACATTTATTTTTCTTTATAGAATTTCAAAACAGTGACATTGACCTGACCAATGAAAAAGTTGGCTAATCAAGAAATATATTGTGACCACACACTATCAGTATTTAGCAGCCTAAATGCCACAGATTTGTTTTAAAATATCTACATGCCTAGGTCACTTTTGAAAATGAGACTTGGGCTCCTAAACCACTTAGGCATGTTTGAAACTTACACACAGGGTCTTATCATCTTAACAGAGCAGAAGTATGTCTAATGCATGAGATGGTACAGGACCCTTTTCCGTCAGGATGCCTATTGTCCTATGACTCTAGCAGCTGAGTGGCAGATCGTATTCCAAAATGCATTCCAAGATTATACTTCTTTTAAAAAAAAAAAAAAAAAGACTTGAGTGCCAAAATACAAAGTCCACAGAGCAAAGAGGCGGTATGTGGGCTTTACTAGTAAACACAGGAGATTCGTACAAAAGTTTCTAGTGATGCCAACTCTCAGTACAAAATTTCTAACTAAAATTGAGTCTGGCAACAATTAGATATTGAAGTGCCACTGACAAATACGTGAGGGGAAGAAGGGGAGGCATAATGGTGGTTGGACAAAATTATCTGAAGACTTGATGGTTCTAATGAACTAATACACTCATTTTGAAAGTCATACAAAAGTGATCTACTCTAGCTGCCAAAGTCTGACTGGAATTAGCCTTCACTCAGTAGTAGTGCTTGACAGATAATTGAGAGAAACTCCATACATCTGCTAGCTGAAAGGTGTACAGAAGAGCAAGCAATTCCCTGACTCCTTGCTGGCAAGTCTTCTTATGGCTCCTATCCAAACTGTGATCAACAGTATGTTTGGTTAAAGTATCCTCTTACAATAACATTGCATCCAAGGTCACCGGGAATCAAGACCTGAACAAGCAGTTGCAGAAAAAAAGAATGAAGTCCCCACCACCAGACAGGAGCTAAAAACTATCAAAGGCTAAATACACATCCAGCTATAGGAGACAGACCTGCACAGTCTTTGGTAGGAAAAGAAGTAGTGTCCTCACACCGTGAGAGAGAACAGTAACCCCAGAACTCCCATTAGACACAGGGTTCAGAAAAATTCCTGTCCTGTTCCCTTAACTGGTCACCATGATTAAAGAACTGATTGTGTCTCTTGTAAAGACTACATTGGACCATTTTGCTTTCAGAAATTCAAACAACTGGCTATCCATAATTGCAGTGCACCTCACTGTAGCATAGAGACACAGCCTCCATTTCAAATATACTCTGAAAAGTCTCTGAATCATCCTTCAGGACCCTTTTTGTCAGCCAGATGCCTAACCATTTTGAGCTGCCCTAAGCAAGCCCAGCAACTATCCATGACCTCAGTTGCTCATTTAGACACTCAAAAGCAGCTCGGTATGGTTGGGCAATTTAGCAAAGGATCAGAATGGTGCCATGTTAATCACAAGGAAGGTGGGGACAGACCAAGCCAACAGGTGCTATTTTCACAATTTTGCATTACATTTTAGAATCAGACATCAAGAAATATGAATGGCTGGACTTATGCATTGATTAAAGTATCACCCCATTCTATACAGGTCTGTACAGCAAGTGTTTATCAAGTTTGTTTCTTCCCTTATTGTATTCTGAAAACTAATTCTTAATAAGAGTTCAGTTTCCCTCTATCGGCGTGATGGATTGGTCTTGCATCTAACAGAAGTTTGCAAATGTTGTGTGCTTCAGTACCAGTTCTCGTTAGATAAATCTTCCAGCATGTTGATCTTTACCCAATGTTTTTTTTCGGAGCTCCAAACTTTTTTCTTTATAGCTGACTGCTAAAGAGATATATTTTCCTTTACTAGCTACCTCAAAAGTTTCCCAGAGCAGAGAAGGAGATACCCCGGGGAGTTATCTAAGTTTAAGTAGCTTGGTAATGTCATTTCTCATTCCCACAAGCTTTACAAGATCTTTAAGGTGCCTGATATTGTGTTTTGAGGATTATGTGCATCACTTCTTGTTTGTTTCTCTCACCCCAGTGCTATTTTACATTGACTTGTTCACATTACTTTATATATGAGTATAATCAAGTGGCTGTTAAAATCTATGATGACACAACTTAATAAAAAAACAACTAAACTAACACGGCTATCCCTTTTGAAACTGACAACTTAATAAACAATTGAAGTTCTACTGTGTCTATTGTTAGAGAGCCTGGAGCATATTACTGAGTCAATTAAAATGCTTGGGTTGGGATTGTTTGTAAATCTGGTCAGTTTTGTCTTGTGAGAAACAAAGGGGTATTTTACGTGTCAGAGGAAAAAGTGAAATTGTTTGCCTTTGGGCAAACATTTAACATTTTACCAATTCAAGACCTGTCGCTAATCACCCGTAAAAGCATGACACACTGGCTGCTTTGGAGAGGCTTGTAGATGGAGGCAGGCGTGGTCTGGTCCTTCAGAGACTGGTTGCAGTTTCCTCCATTGACTTTTGTCATTGTTTTAAATACAGGGCTAGTTCAAACATTATCAGTTCAGAATAAACTTTGTTTGTTTGATTTATGCTATGCACAGCATGTTTTCTATATGTCACTGTACATTGATTTCTACTAGTCTTCCTGCTTCTTCTTTTATTTATTCATTGATATATCCTTTGAACCATTTTTCTGCATCAAAATTGTTAATGTTATCCTGCACAGCAGGGGCAATGATACACCACCCAGCTCATCCTCTGTCAAGATTTTGGCATCCTGTTTAGTTCAGATGGGTTTCCTGTAACTAAACTAAATCTGATGACTTGTTTTCATTTACCCTGAGACACAAGACTTTTTCACAATTACTGTAGTAAATTAAAGTCAATTTAAGGTGAAGAGACTGTTTTAAACACTCCTGTGTCCATTTGAGGGTCCCAGATCCTCCAACTTGATAAAGACATGCTAGGAAAAGTGCTGAAAGAAATTTGGAGTGAAATTCTGACTCCGTTGAAGTCATTGTCAAAACTGTTGTTGACTTCAATGGAGCCAAGACTTCACTCTTTCAACCTCAAACTCAAAACTGTGCAGAAGCTGCTTGACTTCAAGTTTTGTTTCCACCTTCTGACTAGTGGAGTTGGTCAAATAATTAAGAAAAACAGAGTTGCAAATATAGTCATGAATATTTGGCACAAATTGAAATTGCTGATGTCCTTGGGATCATGCTATTCATTATTCATGATTTTTCCCCCAGCTAACTGCCAGTATTTATTAAAATATTCACAAAAAAGTCCAAAATCAGACCAGAAATGAATTGAAATATTCACTATTTGCCAATCATTATTTAGTATTTCCCTCTATAAAAAAAAAAGTCATCCTTTTGCAAAGGATAAACAGTATTCTGATCAATCACAAGCACCATGAATTGCACATAACAAACAACAATTATTTCCAGCAATGAAAAGTTGACATGAACTCCTGGGAAGCTGAATTGTTGAGCTTTTTGCACAGCACTGCCAGAAAACTCTGTTAATCCTTTATAAATAACTTAGATCAATTCTTTTTAAAATGCCAATAGGCAAATACATGACCACATGCAGCTGAACATATGTCATTCAGGTTTTTTTGGATGAAAAGCCATTTGAGACAGAGAAGCAAGGACTCCTGTGGCACTTAAAGACTAACCACTTTATTTATTGCATGAGCTTTTGTGGGAGCTTTTGCTGAACTAAACTAACACAGCTGCCCCTTTGTAACTTTGACACAGAGGGCATCTATTTTTGTGTTTATATAGGGCCTAGCACAACAATATCTAGCTAACTGGTACAGAGCAATAGCATAAGTATAATGAAGTTACACTAGACAAATTATTTCCTGTATTATAGTAAAAATCAGGTGTAGTGAAGCTCTGCTGGTGCTAACATGGACATGAATCATGTTGTAAGGGGTCTGCCCCCTTGTTCCTCTGCTTCAGCATACGCTTGGTCACAGATAACTCCCAGACTTTCCAGCTCAGCCGTCCCGTTGTAGCTTATTTGCAGTGCATCATCCCACCACCTTCTTCCAACATAGCATGCGGCTAGCTACCTCAGCAGACAAACCCCGCCCCCACAGCATCTCCTTCCTTCACCTGGCTGGAATAGTGTTTGGCTAATTAGGTGGGCAGGTGTTTCCTCATCACCAATCAGGCACAGGTGACCTTAATCAGCTCCAGTTTCCCTCACTTAATTGGGGCTGCCTTGCCCTTTATCACACACAGTTGTACCCCTCAGAATAAAAACCTGACTTGGGTCTATGTTAGCCCTTCTAACAGGCTGGTACTAGCTCACCTGTGTGACTTTTAGTAATTTGTCAGGACCTAGCTTCTCTGATGTGGTGAAGGCATATGTGACTTGAAAGCAATGTTAGAAACTACCTTTAGGGAAGGAAACATGCCTGTTGAGTCTCCACACCCCCTGCATTCTTCAGAAAAATGAACGTTTAGGAGTTTCTGCAGTTCTTCAGGCCCCGGTTACCCATTCCAAGCAGCCTGAGGTGTTCCAGATAGAGCATCAAATAAGGTAAAGATCTGAACCTTAAGGTTTCTTTGGGTTTTTTGTCTGTAGTGTGAGAGCCATCTTCTCTTTTTATGCTTTCCCTGCTACAGAACTGGTCCTAAACTATTGTCATTTAGTTCATAGTGTACTCCGTTTTATCATAATAGTCTCCTGATAAATCAAGGCTGAATGTCTTGCTGGAAAACATGTATTAGCCAAACACAATTTGTGCTTTAGTCAGACACAAGATATTGGCTAAAACACAGGTCTAACTGGATGAAATCTAATGATCTATGTCCTACAGGAGCTCAGGCTAGAAGACCCAAATGGTCTCTTCCAGCTTAAAAATGTACAATCAGCTCATTTGCATTGTTTGGCATTGAGCTGTCTGAGTTATTGCTCTTCTTCTGAGGCAAGATAAGTCAGCCAGGGCTCAGTGGCACCTTTTAGTTACAGGAATACTGATTCATTTTTCTACTGTCTGTGTACAGTGCCAGCAGCAGTAAGGCTCCCATCCTGAGCCCCTAGGCAGTAGCATAATACATCTAATGAATAATAATAGAATCATCATGGCCTTTGAAACCTTTGGCTTGCACGGAAAGCTACATGTTATGACTGTGCAGGTGCAGTTTTCTGAGACAACATCCACTGTGTGCCAGCAGGACTGGGAATCAGGTGTATATCACCCCAACTCACCTCAGGCAGACTGAGAACGCCATGTCAGTATTTTGTCCTCATAAAAGAAGGGGAGTTCTGCAGAAAGCTGGGATTTTGGGAAATGTATTCCTAGCTCATCTTGAATGTTGCTAGCCTTTAATTCAGAAAGGCTCTTTCAAGGTCTACGTTAACTGGCTTGCTTTTCTTCTGTGTGTAGACTGTCTCACCTGCCCTTTGATAGCTGTGTGTCATCTCAGCTCAGTTCCTGTTAACTCCTTAGTTGTTGCCTCAAGCTGACCAGTCATTCCTTCTCTGCCAGGCACTAGGCACCTCTGCCATTGTGGATAATAATTTCCCAACTCATGGTTCTTTCTCCCAATAGTACAACCGATCATTTCTATCACTAGCAGATGCAGAGTTCAGTGCAATGCATTCGTTAGTAGAACAATTTTGATATTGGACCAATAGGAAAACACCGTAATCAGAAATTCAAGTAATCCTGCAATAAACATAAATTGTTCATCCACACTATGTAGAATTTGAAATTGGTGACATCATCTTTACCCTCATTCAGGCCCTTTGAGTTGCACTTTACTGTATTTACACACAAAAACTAAGTAGCTTTAACACTCTTACTCAAACAACTAAAAGCAGGGTGATAGCGACCTACGGCTGAAGTGCTATCCATGAGATAGCACTGTGCTGAAGTCCCCAGTGCAGTAGCACACGTTGTATAAGATCTCAGTGTTGTCAGGCCTCTACTGTAACTGGGCATGACGGCATGAGTTTTATAACCTTGTTATGAGAAGCAATTAGGGGCAACATCCAATTTTGCAGATACATATCATACCGTGCTACAAGGAGCTTCCCGCAGTGAATTTAATTAGCCGCAAAGACAGAGTGCTCAGTGACCTGCAATGCAGATAACCTGGCAGTTACTGTCCAATGATGCCATTTTATTTATTTTTAAACACATCCTAAAATATTTTAACACAGTATTCCATATATTATGTTTGATTGGCATAGCTTGGTGCAATGGGGCGGCTTCCCCTTACTGGTCAGGAAGGGATTAAGAGGGTCCTTGGAGAGGCTATACTAAAAGTAGCCAATAGGGAGAAGCTGTGGAGTAGCCAGTTAGGTTTTTAGGAGGCCAGCATATAAGGGAGCTGCGGAGTTAAGCAAGGACAGTGTCTCCCAGGAGCTTGAAGGGGTAGATCTGTCAGCACTGGATGGAGCAGTGGCTGGCTGCTGGGTCTCGGAAGAGTCAAAAGCCCTAAAGCGAGGCTGGAGAAGGTACTGGGGCTGTGGGAAAGTGGTCATGGGAAATCTACAGAGGACATACAATGGAAGGCTGCCATGCCTAGGGTCCCTGGGCCAGGACCGTGAGTAGCGAGCAGGCCTGGGTCCCTTCCACACCCATGATTGCTGTAGGATGGGTGACAGAACTGCGGTAACCACAGTGGGAAATTTTGCAGAATCCCCCAGAAAGGAGATGGGGGTGAGTGGAATGGATTGGGACTCAGCTGGAGAACTGAGTCATGAGAAGGAGGGTCCTGCAGAGATGGGACACAGTACAAGACATGGCTGAGAGCTGGCTCCCCAGAAGGCAGTGAGGTGAGCACGTTATACCTGGCATCATGGTTGTAATTAACCATCAAGGCTGAGTCACAGACTCCAGTGACCTGCCTTTTATTTCCTGGTCTACCAGTGACTTGCTGCATGGCTTCAGGCACATTACTTTCCCTCTCTTCTCCGTCTATAAAACTAGACTAATTCCATCTACCTTCCTTTGAAAAGTGCTTAGTGATCCACTGATAAAAAGTGCTACGTGTTGCTGTTAGCTAGAGTGGTGTGTGTTTGTAGAAGCCGAGGAGAGGGGCTGCTTTCTTACTGTCCTGTAAGTCGTTTTCCCTTCTGCACCCCCTTATTGTAAATTTTATTTGGCACATGTTCTGAATGCCAGCGCTGGTATGAGTTACACTGCTTGTCCATTTAATCCCACCTAAACCTATTTTCTGACCAATTTATATCCTGTGTATAACTTAGTGTCATTTACATCACCCCTGAATTTGACCAGGAGACTTGTATGGAAGTTGCTTAACATAGGCTGAATGTAGTTGAATTTGACCCAAAGTGAGAAGAAAAATTTAAGGTTTATTTTATATCTAACATAAAATCTGTGTACAATGGTTATAGAAGAAAAATAGGGGATTATAGAAAAGGGGAGATGAGGTATATACCTACAAGAAAAGTACTGTATATTCAGGAAAATCTTTTATATACCCTCAAAAGGTCACTAGTTCTTGTCTAAGCATATTTCTAACAATAACCAAAGGTGTGTCTCAATACAATTCAGCTTGAACACGTCTGTGTTTGGTCTCTTCTTTGGGTAGTATCCAGTACTCTGCTCTTGAGTCTCTCTAGTCATCTCAGGGAGGAGAAGTTGGTCCAGGATTACAGTTTATTTTATAGTTCTCCAAATATCCTGATTCGATTCGAAGGCCTAGTCTAGACTGCAAGGCAAAGTCGACAGGAGATGAGCAATCTCCTGTTGACATAGTTACACTCACTTACTGCAGTGTCTTTATTTCGCCACATTGACTTGAAGTGCTCACCCTTCGATGCAGCATTACTCCGCTTGGAGGGGTGGAGTTACTGGATTGACTGAAGAGCTCTGCCAAGACTGATTGAACAGGTCTACGCTGGATGCTTAATCAAACCTGCTGTGTCGATCCATGGGGATCAATGCAGCATTTTCAGTGTAGATAAGTCGTAATACTACTTCCACCACCTTGACAAAACAAAGCCATTGGAGTCCTTCACAGTGTGACTTCCAGTGCTGAATTCCAAACAGCAAGTTAAAGGAAGGAGTCAGTCCGACAGATTGACTTCCTGTTCCAAATGGAAACTTGGGGACAGTTAGTCTATGGGTAAATGAAAGGAGAAGAAGGTTAGTCCTGTGACCATGGGCAAGTCACTTAGCCACTTTGGGCCTCTGACTCCATCTGTAAAATGGGGCTAATGGCACCACCTTGCCTCACAAGGGTATGGTGAGGGTAAATACAAAAATTGAGTTGCTCAGATTCTACAATAATGTGCGGGTCCATGAAGTGCTAAGATAGATAAAATGGGCAGCCTGTGTGGTCATGGACGTGCCATGTAGACATCTCTTAAGGTTCTGCAACACCTTAGGAGCAAGGTGTTTGTGAATGCTTGTGGTGTGCGTCCTGGGACAAGCTATATGCATGCGAGATATTCACAGGTAGATGAGAACTATGTGACTATGTAAGAGTGTGCAGAATGTTTTTCGTGGAAATAAAAAGCTATGCAGAACTCTGGCTAGTGATGCACTTTCCTTGTAATTTATTGGTTTAATTTAGATTCACTTTACAGTCAGTGCACATGAGAATTATTTTGAAGGTTTAATTTTAGTAGTTGCTGAAAACAATAATGTGGTTATCAACAGACAAAATAGCTTGACTGTTTGTTAATGCTCTTGGACTGTAGTGTAAGTACCCAGGGCAGCTGTAACTGTATAGAATCAAATAAAACATGTAGCATAGTTGCTTTTTTTATTTTGTTTTATTATATCAGTAACTTTTTCCAAGATATTTAAAGTTGCAATCTTTTTTCTGGGAAAGACAGGTGAGACTGTCTGTTGATCCTCAGTAACATTTCAGTCAAGGAAAGCCTGAAACCATTCAGAAAATGTAAAAGTTGATCTGTTAATAGTAACAAAAACGTCATTATGCTTATGTTTGCATTGATGTTAATTTTCTGGCCATTTTAAACAGCAAAAACTACATTAATTGCCCATATTTGGATTGGGAATTTAGTTTGTTAGGATGGAGGAATCTGATTTTAATCTGCTACAAGCAGCCATCTGGAGTAAGTTTATTTGTGTTACGTGGTTTGCATGTGTTTATGCTTCAGACTGAAATCACTTAAATTGCATCCTGTGAATTTTTGCATATCATATAAATGACATTTGCTTGCAATACAGCAGAATGCTTACAGTGAATACTAAAATGGAAATGTTATGTAATTCAAAAATTGCCATGTATAATGAACAATTCATTTACTACAGAGTGTAAATTTATATTATGTAATGAAATGTCTACACTGTGCAGTGAAATGCATCTTGTGCCCATTGAAATACAATTAAATGGCACTGAAACGTGTAATACTTAGCACAGCTGACATTCTATTACATAGCGAAAACAGCGGCATATTTGTTAAATGTATTACTGGGATAATACAATCAACATACTGTGTATATATCACCACAGAGAGTTTGCTATTACTCTTGTGTGTGAACCAAGAGGATTTTAAGTTGAAGTCCTATGGAAAGACTTGGTTTTATTCAAAATCTACACACACTAAAGATAGGACTGTGGTGCTGTTCTTACAGCCTCTTAAATGTGAGAGGAAATTTTTCTCACTATGTGCCAGATGCAAAACCAACTGAAGTCAACAAAAAGACTCCCATGCCTTGGGTTCAGCATGTTTTGGGTCCGACTTCCCATCTCTCTCAGTGCTGGCTGCTGCAGAAGGGAGAGTACTAGACTACACAGACCCGTTCTGCATTCCTTCTGTCGGATTCTGGTGGTGCATAAACATCTTGCAGCATTTGTCAGATATAAAGGATGGAGGGGAAAGCTGCCTTCTAGGTCTGGTTCTTTTATTAAAGCAGGTCACTGTAAATAGCGAGATGCAAACTGTATGTGAGCAGCTAATAGTTTATGAATATGCACTTTCATCACTCCCTTTCCAGCATCTGACTCTCACTGCTTTCTCAAGTGCATTTGCAATCTCTTAAGTGTTCCACTCCTTTATATGCATGCTAAATAAATTAGGGGTCAGAGCCATTACTTCACTTTTCTGGTTCATGCAGAAACGGTTGCAGCAGGGAATAGATACAGTTGCAACATGCAGCATTAGTAGAGTGCATTTAGGTCACAGTAAGCTGGCTGCAATGCAAATTTGAATAAAATCCAAAAGATTTACAAAGCCTGTATTATATGGGCCATATAGAGAGTGGCACCATCAGTGGAAAACTTCAATGATATAGCAATGATGCAATCTGATCTCTAATAAATCTGCTTCCTTGCATATACATAGGGGACTTATTTTCAGCCAGATTGCATTTTTTAACAAAGCATTCACGGGACCTGCACTGACTCACTAGACTACACGAGTGCCAGGGAACCATAATGTTCCTAGCTTGGCTGCTTCTTGTCTAGGTAGGCATTGTGGGTTTGTGTGGTTGGTTTTTGTTTTTTTTGTTTTTTTTTTTTTGTTTTTTTTACTCTGCACTCAGAACAGATATGGAAGGAGTAGTTGTACTGAAAGCTGGTGCATATTTCCCTCCTCATGTGCTTTTTTCCCTTAGTTCAGGGAAGCCTTCCTCTAAGAAGGATGATGGGAGGCTCTTCAGTTTCCATGGTTGTTGCATCCTTGGTCAGGCTATTCAAAGAACCATCAGCCATGCCAGTTAATATCACTGATGGAGCTGTTTAACTTGTCTGTGAACAATCCATAGTGACCACCTGGTTTTCAGCTGCACTTTGCTCATAAACTAGGTTTAATGTTGGCATAGCCAAAGGATGACTGCTGGCCTTTAAGTTAGGGGATTCTGTGGTAGCAGAGAGCACAGAGTTGCAGCTCTAATATCAGCCCTTCTTACGTTGGCCATCAGGGAGTGTGGATGTGGCTTCTGAGTGCCCTAGTGATTCCCTGGGTCTGATAAGGCTCTCTTGGAACCGCTGCAGCTGGAGTAATTTACAGTAACCTTTAGGACACTCTACTTTGTGCCAGGAGACTTGCCTAATGCACATATGTCCCAGGGTCAAAAGAACACAAAGGTGGCTGAGAACCACACTTGCATCTTCTTCATGAGTTGTGCTGTGGAGTCTTTGACCTTTGCCAAGGACTAGGGTCAGTCACTTTATTGTCCTCTCAGGCACATTTTCAAGCTTTATCATATTGGCTGTGGCTACACTGGAGGCTTAAGTTGACTTACACTGGACACATTTGAAGTTCATTAAATTGATTTGAGCACTTGCTTAAGTTGACTTAACTCTTGCCCTTAAAGTTGACTTTAAGGGTGAAGTCTACTTTATTAAGTCAACTTAACAAAATGTGCCCAATAAGGTCAACTTAGTGCTTTAGAGCTATTTAAGTCAACTTTATTAAGTTGTTTTAAGCCAGGGGCCCCTTTAAAGCTGGCTGTCTTCTTTTTTTTTTTTTTTTTTTTTAAATGGGTCCCCTGGCTTAAGTTGACTTTTTATAAGTTCAACTTAAACAAATGGGGCCTCACCAAGTTGACTTAGTAAGGTCAACTTTAAGTTGACCTTATTAAGTCAACTTACCTGAGCCCTGTAGTGTAGACATAGCCAATCTACCTTCAATGACTCAACACTTCCCATAAACTGCTCCTCAGACTAGTAGTGTAATCTTTCTGATATTTAGCCTCAATTTTCATCTGTAGACCTCAAATTTATCTGTATTGTCTCACCTAATAAATACAGCCTTATATATGCTTGGTTGCAGTCAGTGCTGACCCAAGGGTTTTTGGTGCCCTAGGTGAACTGTGACTTTGAGACTTCCATCCCCACATTGTTTAGAGAAAAATGAAGTATAGAATGAACATGAATATCTTAAATAGAGGGGAAATTCACTTCTGTCTACTGTGCACCCTTTAAAGCCTCGAGTTCTTGGCAACCATGTAGTTTGCATATATGGTCCAACAAGCCCTAGGTGTGGTTTACTTTCTCTATATAGCTCTGTATTTTGGATAATCACTAATAACATGCTAACAAACATCAGTTCAGCAATCTTTAAAGTCTTTGTTTCCAAGGAAACAAACAAACATTCTGTTAACAAAATGTTATGGGACAGAACTTCAGGAAGTTTTATCGATCTATTACCAAGATACCCACCAGCTGAACCTTGGGTCTAATATCTTTATTATGTTTGGAAATTACTGACTACAACTGATGCCTTTATTACTGTTTACGTGGACAATTCTTTGCACAAGTCTGAAGAGCCATGTCTATCAAAATCTAACATGTGACTATCCAAGAAGTACAAGGAGATCTTGTATTAGGGTGGAGTCATGTTGTAGCTGTGTTGTTACCACAATGGTGTCTCTGAAGTACCTGATGACACTGTGTGTCGAATGTCGTGTGTGTGTGTGCGCGCCTTGTTTTCTGAACTGCTGCTATAAGGATCTGACTCAAAGCCCATCGAAGAAAATAAAAAGATTCCCATTGACATCGGTGGGCTTTGGATCATGCCCTAATGGAGGAAGACATTGGCCAATAGAGGGCCTTGATGATATGTGACCATATCACCAGCATCATTTGTGGATGCTGGTTACACTTCTTTTAAACTGTTTAGATTTTAAAAATACATTAGTCAGTATAAAAATTACCAAAAAAAAAAAAACCCTCAAAATTCAGGACTAGTTCCCCATCCATGCCATGACAGTGTGTAAGGGCCATGGAGAACAGGAAGGAAGGTCCCATGATTAAGACATTTGCTTTGTACTTAAGAGCAGGGCACTGAATCTCATTCTCTGAAGTACAAACTGTGCTACCTGGAGCGCTGTGTTGTGGTAATGGCAGCTCCAGCTGCCAACTCTCTCAATTTTATTCTGAATCTGCGGCTCCTTGAGTCAAGTGATCAGGTGAAAAGCTGGCTTTCAATTAAAAAGAAAGGAGGCAGGGGTAAAATTACAGCCGACTTGTTTGGGTTTTTTCCCCCTCTTTGTGTGCATGTGGGGGGGGGGGAATGTAGATGGAAACAAATTCATTTTTCACTGAAATCAAAACCATTCCCCCCCCCCCCAAAAAAAAAAAAAAGAACCCAAGGGCAAAAACACTTTTAATGGAAAGCTTTGGGGTTATGTCAAAAAGTTGAAATGTGCCATGATAAGAGATTTTGAGACGGGGGGGGGGGGTTCACCTGGGGTGAAGGAGACACAAATTTTATGATAAAAGATTTGATGGAAAACTTGACTTGTGATCTCATGGTTTTTAAAACTCATGATTTATTAGGCGTGAATCAAGATTTTTTTTGAATACTTGGGGCTAGCAAAACTAGATTAGCCAGTGTGTATCAATCAGTGGTAAGATAAGGAAAGGAAAGGTTAAAAAACAATATGGACAGTGTCCAATTTCTAGTTTCACAGGTGGCTTGAAGACTATACCTTAAGTGAAGGAGCAAAGAGAGAGAAGAAATAAATGTGTTGTCCTTTTTCTTACTGTTTCAACAGATGGAGGATGAGGCAGGAGAGCTGAGAAATACCCTTGTGCTAGTGCAACTGAGCAGGGCCAGAGACAGTAAGAGACAATGATGTTGTATTAGATGCAGCTTCCCCCACTGAAACATGTTCCTCAATAGATCTAGTCAGGATTGCATGGGTGCATTATGGTGAAGTGTAGCTTACAAAAAGGCAAAAAATTACCCAGGCTGTTTAAATATCTACTCTTACCAGAATCCAAATCTACGATCTCTTGTTTTCTCTACCCTGTATGCTGAATTCTGATGTTGCATCAGTAAGTGATGTGTTCATGAGATCCTATAAAAAGGAGACACTCAAAGACTCAAGTGTCTGTTAACTTGTGAACAAACACACACAATATGGTCCTTCCCATTTTAGGTACTGGGAGAAAGGAGCAATAAACAAACATAACTCCAGGTTATTCTCCATCTCAGCTGCATAACATGTGGATCTTGGCTTAACTAGCCCACTGTTCCCTGAACTAATTCAATTCTGTTGAGGTTTCCATTTGTACCATCATTGTTACAACTGCCTTTTCATGTCATTAGTAACCATCCACAGCTCTGTCTGGGCTTATTTGTCCTTTTCTAGGAAGGATAAAAAGAGATTGAGACAAAAAATAAATAAAATCATGCAGCGATTAGCAGGATGAAAAGAGTGACAACAGCAGATTGTCCTGTCTCTCACCCTTCACTCATCTCCTATCTATCCTCACCAAAAAGAAGAAAGAAAATCCAGAATACTAAAGTGATCTGGGTCATTAAGGGGAAAAACAAAAGCCACACGGTCTCTTAAGGAGACAGACCCTCTGTCACAAAGCCATACCACCCACTACTCTAATCAACGCAGAAATATGTACAAGGACACATACACGCCCAACACTGTAGAAGTACAAATAAGGACAAAACAAACCCTATTGGGCTATAGTTGGGGACAGACACAAACCCAGACCCAGAAAGAGGTGCATTTAAGGCATGCACTCATGGCTGGTTTTTGAGCCATACTAAACACGAGGAAAACAAGGCTGTCTGACTAGACCAGGCCTGGCCAAACTGCAGCTTGGGAGCCACATGTGGTTCTTGAATGAAAAATTGTGGCTCCTGGAAGAACTTGAGAAAATCAATTTAGGAAAGCAGCCCCAGCCTAGGAGTTCAGGAGGGGGTCGAGATGGTGGGGAGAAGCACAGCATGGTCGGGATTTTAAAAAGCTCGCCACTAGCTGCAGTCATCTACACTGAGCAGCAGCTGTTTTTACTGTATAGACCTAATTTTCATGGTAACCTTAAGTAATTATTAGAATCTGACATTAGTAGGATCAATGTGTCCTCTTTTTTATGATAAAATTAGTGTGCAATGAATTTTAAACTTAGTAATTTTGAAGTAGGTAAAAACATATGTCTGTATGCCGCAGTGCAGCTCTCAAAGGTTTAATAATCAACTTGTATGGCTCTTGGCCTCCATAAGTTTTTGGCCACCCCTGAACTAGACCAAAGGCACTGCCTGAGGGCTCAGTGACTTACATGCCACAGGGCAAAGTCAGCTGTAGCCATGCCGCAGTGCATCGCTACATGTGTTAGTGAAAGGCTCTGGTGGGTGGTGACAGCGGGGCAAGGGAGGGCAGCCTTCCACTTGTCAGAGCCTGTCACCAAGCTGTGCCCTTCCTAGGGTGGAGAAGGGCTCCAGCAGCAGCAAGGCACTGTGCTGCTCAAAACAGCCATGTAGGCAGGAGGCGCAGCATGGGGGAGCAGAGAACCACAAACATGTCTTCAGTGACACATCTGCACCCCTGCAGGGGAGGCTGTATGCTGATTACCAAACCATGCCTCACTGTCTAACCTGCTATTTATACCTTTGCTACGGTAGCTACCTGCATATGCGTGTATGCTACATGCACTGAAAGAATTGTGGTGCAGGTGCATCCTTAGGTATGCACGTAGCAGATTGACGGGTGCCCTTGAGGTGCCTAGATACTATAGATCCTCTCCAACCCTAAGCCAGCAGTGCAGAAATACATAGCAAAACATGACGGACAAGCCTTGGAGAGGCTCAGAGTTTGTGACTGGTAGCCAGATGTTTCAGTGCTAATCTGAACCAATAAACACTCATGGCTCTCCTATAAGAACACACAAGGATTTGGAGAGCAAGGACTCTGGAGAAAAGGATAAATAGCACTCAAAGGAGGGTGGTATCCTGGTAGGAGGATGGAGCAAACAAGCAGGGAGATAAGGAACTGGGCTATAGTTGCCCAATAGTGGGAAAATTCAAGGAATTAAGTGTGTGTGGGGAAGGGTCAGAGTAAAGGAGAAAGTAGGCTGTGGGGGAGGCAAACTAGGGTGGCTGGGATTTGTAGGGTGATGAGGGGAATAGGGAAAGCAAGGGACTTTGACTGGGGACAGAGCACCTAGGGGAGTTAGACTGGGGGATATGGAAAGGTACTGGATACAGGAGACCCAAGGTGACTGGGGAGCTCATCAAGAGTTTGTGAAGAAATAAGGGGGAGAACCGGGCTGGGATCTGGATGCAAGGAGAAACAGAAAATGGTGTAGGGGCTCCAGCATCTCTGGGAAGCAGGTATGCGCACACTGCCATCGTATTATAAATACTCATTCCTGTGGTGAATGTCGACTGAGATGCCCCTGTGGAGCCTTAAGAGAGGCTCATGCTGCTGATGAGAGCCAAATGGGAGGAAGAAGTCCATTTGGGTCACCAGGGAGCCAGTGTGACATGCTTCAAGCTCAGATTCTGTTTGTTGAAGGCACAGGCTTTTTTATTACTTCTGGTAGCATAAACACAGCTGTAATACAGACCAGACACAGGGGACTTTGTGAAACAGGGCTCGAATGAAAATGTCTCAAGCAGTTTAATATGGCAGTACAACTTGATTCCCTAGCCTAGTAACAGCGAGCCATGTGGTTTATGCTTTTCTGCTTCTTTAGAGAACATAGTGTTCAAGGCCTGGCCTCACCCAGAGTAAAACAATAAACTGCCATTTATTTTCTGTAACCACGTAGTCCTACTACTTTGAAGCATTTTATGTGTAGGCAATAAATATTTGAGAACTCTTTTTAAACCATAAACTTCTAGCACATACCTGTAACAGCGAGCAAAGAGATTGAGAGTTCTGTCTGAAACGGGCCTCAAACTAAAATATCTGCCCCACGTACCACCACAATCCCAGTCGATAAGGATGGGCTGATACAGAACACAGTGGGGGGACTGTTGAACATGTTCGTTCAGTGTAAAATCTTCAGTTACCAATGTAAGAGAGAATTATAGAGTTAGAAGACCACAAAGGTCATCCAATCTAATGCCATGCCAAGATGCAGTATTTATTGTCTTAAATTATCCAAAGCAGGTGCTTCTCCAGTCTCCTTTTAAAAACTTCCATAAAAGGATCTTCCACAACGTTCCTAGATACTCTGTTCCTGCTGCTGGAAAGCTTTTCCTCAAATTGAATCTAAATCTGCTATGCTATAGTTTTTGTGGCAAGAAAGAAAAACTTTTCTCCATCTTTTTTTACACAGCCTTTCAAGTATTTGCAGACCACTGTTATGCATCCCTTAATCTCCTCTCTTCCAAAACTAAATGTACGCAATCACATCAGCATTTGCTCATATGACTTGCATTCTACCCCTTTGATCATGTCTGTTGCTTGTCTCTGGCTCTATTCCAGTTTCTCTACATCCTTTTTATATGTTGGTGACTGTTACTTGACTAAGGCCTACCTGGTGCCAAGCAGAGCAGTACTATCACCTTCTAGGAATTTCATGCTATGCCTCTATTAATGCAACCTAAAAATGGCATTTGACTTTTTTTGCAACATCATTGCATTGCTGACTTGTGTTGAGGCTGCAATCCACCATAACTCCCGGATCCTTCTCAGCAGTTCTGCTGCAAAGCCAATGATCCCTCCTTCTGTATTGGTGCATTGGGTCTTTTTTCACTTAAGTGTAGCCCCTCACATTGGTCTTTGTTGAATTTCATTTTGTTGCCAGTGGCCCACTTTTCTAATTTGTCAAGATCCCTCTCAGTTTTAGCTCTGTTCTCCAAAGGGTTGGCAGCCTCTCCACTCCCAGCATTGTGTCATCTTCAGATACAACCAGTATGGTCAGGGCCGTCCCTATAGGAGTGCGGGGCCCAGTGCCTATCATCTTGTGGGGGGAGCCCCCCACCAGCCCATGCCCACCTCTCCACTCTCCTGCCCCACCTCTGGGCTGAACCTCCCTGCCCCCAGGGCAGAACAGTGGGCCCAGAGGTGGGGTGGGAAAGTGGAGCCAGAGCTGGGCCAGCTGTTCAGCCCAGAGCAGAGGCCAGGCTGCACACTCCTGCCCTGCTGCCTTTGGTTTTGTGCTGAAAACCAATGTCCACTACATTCCTCCTATCCTCCACACCACTTACCCTGTCAAAGAAGGAAATCAAGCTGGTTTGGTATGATTTTGTTCTTGATAAATCCAAGCTGACGAATACCAATTACCCTTCAACCAACAGGCATTCACAATCTGAACTTCCTGTACATTGTTCTGTTGGCTTCCCAGGTATAGATCATAGCATTTTCTTTTCTCTATGCCTTATGCCCGCTCCTTGCTTCCTCCCTCCTCACCACTTTATGACTAAAATTATTCTGTTGCTAATAATTCATCTTCACCGAACAAACAGACACATACAAATCAGAAGGACAAGATGTTCAAAACCAGCAAATTCACACTTTTTTTTTCTTATTTAGCTAGAAACGCACCCCTCTCTTCCAAGGAAATAGGAATAAATTGTACAAAAAGAGCATTACAAAACTCCAGTAGAGCCAAGTACATATGTCAAAGTAGCTTCTATGTGAAGCATTGAATTAACAAGATGGTTTGCCACACTGATGATGCTAATAATATACTGCAAGATTCCTCCAATGAAGTTCTTTTCTTATTGCTTTGTTCTGTCACACCATGGAAAGTTTTGTTTTTACAGCACAGAACAGGCACCATTTTATACACACAACAGATGCAATACAAGCCCTGAGCAGCTCAAGCTGTGCCTGCACTTCTCAGGCAACAGGCTTTAACCTTGTTAGGTCTGACTCTACCTGGGAAGAAGGGGTAACTCAGACTCCATCCCCATCTGCAGAGCCAACCAAACAAGGTTTCAATTTGACAGGGTAGAATAGCTGCTGTTGGGATGTGTTCGGGGACATGACAGCAATGCAGGGCTCATTTGGGCACCGTATAGGGAGCTGCTGACATAACTAAGCCTCAGCCTCTGGGGCTGTGGGAAGTGAAGAACAAAAAAAAAAACAACAACAAAAAAATCTTTGCTTAATGTAAGCTGTGCTTGCAATGATGTCAAGGAAAACACAGAGTGCTCTGGGGGTGTTGAGAGGTACCTACCATGATTTTCAAAAACCTCTAGGTGACTATATTTGCATCTTTAGGTGCTGACATACCTTTAGAAATCTGTCCCTAGGTGGCCAACTGAACTGATACCATCAGTCATTTCACATACAGTCCCCCCCCCCCCTGCACAAAACCAGTAGTGTCACTGCTGGTTTAAACTGAATTTGAACTTGTAACACATAATATAGACTATAACCAAATTCAGTTTCTCCTGTTGAGTTTATACACTTTCAAAATGCTGACCTAGAACTGTGGTTTTCGACTAGTGTGCCTTGAACTATCCAAGTGTTCCATGAAATTTTATACAAAGGTTATGAAAATCAATGTGAAGCAAACATTGTTTCATCTTAAGTAATATTCTGTCCAACTAAAATTACAACTTATAAAACTCATGAAACTGAAAGTGAGGTGTCAGTCTGTTCTAGAACATGAACATTGTGAACACGGGGCCAAAGGGCAAAACTGAGATGACATAGATTTTTTCCAGTGGATTTGAAAAATTAATTCATTTGATCCTTCTTTAGCTTGTTGTATGCACTATGTTGCAAACGTCTCCAGTAAGACCAAAACCATAGTAAACTTCACATTTATGAGCAATCAATTCAGCTGAAAAAAATGGCTGTGCCATGAACTTGTTTGTCTCATTGAAGTGTGCTGTGTTACTGAAAAGGCTGAGAACCACTGGCCTGGAAGCCTGTCTATTCCAGTGAGTTATCCAGGCCTTTTTGAGGCCCAGTCTGTCCTAAAAAAAAACTGGAACCATGTCTAACTGAACCAGTTGTATTCAGCAATGCTTACACTCAGGTTAAGAAGCTTTGCATGTTTGTCCTGCGTACTAGCCCTCTTCTAAACCAGGACTTGTCAAGCCTTTTTTTTTTTTTTTGGCATGATATGGTTGGTGGTAGGTCCAACAGTGTGTGACACAGAAGACCTCTGCACTGAAAAGACCCTTCCTTGCCACTGGAGGACTTTCAGTAGTGGCACAAATCAAAAGTCCTGTGCTACTAAAAAAAAAAAAAAAAATTGCTGTTGCTGGGAATTTTGGTGACTGCTTGAGCCAGACAAGATGCCACTGCCAGGAATTTTGGTGATGGCACAAACCCCTGCCACCAGAAAGAAACCCCATGCAACTGGAAGAAAACTGGGGAAGGGCAGGTTTGTTTTGGGGAGAAGGGGTGCCTTGGCAATGGTCCAGTTTCCAATGATGCACTCAGCCACATGCCATGATACACTAGTGTGTTGTGACACAGCAGTAGACAACTGTTGTTCTAACACCTGCGGTTCCAGTGGTCTCCGAGCACCAATCCCACGGTTCCAAGTATGACTCCTAGAAGCAGTGCCTTCTGGGAGATTACAAAAGGATACAATGTATGTTGTGTGATTACACTAGGAGTGACTCGTGTGTGTGTGTGTGTGTGTGTGTGTGTGTGTAAAAAAAAAAAAAAAAAAAAAAAAAAAAAAAACCACAAGTTGTGTGGCACTTTAAGACTAACAGATATTTTTTTTTTGCATGAGCTTTCATGGGAGAAGATCCCACTTCCTCAGATGCTTTGTCCGCATCTCTAGATTGCGCCTAGCATAATTTAGGCCAAGACAGCTCAATCTCAGTGTTTTAAACTTTCTGAAGTGTAGTTTACTCCAAGCAGATTTAGCAGGCTGGGAAACCATTTCAAGCATTTCTAAGGACTTGTCTTCACTGACAGCTATCAGATCAATCTTCTTGATCTTCACAGATCCACTCAGTCAATCAGAAAGTTGATCCTTGAAGAGCACCTCGGCAAGTAATGTAGAGCTGAGTTGATGGGAGGGCATTTCCCATTAACTCAGTGTGCTTAAGACACTCTGGTAAGTAAGTGGTAGGCAGCTGAAGAGAGAGAGAGGTGTTATTTTAAGTAATTTGTGTATTTCCCTTCGTCCACCTCTGAAATCCCCCACTGTGTAAACCAGGGCTAAGTGTAGCTGTAAGGCATGCTGCCATAGCTATAAGGATAGCACAGTACATTTCTCTAGCATAGATAACGTTTCTATGAGCTTTTGCAATATTTTCTGCAGTACCTATGTACAGCAAGAGGCCTTTTTGACTGCATTAATAGTTTAGTTATATGGTATTAATAAAGCATGTGGGAACTTTAATGCTTTATGTTCAAAGCCCTGTACAGATAACATATTTCTATTCACAATATGTCTATAAAGCCGGAGGATTGTCTTACTAGAATTGGGTAAGATGATAATTCTCTCAATATTTGTCCAGGAAAATGGCTTGGGGGAAAAAATGTTTATCTTGCCAAAAATTTCTGGTTTGGTCCAATTTTGGGGCTTTAATTTCAAAACAAGAAATTTTTGTTTTAAACTTGAAATTTTCAATTGAGTTGCTGGAAACCAAAAGTGTACATATTTAAGTGTTCGTTCTTCTGACACACAATCTGAAAATGTAGATGAAACTGATGGTACGTCTGTGTCAATTTACTGCACAGCAAACTACAATTTAAATGAACAATGTTCTGGCTTGCTGTAAGCTAATGGATATCTGTGTAACCTGCTAGCCCATGCTAAAAGTTTTGTAGTGTACTTTGCTTGACTGCTGTATGCGCATATAAAGATTTTTAGTTCATAGTAGCAGGGTCATGACCTGATATTGCATGATATTTATATCCCAGCTTGCTGGTCATTCACCTGCCATATATACAGATCCTCAGGAAATAAAGCATAATGGTTTTGTCTACACTTGTATTGTTAAATTGATTTAACTTAAATTGATCTAATTGAATTGAAATAAAAATCATTAAAGCAATTTAATGTGTCCCCACTAGAAACCCAGTTTGAACTAGCACATCCATGGACAGGATTTGCTAGTTCAATTTAGGAGAGGGGCACCATGGGAGGTGTGGCAAGATGGCCCCCAAGAAGGGACGTGTCCCCACCCAATATATAGAAAGAGGAAGGCACCCAGGGAGGGAGAAGGGCAAAAAGTGTTAAATCAAAATAATACAGCTATACTGCATTATTTCAAAATAATAATTTCAATTTAACTATCATCTCTGTATAAAACAAGGTTTTGTTATTTCAAAATGACCGTTCCTTAATTCAAAATGAGGGAGCTCCTCGTGTTGAAATAAGGAAAGCTAGTGTAGACATGCACTACTTTACATAGAAATAATCATCATTATTTCAATTTAAAGTGTAAGTGTAGACAACCAATATTTTTCCCAAAAAAAAAAAAAAAATTCATAGGTAAATAAAAACAATTTCCCAGCCACTATCAATTATTTACCCCCATTTTTCAAAGGGGAAACCAAGGCAAAACAGTAAGAAAATGGCAGAGCTGTGATGAAAACTCAGAAGCACAAGGTACCCAGCTGTTTAATTATGCCTCCAGAAAATAGTTTTGTAAATGAAGTGGCAGAACAAAATATCTGTTCTCTGTGGTTAATGCACACACACTATGTACAGATCTAAATCCAGTCTGAGACTCTCACAAAATAATTAGACTTTGTAAATTTTAATCTCATTTTAACAAGACCCCCTCCAAGTTTTGCTTTCACAGTCAGGTTGGAATTTGATTTCATAATTAATAAGAATGGCAATGCCATTACCTTTATATAAAAGAGATCACTGGACCTCTCATCAGGAAAAGCTAAATATATGTGTGAAAGGCTTAATGACTGTATTTGCAGCTGCTTTTTAAAGAAAAGGGATTCTAGTGCATCAGGACCTGGAAGCTTGTAAAGTGGGAGCAGGAAATCATTCCTTGAGTAATGCAGAATGGAGCACTCAAACAAAACTGTGATCTTGGAGGTCATCCCTAATTTGCATGAAAACTAGAGTAGATTGCAGCTGTCTTTGCCTTTAGTGTGTGTGTGTGTATACGTGTACACATACACACACACTAAGGGCAGGTCTAGACTGTTTGCCCTTTTTGGCAGCAGTCAAAGGGAGATACACCAGCTACTTAAAATAACTTGTGTTTGCGTTCCAACCTCCCTGTTCCTGTGCTGAGTGGAAGGGAGGGGGCCTCCCTTTGACTTGGTGCTAACCCAGTTGCTGGGATGGTGTTTGGGTCTATCAACCAATCAGGAAGTTGATCCCTAATCAGTCGATCAGGAAGTGTGAACTGATGGCTGTGAAGTTGACACCATCAGTAAAGACTAGCCCTATAGAGATGTGCTATGGTCCACGTGGGGCCAAGCAGTTGGTAGTCTTTGTAGGCCACACATCTGTATGCAAGATAAGGGCAGATGCTGACTAGAACTCCATGGAAGTGGATGTAGAGAAAGATGAATAGTTGTGGCTAGCACATTTTTCTTCTTGATTATTTTTTCAGCTCTGAGTTTCTCCCAACCTCCAATTAAGAGATTTCTATTCTTTAATTATTTGCCTTCAGAATTCTGGGACTGATTAATTAAGATCATAGCTGCAACAGAGAGGCAAAAATATACGACTTGTTTCTAGAACTTTGGGGTTCATAAGAGAGCTGTAAATAAGCACTATGTGAATACATGTTTTTTCAACAGAGCTAATGAAGTCATCACATTCTTTTCTCACTTGTCTAAACCTAGATTTATTCCCACATACTCCTAAATCCATTTGACCTTCCTTATTTCATTATTGATTTGAATTAACATCTGGAAAAATACAGAAGTTGTAACAAAAAATACAGAAGCTGTCCCTTCCCTTTAGTAATGGGTGAAGAAGTGGATCTGGACCATATTTCTTGCATTTATTTTTTTGGTCCCTCTGAAATCTGTCTTCAGACATATCAGGTGAGCAGCTTGAAGTCATGGAGAGCAGTTATCTTGTAACTGATACCTGTTCAGGAGCATGGAGAAGAGAAGCTCAGAGCTGTTTGAAAACTCAAGGTAGACGTGCTCCAAGCAGGAGGAAGTTCTCTGCCAGCACCTGTTGATGAGCAAAGGGAAATGGTGAAATGAACCAGGTCTCGTTTGCTTTTAGTTGTGGCATTTTGGTTAATTGTTTTGAATTTGGGGGCAATAAAACTCCATTATCCTTTGTTGGGAAATGAAAGGACAAGAAAGTGCTTGGAGTGAGGGGGTCACTCAGGTCACAAATTTATACATTATAAGGTCAGAAGAGACCAATATGTAGAGCCCTGCAAATCCATGGATATCCACATCCGCGGATACAACACTGATATCCGTGGACCATTACTTGTGGATGCAGATCAGATATGGATCCACATTTTTAGCTGCACAGAGCTTAGAGCCCCGCAAATATGCGGATATCTGTGGAGCATTTCTTGGGGATGCAGACTGGATACGGATCCATGTATTTGCATCTGTTCAGGGCTCTACCAATATGATGATCTAATCTGACCTCCTGAACAATGCACCTAAACCACAGTCTCTCACAGTTGAGAAGTGGATGAAGGAAAAGGGGCATAGATAGGAGAAATAGCATCTGCCTACATCCGTCTGGTAAGCAATGATTTTGTTCAGGGCGCAATATGCCATTAATCTTCCTTTGACTCAAGCTGAACTACAGTCTCAAGGGAACTCCAAAATCTGAGCTCCGGCTTCATCCCCAGGTTTTGAGGCCATTTAGTTCCAGAGCTCAGGTGTAATTCTTGGGCCCATTTCCAATTTCATCCAGAAGAAGAAGGCTCTGTGCCAAGCTCCTCTTCAATATTGCATCAGCAGGTGAGGATTACTAATAAAAAAAAAAAAAAAAGGTAAGACGAGGCATCTAATGAACTTGCCACTCCTTTTCACTGCTCTCCTCGGTCTGCTAGCACTTATGTTTATGGGCTAGGTGTTTCATGGGCAGCATTTGCAGGAAGTGGTGGCCTGGAGTCGTCATGGTGGCGTTCCATCAGCGGAGAGGACTGGGAGGATGGAACTAGGTTATTCTAAGTGGTGGCTGATGACAAATAAGAAGCAAAGGTGTCAGGCTGCTGTGAGGGACAGGTTGGATATTAGGAGAACCTTTTCCACTAGGAGAGTTGTGAAGCCCAGGAATGGATTACCTGGGAAGGTGGTGGAATTGTTCTTGAGATCCCTTCCAGCTGTCATCTATGATCTTCAGAGACCATGTATGCTAAGGAAATACAGTGTTAGTTTATTTTACACAAAAATACAGCTGGCAGCATAAGACTAACATTAGTTTTTTGTGTCTAATTTTAACTGTGGATTGGATATCTCGGGGTTTGGGGGGGGGCACAGATTAAAAAAAGCAAGGAGTCCTGATGAAAGCTCCTGTGATAAATAAATCTGTTGATCTTTAACTGCCACAGGACTCCTTGCTGCTTTTGGCTAGACTAGACTAACAGCTGCCCCTTTGGAAGTTCTTTGGGGAATGTTATTCTGTAATAAGAATCAAGTATGAGTTCTAGGGGATTGGCATGGAAACACTGGACTAAATATTAAAGAGATTTGCATGAACCCTCTGCTTTGTAAGGATGGATGGATGAGGAAATCTTTTGGTTTATGTTACTGTTAGTGATAAAGTTATCTAACCAATTTTACAACACACTGTCATTCTGGAAAAAATGGACTTTTCTGCTCTACAGTTGAGCCTGCATCTTCATTCTCTTATGAACTATAAGAATAAGTTCACAGAATAAATGCAGAGGGTTTTTTAAATTTCTCCTAGGCAATATTTTCAGTAACTAGATACGTACATAAAGGCTGTGGGTTTTTTTTAATCATCTTCAAGAATCCTACAACCAAGTTCATGTTTTGCTGCTCTTGGTTAACTGGCTTTTACGTTAAATGTGTTAAGGATTTCCATTAATAAACACCAACATCAACCTGATTATATATCTTTATTGCTTCTGCTAAGAATGTATAGTCAATTAAACCCCACTTCCTTTCCAAGGGTAAGCAATCTACAGATTTCTAATAGTAGCACCACAGTATGTTTTTCCTTTGTTACTAAGGTAGCAATTAACAAGTTTCTAATGGAACAAAGGCTCCCAATGACAAGCGCAGCACGATAATAGGAAGGTGTCTGCTTTTGACTTCTAAACATGGTGAGATGTTAAATGAAATACCTTGGCTGGTACCTGATATGGGCCTTTTATTCCTCCACTTTGTCATCTTGCATCTAAAAATAATGGTATTTATACATGTTCAATTATTAGTTTTAAAACATACATTTAATCTGAAATCCTTCCTATAAGCAATGTGTTCTTTTTCTACCAGAAAAGAGGTGAAGTGGAGTCTGTTTTTTAAAATGGAAAGATCTCAGTGGTGCAGCTGAATTCTGCATTCTGAGGTTTTGTTGTTGTAGTAATTTGTTTTTAAAGTCTCTCTCTCTCCATTTTTAATGTCATGTTTATGCAAATTAAAATACATGGAGAGAAAGAGAAGCCAAGAAGAGTTGTCGTCTTTCCAAAATAATCTAAATGAATTTTTTTAATAAAAATCACAGTTGGGAAGTGATTGCATCTATGCATGAGATTAATAATCAGTAAGTTAATTTACTTTTGTCTTTCATTAATCTTGTTAATTTTCATTTGAGCTATATAAAAGTCTGTAGGGTGCCTCCAGAAATTTTGGGCGCTGTTTCCTAAGTAAATTCGGTGCTCTTAGATACGTAAGGAAATGCAATACACAGTCTTTTCCTGTGCCCTTCAATATGGTTGGGCCTTAACATGTGCCACAGTGCATGGCTGTGTACTATCACAGACAAGTAAAGCAAGGTTGTTAACTCCACCAGATCAGGATTACCCCATCCTGCTACTGTAGTCTCTTCTTCCACATCAGCCAAAGGGAAATGAAATGGGCTAAGGTCTGCTCATGGCTGCCTGTGCCAAAGATGTCTTGTGTGACCTCAGGCAAGTCTCTTAAACTCTCTGCTCCATCTGTGAAATGAGGATAAAAAAATATCTTTCCTATCCTTGATCTCTAGTACCTATAGGTAAGATCTCCTGCTATGTGTATATCCAGTGTCTACCTCTGAGCTCAGCTGGGTAATAATGTGATACTAATAAATTACAATATCTTCAATTATATTGGTTGGGACCTCTTGTGGGGCAAAGCAGAGGGGCACTTTCATAATCACTAAAATTTCCCCTCGGAAGTAGCAGGTCTGCCCAGAGAACTTTTCCTTAGAAACAAATGTATAAATAATAAATACTCATTATTATTCCAGTAAATACTTTTATTATTATTATTCCAATAGCTAAGTGGAATGTCTATCATGTAACTCAGTGGTTCCCAACCTCTTTGGCTGGAGGACCACAGTTGTTATTTTTACCACTAGTAGTGCCCCCCCCCATGCAGTTCGCCTCCTTGCCTGTTAATTTCCCATCTCCCTGGCTACAACAGGAAAACTGCCCACAAATCCCTGCAACAAACCACGCTGCCAACTCTGTCCGCATATCTGCACAAGACACACCATCATGGGACCTAATCAAGCCAGCTACTCCATCAAAGGGTCCTTCACCTGCTCATCCACTAATGTGATTTATGCCATCATGTGACAGAAATGCCCCCACGCCTTATACATTGGACAAACAGGACAGACCCTATGCAGAAGACTTAATGCTCATAAAACTGATATCAGAAATCATAACACACACAAAAAAACCAGTTGCTGAGCACTTCCATCTTCTTAATCACTCCATTGATGACTTAACGATGGTCATCAAGAAAATCAGAGACATCAAGACTTCAAAGAGAAACAGCCAAAATCGAATTAATATGCAAATTGTGTGAAAGCAGGGCTGAATCGTGACCTGTGGATTCTTTTTCACATTATAACAGGTAATCTGACTTCACCCTCCCTCTGTATGCTGTTTCCTAAAGTTTGAATCCTACAAATGCTCTGGTTTGCTGTTGCAGTATGACCTGATCCCATGCCTTACACTCCCCTGCATTTATTTTCGTCCCATTCTGTAAGTTCCCCTCTTCAAAGTGTCTGAAGTGGGATATTCTCCCATGAAAGCTCATGCGATAAATAAATCTTCTAGTCTTTTAAGTGCCACAAGACTCCTTGCTTTTTTTGCTTTATTAGACTAACACAGCTGCCCCTTTGGAACGTGCCCACATCCAGTAGCTCTGAACACTTATCTGGATCCCAAGGCAGTGGGTCTCTTCTGCAGCTGGGTGACAGGTCAGTGCTCTCCTCCCCTCCCTCCGGCTCCATCAAGGACCCCTAGCACCAATGGACCTAGGCAGAGTGCTTTGATGTGCTCCCCACTACAGTCCCGGGGAGGGGAGTGCTATTCTCCTATCTCTTTGGCTGCAGAAAGGAGCCTGCATAGTTCTGTTAGCCCTGTGGAAACATGTTCCCCCTGGGTCCTTTAGGAGTGACTCCATTCTATAGCTGGCAGGGGGGGAGCCAAGGGCCATGTTGAAGGCCCCTGAGGGTCACTTATGCCCCCCCAAGGCCACAGGTTGGGAACTTCTGATTTAACTCATTATCCATAGTCAATGCAAAAAGCTAGAATTTTAAGAAAAACATCCTGTGAAACTGGAAACCACTTGGAACTTGCTTGGTTTCAGGCATCATTACAAACTCAAGATTTGACCATATTTGCAAAGGGTCCACTAAATGTTATGAACCTTTCAAGAAAACCTGGGCTGAGTTTAGATGGAACATGTGAACATTTTCATTCAACAAATCAGCCTCATGAATCACTGGTAGGTTAAACTGCTTGGTTTCACACAGAACCTCATGTCTACTGAAATTGATAAATTTCCGTTGACTGACTCGTTTCCTGGTAAAGTTTTGCGTGGTGATTTTCCCACCTTATTAAAATAAAATATAAACCAATGATCTTTCTTTAAGTAGGGATTTTAGATGACAAATGGTTTTGAGTTCAAAGAGTGGAATGTCTGACTCTTTTTCTGGAAGCAGTGTAAAGCTCTAATCAGCCTGACTTACAATTTAAGACCACAAATACAGCAAAGAGCAAACTTTGGAGAGACGACAAATATTTTATCCATGTGCTTTTCACAGGGCTTCTCCTTAAGGAAGTCAGATGCCCACAATGTCTACCTCTGACAGATTTTACTGAGGTCAAACCAGGCTCAATCCAGGCCCACATGGGGATAATCAACTATGTAAGTAACTAGAAGGCAGTCAATTAATTAAAGAGCAACTGGACCTAATAAAAGGCTTAGGAGAGCTCGGCTGGGGAAGTTGCTGAAGAGGTGATCCCAAGGAGGCTATGCTAGGTAAAAGCTTTGTGACCAAGGAGACCTGGAAGAGACCTTAAGCATGGGGAAGATTGCAGAGCTCTATGGAAAAGCCTGAGGTCTCACTAAAGGAGGAGGTGCTCCTACAAACTAGGGGCTTTTATGGAGGGACTTTTAAATGTTACTTGAGCTCCAAGTTAAGAGCCTTTTTATAATGTGGCACAAGTGTGTCCCTTAAAAAGGCTTTATTAAAGGGACTGTACTCCTGTAAAATAGTGTTTGGCTTCTTCTTGACCAGGCTGTTTAAGTGACCTCATGGGGGGGGTGCAAATTAGGCAGGCCACAAGAGAGTCACACTTATCTGAACGGGGCCATTTAGGGACAATGGTGCCCTTTCAGCAGGGCTGTATTCAGTTTACTTTTCAGATTCCTCTGACCGTCTAGCACTTCCCACCCACCCTTTATTTTTCACATGTCTTGGGGCTCTTTGCTTTCAGGGTCAGTCTTGTAGCTTGAGCTCATAACCTTGTTGTGTGCTGTACAGCATATGCAACTCGGTTTGAAGCATCTATGCCTGCTAGCCACAGGCATATGTGCCAAAACATTCATTGTCCTGTTAGATGATAAGCTTTTTACCAGCTGCTTACAGATGTTCCACTGAGTTTGTGGGACACTGCATGCTCTCAGAGGCTGGAGCTTTCTTCCTTAAAACTAGAAAGACACCTGTGTAGCAGGGGGTGTGAGCCCAGAACCAAGCCTCATGACTAGGAATACCCAAAAATCTGAGGTAGGTGCTGCTCTCATAATGAGCCAAATCAACATCCCTCTCCAGTAAAATACCCTCAGCCCTTGCAGACGTTGGGTCCACATCTGTACTTGGTGGTTTGGGGACCTTTTTCATCAACAAGTCATGGATGATATAAGATCAGCTAATGCAAACAGCTAAAAACTTTTTTAAAAAATCACCACTTTGTGTTGGAACACAAGTACCATTAGTGCTTCACAGAATTTAGAAAAAAAAAAAAATTAACATTCTCATGCTGTTAATGTGGACAGTTTAGGGAAGGGGGTAGGAAGTTATTCTTAATAGCCAGCAGCTGCCAAGATAGAATATTAGTCCACTTAAAGAATGGTATTTAATGCTGAGACTATTACAACAGATGGTATATTCTCACCTGTAACACAGTGAAGCTTTCATCACTCTAGCTAAAAAATGGCATAGCAAAATTAGAAGGGATTCAGAAATGTGCAATTAATTTTCTTAGAGGCAATTGAAAATACTTTCTTTCAATTTGAGACAGAAAAATATTGGGACTGTACAATTTATACACGTGTATTGGGGAGGACAGCATAAAAGAAGAACATACAAATGAATGGAAGAGGAAATAAATATATATATATAATATCAAGCACTCTTATTTGCCCTTTTTCATAATACAGTACCAAGGAGATGGCCAATGAGATTGAAAAACAACAAATTGAAAATTGATGGGAAGAAACACTGTATAAAAGACATAGTTAAACTGTAGAATTAATGGGAACAACATATCCCAGGTTGGTCGGATCCAGAAAAAGATGCTTATGTAGACCATGAGAATCCAGTTACAGTAGGCCAGGAAGAATGCTCTCCTGTGAGCTTGTTTGATAATTTCCCACTTTTTTGCATCATCATCTAAAGTATGGGGCACTGGCTTTTGTTAAAGATGGGCTATGGGACTTGAGGAACTGCTGATCTGATCTGCTATGTTGTCATGATGTCAAGGTGTGCGGCATTTCCAATGATACCATGTAACATCACGATGTTAGAAGTCTGCCTGTTCTGCAGCACAACGAAGAATTGCGCTCTGCAAGATCTTCCCCTCAACAGTCAGTATTTAGGCTGAGACAGTCAAATAATTTGCCACAGTTAGAAAGTAAACAGAAAATCCCTCCAGTTTGGGAGCCAACCCTCTCCTATGAGCCAGGCTGTGGAGCCCAGTCTTGCCGTCCCACATGCAAGTCTTGCGAGCACCCGTACAAGGAGAGTTGAAATGAGTGCCTTGCTCCCAAGAGATCAAGTAGTGGCCTTGTCACCATGCCATGTCCTGTGACATAGGCAGAAATCTCTAACACAGGCATTAATGTGGGGAGTGTGGATGTATGGGAATTTCAGTAAAACAGTCCCCACGTTCATTAACTGTCACATTGTACATCATTGCCTGTGGTTAGACAAATTAGTGCTGACTGGGTCATTCCAATAGCTTAATACACCTGCATTTTCTAATATGCTGCACAGTTAGACCATTTAAAACAGTCTAAAGCTACCTCCAATAGGCTATAGAAAACCACATTGATGCTATTTCTGAGGGCGGATTGAACTATTGTCCTATTCCCTTCCCCATTCTTACGAGGGAATGTTACAATTGCAGATCTATTGAACTGCACTCCATTATCTCTTATTAGTGGGAAATTGTCCATAAATTGCTGAGGCGTGACTCTCTCCCTTCCCCCCCAACACAGCTGCAGTCTATTTATTCGGTGATATTCCAGCCTCTTGATGATAAAAAGGAAAAACAGTGAGGGGGTTAAAATCACTCGCACTAGCGCTCCCACCCTCATCTCTCCCTGAGAAGTGGAGCTTCCTTCTTTGGTGCCGAGAGACAGCCCAGCATGGGAGCTGGAGAACAAATCGGTGGAATCTCAATGGCTGGAGAAAAGAAAAATAGGCAGAGGACTAACGAGGGAGGTGGAACATCTGAATTCTTACTGTCTAGTACAAGCTCCCTACTCCCCACAGTGCTGGCAGGGTGGGGGGTACTGGACTAGGATATGGGGGTTAAGGGCTGGAGCTTGGGGGCCCAGGGCTTAACCCCCTTTGATAATCCAGCCCTCCATTTTAGTCTAGTTCAGCAAAACAAGCAAGGCGTCTTGTGGTGCTTATAAAGACCAACAAATTTATTTAAGTGCCACAGGACTCGTTTCTTGTATTAATAACTAGGTATCTAAAGCGTGCCTGATGTTTGCTATACAAAGCTCACTGGGAAACCATATATGTAATACAAATCCTATGAGTGCTCTCTATCTACACTGACCAGAACCATCAAGCTACCATCTGCAAGGTCCAAAATCATTTGTGAGCTGCTAAAATAGATCCAGTCATTCACATTATTGTAGATACTATTTGTCTTTTATAAGTATACTTTATAGCAATGAAAGGACTCTCCAGTCCCTTGAAGAAAAGTAGGGCATTAAACAAGAAACGAGCTTTCAGTCCTTTGAGAGACAAAGGCTTACAAAAAAGTGTAGTAGGGTTCTTTTTTCCCTCCAAAGAAAGTATGTATTCCATTATGTGCTATTATTTGTGTCAAATTCAATATAAATGACACCGGCATTTAGTATATCGTGTGTAGCTGAATATTTATTACAGGCCAGATCCCCAGCTGATGAAAATCAGTATTTCTTCATAGAGTGCTATGCAGATTTACCCCAGTTTAAGATCTGGCCCTAAATATTATGCATCCATATTTCTCTCTCTATCATCTGTTTCTTTCTATGATAAACACAAATGTTTGCAACAGTCTGAATCAGTCTGTAGATTACTGTGCAGTACATTTAATAATTTATTACATATGATCACAGTTTGGATTGAGCTGGGACTCTCAGACACCTGTCACTCGGCACTATCATTCAGTGACATGTGACTGAATGCCACTTCCCTGTGCAGCAATTTGGTTGTTACTCAAGACAGACAGAAAAATGGGAACTCTATCACAAGGCAAACTGTGTTATGACACAAGATGAAAATCTCTTGGGAAGTTAGATTAAATTTCCTTTGAAACTAAAATAACAATGACACCACGTTCAACACCATTCGAGTTACTGTGTATTTATATCAGAAACTCTAGTTTTGCTCTTTGTCAAAGCTTCTTTAGACCGTGAGAAATGTGTGACAAGGAAACTCATTCTCTGAGCCACTGAAGTGAAATTTTATGAGACATTTACAATTCTATTGTTTGAAGGAGAGAAGAGCAGCGTTCCTGCATTAAAATGTTTGGAGGTTGTATGGTTATTGATCACCTTACTGTACTTCACAAAACCATTAAGCTAAATTCTAAGTTATGGGCCCAAGTCAGCCAAGCACTTCAGCATATGGTTAGGTTCCATGGATGCTAAAAAGCTGTAAGCACATACATACTTTGCTGAATTAGGACATGATCCTGAAAGGTGGTCGATATGCTCAACTCTCAATTTTAACTGCAGTTTAGGATGCTTAACATATTGCAGGACTGATGCACTGACATAAGAGGAAGGAATCCCGTTTTCTGTTATGGGCATTGGATTCAAGAGCCTATGTCCCAGACATAGTGGAATGAATGTACAGGAGTTTCCTCATATTAGCATTAATGTTGTTTAATGAGTTTTTTCAATTAGTTTCTTTTGCTTGAGGAGAGCCATTTCCGAGGCAGAGATAACATGGTCATCTCATGAGAGTTCCACTATTTAGGATCAATGCAGGTGATGTAATTTTATGACTCTCCCTGAAGTATAAATGAAAAGCCTGTGGGGAAAAATACGAGCAGACAGAAATACTAGACCCCAGGATGCTCATCTTAGGGCTGCAAGAAAATTGAACATGCAGTTCTTCGCAGAAGTTGGTTCACTGGACAAAAGAAAGCAAAAGAGGAGGAGGGGGAAAGAAGGGTAAGAGAAACTGGGGGAAAGGAAGGCAGAAGGGAAGTAAGAGGTTGCAGAATTTAAGAAGAAAAGAGCTGCATGTCTACATTACAGCCACTAAAGTGACACAGCAGTGCAGTTGTGCAATGATAGCTGTGCAGTTTAGCTGCTTCCTACATTAATGGAAGGGTGTTTTCCATCTGTGCAGATGAACCGCCTCTCTAAGAAACAGTAGCTAAACTGCCAGAAGAATCCATCCATTGACTTAACTATGTCTACACTGGGGGTTGAATCCACCTGCTTATGGTTCTCAAGGTGAAATTTTTCACATCCCTGAGTGACATGGCTAGATTAACCTAAATTTTAAATAAGCTTGAACCAGGCAATAGGCCAGTACTAGGAGATTAAGCTAATGCTTTCATCCCTCAAAAATTCTGCTTCAGAATATTAAAAGGCTCATGAAAAATTCACAGCTAGAGCCAAAATCTTTCTCAGAGTCGCTAGCTCCAACACACTGAGAAATTAGTAATGTAAGTAAGAGAATATTAAGATTCAATTTAAATATTTTTTCTTTCAATATAATAAAACTTGTATAGCACTTGCCTAAATGAATATCCATTAAAGCGATAGAAGTATTGTCATTTTCCACAAAATATTAAATCCAATAAGGTTTATTATCTATCATTCTGAGAATACCAGAAGCTATGAAGTGTGTGGGTGAGTTTTCAATCATCTATTCATTTGTGTCTTACAAGAAATACTGTACGCAATTTTTCATAGATAAAGTACAGCTACAGAGGAGTTTATGCACTGTTTAACTTTGCCTTCCATCTTTGCTCTGCTACCAGAAGAGTAGATACAAAATGCATTTGCTCCTATCATTCTATCCATGACTGGCTTTTCCCAAGAGTTCTCTAGCCTTTCTAGACACACCATTTATTCAACAAACAAAGTGTTAATTAAAAAGCTGATTCCTATTTATGCTGATCTACAGGAATCGAGAAATATAAAATATTAATGATCTCGGAATGTACAGTATCCGAATAGCAAAGAGACCCTGGATGGGATGCTGCCATGTTTGATCATGCAAAGGACAAAAAGCTGCTGAAGGGTTGTTTAATGGTATCATTTCATCCATACTCCCATGCTCAGCCGTGCCACCAAGAGATTTATAGGAACTTTCTTCAGTGAAAGGGTGCACAGAGATTGTGGTAGGAGAAATTCTAAAGCTCTTTCTTTTGGATAATGAGGTTTTTGTTCCTGTTTGGCCAGCATCTGTGGTACCTATGAGGTCCCTTCCAACCCTATGATTCTATGATACATTCATGAAGTAAGGCTGGGATTTTCAAAGCTATCTTTCTCCTCCTGCATTCCTCTATCAAGTGATTTGCCACCAATGCTCACCTCCAGGTCTCCTGACCACAACTTGATCATCTTCAGATGCGAGAAGGCAAGGAATGTCTGGACCTGTCCCTCCAAAAAGTGAAACAGCTTCCTTCAGATTGACCAGAAAGCTCCCTATTCTTGTGTTCACTTTCTCCTTCCTCTTCCCATGGAGGTGGAGCTCACCCGGCATGGAAGTGGTCATATTCATGTCCTGTGTGCTTGTCCATGACCACTTGCACTTCATGGTGAACTCAGCAAAGCCAAACAGAATTTTGCAGGTGCCCTAACTTGACAGTGGGGATAACACAGCTGTGCATCATATAATAGAGACAAGGCCAAATAATAGGCCTCAGGAAGGATAAATATTAACACTGGGATGAAAATTCCAGTGGTTTGGCCACACTGAAGTGACAAATATGTACAGTGCAGCCAGCGTAATACATTCTGTGAGAGGTATGTGTGTATAGTAAAGGATTTTCAAAATCTCATTCTAAATTATGATGGAGCTTATATATAGTAGCCTGTGTTCATTTAAACATATGGCACTTCTTTTCATCTGTCTTCACAGCACAAGAATTAGGAATATGGCAGAGGAGTTATTTTTGCAACCAACTTAATAGTGATGTTGAGCAAAATTAAAAGGTTCTTTTCCTTCTCTGTATTCTGGATATGCAATATATAGAATCATAGAAACTGGAAGGGACCATGAGAGATCCTTGACTCCAGGCCTCTGGACTCATGGCAGGACCAAGTACCCTCTTAAACCATCCCTGACAGATGCTTGTCCTGCTCTTAAAAACTTCTAGTGATGGAAATTCCACTATCTGCCTAGGCAACTTATTCCAGTAGTCAATCATCCTGACAGTTAGGAACTTTTCCCTAATGTCCAACTTAAACCTCCCTTGCCGTAATTTAAGCCTGCTGCTTCTCATCCTATCATTGGTGGTTAAGAAGAAAAAATTTTCTCCTTCCTCTTCAAAACTACCTTTAGGTACCTGAACACTGTTATCATGTTCCCTCTGTCTCCTCTTTTCTTGAGTAAACAAACCCAGCTCTTTCAATCTGCCCTCATAAGTCAAGTGTTCAGACCTCTAATCATTCATGTTGTTCTTTTCTGGACTTTCTCCAGTTTGTCCACCTCTTTCCTGAAATGAGGTGCCCACAACTGAACACAATACTCCAGTTGAGGCCTAATCAGGGTGGAGTAGAGTGGAAGAATAATTACTTGTATTAACACAAGTACTGTAAGACATCTGAGTGATAAACTGCTGACTCGTATTTAGCTTGTGGTCCACTATAACACCCAGATCCCTTTCTGAAATACTCCTTCCTAGGCAGTCATTGCCCATTTTGTATGTGTGCAATGGATTGTTCTTCCCTAAGTGGAGTACTTTTGAGCTTGTCTTTACTGAACTTCATTCTGTTTACCTCAGAACACTTCACCAGTTTGTCCAAATCATTTTGAATTGTGATCCTATCCTCCAAAGCACTTGCAACCCCTCTCAGCTTGATATTGTCAGCAAACTTTATAAGTGTACTCTCTATGCCATCATAAATCATTCATGAAAATATTGAATGGAACCAGACCCAGAATCAATCCCTGTGGTACTCTGCTCATTATGCCCTTCCAGCATGACCGTGAACCATTGATAACTACTCTCTGGGAGCAGTTATCCAGCCAGTTTTTCACCCACCTTATAGTAGCCCAATCCAGCCTGTACTTCCCTGGTTTGTTAATAAGAAGGTGATGCAAGACCATACCGAAAACCTTACTAAAGTCTATACACACAACATCTACCACTTGTCCACAAGGTTTGTTACCCATCATAGAAGGCTATCGGGTTGGCTTCACATGATTTGTTTTTGACAAATCCATGCTGAATATCACTGACCACCTTTTTCTTTTTTAGATGTTTGCTAATGGATTCCTTAACTACTTGTTCCATTATTTTTCCTGGTATAGAACGAAGATAGAAAGCTCTTGGTGTCAGACTCCCACACAGCAACAGGGGAGAGAAAAACTCTTAGAAAGAAAATGTGCTGGTAAAACCACCCCAATAGGCATGGAGAATTCCAAGACTCTGGTGCTACCTGATTACATGCAACAGGGGAGCCTACCACTTTTTGGGCCAGGAAACCTTGGGACAGTCAGCCCTGTCTGCTGCACTTGTGCAGGGTGTTTGACTTAAGAAGGAAGCCCACCCATGGAGGGTGGCTAGAGAGAACAGAAGAATATGAAGTATGCACTAGGAAGGTAGAGTCCTATGGGTGAGGTGTGGGAAAGGCTGCTCAGGAGAAAACAAGGAGCAGCCCAGGAGGGGTTGATAAGAGGAAATAGCAAGGAGTCTGAAAAGGGCAAAAACTAAGACCAGAAAGTGGGCAAACAAGTGCTGGAATTAAAGGAGAGAAAGCAGATTCTTTGCAATAAAGGGGCTGGCCCAAGTTGGAGACTTTGGAGAAAGTTTGGATTGGGATGCCATGGAAGGAAGGCCTTTTGATACCTCAGCTGGAGGGTTAGTCACCACAGCAAGTCATGTCTTCTATGGCAGGAACGGGCTGCAGACTGTAGGTGCTGTGAGCCAGAATGCTGCAATACTAGGTGGTGGGTGCACTGAGGGGTTTTCTGAGATGGCGTGTCTTGTAAGACTCCATTTAATGTTAATGGTAACTCTTTAAAAGAGAGGTCTAAATATGGAAAGGGGGGAGAAAGGAAAAGAGTTGGAGAGCTGCTATCACTGGAGAGGGTTGACTTTTTTTTTTTTCACTGATTTCCCCCTCCCCCCCATTTAAATCAAAATGTTCCATGGAATCTTTTCAATTTTTATTGGGAGGGGGGAGGCACCTCAAACTGAAACAAATTTCCATATGGCATTGTATTCTTCCATCAAAAGTCAAAATTTGCTGTGGAAAAACTTGAAGCACAAATATTTTGTTTGAAACATTTTTGGGAGGAGAAACGTTGGATTTTTAGAATACTTCTATTTATCCCATGCCCCTGATGGCAGCTTACCACGAGCTGTGTTGAGGTGGGTCTTTTGTGCCTCTGTGAAACCCCTCTAAAGGGTGCAGGGCCTGAGAAAGGGGGCCGTGCCTCCTTAATTTAAGTTTGTAAAGAGGAAGCAATGACATATGTTACTTTCACTATTTTTATTCCATGCATACAGTTCTGGCGCTTGCTTCCTTGGCCTGGCTTTTGGATTTTTTTCTCTCAGTAAAATATAACCAGTGATTTCCCAACTTGGGCTGTGTGGTGGGGTTGGATAGCTTTCTTCTGGTGCAGAGGGAGAGAAGTGAATGTCCCTGCTCGATGGGGTGGAGCCAGTCCAGCCTTGTCCCATCTGCTGTTTCCAGCGGGATGGCGGGGAAGTACAAAAGAAGGGGACTCTAGCTCAATTGTGGGAAGAGCTGTCGGAGGAGAAGGATGTCTCTCCTTTGGTGGTCAACTCTCTGACCATTGAGGCATCACCTGTGATGCTAAGGGCCTGCTCCTCATGCTTTATGCTGGGAATACTGGTGGGGACCCTGAGACCCAGGTGCTGGATGGAAAGGGGAGAAAGTAGGAAGGAGCCCAGGGGAACCGGACAACTGTCCGGTTGTATTCTATCTTAAACTTGGCTCAGTGGGTTTCGGCTGCTGAGCCCCAGCACTGAACAGAGTGGTCTGCCAGTGTTAGGGCCATGGCTGGGATGCTGTGGAGTTGGGTGGGCCTGTAGCTCCTCTTGGACTGGCAGCAACCTTCCCTACCTGTGCCTTAGGCTGCTGAGATTTCTAGACCCCTGCTTTGGACTATAGAGTGTTTGCTTACTTGCCCTGCCCTGCTCTGCCTGAGGGTTGGGGCTACTACTTGGTTTGTTGGTCAAGTCCCCCTGTCAATAGATGGTGAGGCAGTGTCGCCTTCCTGTGACCCAGACTGGTACCCCTCTATAGGCTGACTATTGGATGAAGAATCTTGGTGGGTGGTCAAATCCCTATTTGATAAGCTCTCATACGGTAGTTTCCACTCCTGTTGATGGGCAGAGTAAAGCACATGGGTCAAGGAAAAAATGGATTTATTTACTTCTGTCTTTTTTTTAAAAAATTGCTGTTGTCTGATAATGTGATAAGAGTATTTGCACACTAATGTGGTGGCTGATGCATCTCTTGCAAGAAATCTCTACTAGCTGTTTTAGAAGGTGTTTTTCTTAAATATATTTATTCGTACAGAAGAAGCCACAAGGAGTTTCATTCATGGCCTCTGCTAGGTGCTATACAAACGCTGGGAAAAATGCTGTCATACTTGTCTTCCTTCTCTCGCTCCTGCAGTATTGTAAGCACACATAGTCAGGGTGCTCATGGACATTATCCATCCTTTGTTACAACTTTATTTTTCCAAGTTTGACAGGATTAAAGTATTAAAATATGTGCTCACACCCCGGTGTAGCAAAGGAAATATGAAACTGAGACAAAAAAAGAATCCAATTTGAATAATAAACTGAAATATTTCCCCAAAGTGTTTGTTTTCTCACTAATGCATGTAAACCACATGTGCAAGTTTTCATTTCTCATTCAGCTTGCCAGAACCAAGTAAGGTGTGATAATTTTGTCATCTGTTCCATTTGCTTTTTCCCATGCTGTAGCTTTGCTTCTAAATCACACTCTCAATTTTCTTTAAAGATTCTGATAACTCTTGTAACTCAGGATTTCCAAAGAGGATTTTTTAAATTTTTTTTCTTTTGGATAGAAAAATAAGACAAAAAAAGGAGTCCTGTGTCACTTAAAGACTAACAAATATATTTATTGCATGAGCTTTCGTGGGAGAAAATCCCACTTTAAAGCATCTGACAAAGGGGGATTTTCTCCCACGAAAGCTCATGCAATAAATATATTTGTTAGTCTTTAAGTGACGCAGGACTCCCTGTTTTACTGAACTAGACTAACATGGCTGCCCCCTTTGGATCTTAAAAATAAGACAGATCTTCACTTGGTATAAATCAACAGAGGTCTGCTGACTTTTGGTACAAATTGATGCAGTTCCCCTGAAATCAATAGATCCACATAAGTTTATATCTGTTGAGGAGCTGGCTCTGTCTGACTTATATTTGCTGTAGAGAAGCTCTGTGTTAATTTGCTTAGAAATGTCTGTCCTCTGCAGAACTTGTGACAAACGCCTCTCTGCACAAGTCAAAACTCTGCTTCATTCAAGTGGTCACAGTGACCTCACTACTCCAAAGAAATAAGATGAACAGGATTTAGTGCTGAGAAGAGACAGATGTGTCTCTGCCTTCAGGGAATGCAGCGTCAATATGAAGCATGAGTACTTAATGTCCTGTCTGTCTTCCTCCTCCCTCCAAAGATACTTTTACAGACAGTGAAAACGTGATGGTGGATGGATAGGTGCCAAGGACGTTCTTATTGCTAACCTAAAATGAAATGTTCAATTTAGGGGGCTGTTAATCCAAAGAGAAGCACATTTTAAGAAAGCAAATTCTGGGGAATTAAAGAAACTAGTGGGCCAGGTCCAGCGGGAGGATGGACTGAAATGTAAAGAGTTTTGAAGAAGGCTGGTGGTTGCAGTGTGGCACAGTAATTAAAGCAAAGCTAATTTCAGTTCCTTTTGAAAAAGAGAAAATGCAAGGACACAGCAGTTGCTGTTTCACAAGGGACTACTCCAGTGGTTGACAGCACAGAGCAAGCTCTGCTAGATTTGATTTTTATCTGGGGTGGGGAGAATGGAGTAATAAACCAACTAGAAAGCAACGGGAAAGCCAAAAAGCATGATGAGTTATAGCTAATAGAGAGAAAGGTAATAATAAAAGCTTTTTACATCAGGATTAAAAAGAACTTGAGAGTATGTTAACCCCAGTGACAAATGAGGACCCTATAATGGAAGAGCTAATTACTGATATTTTATATCTGACCTTAATTTAAAAGAAAAATGAAGAAAAGGGGTACCACCGTGTCAAGGCTTTTTCCCCACTCTGGCACTCTGAGTGCAGAAGGTGGGGGCCTGCAACAGGCCAGAAAAGCCACTGGCCTTAAAGCCTGCTCTTAAAAGTCTCCAAGGCCTCCAATTCCTGGCCTTGGAGTGGTATCGCTGCCACCACCCAAATGCAAAAAAACCTCTTGTGACCCAGGAAGGCGCACTTGGGAATTCCTCCCTGGGAGGTACTTGCAATCCTCTTTATTCCTCCTTCAGGAAAGTGACTGAACTCCAGCTGCAATATGAGCTGGAACTGGAACAGGGTTCCCTCTAGTAGCTGCCTGTGCAGTCTAAGGCACGGGCACACAAACCTCTTGCCTCTCAGGACACAGAACCAGAACTTGCTTAAAAGGTAAACTCTTTAATCAAAAAGAACAGATGATAAACACAGAGAGTTGCTTCTCTGGGAATTAACTTAGGTAGTTACAGGGTAGTGGGAGGGGGTACATGTGCTAAGCACATAGAAATCCAAAAAACAAGCCAAAAACAAAGAAAATACCCTGACCGCATCTAAATAAACATTCCCTGTTCTACTCACACCTGGTCAGTACCAAACTTAACTTATCTCTGGTAAGGATGTTGCTGGATTCTTCCTCAGGCCCCTCTGGCCTCCTCCTGATCCTTCCAGGAGCTCTGCTGCCTCCAAACAGGCCCAGGCCAGGCTGCTGTTACCATTCAAAAAGCTGTGCTTCGTTCCTATTGGCTGTCCTGGGACTCACTGACCAGAGTGTTAACCCCTTCCTCCCCAAGGGTTATTACACGCCCCCCAAATCACAGACGGTGCTGGGCAGCCTGGTGTAGGCTGGACCCACAGTGGCTGTGATTTCTTCCCAGGACTAGGAAAGAACAGGATTAATAAAATACATTATATAAATACAAAAGTCACTAAAGATCACATGAACTCAACTGGGCTCCACTGTCAGTCTGGGCCCTCTCTGTCCCAGCTGGTTTATCTGTGGTGTCCCTTTTCCCAGTTGAGGGGTGCAGCCAAGCCGCTGTCTGTATAGATCCTTCTTTCTTGTCCATCCCAGACCTGGCCAACTTGGGGCTTCTTGCCCTCGCCCTCTTTAACCTCAGGGGGCAATGTCTCTTTATATGGCCTTGCTCCTGGCACCAGAAACATCTCCTTTGTTTCCTCCAGGCCACAGGTGTCTCGGGCTGAGTCCCTACCCTGGGACTTACCCTGTCTTTCTGGGCCAGGCAGTCTTTCCTGAAGTGCCCTCTGGCCCCACAAGTCCAGCAAGCCCCTCCCCACCCTGTTACCTCTGCAGGAGTGGTTTTCAGGGGTCCTCCCCACAAGCCTTTGGTCATGTTCACCCCAGCATGACCAGTAGGATGGTCCTGGGCTAAGCTCAAGAGCTTTCCCCTGTATTTAGTTGGAACTACCAACTGTCTCTGAGGATGCCAGTCCTTCTTGTGCCCACACAAGAGAGTCTCTTCGTGTAAAAGTCCTCTTTCAATTCCAAGCCTGGTCCTATTTGAAGAGCTGAGAGGTGATGGGCCACTCCGTGCCAACCTCCAAGCTCCCTTGAGGCTCTCATTTGCCTCCTGCTTGGCTTGGAACTGCTCCCTTGATGCTGGGGACCTCAGTTCCTCCCTGGATTGTGGACTCAGGCTCAGTCCCTCTGGAAGTGATGCAGGCAACGTGGGTGCCTCTCCTGGTTGTGCAACACTCTCCACTGGTACATGGTGTTGTGTTGCAGACTCTGAGACAGCCTTTTGTGAAGGGTCAGCTGCTACCACAAGTACCAGTCTGGTGGCACCCTCCGAAGCTGGCTTCCATGACCCTGAGGATGCTGCAAGCACAGGGTCCAGTTCTTGTTCCGGCTGGGTACTGAGGACTGCCTCTACTGCTGCTCTTGTAGACGCTGGGTTGGAGTCTGGGTCTGCCACCTCTGTTTGGGTCTCTGGTCCTCTAGCATCTGAGAACACAGACTGGACCCTGGTAGAAGGCTCAGTAACAGGGTTAGCTTGGGAGATCTGCTTACCCTGGCTACGGGTGATGGTTCCCACCCTTTTGGCTAGCCTCACATGGTTTGCTAAGTCCTCTCCCACCAGCATGGGAATGGGATAATCATCATACACTGCAAAAGTCCAGATCCCTGACCAGCCTCTGTACTGCACGGGCAACTCTGCAGTAGGCAGGTCAAAACAGTTTGCCTTGAAGGGCTGCACAGTTACTTGAGCTTTTACGTTGATGGTTTTGGGGTCCACTAAGGACTGGTGGATAGCTGACACCTGTGCTCCAGTGTCTCTCCACGCAACAACTTCCTTCCCGCCCACACTCACGATCTCCCTTTGCTCTGGGGGTATCTGTGAGGCATCTGGGCCTGCAGGCACATGGTGTGACCCCACTGCAAGGAACTGCACTCTGTTTGTGCTCTTGGGGCAGTTCGCCTTCATATGCCCCAGCTCGTTACATTTAAAACACCGCCCAGCTGGCTGGTCACTGGAGTGAGATTTGTTGCTGGAGAATGGGGTTGTGGGGTGAGAAGGTGCCTGAGGCTTCCCTTGTGGTGCAGTGGGCTCCTCCCTGTGAGGTAGACCCTTGGGTGGTCCCTGGTATTGATATGCCATCTCTGGACACCTCTCCTGGGACCCCCACAAACTGCTACCAGTTTGGGTCCTCTCTGTCACTTCCACCCATCTGGCTCCAATCTCCCCCGCCTCTGATATAGATTTGGGCTTCCCATCCAGGATATATCTTTGTATTTCTTCAGGAACACCCTCTAGGAACTGTTCCAGTCTTATTAGGAGAGAGAGCTCCTCCACAGTTTTAGCTTGTGCCCCTGATACCCAGGCATTCCAATTTTTATCAATTTGGTAGGCATGTTGGGTGAATGCCACGCCTGGCTTCCACCTAAGGGCTCTGAACCGGTGACGGGCATGTTCAGGAGTCAGCCCCATCCTCATTCTGGCCCTTTGTTTAAAGAGCTCATAATTGTTCATGGTTTCTCTAGGCATTTCAGCTGCCACTTCTGCTAAGGGCCCACTGAGCTGTGGCCTCAACTCCACCATGTAGTGGTCTGGGGAGATGCTGTACCCAAGGCAGGCCCTTTCAAAATTTTCTAGGAAGGCCTCCACATCATCTCCTACCTGGTACACTGGGTATTTCTTGGGTTGGAGAGCATAAGGTGGGATAGGAATGGCAGTAGAAGGAGCTGTGGTAGCTGCAGCACCCAGTTTCTCAGCTTTCTCCAGCTCAAAGCGCCACTGCTTTTCCTTCTCCTCTGCTTCTATGCGCCTCATCTGTAGGAAGAACTCCATCTCATTCTTAGTTAGAGATCTTCCTGTCTTGAAGACATCCTCCCAGCTTGGCCCTTGTAGTATGGAAGGGACATAGCTGCTCCTATCCACTCCTGCCTCCACAGGCTTATTATACGCTTCCTTGTCCCCACTCCACATGTCTGCCTTGGAGTTGGACTTCTGGGACTGATCTGGGGCTGGTGTCTCCATGGCTCCTCTGCCCCACCGCAACTGCATTCACTGGGCTGCTTCCCTGCCCTACGCTGGCCTAGCTATCCTGTTGCCCGAAAGCTAGAGAAAAAAAAAATAAACTGCTTGTTTTGGACTCCCTGGCTTTGCCAGTTAAACCCCTTGCATGCCTTTTTCCCAGGCAGCAAATGAAAAAAGAAAAAGAAAAACCAAAAAGCAAGACAGGAAGGTGAAGAAGAAAAATTCTCCCAAAATATCCACTACCCCACAGGAGAAAACAAAAAACAAAAACAATGTGTCCTTTAAAAAATCCTGAGGTTTGTGCTTCTGGTTCAAAAAAGTCCACACCGCTATGCCACCATGTCAAGGCTTTTTCCCCACTCTGGCACTCTGAGTGCAGAAGGTGGGGGCCTGCAACAGGCCAGAAAAGCCACTGGCCTTAAAGCCTGCTCTTAAAAGTCTCCAAGGCCTCCAATTCCTGGCCTTGGAGTGGTATCGCTGCCACCACCCAAATGCAAAAAAAACCTCTTGTGACCCAGGAAGGCGCACTTGGGAATTCCTCCCTGGGAGGTACTTGCAATCCTCTTTATTCCTCCTTCAGGAAAGTGACTGAACTCCAGCTGCAATATGAGCTGGAACTGGAACAGGTTTCCCTCTAGTAGCTGCCTGTGCAGTCTAAGGCACGGGCACACAAACCTCTTGCCTTTCAGGACACAGAACCAGACCTTGCTTAAAAGGTAAACTCTTTAATCAAAAAGAACAGATGATAAACACAGAGAGTTGCTTCTCTGGGAATTAACTTAGGTAGTTACAGGGTAGTGGGAGGGGGTACATGTGCTAAGCACATAGAAATCCAAAAAACAAGCCAAAAACAAAGAAAATACCCTGACCGCATCTAAATAAACATTCCCTGTTCTACTCACACCTGGTCAGTACCAAACTTAACTTATCTCTGGTAAGGATGTTGCTGGATTCTTCCTCAGGCCCCTCTGGCCTCCTCCTGATCCTTCCAGGAGCTCTGCTGCATCCAAACAGGCCCAGGCCAGGCTGCTGTTCCCATTCAAAAAGCTGTGCTTCGTTCCTATTGGCTGTCCTGGGACTCACTGACCAGAGTGTTAACCCCTTCCTCCCCAAGGGTTATTACACACCGGTTAAATACTAATGAGGGACAAGATAACCTAATGGGAGGCTCTAATAAGTTGATAAGGAGTTCCTTAGAAAAACTAAATATTAGTGAAGAATTCGGCTGAGTTACTTCTAATGTTCTGTTTGAGAGAAGACATTTGAAAAAGCTTATACTGTAATGCCACTAAGCCTCTCTGGTGGACTACATGCCACACTATTTTAAAGGGCACTGCATTTCTGAGGTGTAGTGTTACACTGGAACCCACTGATGGTCTGGTATCTTCACTGATTATACCCAAGAGGTGATCTGAAAAGCACCTTCCGTAAATTGCTGGGGGTACAAGCCAGGCGGTATTGCAGACACCAAAGAGGACTGGCTAAGCTGGTGAGATGCTGCACCTAGAGAAATTGGTGAGGGGGACAGGCACTAACAGAATGAGATTCAACCTAGGAAATGGAAATGAACACAGTTTGTGGGGGGAGGTGGGAAGTAGTGACATGGAGATAGACTTAGATGGACAAACTTGGAAAGTAGAAAGGCTTCAGTGTGGTGAAAGCTGATACCTTAGATATGAATTTATACTGAAATGTCGTGCAAAATGAGACAGCACTTTACATAGAGGTTTTAGACACTGAGGCCTCTCAGTTAGGGGCCGCCTAATCATCCAACCCTGAGTAAATGAACATTTTTCTGATGATCGACAAGGATGATGGAATCAGGCCCGATGATTGTATATTAACCTCAGAAGCAATACATTAGCCCTTTGCTTCTCTCATTGTGTTGTCACACAGTAAGGATGGCACTTCAAGAAGTGATGGTTCAGCAATGGAAGCAATTGTGGGCTAGCACCGAGCCATGAGTATCACCTAAGGCACGCCGACAGGTGAAATTAGCCGCATTGTCTTATAGGTCCTATGACACACGTCCTTCACTCTCACCAGAGAGACCAGACTCTTTCACCCGGGCTCTCCTTTGAGTCAGGAAATAGCAGAGATCAGTGTGTGAGAAACCCACAGACCAGCCCTCCCAAGGGTGGCTGTGAAGAAGTCTCACCCAGCTAAAGAAAAATCACCTTTCTGGAAGGACCTGACTACGTAACATAAGGGCATGGTATGCAGGCCCATTCTTTATACAACATAGCTTTACTAGTGGATGGGCATGGCCTGTTTCGAGGGCGTATGTTCTGCCAGTTCTATTGCTAGTCTGTGGTGTGTCAGCAATGGGAAACTATCTCATGCCATCCCAAGCACAGCTGTGAGTGTGACAGAGACGTATCATCCAAGTGTGGAGCCCCAGCAGACATGGTGCAGGAAGGTCACTCAAGATGCATCTACCCCAAGAAAAAAACAGTGGCTGGCTGGGGCCGTTGACTCACGTCGATGGGGTTCTGGGCTGAGAAATGACTGTGTAAGCATTTGGACTTGGGGTGGACCTCAATTTCTGGGACTCTGCAAGGAGGAGATTCCCAGAACTAGGCTCCAGACCAAACCTGAATGTTTACAGAGTGATTTTTAGCCCTGCAAGCCCTGGTAGCCCAAGTCAACTGACTTGGGCAACTGCAGTGGTGCCACAGTCTTTTAGCTATGAATAGTGGTATCCTCAGTGACTTCAGTGGAGATATAGTGACCTTTGAAGGTTTATAACACGTTCTCCAAAGCCACAGCCACTGTATTGGCCAGGGCAAACCAGAGGCCATACCTCTGTGTTAACCTCTCATGCCTCCCAGGCAGCCTGCCTGGCTCTTCATGTGTACAAAGTCTGATTTATTATTTTGTTTTGTCCATCCCCTAAGCAGAAGGGCAGTGCTGGAGATTCATTAAGATCCTTCTTGCCCTCCCCTTTCCACCAGGTGCTTCTGTCTAGTTCTGGACACAATCTTGCCCCTAGTTAGTTAAATGCTGCCATGAAATCTGTATGGTCACTGGAAATGTCTTACCACTAGATGCTTTCAGTGTGTGGTTAAACCTATGGGATTCTTAGTTAACACTGTCTGATTCCTAGGGCTCAAGTCTCTGTTTAGATCAGCTTAAGAAAGAACGACCAACACTGAAATCAGTAGAGTTACCCGGGGTGAGTGAGAGCAGAACCAGATCCAAGTGACGTACGCCTGAGTCAGATGTCTGATACTATACAATGGGACAAAAGGGTCAAACAAATCCAGTGTTATGTCACACTGTCTGTATTGTGCATTATAGAGCTTTTATCCTATGTACCACATTATGCTGGAGGCCCTGCAGCCAACAGCTATAGCTCATTAAGAAATTTAAGCATTGGTTCTTTGGGGAATGTCATTCCAAGCAGTGCCATTCTGGCGGCTGTTCTTTTGAGAATCTGGCCATCCGCTGAAGCTAGTTGTTTGTGCTCAATAATTACAAAATAGGGCCCTTGGCTCTTCTGAACATCTGGCCCTAAAGGCATAAAATCTGTCCCTGAAAACTGGCTTAGCCTATCCAACACACACTAGATATATTTCAGGATTATCTTTTGTAAAGCTTTAATAAACTCCCTGATTAAAATGGTGCAACAAACTGTTCTCTTGAACACTCAGCAGTGTTCTTCTTCTTCTGTTTACTTCGGTTTCTTTTTCACCTTTTGTTCAATTCTTCAATTAACACCTATAATGAAAACGAGGGAGATGACATGCTGTTGAGAAATTCTGGTGTTAATTAAAATTAATGATGAGAGGAAAAATAAGCAAGAAATAGGGGGAAATAACCACTTACGAAAGCAGAAAACCAGTTTGGAGATTTGAGGTGGATCAAAGCAGGAAGAGAGTGAGAGATACCAAATTTGCCCTAGAGTTGAGCACAAAGCATACCCAAAATAACATGAGGGTGAGACTTACTGCAATTGAGAAAGCCAGCAACCCTTAACCTCATTTAACTGGGATTTAAGGGGTGAATGGGCCTTTCCACAGGGGTGGATCTCACCTTCAATACATGTTACGGTTAGTATAACCCTTACAGCAGGATAAACAGGCAGGAAAAGGGAGTGTAATTCATCTTGGTGGGGAGAACATCTGGTAGTGGAGTGACTTGGCCATTGGTTCCTAACTCTGAGGGGCAGAGCTTAATCCCCCCAAAAAACAAACAAAACCCCCCAAACCACCCTACTTATGTTCTGCATTTCATACTGGCAAGTTTCACAGGTCCCCACTCAGCGAGCCAGCTTTTGTGGAACCTGGGTGCCTTAATGTGGGGCTGAAGATTGTTAGGTGGCAGGCATTGCAAGACGGAGACTACTAGAGCCTCTTTGTCAAACTAGTCCCTAAGGTTCAATTCCTCCAGTGTATTTAGATATCTAACTGCCTGTCCAATCTCTTTTTGAAAATGAGTCTGGGGGCAGGTCTACGCTTAAAATGGTACATCAGCTCACTTAAGCTACCCCTACAGGCAGTAGCTACGTCATCGGGAGACCGTCTCCTGTCAACATAGTGCTGTCTACAGAGGGGGAAGATTGGTATAACTAGCTTGCTCCCGGGTGTGGATTTTTCACATCCCTGACTGACAGGCATTACGTGAATATGGGTCTGTCGTGTAAGCATGACTTTAGGCATTGAAGTCTGATGCTCTTGACATTTTACCCACTCTTCATAACATGAATCATCACTGCTTTTCCAAAAGCATGCTTTTATGTACTGCATATTGCTGGGGCCATCTGTAAGAGCAGCAAGGCATCTGTACACAAAAAAGCACCAGCTTCTCTAATATCCTTCTCTGTCTCATGAAAGATTTAACCAATGTGTTTAACATCCTTCAGCTGCTTAATCAAAGAGCCCTAACGTATTGGGAAGTGATTCACTGGTCACCTGTTACCAGCAGTGTGGGAATGCTGAAGCTTGCTGGGCCTTTATGCTGGAGAAGAACTAAACTTTAATTACAGCAAACCTACTCAGTAATATTTCTGCACTCAGCTTTGAATTAAAGCTGGGGTCTCAAACACAAATCACCATGAGGGCCACATGAGGACTAGTGTGTTTGCCTGAGGGCAAACTGAAACCTTTTCATACAACGATATTGCAAACATTGATAACAATAGTGTTATTGCAGTCCACAGGAAATAACTTTAGGGGCCGTGAGTTTGAGACCCCTGCATTAAAGTGATTATACCTGGGATATTTAGGAATGAAATTAACCGTCTAGATGATACTGATTATTGGTTACCCACTTGGTGTAGATGCTGAACATATCATGGGAAATCATAAGGATGTTTTTTGGCTGCTAAACAGTCTCCACAGTTTTCAAAATGTCTTCCTTGAATGCAATTTTCCTTGAAAAAATCCCATGAAACAGGCTGTCTCATACTGAACAATACCATGGATTAGAAGAGACTGGGAAGAAACCCCTAGAGGTCCCAGGGCTCTGATTTTAAGCAATCTCTGTAGATTTAAACCAATCAATCTAGTGATGAAGCTCAATGTGCTTTTCTAGAGAGAGAGTGTGTGCAATAATACCTATGTAAAAACATCTCAAGATTAGAACATCTTTAACTCGCTATGTAACTTCTTAACACTCGAGGGGAGAAAGATAGAAAAGTCTGAGGCAAACCATCTGACCCAAATTAATTGCTGTGGCTGGAAGCAGAGAAGCAAGAAACAAAGCCATCAGAGAAAAGCATGCCACAGTTTGATGATTTCCTTTCTCTGAGCTGATGGGTTTGTTTCTATTTTAGAACATCTTGACTCCTTTGTAGTCCTGCTCCATAAGCTGCTATTTATGACAACTCTTCAGCTAGTTTTCTATCCGAATAACAAATTTCCTCCTTCCTGTGTCTCTACATTTCTAGTGAAGAATTAGACTGTTGTTAAGACTAAACAGCCTAGGACCAAAATCCTGAGTCAACAACTTTGTTTCATATTGGTGGTTATGGATGCAAAACTCAAATTGACTTCACTTGTCCTTACCCAGGTGAATTCTCAGTGAAGATCTCAAGGGTGTGACCCCTAGTTAAGTGCGTGTGTGTATGATATAGCCCCCATTCCCATATCTGAGTACCTCACAGCCTTAATGTATTTGTCCCTGTAACACTCCTGTGAAGTAGCTTAAGTGCTTAGTCCCATTTTACAGATGGGAACTGAGGCACAGACAGATTACAACTTGTCCAAAGTCATTGGCAGAGTAGAAATGTGAACCTAGATTCTAGACTAGTGCCCTATCTCCTGGACCATCCTTCCTCTCTGAGATAATGCTTTAAGTTACAAATTTAGTGGCTGGTAACTACAGCTGGTGGCTTTGAGCCTCTCTAAAATTTGAAAAATGAACAGACAAAACCATGAATACATGTCTTTCAGATCATCCTCCTATTTCTCAACCATCTCCAGAGCTAGCTGAAACTTTTAAAATTCTGAAATATTGAAAAATGTACAAACCTCTCCCCTCCAAAATAAAAAAAAAAGTTGCAAAATGTTTTCCAGACAACCTAGTCATAACAAGCATTCCTAAAAACATCCCTGAATATTTGGGCATCCTCATACGAGTGTCTGCTGAGCCACTGGTGCAAATTCAGAAGTGTGTGCAAAGTGGTGTGTGTTAACCTGCCTCATGCTCAGACTCTTCTTAGACTGACATGAGTGAGTTATACACCGAGATACTGGAGAAGGTGGAGGTTAAAATAAGGGGTGAACTGTCCTAAATGAGACTTATAGCATTCTGCAAGTTGCTTTTCTGCCACACTCCTCCTCAGCCCCTGAGCACAAGATGCAGCAGTCCAGACATCTGAGTTCCTCATACTGAGCTACGTTGCAACTTAGGCCCATAAACTTGTGTCCTTTTGGGGTGTGAATAAGCCAACCCCCTGACTGACATAGGTTACACCAACCTAAGAGTTGGAGTGGACAGTACTATGTTGGCAGGAGAGTTTCTTGTCAATTTTAAAATGGATAGCCCTGTTAGTCAAGTCCAGTGAAAAAACAACAAGGAGTTGTGTGGCACTTGAAGACTAACAGATTTATTTTTTGCATGAGCTTTCGTGGGAGAAGATCCCCCTTCCTCAGATGCTTTGAAGATGGGTGAACTTACAGAAAGGAATGAAACTAAATGCAAGGGGGTGTAAAACATAGGTGTTTCTCCCACCAATATACCTACCACTATACCACTACTTTTCTCTAGTAGAAAGTCCCTGCATCCCACAGTATAACAGAAGGTATGAATTTGAACAGGTAGATCTAAACCAATATAATCACCTGTGTAGACATTTTTGTTCTGGTATGAGGGACTTTTTTATTTTAAGTTTAACTTTACTTGGAAAAGGTTTAAGATTTCAACATGAGCCATTTCTTTTGGTGAAGTGTGTCCAGGCAGGGCGAGTTTGTACTGAAATAATGGGTAGCACTTTCCCATGTAGACAAATTGGGCTTGTTGAAAAGTGATGGGTAAAGAGTGAGTATCTGAGGTTCTTTGCTTTGTTCTCTGAACATTATTTACTTCTGTTCAGAAATAAGAGGGAGAAGACATGGGTGATACTCTACATCAGGGGCTCTCGACCTTTCTAAATTACTATCTCCCTTTCAGGACTCAATTTGTCGTGTGTGCTCCATCTTTCATCTTGCTTAAAAATAACTTGCTTACAAAATTGGACACACATACAGAAGCGTCACAGCACACGCATACTGAAAAATAACTAACTTTCTCATAAACCAAACAGAGTCCTGTGGCATTTTTAAAGACTCACACATTTATTTATTGCATGAGCTTTGATGCGAGAAAATGCCACTTCATCGGATGCTTGACTTTTTCATGTTTACTGTATAATTTTAAAATAAATCAATTGCAGTATAACCATTGCACTGACAGTTCATTGTGGGGTTGAGCCTGTTTGTCATTTGAGTCCTGTTAGACCCAAACTGGTAGGTCTGAAGCGAAACGTGAGTTAGCCACATTGGGCTGCTGTGGCATCGGGCCCCTAGGAATTGCCTGTTTACCCAGCACTTGTGATCCCTTTCCATGTGTTCTGTGACCATGCGGAGAGTCAAAATTTTCCAGTTGAGAAACACTGCTCTAGGTGGGTTGAGTGCATCCTTCAAGACCTCTCTGTACCCTCCAAGGATACGCACACCCCAGTTGAGAACCACTTCATTGTAGAGAAGCCATAAAGTCACTAATATATGGCCAACTGGAGTAAAACACCAGAAATGCTTGACCATTGTGGGAAGGATTTGCAGACATACTCTGTTCTGAAATAATGGGAGTAGAATCAGGCCCTTGCAAACTACTATTGGCAAGCTTGCCTTGAGTCTACAGCTAAAACAAACCAGGTGTGTGTGTTTTGGTCCTTTGGTGGTTTCTGAAGGATCATTTTGTTCCCATGCTAAGGACGTTGTACTGAAATCAGTAGGACCTACTCTCTTGTTGTCTTTGAACTTTCCCAAAAGAATGAGCTCTGTACCTTTTTAAAAAATGTTTTTATAGCCAGAAGCTTTTTCTTCTTCTGCTCTGAGATATTTCTGTTTAGCAACAGATGAGACATAAGATGAGATTATTTTTCAGTGAGAAGCTGGCTGATGGCCAGCCTAAGCTTAAAATGCTGCAGTGGCAGAAATGTATTGCTGCAGCATTCAGTGAAGATACAACCTGTGCCGACAGGAAGACTTCTCTTACCCATGTAGGTACTCCACCTTCTTGAGAGACAGTAGCTAAGTTGCCAGGAGAATTCTCCCATTGATCTATCACTGTCTGCACCAGGGGTTAGGTCAATTCAAATGTGTCACTCGGGGGATTGGCGATGGATTTTTCACAACCCGGAGTAATGAAGATCTAATGTGAGCTGGCTTAGGGGTATGTCTACCCTGCAATAATAAACCTGCAGCAGCAAGACATAGAGCTTGCATTAGCTGGCTCAGGCTTGGGTTGAGGGGCTAAAAATAGAAGTAGAGCCATTTGCACGTCCGCTGAAATTGGGGCTGTGATGCTCTCCCCCCTCATGGGCTCTGAGAGCCTGGACTACAGTCCAAGTCTGAACATTTACACTGCAATTTTATAGCCAAGCTGACTTGGGTAAGGTGTGGGTCTTTTACTGTGATGTAGACATACCCTAGGGCCCCAGTCCTGCATTGTGGCCTACATGAACAGATCCCTGCTGGCTAGTTGTTCTTATTCACCCCAGTGTAAATCCAGAGAAATAGCACAACTCTCTAGTAGAAAGGAAAACCTGCCCTTTCACAAGAAGGGGAAAGATATGGGGAGGGTGCCAATGTTACCACAATAGCTAAATACCTAATGTGCATTTTGCCTATGTACCTTTTTAATAACATTGTGGTGCTCTAAGTGCAAAGGAAAGCTTTCTGCTTTATCGGGAACAGCTGAAATAGGCTGTTGCTTGATTTGAGTATTACCAGGAGCCAAAGGTGAAGTGCTAATTTCATTGAGATGTTTGGCAAAATGAATAAGAGCCAGAGCAATGCCTTTGGTCTGACATGTTTGGGAAGAGCACAATGAACTAACAGAATTTAGGAGCACTTGCATCAGAGATGCAACATATGTCATGACCCAGATAGACTGAGTAAAAATGCTAATTAGTCTCAGGCTGGCTGGCCCAGTCTTCATACATTAATAAATCCTTCCATCTTGTCCATTGATCAAGAGAGTTCAAACTCATTTTAACCTAGATGCTGCTAAACTACTTTCCTCTTGACACCAGATAGAACCGTAATTGTGGTTTCTGGGATGGGACTGATGTTCTTCTGGTAAAGTTGCTGCCAGTTGCCAAGCGGCTAAAAACGGTGTGTAGTGCTAAGAGAGTAACAATGCACAGGATCCACTAGGGACTCTGCTCTGCATGGATCAACAGAAAAGCTTAAAGATCCCTCTTCCTCTTGCTCCATGCATGGGGATAGCAACATTAGAAGCCCTGCCTCTCATCAGATTTCAAGGTCTGCTCCAGGCTACCCATGCAGATGTCTCTCTAGAAGAGGAAAGAAAGGCCAGAAAGAGGACAGGCCGTGATCCCCACCTTCCATGCGAGCCAGTGTTATGACAGTATTGGGAAACAGTTATGAAGAATGGCAACAGAGGTAGGCTTATTAGATAGCTTGGTCATTATATTTAGAAGTCTAGCTTCACTGGAAAGTGCCCCTTATTATATTAAAGCAGCACATATGGACTATAAGGTCAAAAATGGCCAATATGATCATCTAGCGAAGTCTGACCACCTGCACAACGTAGGCCACAAAACCCACTCACTCCTGTAATAAACCTCTAATCTTTGATGGAGTTCAAAGTATGGAGAATCCACCAGCAAGTGAGCCATGCCCTATGCCATAGAGGAAGGTGGAAAAACCCAAGAGCCTTTGCCAATCTGCCCTGGGGGGCAATTCCTACTCAACCCAAATATAGCCATCTGTTAAACCCTAAGTATGTGGGCAAGACCACCAGCCAGCCATCAGAGAGAGACTTCTCTGTAATAACCTAGAAGCTACCCCATCTACTATCCTATCTCAGGCCTGGAGACGTGAAAGCTGGCAGTTTCTGCACTACTTTGTGGTTGGTGTTCATTTGACCTTGACTGTGGGGTAGGAAATCTTGTTTTCTGAATGACACTGATGGTGAGTATGGAGATGAATGAAGCCAAGTGATAGGTGTTAGAGGGTGTAATATGCCAGCATTGATCAAGGGGCCAGTACACATGTATAAGCTTTCCTTTAGTATTTGTGGGCCACATCTTGACTGATTTCATCAGTTCTGAGGTATTGACTCAAGCAAAAATCTAATTGACTTCAAAGAATATTTTGTTTGTGTAAAGCCTCAGGAATCTAGCTGGCTGTTTAGAACGAGTCAAGATTAGTTTAGGAGAGTATTCTAAAAAGTTCACAACATGCAGTGATGTAGAAGAAAAAGTCCGCTAAATGACCTCGTAAAGCAGTTAGAAAAAACTGATATTGACGTGGGGGTACCGAGAGTTAGCCAAATGTAACGTTGCATCACGTCATGTCATACCAAAATCAATATGTTATTCAGATCAATTAAAAAGGAAGCAAAATTTCCAGTACTGGATATCCACTGAAGCATGAGCCAGTTGTGCAGCTAACAGCCAAAAGGCAGTTTTTGCTTTTAAACATCCATGACAAATTGTCCTTTTATTTTCTTGCAATTGTAGTTTGTGCTCTAACTATCTGGAATAGCAGTTATTCAGGACATATAGGAAGAGGAGTCATGAACACCCTCCTCTATTGCACTGTGGCTAGATGAACAACGGGGTGCTGGTCTGGAAAACCTTTTGGCATAGCCGCTTCGGAAGGGCTGAGAGCCACAAGTTAACATATTGATAGTAACCTCTTGGTTCCAGATTTTAAACAGACCTCAGGGACTGCTTTTAAAGTGCTCCACAGAATGCTTTGCCACTTCTACGTGCAGCAGTGCATCATGCCATAGAAGTGCAACCACCTCTGAGGTCTTGGAGTAGCTGTGCACGAATCTTTCCTCCTGTCCAGTGTACATGGCCAGCCTTTTACCTCAAAGGCAGCGAAAACCCAGCTGCTGTCTGTCTAGAGCTAAGGACGGCCTATTGCAAAGAGAGGCGCAGGTCAGATGTGCCATGCCCTTCCACCAAATACACATCTATGGGTGGAGTTTTGAGTAACAAATCCTCATAGCTTACCAGCCCATGGGGGACGAGAGCATTTCACTGGAAAGTTCTCACTTATGAAGGGAAGAGAAATCAGAATGCTTGGGGATGCCCTCCCTTTATTTAAAATAGATCCCACTTGGAAATACAAAGCCAAGTGAAATTGTTTTGCTTTTCAGATTGCTTTTTATTATAGCCTGAAAGGCTGGTTTGGAACATAGAGAACAGCAGAGCACTTCCTTCAAATTGAGCCTGAAATAAATAAAACAGAATTTTAGTTCAGCTGGGTTTGATCTACAAAAGGAAGAGTCCCATAAACTCTACCAATTCTCTGAAGGAAAGTAATACTTAAAAGATATTGAGAGCACACTACAATGCTTGTTGAATATAGATACTGAATGGCATTGTTACAAGTAATGAGGAATCTTAGGTTAAACGGGTGCAGGACAAGCATGGCCATCTTTGAACATTGCTAGCTGCTGCTTCTGGGCCATCTGAGAGAAACAAACACTTATTTGCTGCAGTTAATCAATCAGGAGGGCCCTGGGGTTGTGTGTGACTTCCTCTTCCAATAGGTTTAGCCAAATGAGGAAGCAGAAATGTATCTATCTTAACACACCCATGCACTCACCCACCCACCAACCCCTTGAAAAAATATGAATTGGTTGGCTGAGATTTGTCTACCCAGCTGTTTCCATCCTGTTTTTTGTTTGGTTTTTTTTTTTACCTTTCAAAAGCAGCAAGAGGTAACCCTGATATTGCAGCCCGTTTTCCCTGTCCTGTAGATGAATTCTGTATGCAGAGATGTGGTATATGAACATAAAGCACAGGCGTATCCCACACAGTCATGACAGGACATTTAGTGTGCTGCAAGGCCACATTCTGCCCTCAGTTTCCTAATTAATGAGAATGAGCTAGTTGTGGGTTGCTTTTTGCTTGGGTGACTTATTGCACATTTGTTCATAATTTACAGTTATTCAACAGTTTCCATGAAGAAATTTAGCCTGTAATTTGTTTGAAAACTCCTCTGTGGGCACCTGGCAAATGGAGGCACCTAAGGGATGCAAGGCAGGGAAGAGGAACAATTTCAGTAAAGAAAGTTGAATGACCCCAGACCCACTCTGACTCCCTGTGTTGCTGCTGAGTGTAAAGCATGCAGCAGCTTCTAGAAATTCACTTATTGCATGAGCTTTTGTAGGAAAAAATGATGAAGTAGAATTTTCTTGCATAAAAGCTCATGCAATAAATAAGTTTGTTAGTCTTCATTTGCCACAGGACTCGTTTGTTTTGCTGAACTAGACTAATGTGGCTGCCCCTTTGAAACTTAGAAATTCACTCTCCACCCATGCACCAGCTCTTGAATTCAAGGCTATACACTCAGGACACAGCTCACCAAGCTCTGACTCTGCTCTCAGCTCATCCATTAAAGCAGCTGTGTCCTGGCCCCACAGAGATCCTCTGGCACTCTCCACTCTCCGGGCAGCAAAAAGCCTTCTGAGGTGAGTGAGGGGACAGAGGAGGAGCAAAAAAAGAAGAGGGGCTCTGGGGGCAAACTAGATGCCACCATACCCTGGGGCTCTCTGCACAAAAGCCACCGTGAATTCCAGGCTAGTATTGCCATAGAAGCAGATCCAGCAACATGCCAGATACAGCCGTTTATTTAGAGCTTACATTGGATATGAAGAGTTGTCTGAGGATCTGGATAGCTGACAGAAAGGAGCAGGGAAGAAAGGAAAGGCTTGTTCGTATCTTGTCCCAGGCATGTCTTAATGGGGGGTTTGGCTCAGAAATTAAGCCACTCTTTATCTTTCACTTAGCTGAACATATGGCTAGAAAAACATAGAACCCAAAGCACAGATAAATTTTATTTATCTGTGTGGGTTTCCAGCCTGGCGTCTCTCAACACCAAACAGCACAGCTGACAACCTGTTTTGTGGACATTATTCAGATTATGATCAAATGGGGGAAAAGCCCACTCCTCTTCAATTTTTCAATTTATAGGCTTGGTTCTAATTTCAAAATGTCCTGAGAAAGAGTCCCAAAGCAGCCCTTGTGCCTCTGCTGTGGCACAAGGTGAAGGAGTGTGAACTAGTCCAGAAATAAACCCGGCATTGGCCCAGATCTCAGCTTTTATGGATCTCTGCACTGAACACAGACCTGCTTGAAGGATCAGATCGTTGTGGATAACATAATAGCTCCTTTCACTGGAGGAGCCCAAAGCACTTACTTAACTAGTGTGGCTTGATTAGATAATGGTAAGGGATACCAGTACAAAGAATGCATTTTGCCTACTGCTGAAATGTAGTCACTTCTGGAGCAAAAAGTGACAGCTTCTTTGACAGCACACAGCTCTACACTTAAGATAGGAAGGGAAGAAAATCAGCACAGTCTATCAAGAATCCAGGCTCCATTTATAGAGACAGACTTGGCAAATCAATCCCTGGGTCAGCTCCATTGATGTAGGGAGTTAAAACAAGGATGCCTGTGTGTAAAAGAGCAGGAGCAAGAAACCCCTCACCTGTCTCTGTTAGCCAGGGGGGCTATAGCAGAGAAGCCAAGAGCTGTGCTGTGATTAGGCTGGATCAGAGCTCTGGCCTGATGTAGGGACAAAGAACAGCTGGTGACCTGGCCCACTGCTATAAACTGGCTAGCCTAGGAAATTAGAGAGAGGTATGGTCAGGTAGGATGGAGGAAGATGATGAGTCAGTCTACCTACTGGCAGAAGAGGACTGAAACCCTGAGTATCTAGTGCGTTTCTGGCGGAAAGTGAGACATGAGTTGTATGCATTATTTAAAAAAAAAAGTTGAATTGCACCTGAAGATGAGGCGGTAAATCTTTTTGGGCCAAGGAAGTGGGCTGGATCCTGTGGAGGACAATAGGGGAGGCAGCACTTGACCTGCTACAATATGACCTAATGTGACTGATGGACTTAAAATTTGACTGGTCCCTAGTGGCAAATGTTGTCCCCCTACAGTAGCTAGGTGAAATGGCAAGTTTCCCACCTGTATATTGACCCAGCCCAACCGTGCATAGGTTGATTAGCCGGAAAGAGGCAAAGCCTAGTTAAGTTCCTCTTGTCTCGCAGAGCTGCAGGTAACTGAGCCAAGAAAATCGCATCCCTAGCAGCAGCTTCGGCTGTTGGCAGCTCACATGTAGCAAACCCCACCTAATACTGAAAGCTGTAATTCCCCTTCCCAAAGATAACTTTCCTTTCCCGGTCCCTTCAGCAGATTGTTTTGTTAGATTCTCCTCACTACCATTTATCTAGTTACATTCTCACATACCTTCCTGTGTGTTCCCACTCTCTTCACTACTGTATTTAGTATGTGCTCAGGCATCCTTATCTCCCCCTGCTCTAGTTGCTGTGGGATTTTGTTCTTTATCCTTTCTCAGTGGTGCTTCCTGCTCATGAGATAATACTCATTTGTAAAACTGCAGGCTGTTGGTTGTCAGCTCACTTTGCCACATGCCCACCACCTACGCATTTGGGGGTACTAAGAGTTATTTTATACTATTCTACGCAGAAAAATACTTGCTTATCACTGCTGGTGATTCTATAGGTTACATACACGCTCCTATCTGCTATATGTCTTCAGCTAGGGCTCAGATAGACTATCAGAGATGTGCAAATTGTCCCAACAAAATCCAGTCCCCTGACTACCCTCTAGATTAGTAAAACAAACAAGGCATTCTATGGCACTTAAAGATTAACAAATTTATTTATGGCATGAGCTTTTGTGGGAGAAAATCCCACTTCCTCAGACGTTTTGAAGAGAAAGTGGGATTTTCTCCCACAAAAGCTCATGCCATAAATAAATTTGCTAGTCTTTAAGTGCCACAGAGTTCCTTGTTTGTTTTACTGAACTAAGCTAACACACTATGCCTTTTCCTCTAGATTAGGTAAAACTTGTATTAATCTGGCTGAACTAGACCGGTCCAGAGAGTCTGAGGTGTTAAGGTTATGCTGTCACTGCCCACCATTCAACAATGCTGCACAAGGGTCAGGGGCTGGTTTGCAAAGATCTCAGCCTGCTTAGTATGCATCACTAAATATTGTTTTAACATTTTATTAATAATGCAGAAAAGAAGGTAAAACAGGAGGAGGGGGAAAGTGTCACATCCAATGTTGCTGGTTAGACTTTAGCCAGAACTGTAGAGGTGACAGTTGCATCTGGCTTCTTCTCTCTGGCCCAGCCTGGTTAGGACCCCTCTCAAGTTTAGGAAGAAGAAGGTCAGGGGCCTCAGGAAGGTAGTGAGGGCTAGCAGCCATGGTGGTAAAGTTTACTACTACTCCTTCTATCAGTCTGTCATGGCTACACTTGCCAACTTTTCTACCAAGTTCTATTTTTGGACCACCTGAAGTGAGTGACAGCCACAATAGCTCACCCCTTTCATTAATTTTAGATGTAATTTCTTAAACACTGATTTTGGTCCATTAATTTCTGGTTTAACACATCTCTTGGTTACCAGTTGTGATCTTAACACAGTTCTTGAATGATATCGGTAGTCCTAGTTTGAACTAATTCAGCTATTCTGCCTCCCTTTTGCTGCTTTTCCCAACAACATTTTATTGTTTTTAGATTATTTTATAAATACTCCCTTTTTACAGTTGAGCTCACAAGTAAGGTAAACTTGTAGACCCAACTAACAGAAAAGGTGCCTGTAAAGCTTCCTTTGGGACATCACAGTTTGTTTCTCAGCTCATAGCATAGTCAAAATATTGTCTCCACCAATGGATAAAGTGAGTCAAATTCTCTTCAGTCCTAGCAGGGTATATCCAAAACGACTTGCACTGACTCCTTGTATTTTTAAATACAAACCCCTATTTGTACCAGGAAAGATGATAAAGGGAGTAGAGAATTTAGCCAAACTCCTTTCCTGCAAAACGGGATACCTTGAGACAGAATATCAATAGCTTGGAAACTGGAAACCTAACTGCATTTTTACAGGAGATAGTGGTTTTGGCCCTCCAACCATCTAGATATCATAGGACCCTTTGTAAATCCAGTGGGCATTCCCTGCTGTTCTCCCACCTTTCCTTCCGATAGCCTGACTCTTTCTGTGGACATACGGTGCCATTGGCTCCCCCATCCATTCCTGGGCCAGCAGAAATTGATAAGAAGAATCAGTCAGCCACCATTCCTAATTGGGATTTAGCAAAGGATATGCCACATAAAACAACTGTTCCCTAACATCACCGACTCCTTTGGCTAGCCATTCCCTCCACTCTTCTGACTTGCTGTGGCCCAGATGTCTATGGGAAGACAGGGAACCTGTTGTCTTTTTGGCTGTATTTTCCACCTCTGTATTTACTAGACTTATTTAACTGTACAATTTATACCTCTTCTCTACAATATGGCAGAAGCAGTAATGTGGCTCAGAATATGCCTACATTATGGGGACTACTCTGGATATCTCAAAGACTACTTTTCCATTTATAGTGCCTTGCATGTTGACAAGTTCCAAAGGGTCAGCCAAGTTAGTTGAGTTCAGCAAAACAAACAAGGAGTCCTGTGGCACTTTTAAAGACTAACAAATGTATTTATCATATGAACTTTAAAGGGAGAAATTCCCATTTCATCCAACACTTGAGGATGGAAAGCTTACAGAATGGGAGGAAAATAAAAGCACAGAAGTGTAAGTGATAGGATCAGGTCAGACTGTTAGCTGCTTAGATTTGTTGTGTTTATATTCAAATGGTGGAGAACAACATATAGAGGAAGGTGGGATCAAATCCCCTGTTATAAGAAAAAAACCCAAGCTTTGATTTGTAATCCATTTAAGTACAACTATTAACAGATCATCAGTAGAGTGAACAAGGAGATTGATTTGTTCCCCTATTGGTTTTTTGAATGTTATTTCTGATGTCCGATTTGTGTCCATTTATTCTTTTGCACAGACTGTCCTGTTCTTCCAGTGTAGAAGGCCAGGGAGCATTGCTGACACATGACAGCATAAATCATGAAGGTGGATGAGCAGGTGAATGAGCCCTTGATGGAGTAGCTGGTTAGATTACATCCCGTAATGTTGTCTTCAGTCTGACCTGATCTTCTGATTTATACGCCCCTGCATTTATTTTCCTCCCGTTCTGTAAGTTCCCCATCTTCAAGCATCTGACAAAGTGGGATTTTCCCATGAAAGATCACACGGTAAATGAATTTGTTAGTCTTTAAAAGTGCAAATGGAATTCCTTGTTTGTTTTTATTCCAGTTATGTTTCTTTGAAGCAGATTTTGCATCTGAATACTGAATGTGGTTTTGCCCTTTCTAGTTGATAGCTAAATATGAACTACTTTTATTACCTGTTTCTTTACCAGCCTCTTTGTCAGGACACTACAGAATTTTAATGAATGCAAACCAGCTACAAATCTCCTTCGTGAGTGTCACTCAAATGGAATATGCAAAATCCTAAGAGTCTCATGATGTGAGCTAGTACAAGAACCGCCTTAATGTTATGTCCTTGTAGCCTACATGTAATGAAAGGTATTTCGGGTGATAAACAGCAGGAAAAATGAGTGACTATTACATGAGTGGCAGAAGATTGCTAGAAACTAGAAAACCTCATTTATGGCCAGCCAGAATCGTGTGGTTCAGCTAATGGACCTGTCATTGATTAAAAATATAACATGTAAGAGTGGATATAAAATGAAAAATGGAGAAACCATAGGGCTAGATTCTCTCCTGGAGTAAATCCGAGGAGCTTCACTAGTGTTGGTAGAACTACACTGATTTAGAACAGCTGAGAATTTGGCCCGGCAATTCCACTAGACCATCTTCTTAAAAGTGGAGCCAACTTTCAACAGACCTAAACCAGCACTCCTAAAGAGAAGATTAGGTAAAACAAGAAACTATCATTCTTTAATCTATTTTGCAAACTGATTGTTGCTACTCCGTTATAGCAAACTGCTTCAAAAGCAATCAGGACCCTTAGGATATGTCTACACTAGCAAATTAGTTCAAATTAAGGAGCTTTAATTTGACCCCTATCTAAACTAGGCTTTGCCTAGTCAAACGAAAAAATTTTTTAGTTTGGCTGATTAGTTGAAACTAAAACAATGTAGACATGCAAGTTCAAACTAAGCGCTTTTTTTAGTTCCAACTAAAAAGTTAGTTAGAACTAAAAAAAGCAAGGCTAGTTTGAACTAAAAGTCAGTTTGAACTAACTTTAGAACGACTTCATTCAGACTAACCAAGTTTGAGCTAAGATTTTAGGTGTAGACATAGTTTTAGTTGTGAAAAACAATTCAAAACATAGAACAAGCATGATGCATATCCTCATATAAATGCCATGGGAGGTATAGATCCTCACCCTGCAAAGATTGACACATACAACAAACTTTACACTTCTGAGTTGTCAGTCACACTCAACTGCTTCCAGGATCGGGGCCTTGTTTTGAAAGGTTTGTTAGACAGGGAACATCTGAGACTGAAGCCTAGTAGGACCGATCTCTCAACTATTAAAACGAAGGGCAAAAAATTCCACTGACAACAAGGAACTGATCCTGCCCCCCATGAACAGGCTTCAGCATTGCCACTTCCTACTTGAGAGCTGTTTAGGGTGCAGGTGGAATAGCTTTTACTTATATTTTGAAAACTTCGGCATCCTGTATGAAGGTCTTTCCCCTAAATTAAAATATATTTTAAATAGCAAATGTTTTGCTACTTAGGTGGTGCAAAAGCATCTAATAAGACAGATTCATTCATAGGGAAAGAGTATACATATTAAATGCATGTGAGAAGAGGCTTAAAGCACAGTGGGTTATGGTATTAAGTGAGTATGACATGGGAAAGTCTGGAATGCCTGTAGGAAGGGATGAGGGAGGGATTTAGTGGCTATAATCTAGTTAAAGCATTTTTGCTTGATAGAAGTTGTGGTAGTGTGGCCAAAATTCTATATTAACTACTAGAAATTACCACACTTACACGCTGCATTAAGTTATCGAGGACAATATATTCCTTTAAAGGAGACAGGAATTTGATCATTAGCCTTCTTGCACGCCATAACAAGCAAACTTATGCTTGAGTAGCAAGATTCAAAGGCCATCCAAAGTTACAGTTGATAAATAAGATCAAAAAGATTCTGAAGTATGTTGTTTGTAGCTTTCTCCTTCTAAAAGAGAAAGGTGTAATAAGACCTAAAGGGTAGAAGTTGGAGCTAGACCAGTTCAGAGGAAATAGTATAAATTTGTAAGAGCAAGAGTAATTAACCATTGGAGCAATTTACCAAAAGCTGTGGTAGATTGTCTATCACTAACAATTCCTAAATCAAGATTGGATATTTTTTTCTAAAAGATCTGCTCTAGGAATTACTTTGGGGGAAATTCTACATCCTGTTATACCAGAGGTCAGAGTACAAGATCACAACAGCCCCTTGGAATCAATCAGAGAATGAAAAGGAAGCAAAATTTATTCTTGCTTTTGAAAAAAACAGTTGAAAATTAGACAGATGATGAAATGCACATTGTATAATGCCTATCTACACTAGCTCTTATGCCAGGAAAACTTGTCTCAGGTGTGTGAGAAAACCCTCTCTTGAGCAACATAAGTTTTGCTAGCATAAGAGCTTGTGTGGACAGCCCTATAGTAGTGGGAGAGTGAATCCCAACAACTTAGTGGCTGCTCTTCTGTCGGCAGCAACACTCTCTCCTGTCTACATAATGCAACTATACAAGTACTCTTACAGAAGCACAGGTGTATCACTATCAAGTTGTTCAGTGTAAACTAGCCTTGATTAACAGAAGTAAATTTATTGTGCTTGCCACCATGCACTAGTTTGTTAAAGAGATGAGGGATCGCTACCTTTAAACCAAGCAACCTCTAGCTGCTTATTCAGCATGAAAACCTATGTTCATCTCTCAGGTACATTTTCAAAGATGAATAAATCTCCGGGGGGGGGATCTTAGAAAACTGTGAATGAGCTGATCTGAATGACCAACTCTTTGTGCTCTATGGCAAAATCATTACTTACATCCAGATCTCACAGAAAATTACAATTGACTGAGTCTGTAGGTCACACCCATAGATGTACCCTTGTTTGTTTCTTTTTAACAGAAGCCACAAAGCTCTGTCAAGTATTCCATTTTTTTTAAATATTGGGAGCCACAAGAAAGGAGGAGCTGCTTGTGACTTAGTTGTAGAAAAATAAAGCCCAATTCCACTAAATACTGGCATAACCAGACTTCTGTGAGGAGCAAAGTTGTAGAAGCTGATTTTTTAGTATTTCAGCAACTTTGTATGAATGTCCAGTGTAAAAAGGGTGGTGGACGTGTATTTATTTGTTTTCTTTGCAGAATTAGGCCTTCAGAATTTAACCTATTTGTAGCTTTTGCAGTCTCCTTTACAATGTGGAGTCTCCTATACACTTAAGATTTGCCAATTTTTTCTGAGCAAGACCTTGACTCGGCTTTGAGTCTGACCTGAGCTGAAACAAATTCATCAGTGCTCTTGAAGATAGAGAGCTTATTGTAGGAGGGTGTTCTATGTTAAAATAAAGAGAAGGTTCCTTGGTTAATGCAGCAGTATGTGCTAGTGGTTATGAATAAATCAGTCAGTCCAATTCCCGCAACTATCCTTTTCAAGCATGATAGCGCAGCTCCTGCTGAGCTCAACAAACCCTTCTGAATTGCAACTCATTTGCAGCAATCAAAAAAGATGCCCCACTTAATCACCTTATCCAATTCAAAACACGTACCTGGTGACAGTAAAGCTTAGGGTCAACAATCTGTACATGTTTTGGTAAATTGCATAGGACAGGCACTGGAAATGACAGCAGAGTGAGAGCATCCCAGTTAGCTAGAGATGTAATGCAGCATATGCCTTTGAGGTAACACACAAGAGTCCATCAAGTCACTGTGTCCAACATATTTAGAGATGATACACAGCTGTCCCTCTTTGCTTTCCTCTGATGAAATTGTTCCAGCCTGAAAGCTACTCTAGCAGGCCATGAAGGAAACCTGCATACCCACAAATACCAGGCTCATCATCAATGCATCATGAACAGGATCAGTTGATTGCATGCAAGCCCAGGTGGTGGTAAAGGATAAATCACTAACAAGATGAACTGAATACACAATTTGACAGCCAGACAATGAATGATTGAATGAAAAGAGCTGATTTTTTCCTCTCAAAATGCATTCAAATCCCTTCCTTACATCTGTGGGTCAAGTCTCTATTTCATCCTAATAACTCATCCATTGAGCTATTCTCCTTAAGTTCGGTCTTTAACACAAATCAGCTTATTCAGAAGGCTGTAGGTTCCATTTAGTTGTGAAATCTTAATGCTAAAGCACAACCAAACATATTAGAAAGGTTAGCAAGCATGACTTATAAACTCGTAGCATAAAGAAATCTGAGAAGAGTAAAATCATAAATGACTATAGACACTAGAAATAAAACAACGAGAGAGACTTAATGGTAATTTAAACAGGTCTTAATTTATATTTCCAGATGTTTTAATTAGATACTTATTGGTACTACAATACAGCTGAGAAGCTGCAACTAAATTTGACTCCACCGTAATGTGTGCTATGTATAAACAAATGCAGAGCTGATGTAGCCATGTTGGTCCAAAGATATTAGAGACACAAGGTGAGTGGGGTAGTATTTTTCTGGGAGTAACTTCAGTTGATAAGAGAGAAACAAGCTTTTGAGATTAGAGTTGACCTGAGGAAGAGCTCTCTGTAAGCTCAAAAGCTTTTCTCACTTACCAACCGAAGTTGGTCGAGTAAAAGAGATCAGCTCATACATAAGGAGACAGTCTGTTCCAAAGAGTCTACAGATCAAATAGACAAGTTCAGTTCCCTATCAGTACAATAATACTCTTTCTCCCAGTCTTGTGTACTTAAATTCTGAGTTCTTTGTGGCAGGGACAGTCTCTTTCCACATAACATAACGAGCCATCTAGGTTAGTGGTTCTTAACCTTTTCTCATTTGCAGACCCTAAGAAATTTTGAATGCAGGTGTGGAACCCTTTGGAAATCTTAGCCGGTCTGCAGGCCCCAGGCTGAAAACTGTTGTTGAAGGGTAATACCATAATATAGATACAAATTAAAACATTAGGATCAATTTAATGAAGCCATATTAAAAATATAAAACCCAATCCTTTCAATATCTAATATAGGCTAGTATATAAAAAGGATTCTGTCTTAGAAGAAATGGAGTGTACGGGTGTGAGTGTGCAGTGTGTTAACAAATCTTTGAGTCGAGCTTCCTTGCTGGTTCACTACCATTGGAAATAGAGGGCATGCTAGCTGCAATAGTTTAGGAAGATACAGTACAGCAGCTGTTCAGTGGAAAAACAGCCGAGGCTGATCTTGCATGTGCAGCTAGAATTGGTCACATTTTCTGAGAGAATGTTTGCCGTGAGAAAATGTTGAGAAAATGTTGTTTCTTCACAACAGAGGCTCACTATGGAAACACACTGGTTCTGAGCAAATTTCATTTTGGTTCCAGTTTGTGTAGACAAGCCAGTACTCGCAAACAGTCTCAATACCTTTAAAAGTCTGCTCAGTGAATAAGGAGATTGAAATTTGGGGGCTCTTGCTTCTGATCTCAATGATAATTTTGTAATTGAGTTAAACAGCAACAGGATTTATGATGCTGTAGGGGTCTCTTCCAGCTCTAAAATCCCTTATCACTCAGTGTGGATGCCAGATAGGTTTGTATCTCTTTCTGCTTCAGGTTTACTCTTTCTCTTCTGTCCCCCCGCACTGTTACACCAAGAGTGCGCTATATTTCCAATGGTGCCAAGCCAATTGAAAAACCCTAAATTCAGCCAGATTTCTTTTAAAAAATTGATTTAAAGTGGTTGTTAGTGCACTGTCTGCATTGGGTGTTCCAGTAACCCTCACTGTTAATGCAATCAAACAAAATCAAGTCTTTACAAAATATTACATTTCCATGGAAGTAGGTGTCACTTTCCCCTTTTCTAGGCGGACAGTTTTTGCTGAAAGCAAAACTGTTTGTTTTTAACCTTTTGGATGAAGTATGCAATGCATCTCATGGAGTTTGCAGGTTGTTCTTCATGCCAGAAACACCTAGTGCTTCAACATCATCTGAAGCTGGGTTGCAACATATGCCTTAAAGAATATAAAACCTCCTTTCCTACTTGTTCTCACAATAAGCAACCTTCATCCCAAAGCAACTTTAGAGTGAAGTGAAAAAGACAGCTTTGTTCTAATTACTGCACTTCAGCAAGTTGGGAGGGTGAGAAGGGTCAGTTGCATAAACTGGTGCAGTCTACAAGAAATCTGTAGTGGGGTTTGAGCTGTGTGCAAAAGCAGCCATCCTGCTCTGGTGGCTCAAAGCAGCACAGTTGCTGGAATAGCCTGGCTCTAGAAGATTCACTTACATGGAGGAATTGCACTGCCCAGCGACTGGGGCTCTAAATGGAAAAAAGGGGCATGGCCAGAACAAAAGTATCCAGATGCTGAGCAATCTGAGGTTGAAGAGCACCTCAGGATGTCTGACAAACTAATCTAGAGAACAGTGATGTCTGGAAGTCTGCCAGCAACTTCTGTAACTTGCTCAATTTGACTGAAGATTTCTCTAACTACTGGCGTATACATCACACTCCGAGAGCCATCTAGCTTGTGTTCTTCTGTGACTTGCATTACAGATTCTCGTGTTTTAATGCATTTCATTCTCATGATGCCCCACTGAGATAGGAGAGTTTTATCTGTAAAGTGGGGGTGGGGATTGAGACACAGACAGGGTAAAGCCTGAAAGCTTAAATGTATTTAGGCACATAAGTTGACTGATTTTTCAGTTGGATTTTGGCACCCAGGAAGGAAGCAAGGCATGGCAATGTTGAGTCATACTACCTGACTTTTCAGCACCTAGAAAATCACTGGAACAATGCCATCCTACGTAAAGCTTGAGCTAGGTGCCTAGGTTGCATATACAATGAATGGGCCAAAAGAGGAATGCAGCCATCAAAAGGAGCTGCCTAAGGTAGCCAGTGGGAGATGTTTACAGGGTTATGATCTAAGTCCCCTCTCAGATTTATGTGCCTAAGTCCTGGCTGCAAGGAGAAGCCGATCACTGCTTACTGAGCCACCAACAAGAACCAAACAGCTGGAAACAGGTGACTGAGGTGTGAAGGCATTTTTTTGCAGAATGAGAGAGGCATTTGCTTGGCTCCACATAAGCTGGCTGGAGGAAGAGGAGAAGGTGACAGTGCCAGTGAGCCCCTTGCAGCTTCATACTCTCTAAAAGGCTCTTATTCCTCATACTCTGCCAGAGCTAGGGAAAGGATTTGACCAGGGGTCTCCTACCTCTCAAGTGAATGTGCTAACAACTGAGCTATAGGATATTTTGATGAGGGGCTCTGCCCTGTTCACCTGCTGAAGCAGTTGCAGTATGGAAAAATATTTAATTGGCCAGAGAAAGAGGGACTCTCTAGTCTGATGTTTAGCACAGGTGGCATATCTGGGGTCCAGTCCCCTTGAATCCTACAACTTTTTCATCAGTACCTCTATGGCTGGGCCCTAGTGCCTTATCCAAAGCCCTACACAGGTCTTCAGATCTATAACAGCACCCTAGCCAAATCCTTCCTCTTAGCCAAACAGACTTCTTTTCATCTCACATATCACTAGTAATAAAGGTTCTGCAGACTAAATTACATCCTCTCTGACACCCATGCAACCTCATTATCTTCAGCAGGCTGAAAGAAATAGCTGGAAATGCAGCTCTTGCATAGACTTTCATTTGTATTTCATAGATGAGCTTCATGTTGAGAGGTTTTATAGTAACTTTTCTCTATTGAGATCAGTTTTCAAAGATAACCTATTTGATTTATAGCTGTGTTTCAAAATAGAACGGCACCTATAAATTGTCTTGGGAGCCAGAAGAATGATTACATCTGCCATAAGAGAGCCAAACTTATTTTTAATTTTGTTGATGGATGAACATTGCATGTCTGGTTGTTGCTAAGTTAACTTTATAATTAGCCACTTTATAGGTATTTTCGGTTGAACTTTCCATAAACTAGCGGCACAATGCTATTATGAGATGTTTCCATACAGATACACTTGCCAGCTTGCTCAAATGTGACCTTGTGTTCTGTAGTTTTTCCAGCATTGGGAATGGGGAGGTTTCTATTATACAGACCACTGTATACTTCTAAATGGGTGGCTTTGGGGATTTTTCCCCAAAATGAATCTGATCAGACCAAGCAGCAATGACCTACGGTAGCCCTTGCACTTGATTTGCCTGAACATCTTCAAGGGAAGTATGGCACCTCCTGCAAGACAGAGTGAGGAAAGCTCACAAACCATAAGAATCGAGGGTAAGGCTGGGAAGCCTCGCCTTTCCTGTCAGCAGCCAGCCTGAGGAAAGGAGGGACAATCCAGGATCTCTAAAAGCTGGCCGCTTTGGAGAGAGGTGGTCAAGACTTTATCAAAGCAACCGTTGGCCATCTCCCTGCACCCAAAGCAGGTTTCCTAGCAAAGTGATGTGCCCACGTCACAGTCTAGTTCAGTGGTTCCCAACATTTTCTCTGCCATGGCACACTTTGCTACCTTTAATTTGAGGCACACCACCATATAGTTGCCAAATGAACTCATGATTATTCATGAGCCAATCCAGAGCTCTTTGAGTAGTTTTTCAAAAAAATTTATGGCACACTTGCTCAGACATGACGACACACCTGTGTGCCAGAGCACACTGGTTGGGAAACGCTGGTCTAGTTCTTTGAATGCTGCCCAGATCCTGTTCCACAGGAGTCCAGAACATGGTAGACATCACAACCCTCCATAAGTTATGTATCTCATTTTCTCTAGTCTTTAATTAGCCTTTATAGCCTTTAATTTCAGAATGTGAAAGTGTGGTTCTGCATATGAGTGCCCATAAGTTCACACATGAAAGGCACCAGAAAAAAAAAGTTCCCCAGATTTAAACAGCCCTAAATATAATGTCAGAAAAACACTGATTTTAGGGGCGTTCTGTGTAAAGTTCCTGAACCTTGAAATGGTCCCATGGAAATTTTGGTACAGAAGTCTTTTCAAGTATCATCTGGATGGATTATCCAATTTACAGTCTATATGATGATACCTCAGTGTGAGAAGAGGAGAAAAGGGATAGCCACCATGTTAGAATTGTAATCTAAGGAAAACAAATAAGGAGTCCTGTGGCACTTTTTAAAGACTAACCAATTTATTTACTGCGTGAGCTTTCATGGGAGAAAATTCCACTTCATCAGATGCTTAGAAAAGGGGGGCACTTTTCAGAATAGGAGAAAAATAAATGCAGGGAAGTGTTAAGTCATAGGATCAGTTCAGACTGTTACAGCAAATCCAATGCAGTAGTTTAGATTCAAACACCAGGGAACAGCATACAGAGGATGATGTCAAATCACCTGTTTGTAATGAGAAAAGAAATCCAAAGTCTGTCTTTAGCCCTGAAAGGACACTGTCAAATTTGCATATGAATTCCAATTCTTCCGTTTCTCTTTAAAGCTTTGATTTGTTTTTCATTTGTTTGAGCACAGCTATTAGCAAATCATCAATGAAGTGATCAGGAAGATTGAAGTGTTCACTTACTGGTTTTTAAATGTTGTGATTCCTGATGTCAGATTTGTGTCCATTTATTCTTTTGCGGAGAGACTGTGCTATTTGTCCAATATATAAGGCAGAGGGGCATTTCTGGGACATAATGGCATAAATCACATTGGTGGATGAGCAGGTGAATGAGCCCTTGATGGAGTAGCTGGTTTGATTTAGGTTCTGTGATGGTTTCTACTGTGCAGATATGGGCAGATATGTTTGCTGAACTAGACTAAAACGGCTATCCCTTTGGAAATAATCTAAGGGAGAAGCTTTATTATTGCTCTGAGATTGTGGTTTAGTCCCTACGGTGGTTCTCAGTCTTTTGTGGGTTGCGACATTCTTGGCAGTGTGTCACGACTCGTGCAGGATGCACCAGCCCACTACAGGTTGAATTCAGCCATCTCCTTGGCTCTCCATGAGACACTTACCTCTCTGTGGCAACACAATAAATGTGTTCCAGTGCAGTTGTTGGGAATTGAGGGTTTAGACATTAAATAACTTTGTTTTAACATCAAAAAACTGAACTGGCTCAAAGTTACAGATTTGATTGAAATTCTGTAGCCAGAGGTTTAAAACCAAATGAATAGCCCAATCTTTGCATCCCCTCTTGGGCTTTTAGAGGATTGATTTTTCTTAATTATATTAATCTGATGATTCAGTCCATTTTTAATTCCTACCCAATATTGAAACTAACATTTAAAAATTAATTTGACTTCATAGCTTTACTGCTCTGTTTCTAGTTTGAGACTAGTAACAGTAGCTTAGCTTTGGTGACCCTGATTTTATTTTTGTTAAATAGCTTTAATAAAATGTATGAAACAAGAAGTCACATTTCTTTCAGTAAGTAACAATAGTCCAAAAGCTATGAAGACCTCCGTGCGTAGCAGCAGGTTAACCTGAAAACCTGATCATCTCTCAGTGTTCACGTCACACTTTCCCATCAGTACCCAGTTCAAGCTGGGGAAGTTAATGGTCCAACCAGCAGATCAAACTCAGTGATGAATCCAGGTCACATGCCACCATATGCAAAGAAGAGCCTTTGGCTCATAGCAGGCTTGTGCAAATGTCATCAGCAGAAGTAATGGGAAGGAAGAGAATTCAGCTCACCTTTCTGTAGCTGTATTGGCTTTGCATGACTAACAAACAGCAGGAAAACTTGGTTCTTGTCATTATGGTCAGTGCATGAGGTTCTGAACACAAGAAGGTACCGCTAAATGGCGTGACTGAGTCTGAGCAATATGTAAACCTTGCATCTTCATGACCGAGGGGGCAGATTTCAAAGGCTGCAAAGCATTCACCTCTGTCTCTAGCTGTCTGTGAAAATACTGGCTGCTTAGATCATTCAGCAATTAAAGTGGGATGAAAGCAAGATGGCATCATGAGTGTCAGTCATTTAGCTTGGCGGGGGGGGGGGGGGCATTTCTGTCAGAAACTCAGTCTGGAGGGCCACAAAATGATATAAGAGAAAATAAACCTCACAAAAACTACTTGTGCATATGGTCTACATACTGCCATTGAATTTATTGATATCTAGGGAAGATGATGTGCCACTGTCTGAATTTTTTACAGACTTACCATTGTAAAATAGATATTTCTATTTAGCTGCCATCCCAAGCCCCTCACCTTCCACTATTGCCCCCATTCCCCAAGCCTCCCATCCCCTGCATAGTGCAGCAACCACGCTCCAGGCCATCCCATCCCCTGGGGTAGACCAGCCAGCCCAGGGGTAGGGCGAGAGTGACACAGAACGTGACCTCTGGTCCCAGGGCCGGCCAGGCCCTTTCCCCCAGTTCATGTTTGACACGTCTGTGGTATCAGAATGTCCTGATTTGAAAGTGTCTCATCCATAAATGAGTTCTAGTTTCTATTTTTGAATAACTTATTAAAATCTTAGTACCTATGCACAATAATAAGGCATAATGTGGTCTGATGGCTAGAGCACTTCAGAGACAGTCAGTTTGGATTCCATTGCTGGGTCTTCTGGTGACCCCAGGCAAGTCACTGCCTGGTGCCTCAGTTTCCCATTTAGCAAATGGGGATAATACTTGATTTCTCCCTCTGGCTTTTCTGTTTGATTTGTGAGCTCTCTGGAGCAGCTGCACACTTTTACTATGTGCTTAGATAGCACCTACCTCAATGGGCCCCTGCTCTCAATCTCAGGTTCTAGCTATTACTGCGTATAAAACATTAACAGGTGTTTGAAACTCTGAATCCAGAAGGTGTTTAGAGGGAGGACACACATGCAGAATTAGGTTAAAAGTTAAACTTCATTCCTTTCTGTCCTACACAGGCCTTGCCTAAGGCATCATTCCTACAAAAATGAGGCCATTGTACAACTTATTGGCTTGGTTCCGCATTTATTTAATCACATTTACAGAAAAGTAATTGTGTGGGCATGAGTCGCCTGCAGTGTTTAATTGCCTCTGTGCCAGGGCTCTAGTTAGTATGTTGGAAATATTTTCCTTCATGTATTAAGCAGGCTCCTGTCCTATGCAAAACACACTGTGTGCTTCACTTAACAGGCCTGCAACTTTTCTGTCACCACAGCCATTTGCAACAAGCAAAGCTGTGCAAGTGCTTGAAGCCTTGGTTGTGACAGGTAATACTCAGATCTTGAGCTGGCTCATGTAATTTCTTCAGTGCTAGGAATCTAGCAAGGGATTCTCATTTTCCTGCCGCCTGGCTGCATCAGACAGTACCATCCCCTATGAAGTGCACTGCTTGCAAGTGCCAGTTTAAAATTAACTGCCACAAGCATTCAAGCTTGTGAGTTTAACATTCAAGTTCCAGGAACTTTTGTGTATTGGTTAGTTGATGGAGTGAACTGATTTGCAGAATAGGTGAAAGAGGATGCATGTGACTGTAGTCAATTCAAACTTGTGGGAAATATTTATGTGAGTAGCCAAATGGATACTTCTGGATGTATATTGACATAACAAAGAGCATGATTTGTCTTTCAGACATGGTGGCATTGTTTTTGTACCTTTTGGGGTCAGAGTCCAAGGGCAGGTCTGTACTTATGGAGATGAGTCCAACACTGTCAATCGATATTTCCAGATCAATTGAGCAGGTCAGCGGAGACCCACTCAATCTATTGGGAAGTTGAGTGAGTAAGACCACTGCCTGAAAACGAGTAGCACTGAAACAATGGGGGGCCATTTCCTGTCGACGCAGTACACTGAAGACTCAGTGGCGAGTAGGTGTTTGGAAGTTGAAGGAAGAAACATAAGTTATTTTAAGTATCGTGCATCTCTCCCTTTGATTGCTGCCAAAAATCATGGTGCATGTAGACCAAGGCCAAGACTGAGGCTCCTTTGTACTTGGCATTGGACAAACAGAACAAAAACATCCTGCTTGAAATTTAGATCCCAGGAGACTTGTATTTTAGTAACTTATTTTAAACCAGTAGTGCTCCTCTAGTTGAATACATCTCTTTGAGCGCAGTACCAACATGATAGATCAAATGGGTGTCCCAAGAGTCTGAAGTTCCTTGTTTATCCACAGACCAGGGACAGCCTTATCAGCTTTGGCAATGTGAGCTTCCCTCCACTGGCCAGAAGAGGCATCTTAACAAGAGAAGGTTGAAAAAGGGGGGTGATTGTAAAAGATTGGCAATTTCAGTTTTCATCCTGCATGACTTTATTTTTTTGAAGACCTTCACAAATCTCTTCTCTCTTTGCCATTTGCCCTTCCTCCCTCCATATTTCTCTTCCTAGATCATGTTTTCTAAACCTCTTACCATCTCTGTTGCTTTGTTCTGGACAATGTCTCTAACTTGAGCATTAACCTGTTAAAACTCCAAAGCTGAAATGAAAAGGGCTCAGACCCAGAGGAAAAAACTACAATATCAAACACAGAAAAGTCTATTGACCTGAACATGATTATTAGGGGCACCACTGTCAAGCCAACACTTTCATAATCTGCTAGGGTTAAAGAATGCTTTACCCATCTGGAATGAGGAGATTTCAAGTGGTTTAAGCCATTGGTTGATACGTACAGCAATTTTCAAGATAGCACTCTCTAAAATCTGCTCAGAATGGAAATGTTAAGAGCAATATGTTGTGCGTCAGAGTGAACCAGTTTTAAGAACTAAAATTTTGTTTCTGTACATCTGAGTCCGTTTTTTTCAATGGCATATAGTATTAATTTCTAGTCCTGGCAGTTTAGGAGATACCAGACTTTATAACAGTAACTCAGCCCTGTGATAGCAGCATTTCTTTGGCAATAGTCCTGGAACACCAACCAGTATAATTGTTAATTCCTGATATTATACCTCATTATGTTATGTGCTATAATATTGCAACTAACATTTATGCTAATCTGAGTAATACTGTCACTCCTGCACAGATGAAATTCTAAGGCTATTAGCATGTTGATTACTATTCAGTAAAACTAAATTACCCCTCGCTAGTAATCCTCTACTACTAACCACTATGATACCCACTATTACTTGAAAATACAACCAGTCATTTGACATTGAAGCCCTGTCTACACTAAGGGTTGAAACCAAAGGTATCTCTACACTGCAGCGAGGAACGTGCTTCCTCGGGCAGTGGCCTAAGCTGCTGTCCACGTTCTCTCTAGCTGTATTGCTATTTTTAATGCACTAGCTGGGACTTGTGCTCCCAGCTGCAGTGTAGACGCAGCCCATCTCTGAAACTGCAGTCAAACTCATTTACAGGCTAGCACAGGAGCAAATGTTTTTTTGTGTGTGTCAGCACTGAAGGCTCTAGCTCTGTGGTAACCTCAATAACTTGAGGCCAAATTCTTCCTTCATTCACACGCTACTCTCTTTACTGATGGCAAAGAGATTGTGTGGGTGCACCTTATAACAAAATCATTTATTCAGGAGATGCAGCACAGATGGTGCAGACTGAAGCAGGGAAGTGGGTGGTTTTAAGATTTCGACCTTTTTGCAAAACTAGATGGGGAGGGGTACTTTTCAACAGCAAGGCGCTGACTTTTTTTCCAAAGGTATTTAGGTTCTGGAACCCTGAATTCAGCAATATCCAAGTCCAACTTTAAAAAGTGACTTAGCCTAAATCATCCCACTGACTTTCTTTGAGGAGTCATGGGCTATAGGAACTTTGTCACTAAAACAGGTGACTGATAGCCTGCTCAGATGCCTTGGCTTGCCTGCAGGAAAGGAGGAGGAAGCAGCAGAGCCCCAGTTTGCCTGAAATGGCTTGTTGCATCAATTGCCTCTACAGCTACAACACTCAGACAGCAACATTGCTTTTAACAGCACCATTTTGGTTTGTCACACCACTTCTCATAGTAATTGGCAGTTTTCTTCATAATGCCTCAGCTCCCTGGGATTATGTGATCTTGTGAGACTTTCAGGTTTCATTTAAAATAAAATTAAAAAAAAAAACTTTCTAGCCATCGATGGTAATGGAGAATCTTGAATATGTGACTTTTATGGGCTCAAATCAGAAGACAAATACACTAAAAACATTTAAATCATGATGTTGAAGCCCATCTCAGTTTTGGGGGCCTGACTTATGATGATAGATGTTAGAAACTAGCAATTAGTGGCCTGCTCATACACAGGCACTTCCCCTTATATCCTTTGTTTCATCAGTGCATTCTGGGTTTTCCAAAGGTCATATCCCACAGAAACCAGAAATTGTTCCTTGGAGGATGGACTTTTCAGTAACTTCCAAATATACTTTGTGGGGGTGCACCTGGGGAGGGGGCGTCAGCTAAACTTGTGAATATTTGTGCACTAATGTATAGATAACACTTGTTAGCCATGGCCCCCTGTCTCTCATCTTCTTATTCCAAGGGGTCCTAGTCTTATGCCAGAGACAACGATTGAGGGAGAGTCCAAGCCAGGAGTCAGAGCTGAGATTCAGAACTGGATTACCTGGAGATGGGAAGGCAGGAGGAAAGTGGGCTACACAGCAAGATCTAGGATAATGTGAGGCTATGTCAGGATTTGGAGTGAAATAACAACAGGGAGACAAAGTCTGCAGACATATGCATTGAGTAGTCACTGATTCTCTGCAGTTCCTTCGTTTCAGATCAAGCCACCTGACTGCCTTAGCCAATCAGGTGGTTTTGTTGTGACTCAGCTCCTCTCATTGGCAACGGATCAGGGTGGGCTGCAGGACCTCATTCTTCACACGTCCACGCTTCCTGTTGTTAAGGTCCTCCTTTGTATTTTGAAGACCAAAGTCGGAGCTGCAGCTGGACAAAACTTTTCACCAAAACTCTTTTCAACGAAAGAAGCAGATTCAATTACAGTAAAATACTTCTTGAACTTGTGCAGATTTCACCAAATTGTGGTGATCGAAAAACTCCAAACCAACCACCTCCTTTCCCCCAAGAAATCCTTAAAATTGATTCATTTATACAAAATGACTCTTTGGGTGAAAATTTACTTTCCCTAAAAAAAAATAATAGCTCAGTTTAGACAAAATGTTGAATTTTGAGTTGAGTTCAGTGTTTCATTTGACCCAAAATCTTTTCTTTAACCTGATTTACCAAATGTTCTGTTTTTTAGTTTGACCAGGTTTTTTTTTTTTCAAAATTGCCAGCCAATCTAAAAATCCATCAGCTGCCCAGATGTAGTCAGAGCAGCTGATTTGCTTTCCCTGTGTTCCCTCTGCTAGCACTGTTTGCATAACACCTGACTGAACCACTAGTCAAAAATGTGGACTATAATCTGAAAACCCAAAGAACAGGCACGAAGTATCAAGCAGCTAAAAGTAGAGCTAGAGGGACAACATATTCTCTTTTCAGGCACAGTACTGGAAAACAGGAGTAACTCAAGAATTCTGGCTCTGAGATTGATTCATGTTCTTCCCCTTCATGCTCTTGCATGAAAGAGGCATAGAGAAAGCATTTTTCAGAAGCCATAACTCAGGTTTCTTATTTCCAGGGCCACCTTTGCTGAAGATGTTAAATACTACCATGGGGGAGCAGAATTGCTTATGGTCAGCCATTTGCTTTTTCCAGACCGTGCACTCATGATCTTATTCTTACAACTTTATTAGCATTACCAATTTGGTTTATAGGTGCTGTCATTTGAAGGCTAGAAGGGAGCATTGTGGTCATCTACTTTGACCTCCTGTATGCCATGCACCATAAAAGTCCCTAACATAATTCATAAGCAACTAAACTTTTATACACATCCCTGCATCTGCTTCCCATCTTCCAGCATGTTAGTATAAATGCCCTGTTTGTCTGTTCTCTTTCTGAAAATTTGCTTCTTGAGTCTTTATTCAGCTACTCAGGTGGCCCTTTGCCTCCCTCTGTTCAACAGGTGAAAAAAAGCTAACTTCATTAGTGCCGTCATCCAAAGGCAACTGTAAAAGCTTTAGCAAGACTGTTCTAATCCTGTTGAGTTCTCTTCTTGAAGAACCCAGTATAATATATATGAAATAGATGTTTCTATAAATAAACAAGCTACAGACAGCAGTAAATTCAAGTCTGACTCTAATGTCAAAAGATATTTATTGTTTGCCTCAGGAACAGTCAGTTTTAATGAAGGCTCAATAGCCCGAATTCTCAACTGGACTGAACTATCACAATCCAGACCAGTTTAGCCCTCATTTAGATCCTAAATAAAGGGTCCAGATGTTCAGACAAGTCCAGCATGTTGGGTGCTGAGCTGCTTTAAAATCTGGTCATTATTTAGGTACCTAAACGGGAAGTGAACTGTTCTGAAAGTCTCACCCCAGTTATGGGACTAAACAACTGAAAATCTGCCCTGAGTTCTTGAAAATCAGGTCCTGCTTTACACAGATCAAGTGCTTATTTAGAGATATGTTTCAATGCCAGTGGTCAAGATCTCAGCATAGGCACATGGAATTTGCAGAAATCTGTGTCTGTCCAACTCTTGAATTGACAGTGAGCTGTGGTTCTATCAAACCAATTAGCTACAATGATGGGATCATGACATTTCCTCTATGGTCATGATCCTCTGTGGTATTATCGATTGGTTAGGCTGTTCATTGTTTAACTCCTGACTTGCATGGACTTGACTGAAGCAAGTTTGTGTACGTAGCTTGGACAGCATTGCACCTCCTGTGCTTGGAAACTGAGTCAGGTGCCAGCAAGGTCTTGCACATGCTTAAAAATCATGAGATTTTTGCATCAAAGAAGGTTAGTTTTGAAACAGACTCCCAGTAGGCGTTATGGAGGCAAACCTCTCAGTTTTAAGAGGCACCTTGACAAATTTGAGTGGGATAGTATGAGGGGGATGCGTGTGCTATTGGGGGGCAAGGTTTGGCAGCCCTGATGGAGACGGGGCCCTGGATTTTGTCTTATATCTGTAAAATTTCATGCTTCGTGGCTTCAACGGGTTACCTTCAGGAGTCAGGAAGGGTTTTTTCCCCCCATCCCAAGGGATTTGGGTTTCTTTGCTGCCTCCTTCAGAAGCATCAGAGACACTTATGGCTGAAGACCCTGGATGGGGTGGGCCAAAGGTCAGAAGTAGCACTGAGCAGCCTTTTGCCCAGCTACTTGGCTGACTGGTCCTTGCTCCCATGCTCAGCACCTAAGTGATTACCATACAAGGGGTCTGGAAGGAATTTTCCCCCAAGTCAGATTGGCAGGGTCCTTGGAGGTTTTTCACTTTTCACAGCAGCGTGAGATGCCTGTAGAATAATCTTTATTTGCCATTACTGGGTCTTCAGTCATTGGTGCACCTAGATCCCTCCTATTCTCTGCAGTAACTGAGCCTCCTGGGGGGGGGGGGTTGCAAATCTTTGTGGTGGTTGGATTTATTTTGTGTGACTGGGTGGTGTTTATGGGCTATTGTCTACAAGAGGTTAGACTAGATGATTTGGTGTCTCCTTCTGGACTTACAAGTCTATGAGCATTATAGGTTTGTGATTTCATTGTCTTCTAGTTTCTTAGCTTGTTGTGGAATTTGGGAGCTGCTGCCAATGAATATAATTGCATAAACTGATGCCAAGTATGTCATTCAAGGTTCCTTATGAACACTCTGATGTAGTGTGATATGATGTTGCCTGTAGCATCATGTATGTGCACAGGTGTGAAGAACGTTCCCAGATTTTTTACATGGCTCGGGGGAGAGAGGCAGAGCCAGTTCCCAGTCAGCACTGCAAGCATATACCCAGAGAAGCTAGAGAATGGGACTAACTAAATTCTCGTAGTACCTCAACCCAGGAAGAGGGGGAAGGGCAGAGACGTTGCAAAATAAACGCAGACACTTTGAGACAGAGAGAGAGAAGCTTCTGGCTTTTGCCAGCGAAACCCATTTTAGAATCAACCAAAAGATTCTTAGTCTGTCGACATGGCCAGAAGGCCCCAAGCTAACTGAACACCAAGAGCCAGTCTTGAGTGAGGATGAGGAGACTAGTCTAAAGAGTAGTGTTAGAATACTGTTGTTAGTTTAGCATGCATTTTGTACCTTTTATTTGCTTGTGATAATTCCTGACTCCTTTATTAAATGATTGTGCATTGATTTGCTATACACTCACTCAAAACCATATACTAATCAATAAACTAGTATGTATTTTATCTAGAGCTGTGTGAACTTTAGAGGGTGTGAATGAATGAGGCTGGGCCTGTCGATTTCTATGTCACATGTAGGGATGTGAGCTTATATTGATTGGGGAACTCCTGTAGGATGGGAATTCCCAGCATGATGTCCAGGGGCTGGCGGTGCTTGCTTGGAACCATTGGCTGAGTGGCCAGAGGGGACACATCCACCGCCTTGGACCAATTACATGCAGAATGCTGGTGTGGACTGATTCAGAAATGAGTGGTCACCTGGCAAAGGAGGATGAGTCAGGTTCAGGAGTGCAGATCAAGAGGTCACAGCAGCACACCAGACTGGATTGTGGGAGTGGCCTGTCACAACAGAATAAAAAAACTGAGTTTTTAACCACCCTTTTTGGAAAAACTATAGATAGTAACTATAGAATAGAATTAAATAGAATCATTTAATCCTTTTGATTAAACTGATCCTTGTACCAGTTATCAAATAGATTTTTTGACTATATTTTATTTCAGAGATCAGCCAGGGTAAGGTTTTCAGATGTTCCTGGAAATTAAAGATGAGTAGCTGTACCATCTTCTAAATTTATGACACTTCAGCCAACTTCAGGCCCAGATCTGCAGCGATAAATAATGTCTCATGTCTTATAGCCTATCAAATAGAAATCTGCTTCCTTGAGAGAACGCAGAATGAGATCCATGCATTACAAATAGATTTTATTAAAAAGTGTGTTCAATATTTCATGAAACTTGAGGAATCATCAGTACTTACTAGAGCTTGAGATTTTCTTGAATATAAATGTATCTAAGGAACTCAGTAACAACATTAACAAAAAGGAAGCTTGCCTTCGAATGTTAGAATCAAAGGCCAAAACCCATGCTGATTAATGGTGGTATAATCTGTCAGTTCAGAATCAAGGAGTTGAGGGTCATAACTAAATTATTTGTAAGGCAATTTGGCTTAACCTTAATGAGGACTATGGTCCATCAGCTTGCAGAATAGTCTATTAATCTCTGGCACTGAAAGTACTTGGGGATTTGTCTCTTTGTGTCATTGGGGATTAATTTATCTTTTAGAAAGTTTCTAGGGAAAAAAGCCACACTCTTTAATATTAATAAAACTGTAATAGTGATGGTTAAACATGTTAGAATGGGGATTTGGTTTCATTTTGTACCTGTTTACTTTCAAAGTATGATGTAGCCCAAAGCTGTTGGCAAAGTAGCAGATAAAATGTCAGTACATCTTTGAGGGTGAAGGTGAACAGAATTTCTCTGATATGATCAGTAGTTTTTTACACAAGGTCTCTAACAGTAGAATGTGTCTTTTGGAGCCCAGACTGTTGAGTAGCTGGGTCCTCAGGGGGTGTTGAAGAATTGAGCTGGGGGTTGAAAGTACTCACATGTTTTCCGTGCTGTTTTCTGGAAGACAAAATTCTCTGCCTAGTTAATGGCTCTCTGGTGATTCCTTAATCCTGAGACAATACCCTGACAACTGGGTAGCCCAGATCTGGAAAGGGTGGCCTGCCCCCTTCAAACCAGCTCAGTGTGTATTCAGGGAATAGAGAACCTGAACATCCATACCTGAGTTGTTGTTTTTTTTTTTGTTTTTTTTTAACTCGTTCATCTACATTTGACTACCACTGAAAAGGGCAGGCAGTGTAGACCTGCCTTGACTCTTAGAAACTGAAGTGGCCTATTCCTTTGTATTGCAGAGTTCTGTGTGAGTTCAAAGAAATGGGCTGGTCACTCCAGAGGGACGCTCATGGTTAATGTGTGTCTAGTGCTAACTCGCACAGAGAGCGCAAGGCCTGAAGAAACCTGAAAGGCAGAGCTTGCCTTGCTAGCAACTGGTACTTTTTGGGAGCTTATCCATGGAAGGCACAGATGCCTAGAGCAGGCAGTGGAAATACACCTCATGACCCTGGGCCTTGTTGGGAAGAGCCACAGTTGGCTATAAAGCAGCTGAAATGCAATAGTAATTTTGACACAGCAGCTTTAACATCTCTTTGGGAGTTCCCTAGAAACAGACAAAAGTCTCCATGATTTTATGTCTCCTCTAAAGCAGAGATTCTCAGCCAGTGTGTCTAGACACTTTATCATATCTCCACCCAGCGGTAAGTGTGTCATGGAGAGCCATGGAGATGGCTCGATTGGCCTGGGGTTGGGGGGTTGGTGCATTCTGTAGGCTTGTAGCATGCCACCAAGAACGCTGTGATCTGCAAAAGGTTGAAAACCACTGCTCTAAAGCATTGCAACTGTAGCAGTTTCCCTATATCCCTCCCTCCCTGCATCCACTGTTACACTATACTGTAAAGCTGGCCCACATTTTTTCCTGAAAAGCAAATATCTTTTACCAGAAAAGGTTTCCAAAGTATTCTACTTTGTAGAAAAGCTGAAACATTTAGTGGGCAATGTAGAGAGAAGAGACCTTCACAACTGCCTGCAAATATAAATTTACTTTTTTGTAACCTGCTACACTATACTGTCAGCATGGATATCCATCTCTAAAGATGATACAGGCACAATACCAAGGTTTATGACTTTCCAAACGCGAGGATAGACCAATCTTGTCATTCATATCCCGATTATCTGCTCAAAACTGGCACTACCCCAGAGGAACAACAGCAAAAAGCAGACTGGACCACTTTCACTGTGATTGTGGAGTCTCCATCCTTAGAGGTTTTTAAGGCCTGCCTTGACAGAGCCCTGGCTGGGTTGATTTCGTTGGGGTTGATCCTAGTTTAAACAGAGCGTTGGACTAGATGAACTCCTGAGGTGCCTTTCATCCCTAATCGTCAGTGTTTTTATGACATCAGGAGTCCACAGGCTATATCTAAGAATTTCAAAAGGGTCTGCAAATCCATTTGAAAATATTTAGGGGTCTGCAAAGAAAAAAGATTTAAAAACATTGACTTAGAGTAGACCCTAAAAGAGCGCTTCCATTCTAAACTACTCTTTATTTTCGCTTTTGCTGGTAGCTGCTTTGCCAGGGAAACCACAGGTCAGCAGGTTCCAATATTTCAAGATTTAAGGAAGGAAGTTTAGCGTTAACATGGCACTAATTCAGCAATTAACAGATAGCATTAACTTTGCAACTCGCCTTTAAGGGACAAGCAATTTGCTGCTTTTGAAAATAATAAACAGAACTCCCCCGTCCTTCCTCTGTGATACACACAGACAAGTTAACCAGCCAGTCGCTCTAATTGAGCACTAGCAGTTGAGAGAAGATGCAAAACTTGCAGCCATCTATTTCTGCCTGCACTTAGCAAGAAATGCTGACGTTCCTGGCCCATAATGGCAAAAAAGCTTTCTGAAGTCATCTGACTTTGAGAATTTGAGTTATTGTCGCTGTGTCTCAGTTTGACAGATATAATGTCAGAATGTTTTGTAAACACAAGCATTTATGGTTCCATTCAATCAGGCAAAACCTCATTCGAAATTCAGAAACCTTGTCTTCAGACTAAAGAGCAATGAAACAGTGGGTAATTCTCAATGCTGATGCATTAACTTTAAAATCGTAAGGAAACGAATGGCCATTGCCATTCTAAAGTGAAACACTCTGGATGTCCATGGAAAGCACTGAGAGACAGATTAATAGACTCCCATTGTTCAGCTTGGTGCAGCAAAAGATGTATAGGGAAGGTTTAATTCTCCATACCAGTCCTGCTAGAGTATTCTGGGGTGGGCTAAAGGAGGATGGGGTGTGACTGGAGCTTTTTTATGACCTGTGATTCCATGTGACTATAGTGACCCATACGGGGCCCTAGTGACCTTTAAATAAGGAAGGTCCACGCTTTCCTTTCTCCCTGTCCATGCTGGCATCTGCTCTGGTTAAGGATGAATTCGGCTCTATCACCAATTTATTACAAACAGGGCCCAGTCCTACAGACACTTCTGGGTGTAAACAGTTTTACTCATGGGAGCAGCCCTTATTGAGCTCAGGGCTATAAATATCACCAAACACCATGAGAAATCATTGTTTGGAGGGGAGAGGTGATTTGACCTCATCTCCCTCTGTATGCTGTTCCCCAGTGTTTGAATCTTTACAACTGTTTTGATTTGCTGTTACAATGTGACCTGTTCCCATGACTTACACTTCCTTGCATGCATTTCCTACCATTCTGTAAGTTCCCCCAATTTTAAAGCATCTGACAAAGTGGGATTTTTCTTCCACAAAAGCTAATGCAAAAAATTATATTTGTTAGTCTTCAAGTGCCACAGGACTCCTTGTTTGTTTTACTGAACTAGACTAACACTACCCCTTTGGATCTTGTTGCTTAAAGGAGGACTGCTCTAGTGATGCTAGAGGAGTGGGGTGGGGTCGGGTCATGTTGATATGAGAAGCATGACTGCAGAACAGTGTCTGGAGGAGAAGTAGATAAAGGATTCAGAAAGGTAAAAGCATCCCTTGCTGCTAGTGAGAGAAGTGCAGATGTGGCGGGAAGGACTGGAGGCTAGTGTGGCTAAGGGCTGAACACAGCTGCAGCCACCTTTTGTCCTTGTACCTTCATCATGCTATGTGTGTGAGAACCTGGCTGACATAATAGCTCTTGAAGGAGTTTAAAAACCTGTCATTCTCTCCCTTTGTTCACAGGACTCTTGGAAGTCTGAAAAGTTTCCATTTCCAAGGAGGCAGTAAGCAGAGGTGCATATCTGCCTCTTCAGTCAAAATCACGTTTTGGAGGTAGCTACAGAAATCACACACCTATTCTAGTGTCAATGGAGAGAATAATATGACTTCCCTACCGGTGGCTCACCTTAGTTTAGTAGGTCTAAGTGCAGCATCTTAGATGTTGGTCTTGGCAGGCATGGTGTGTACTGATATTTGAGCATCAGCATAGAGGCTAGATTAGTTTAGCTGCTCCATTGCTCTTTTATTTGACAATAGACAGCAGCTTAAAAAAAAAACCTGACCTCTGAATCCTGGAAAGTCAGCTTGTAGCTATTTACATCTGCAGTTCAGCTGGCTAAGTGCCACCTAAGTTATTTTGTGCAGCCAGAACCTGAACAGAGGCATACTTGTGGTCTGAGAAAAAGCTAATGAGAACCAAAACTGGGCCAAAACAGATCTCATATTCTCTATGCATTGCCTGCTTTCTCCATTACTGGCTAAAAATGCAACCTTCCCACCCCCACCCCCCCCCAAAAGACCCTAAAATGTATATTCTGGTGTGTAAAAGTCACAAGTAACTTCCTTTCTATGAAGATTAAAAAGCATCTTCCAATTTTGAGTAGAGAGAGAAGCTATGCAGAGTTCTGTACCTCCTGTCCCTTCCAGTTAATCACCTGTAACATTGTAGACAGCCTCACTAATGCAGCTGATCTGCTTTCCTTTCTTCTTCTAATGCCAGGTTCACTTCTGCCACACTCCACTCAGACTGTGTACCACTGTGCTCCCTTCAGGCTAAAGGGTTCTTCCTATTCTTAGCCATCCAGACGTGGCCTGATTTCTCACCAAGACGGAGAACAGTACAGCTTGATCTCAGTCTGACCTGATTATGTAACAGTTCCAGAAACACGCTGGGTACAAGCTAACCTAATCCTGACCTTGTTTTGTTTTGGGAGGTAGCTCAGACTCTTAAAGATTCTTGTCATTTCCTCTCTGTTGAGGAACAAACACCACTGCCTGTGGTTGGCTTTCCAAAGGGATCGCATTTAGAATAATCCGTAACTTCACATCTGAACTGATGTCATTCGGCAGCACCAACCATCAGCAACAATGTACTGTAGGTTGCAATTTATCTCTGCTAATTCACTCGTCAATAAATTCTTGAGCTGTTACATCAGGTTAGTTCTGTATACACTGACCACGTACAAAATGATACGCAATCCTCTGTGAAAGAAGCAAGGAGTCCTGTGGCACTTAAAGTTTAACAGGTTGATTTATCACATGAGCTTTCGTGGGAGAAAATCCCACTTTGTCAGATGCTTTGAAGATGGGGGGACTTACAGAATGGTATGAAAATAAATGCAAGGGAGTGTAAGACATAAGTTCAGGTCAAACTGTTACAGCAAATCAGAGCAGCTGTTAAGATTCAAACACTGAGTATTTGAATCTTAACTGCTCTGATTTGCCGTTACAGTATGACCTGATCCTATGTCTTACAGAATGGGTTGAAAATAAATGCAAGGGAGTGTAAGTTTCCCCCATCTTCAAAGCATCTGATGAAGTGGGATATTCTCCCATGAAAGCTCATGCGATAAACAAATCTGTTAGTCGTTAAGTGCTGCAAGACTCCTTGCTTCTTTTGCTGAACTTGACTAACACGGCTGCCCCTTTGGAACTTGACACGCTCCTCTGTGGCTGTGTAATGGGGATGTCACAGTCATTCTTTGAAGACGGCTAAACTGCATATATAGTCAAGAAAAGTGGTGTGGAGGATAAACTTAGGATTAAATACTACTCTCCATTCATACCCTGGTTTGCCCAGGAGACTGACAACAGTCTGAGAAGGCTCTCATCCCTGTGATAGTAGCCACGGATGAGTTTGAAGCGGAAAACTATCTCGGAGCTGCTCAGCAACAATTTTCTTGTGTATGAGACACACTGGAGCTCTCAGCTCATGCCACAAGGTCACATGACCAAACTGAAAGTACTTCACAATTAACAATAACTCATACACATGATGGGCGTCGGAGCAGAAAGATGGAAGGGACCTGGAAACTGAATCGTCCTAAAAGCAATATGCATCCCTTAAATGGGGGCTATTCCTGCAGGCTGTCTTGAGTTATACTACTGAAGTTGAGAGCAGGTTCTTATTCTCCACTATCAGGGAGCCTAGAGATAGTCGGAAAAACTATGGGCTAGAGTTTGGAGCACTGTCACCATAGCAGGGCTCTTCCTCAGTATAAAAATTTTGGAGAAGGGAGTCTACTTGGAGGAAATGCTTCAGAGAGAATTTCACTGTTTGGTGAAGACAAGGGAGATGAAACAATACTTCAAGTATTGATGGAGTTGGTTGCAGTTACTTTGTTACATTATTACTCAATCTGATCTCTCTTCACTTCAAGCAGATTTTTTATTTAAGAAAGCAAGCATTAATACCTTCATTTCCCTTCCTCCTTTGATTGTATTGTTTTCTCTGTGCCAGTAAAAAAAAAAAAAAAAAAAAAATCATATTAGAAGACAGAAAACTATCATTCTGCCACAAAACACTTGTCACAGTCCAGATGGTGAATTTCTGACTAGAACATGTTCCTAAAAATGCACAGTTCCATGCCCATGGCTTCAAATTTCTGTTTTCACCTGGAAAAATTACAATCCCCTGAAGAAATGGCAACATTTCCACATGTATCAAATCTGTGAATACTAATAAAAATAGCCTCAGAACCTGTGTTTCTATATATAAAGGGTGAAAGTCACCCCCATTGGTCCAGGAAAATGCCTATGAATGTGGTAGGGATTTATGTGAAGCAACTTCCACTGTGGTAATGGAATTAGCTGTCTAAATCTCCCATGTACTAATGGCAGAAAGTACTTCAGTCATTTTTATATTTCGCCTGTTGACAAATGGACATCACTCCTATTAACACTGATAGCAGTTAGAGGTATACACTGATTGAATAAAATCCTCATCCTTAATTACTGTTCTTTTGTATGCTTGTCATTGTCTGGAACCAATACAGATATTTATTAAAATAAATAAACTGAAAGAAAAATTTCCTCATCCTTTTAAAGAGCAGTTTAGGCCTTGCCTGTGTCCATAAGCTGCAGCGGTTTAACTTAAGTCATTTTAGACAAATTGGTGCAGGGTTTGTTTGTGGAATCTATTAGTGGTTTACTGGGTTAGATCAATTTAGCTTGCACTTGCAATTTTACTGCTGCACACTAAATCACTTTCAACCAGGCTCACGGTGATATTGGTGTATCGACACATGACGATTAGGATTAATGTAGGATGTGATTTTAAAACACAATAGCAGTTCCTCAGTAACTCCATGTGAGGATGCTCTGAGGGCAGATCTACGCTGCCCGCCATTTTTGGTGGCAGTCGCCTGGAGATATGCCAGTTGCTTAAAACAATGTGCCTATCTCAGTTCAACTGCCTGAGAAAGGGGCCTCCCTTTGACTCAGCACTTGCCAGTCAAATAAGTGGGTCTTCAGAGACCCACTTAGTTGAATGGGAAGGTCAATCTGATGGTGGTGGTTTTTCTGCTGTTTGTGGGGACAAGCCCTTATTCTGAAATAAGAGGAGCTATCTATGGAGTTACTGTGGAATAGCTATTCTGGAACAACTGTATGTCAATAGAAGCCCTAAATAAACCTCTTGTAAACAAAAAGAGCATGCACATAATGGTTTGACATCTGTTAAATTATTTAATTAAACTGGGTGCAGCTTTGTCTGTAAATAAATGAGTAACTTTTTCTTGATGTACCTACTCCTATGAAAGCCAGGAAATAGTCATTGAGGGCACTCAGCACCTTGTAGGTGCTAGAAAACAAAGTCATGTTTTTTCAGAGAGAGAACTTCAGAGGCCAGAAAGCTTGAGATGAGAGCTGCTGGAGGTTAGTGATTCGGAACCACCAGCAATTTAGGAGATATTAAAGTTTTGATTCCTGTTTACTTTCCATTAGATTGAAGTTTCCTTGGGGAAAAGCTATGGGCTAATCAGTTGGGCTGATTGTTATTGAACGATTCGGTATCAGTGTACTGCTCATTTTAATATGGGGCATTGCCAACAAATCATGCAGAATATATCCATGATGGTAGGAGGACATAATATAACAGGATTTTAGTAGCAAAGGTTTTAGATATGCAGATGACTGAGGAAATGGCATCACATGCAGATTCACATTATTTTGTTACAAATGTGCTGAAGGTGGGCAGGGAGGATTTCACTGTACAGTTTCACTAATTCTAATGTTGATTTTCATAAGTACATTTACAAAGCAGTAAAACCATCTTTTCTTTCTGTGAGTTGGAATGACTTTAAGTCCCATCATGCCAGGCACTGTACAAACACATGGTACTAGGCTGTCCTTGCTCAGAGAGCTGATGATCATCAAAGGGTGGGAAGAAAAAGTAAAGCTCAGAGAGGGAAAATGACTTACTAAGAGCCCTACCCCACTGATAGAGCTGTGACTGGAACTCGGTCGTCCTAATTCCCAGTATTGTACCCCCACCTCAGTCACTTCTTACGGGGAGTCCTATTATTGATTCATTGTGATCAGGGTTCAGACTCAGCTCAACCACTCTAGAAAAATAAATTCTCTCTTTTCTCTACAGAATCAGCGGCAGTGCCAACTTGGTGTGCTATATAGCTGACATACCTAAAACCTGCCTCCCAGGGAACAACTTTGTAGGTCCATTCTCCCCAGGGAGTCATTTCAGCTGTGTAGCAGAGAGAAAGACCCAACCATTTCCAAAGTACCATGTGTTTGTACAGTGCCATTTCCATTTCCAGTAGCTAGAGAGCAGAGCCAGCTTCCAGGCTTCATTTTCCAAGTACAAATCCTCTCTGCCTTCCGTGAATTCATTCCCAGAGGCAGCCTGCCCCAGAAACAACCAAACACATTTAATAGACACATTCAGTATTCTCACACCATAGGAAACATCAAAATACTTTTTTATGCCTTGTTTAAAGCATTGCAGCTTCCATTCTTCAAAATCCCATGTTAATTGCCTTACAGAAGCAAAATCATTATCGTTCCAAAGAGTCAGCCCCCACCGAGATCTTTACTTTTCCTCCTCCTTTTTAAAAGTCATTCTCCTTGGTCCTTCTGACAGCCTTCAAATGAGATCCAACCAACCAAACAAAGTTATGAGTCCCAAACTCTATTATAAACAACACCAGGCATTGGCCGGCATTTTCTAGGTCACAATTTATCAGTTCAGTGGGGACTGTTGTATTGCTGAATATACTCAATACGCTTAACAGCGTTTCTTTTAAAGGATCCCAACTGGCTGCTCCTGAGAGCTTTGTTGTACAGAAATGAAAAGTGCACTCCAACCCCTGGTTCAAATGAAAATTCTCTTTAACCTGGAATAGCTGTACCATGGGAGTTGCCTTAAATACGGTACTGGCACAGCTGTGCTATTCAGTGAGCCTTTTTATTTTTAATGAAAGAATTTTATTTTGAGCATAAAAAAGTTTAGGGCACAACGTTAAATAAGGTGACGGTTTTAAAAGTTAAAAACAGCGGGCGTTTGAGGAAATAGAAGACGACAGTGCAACTTTGTCAATGTGTTTTAAAAAGTTCCCCTCCCGTGGATTTTGTTTGCTGCATTCATTGTCATAATGTTTGTCCTAAGGAACACATTCGTATTTAGATTGATCCCACCTATGCTTCCAGAAGTGTTACACCCAATTCAGTATCCATGGACAGTTAAACAAAACATGACACTAAGCAGCCCAGATTGCAAATCATACATTTAATGAAGAATATAGCCCATTGTGCTATCAATTATGCTCCATCTAGCTTTTATATTTATGTTGGATCATTTACACAAGCATGTGATTTGGATTTCATTTTAGTCACACAAGTTACAGTAAGCCCTGTCTGAAATTCCTTCAGTATTGCTTTAAGTTAGGGGTCTCAAACTCATATCACCATGAAGGCCACATGAGGACTAGTATGTTAGCTTGAAGGCCCCACCACTGAAACCTTTTCATACAATGATATTGCAAATATCAGTAATGATCATGTCATCACAGGCCACGTGAAATAGCTTTAGGGGCCACATGTGGCCCACAGGCTGCATGTTTGAGACCCCTGATTTAAATTTTGCCTCAACAAGGGCTCCAGGATGAGGCCATTTTGGACTGAAACCTTGCCCAAGTCACAGAGGTAGCATGGAGGAGGCTTCAGCTGTTCTACATCCTTTGGTTTCTGATACTTTAATACAAGCGAAGGGTACTTGATCCTTCCACCTGACATTGTAATGCAAAGCTTCCTAACCCATTCTCAATCACAGTGGGAGAGTCCACAACTATCCCATCAAATGCCACGTATTGCTGTTGGATTATTAGCGGGGAAGAGTAGGAACATAAAGGGACATATTGCTTCATTGGTGCGTATGGAAAACCAGGTTCCACCCTTGTGCACTGAGGGATAGGTAGACTGAAGCAGCCACACAGACAACAGACAAACTTCTGTGGTTGACATAGCACCCCACACACCAAAGAAACGTCCATGGCACAAAGGGGAATGGAACCACATAAATGAGTCCTGCAGCCCCACCCTAAGCTCTATAGGAACCACACTTAGTTCCCTGCCTCTCCTATCCCCTAGAAACCCACCATGGGGTGACACAATCTCCACAGCCTAGGAAAAGGGGGAAAAGGGTGAGGATTCAGGCAGAATTAACTCTTTCCTCAGCAACTCTGCATCACTAATTCACAGAGTTGGAGAGATCCTTCTCCTCCACATTGGTAAATCAGATGGGATCTGCTTGTGGATAGCCCTGATTCGCCTAATATGGCCTAAGGTCAAATGACATTTCTGGGGGTGTAACACAATGGACAGGCTCATGAGTTTTCCCTCCAGGATGAGTTGGGTTTGACAGTAGATTCAAGGAACTTAGCCACTGGGCAAGTTACCTCTCTGCATCTTACCTTTTTTTCTGTATTCAGTGAGATCATCAAAGCAATGGAATTGCACTTTTTTATACCAAGTCTAAATTAGATCCAGTTTTGTAGAACTGCATGTGAGCCTTTTAATTTCATTTCTCCTATGCTGTTGCACACATGATATGCACATGGGGACACTCTCAAGGCCTAAAGAGTAGTTAGGAACCCATCTCCCATTGCAAGTTATTGGAGTGGGAATTTAGCTCCTATTTATGCCGTTAAATATTCTCCTTTAGATTATCATATCCAGGCAGTTGTTTACAAAGACATGAGCTGTGCATGAATAGTAAACAATTTGAAATATTACATGCTAGTCACGGGACCTGAAGAAGAGACTCTGATACTGTAAGATGCTAGGTGTCTTCAAGCACCAGTGGCTTCAATAGAAGAAAGTGCCCGGTACCTTCCAGTAGGTCGTAAAAAGAGAAAGAGGTGCTGGTGAAATTTGCCGTAGGGCAGAGATGCAGCACAAGGCATATGCACCATTCACATCCCACGTATAAAATATATTACAGAAAATGTGCAGATGAAGAGAAGGGCTACTAGGATCACCTACTTTCTAAGGAATGGAAAACCTGTCTTATGAGAAGAGACTCAAAGAGTTTGTCTCATTTAGCCTAACCAAAAGGAAGCTGAAGGGAGATACGATTGGTCTCTATAAATACATCAGAGGCATAAATACTGAGTGGGGTGAGGGAGACGATTTATTTAAGTTCAGCACCAGTGTGGACACAAGAACTAATGGGTATAAACTGGCCATCAGGAAGACTAGGCTTGCAATTAGATTAAGGTTTTTAACTATCAGAAGGGTGAAGTTCTGAAACAGACTTCTAAGGGGAGCAGTGGGGGCAAAATCCTATCTGGCTTCAAGAATGAGCATGATGAATTTATGGAAGGGATGGAACGAGAGGACAGCCTGATTTGACGATCTTTGACCACTAGCAGTAAATATGCCTAACAGCTTGCAATGGAATATAAGAGAGGATGAGTTTTAAGTTACTCCAGTGAATTCTTTCTCGGTGTCTGGCTGTCGGGTTTTACCCATATGGTCAAGGTTTAGCTGATAACCATACCTGAGGTTGGGAAGGAATTTTCCTCCAGAGCAGATTGGCAGAGGCCCTGAGGGTGGGGGATGTTTGCCTCCCTCTGCGGCATTAAGCATGGGTCACTTGCTGCTTGAAGTCTTTAACCCATTATCCGAGGACTTCAGTAACTTAATCATAGCTTAGGGGTCTATTACAGGAGTGGGTGGGTAAATTCTGTGGCCTGCACTGTGGAGGAGGTCAGACTAGGTGATTGTAATGATCCCTTCTGACCTGAAGATCTACGACTTATTGCATCCTTCTATCTTTGATCAGAGTGACTGTGTCTTTATTCACAGTCACTGGTTTTCAAAGTTAGGGCCTCCATGTATATCCCTGTGGGGTGGTAAATTTAGGAGGATCACCTGCCAAATGTCTGTTGTGGGTCATTGTTCAAGGTGGTTCATGGTAATGCTTCTTTGCAGCCCAGGCTTTTGTTTATTGATGGACACATGTAACTCTAACCACCTCATTGCTCAGCTGTGCTGCTTGTCTGTTCAATGAAATGCTGACTTTTTGGCACTTTGATTTTTAAAAAGAGCTGTTCTTTCTGCTGAATTGTGATGCTGTGTTACTCGTTGCATCTGGGACTTAAAAAATGATGCAGTACCCCAAATAAAATTGCATTAGATGGCTCGAATGACTCTGCACCATGAAAAATTCTCCTCATTCCATTTGAGTTGCCTTTGACTTTTATTAATAAGTAGTATTCAGGGCCCAATCCAAAATTGGATGTCTTTCCATTGACTTCAGTAAGCTTTGGATCAGGCCCTTAAAAGGCAAAACAAAACAAGTCAGATGACTAGTCTGTGAAAACAAGCATGAGTCTATTTACAACTAGCTCACTTTTTTAAAAATTGCTCCCAGCTTCATCCCTTGATTTTGCTTGATGTTATCTAAGCTTATTGACATGGTCGTTGCTATTTTTGTTAGCATGTTGAGTGGCATAGTGCTCCCATGCCAGCAACTCCTGCTGTCGTCATACTCACTTTCCTAAAAATCAATGAGGAAGTCATGCTTGGAGTTTCCTAGAAACATTCCCTTGTCATATAATTAAAAACAACTGACTCCTGGCACTGTACATTAGAATGAATGAAAGGGATTTTGTCACTTATTGATTATATCCCCCAACACATCTCCCTTATATTTTTTTTATAGGCAGGGCTGGTAGCATGCTTGGGCCAAACTAAGGTTGCACAGACCACATTAATTATGGTGTTTAGTAATTTTGAGTGCTGGACTTTGTGATGTTAAAAATGTTATTTCAATGTAGTTCTTCACATGTAATTGTTTGTACCACCATAACACATGGGGCCCTCAATCAATATTATGCCCCCATTGTGCTAGGCACTGTACCAACACCAAGCAAGAGCTAGCTCCAGCCTGATAATCTTAGCACATAAATGGACTGGACGTCCAGAAAAGTTATGGAGAAAAGTGAACAACATGCAAGCATCAGGTAGGGAACTGAGGCACAGGAGGAGGAAATAAAAAGCTCATACAAGAGTTCTGTGGCAGAGGTAGGAAATAAATACAAACATGCTGAGTCCAAGACCTGATTCCCAAGCCCATCCTACAAGCTGTTCTTTTCCCTCTAGAACAATGCTATCAGTACCTGGTTATCATGTTTCTTGAAAAAAAAATCTTTTAGCTCAGCTGCCATAGTTCATCAACATATGATGCAGTCTAGTGGCCAGAAGTTAAGTCTAGACAAATTCAGACTGTAAACGAGGCACACATTTTTAACACCCAGAATCATTAACAAATAGAATAATTTATCAACGGTTGCGGTGGATTCTCCATCACTGGCATATTCTTAAATAATGTTGGAGGTTTTTCTAAAAGATCTGCTGTAGGAATGATTGTGCAGGAATTCCATGGCCTGTGTTATACAGCAGGTCACATTAGATGATCACAATGGTCCCTTCTGTACTTTAAATCTAATTATCTATGAAAATTCAATATGCTCTCACTGTGTAGAAAAATAGCTGCTAATATTCAAACATCACTTTAATTCCACAGGATCTAAAGCTCTCCACACATTTGACACATTGTGACCGAGTTTCAAATGAAAGTTCTGCCTGAATAAGGATTTCGGGCTTAAAATTTTTATACATTAATCACTTACTCCACTGCGCCAAGTTCAAGACAGTGAATCAGTAACTATATGACAACACCACAGAACAGTTTAGACCAGGAACTGAGAATGATACTATGTCTAATTGCTATGGGGATGTTTCAGGTAGGTAGAACATAATTACTTGCTCTGGGATTTGGCCAAGACAGAGTTAACGTTCCTGCTCTTGAAAAATGCACCCTAGATAGCATCTTGGTTTTTATATTGATCCAAAAAATGGCAGCTTCAACAGCACAGCACCATACTGGACTCCATAAATAGCTTGACAGTTAGTCATGTTTTGTTAACTCCTGCAAGCACAGTTTGACTTCATACAGATAAACAGCTGGACATCATAAACAAGAATTTCACAATTCTTTATAAAAATTGTACTATGAATATCTCTTCAGACAAGCTGACAATTTGATGTTCTTAATATATAGGCTAAAAGTAAAGTATTCCAGCTTTCATTTTTCTAAAAATCTAAAGACAATTACCTTCTTAATAGTTCACTCAATATTTACTATGTTTTAAATAGTTGTAGGTCTGAAGCTGAACAGAGGATCAGGCCTCTTCAGCTTTGGAGAAGTTTGGATCCCTATCTGTCTCCACATTACACATCTTGAATGTATTATTCTAAGGCCTGATGTGCATAGGTGCTAAATGTCTGCAGGTCCCACTGATTTCATTCATCAGATGGTTGCTAATTTAGATGCTCAGCAATTCTTTAAATGAGGCCTGTAAGAGAGTAGAGCTGGAAGAACAGTAGTTGGTTTTTTATATTGTTGTTGTCATTCAAACTAGAAAATCTGCCAAAAAGGGGGGAGGGGGGGACAAAAATTTCATTTAATTCCTTCTAGTTTTACCTCTTTTGTGTGTTTTTAGTTAAATCTAGCCAAAGTTCAAAATGAAGCATTATTTCAAAACAAAGTTGAAATATTTCTTTTGGAAAATGTCAAAAGGAAAAGATTTTACTCTTTTAGAAACATTTACCCCCTTATTTTTTTTTTCTGGCTGAATCTATTTGCTGAATTTGACACAAATTTGCAAACAGTTTTGATCAGCCCAAAAATTCATTTTAACTTTTTACCCAGCTCTCAAATGAGAACACCAATTCAGACACTCCCAAACATAGGAGAAGACAGGACTTGGGTTTCCTGCTCCCATTTCTCTACGCCACACCCTTTTCCTTTCAGAGTACACTGCTCAGCCTTGCAATGACATAGACAGTGTATTCAACTGGACAAAATAATCTGCCAATAAATGTCTGCTGTTTACTAACTGTGCCTTTAAGGAGGCTACCAGCCAGTCAGAGGAAGAGAAAACTAAACATTCTTCATCTTCGCAAATCAAATATCAACCAACCAAACAGCGTGACATCAGTTTATTGCAAGTCTTCCACCACACAATTTTTTTAAGCATTTTAAAAAATATATGAACTCAGAACCTGCTGCAGTAAGATGAGCAGAGTCTATTCTGGATGAAGCTAAACAGTTGGTTTGATTCTGCTCTCACATTAGTGTAAATCAGGAACGCTAAATGTATTAACTTAGCCCAGCACTTAGTGAATCTGACTCAGAATCTGTATGGTGAAGTCCATGGGACCAGCATTTTACCTATAAAGCTGTATTAACTTGTATATTAGAGCCCTGTCTGACTCCCATTACATTTTAAGGGGATTAAGTCCACCCTGAGAGAAGTCCAGTGGACTCAGAAATGAATGTCTATTAGGTGTTCCATCATTCACAAACATGGTGTGGCTTATGATGGTCCCAAGCATTTTGCAAGAACAAATCAACTTTGACTGTTCACACTAAATTCTGTTAAGAGATACGATTTGTGAAGTGAATTGACCACCACAAGTACTGTCTCATGTCGTTGAACTGTGATGGGGTATAGCACATAGCCTGCACTAAGAAAGGAAGAGTTAAACACACATTATGGGTGGTGGAAACCCTACCACATACTCTGTGCTGGGTCCTCTCCAACTGTTGCCCCAATATAAAAGAGAGCAGCTAGCTCATTCCAGGCTGACCACCAAGGAGGAAGGACTCGTGGTGGAGGCTCCAAGCAGGAAGCTGCTAGAGGCCCCGTATACCTGAATGGAGACCTGCTGCCCACAGCCAACTGCCTGGAGTTGAGTGTTCAGGGAAGCCAAAGGCCCCGATGAGATTTGGACAGCAGTGTCAGGAGACATTGTAGGAATTAGTCCAGGAGGTGGCCATGAATGGTATGTCCTGCCCAAGACAGGCCAGCATATTGCACTGGGATCCCCGATAGCCAGGGTGGGGATCACTCCCGCCACAAACAGGGCCCTTGGCAGTGGAGATAGGTGAGCCAACATCTTCTTGCCCTACCCTTCTCTCCTTTTCTTTTTTGATGACAGCCCCTGACTCTGGATACCATGCCACATAGCTCTGACCCAAGGGCCATTACTCACCCTGGCCATTAGGCCATGCTGCTTTGGCCACAGGGGCAGCCATCCTGACTCGGACTTTTAAACCGTATGGCTGGGAGTTTGGAAAGAGTCTGTGCCTGTGTGGCCACCCTGTGCACCTCTTAACACTGGTCTCACTGGGGGAGACAGGCTGTGCATACCCCACAACAGGAACTAAAAGAATTTCCTATTGTACATAAAAATCAAATTGAGCCCCAAGAAGCCATGAACAAGCACTGTTCCACATCATTCCTTACTCAGGGTAGATCCTTATTGAGCAATTTCACCTAAAATTTCCTGAGAAGTGTATTGGCTATTTATCATCTTTTTTTTAAAAAAATGAACTGAAGCCATGAGTTTTAGTAATTTCCTTCCCCATGAGAAGTTACTAGACCCTATTTGACCAGTTACACACACAAATGAGATCTTGCCAAACAGCAATTGTAATTGTACATCAGGAAAAATAGGCAATCTGTGTGTGGAAAAAGCACTATGGATATGAGTTGGGTCTGGATATGTAGTTCAATTCTCTTTATAAACCTTCAACATTGTAGGTAAATTAAATTGTGTCTGAAGGAAAGTAAAATCACTTTCCAGACACAAGATAAATAGCAAGCCAATTTGAACATCAAATGTACCCTGCCTTAAGGGAGAATAATTTGGTGCAAAGTATTTGTTGGAGTGTATGCTACACATTCAGAAGTAAGTGCCATACTTGAACAAAAAGAACAAGAGGTGAATACAAAGTCAGGAGGAAATAGGATCCTTGATCCAAATGCTGCTATGAAATTGTTCTGTGACTAGAAGTAGCTGAAGGGAAAATAATACAGTAAAACAAAGGGTTATTCTCTACAGAACTTTCTCTTTTCAAAAATCATTTAGCTGTCAACACCAGTTTCAGCAAAGCACTGCAGAGAAAACATTAATAAACACAATGCAAATAAAATTGTGAATGCACATGAAACAACAACAAAAAAAAAAGTTGTGATGAAACCCTGGCCCCACTGAAATTAATGGGAATTTTCCCATTGGCATCAGCCCCCCTGGTATCTTTGCTGTAAAAATGTATATGTGCTTTGCCCACCACTCCAATCAATTGTATGAAATACCAGGATTTACATCAAAAGCAGTGAGGGCCCAATTCAGTGAGGTGCTGAGCACCTAGAAAGTCCACTGATTTTCAGTGAAATGAAGAAGGGGGCTGTCTTACTTACCACTCTCATTAGTATTACACTAGTGTCCATATTCCCCACACAGATTTTAAAGCCAGATACTGACTCAACATGAAACAAAATCAATGTTGTCCTAGTGTACATGGTGACGTGACCTTCCAACTGGGTGTAGAACATAGAAGTGATTGCTATGAAATGGAAAGTGAGGTGACATTAATAGGGACATAACATTGCATGTGTGAGCAAAAGCCACATCTACACTAGGGAGTTCTATAGGTACAATTTCTGACAGCCTACAACTGCCAACATTGCTATGGGGCTACAGTGCATCCACACTTGGCTCCCTTTGCTGGTGCCGTGTGTCCTCACAGCAACAGCTATCAGCAAAAGACATGAGACATGGTTGTGTCCTCTGTACTGCCATCCAGTACAGCGTCTCATGGGAAACTTTCAAGTATCCTGTGAATTACCACCCTTCCTCTCTGGGTGTTGTGTGGGGTTTGGAGTCAAATTCTCACTGATCTCTCAATTCTGTCCCATAAGATTCTCTTTTCTATGCCCAATTTTTCTCTGTCTCCATGACCTTGCTTCCAGAGGACTGGAGGCTGAACAGATCAGTGGAGCTCTCCTGTCTGTTTTGGAGCCAGGGAGACAGACTGCTTTGCATTTGTGGATTTATAAGTATTTCTGTTGCTTTGGTGTGCAGCAGTGAAAATGAGAAAACTGAGGAGTGGATGATGTTTGAATGACTGCTGCAGGCATTCACTGATCAGCTGTATGTGAGGGAGTGGGCACTTCTGAGCCTACAAAATGAGCACAAAGAGATGGGATGGGCTCATGATGCAGATCTGGGACGACAAGCGTTAGCTGCAGAATTTTCAGATGCAGAAGTTCATATTCTGTCTCTGTGTGCTGAGCTTGCCCCGGCCTGAAGCACATAGACACCAAAATTTAAGCAAGTTGGACAAAGCAGAAGGGGACTTTGATCTTGCTTTGGAAGGCTGCAACACTGGATTGATGATAATCAGTAGGAAATCAGTTCAGTGCTGGAAAATCTATGGTGGGAACAGTTATAACTCAGGGATACACGAACATTAACCATGTTCTGCTACACAGGACTTTGTCTCTGGGCAATGTACAAAAAATGATTGATGGGGCTAATGAAATGCACTTTGCTAACTGCTGACTCAATAGACGCAATGATGCACATCCTAATTCTGCCTCCCCACCACCACTCAGCTTCTGAGTACATAAACAGAAAGGGATATTTCCTCCACGATCTCGCAGCCATTGATGGATCATCAGCAACATTTCACTTAAGAGATGTGTGAATAACTAGTTTTTCAGTTCACTGACCATTCCAGGAAATAAATTTGTCTGTGAATGCATGTAAGACTGTTTCAACAGAAGGCAACTTTTAACAGTACAATTTTCCAGCCTTAAGCCTGACTTACACTGGAGTTTATAAGGACCCCCATGGGAGTTTGTTATGCAGATCCCATTGAAATGGGAGGTGCAACTATCAGGGTGCATTTAGAACTACACAGATTTAGTTTTTTAACTAAAATCATAGGATTGGTCATCCAGGATCAGGCCAATGGTCCATCTAGCCCAGTATCTTGTCTTATAAAAGTGGTCAATGACAGATGCTTCAAAATGAGTGAACGGAACAAGGCAATCATCAAGTGATCCATCTCCATTGTCTAATCCCAAAATATGGCAGTTTGAGACTTAAGGACACTCAGAGCATGAGGTTGTACTCCTGCCATCTTTGTTAATGGATGTTGATGGGCCTAGCCTCTGGGAAATTACCTACTTTTTTTTTTTTTCTAAATCCAGTTGTGGTTTTAGCATTTGCAACATCTTCTGGCAATGAGTTCCACAGGTTGCCTGTACACTGTGTGTAGTACTGCCTTTTGTTTGTTTAAAACCTTTTGCCTATTAATTTCATTGTAAACTCTAGTTCTTATGTTATGTGAATGGGTAAATTACACTTCTCTATTCACTTCCTCCAGACTATTCATGATTTAATAGATTTCTATTGTATCCCCCTTAGTTGTCTCTTTTCCAAACTGTTCTGTATTCCAAATCATTTTGTTGCCCTTATCTGTACCTCTTCTATTTCTAATATTTTTAGATGGACTAACCAGAACTGTACACAATATTCAAAATGTATCCGCACCATGGATTTATATAGTGGCAATATGATATTTTCTGTTTTATTATCTGTTCCTTACCTAATGATTCCTAATCTCCTGTTCCCTATTCTGACTGCTGCTGCACACTGAGCTGATGTTTTCAGACAACTCTCCTTGATGACTCTACAGTCTCTTTCTTGAGTGGTAATAGCTAATTTAGACCCCATCATTTTGTGTCTATTCCTGCCATTATGTTTTCCACTATGCCTTACTTCACATTTATCAATATTTCATCTGCTGTATTGTTGTCCAGTCATCTAGTTTTGTGAGACTGTTTTGTAATTCTTTGCAGTCAGTTTTGGTGTTAACTATGATAAATAACTTTGCATCATCTGCAAACTTTACCACCTCCCTGTTTACCCTTTTATTCTGAAGCATTTATGAATATCTTAACAAGCACTGCTTCCAGTACAAAATCTCTGGGGGATCCCTTAATTTACCAATCTCCATTCTGAAAACTGACCATTTATTCCTACTCTTTGTTTTCTATTTTTTTACCCAGTTATGGATCCATGAGAAGACCTTCCCTCTTACCCCATGATGGCTTAGTTTGCTTAAGAGCTTTTGGTGAGGAACTTTGTCAAAGGCTTTCTGACAGTCCAAGTATACTATATCCACTAGATTTATCTAATCCATATGTTTGTTTACTGCCTCAAAAAATCCTTATGGACTGCTGAGGCATGACTTTCTTTTATAAAGTTGTGTTGACTCTTCCCCAACATATCATGTTCATCTATGAGTCTGATAATTCTGTCCTTACTATAGTTTCAACCAATTTACCTGGTGCTGAAGTTAAGCTTACTGGCCTATATTTCCTGGGCTTGACTCTGGAGCTTCTTTTAAAAATTAGCAACACATTAGCCATCTTCCATTCATTTGATACCAAAGGATATTTAAATGGTAGGTTACATAGCACAGTTAGTAGCTCTGTAATTTTTTGAGAGCTCTTGGGTGAATTCCATCTGCTCCTTGTGACTTATTGTTATTTATTAATTTACTCCAAAAACCGCCTCTAGTGATGTCTCAGGGTAGGACAGATCCTCAGATTTATCATCTAAAAAGAATAGCTCAAGTATGAGAATCCCCCTCACCTCCTCTGCAGTGAAGATCAAAGAAGATAATTCATTTAGCTTCTCTGCAGAAGCCTTGTCTTCCACAAGTGCTCTTTTAGTGCTTTCCAGGGGCATCGCTGCCCCGGGCAAAGACCCAGGGCACCGGCCCAGGCCACGGTCCCAGCCAGGGATGGGGCTGGGAGCAGCTGCGAGGGGCTGAGGATCCCTGTACGGGGATGGGGCCGGGAGTGGCCTATGCAGCCACAGGCAGCTGAGCCCCAGATCCCCGGTCGGGGACGGGGCCACTGCGGCCGTGGGTGGCTGAGCCCCGGATCCCCAGCTGGGGATGGGGCTGCCACAGCCGCGGGTGGCTGGGCCCTGGATCTCCAGCCCAATCGGGCCAGAGACCGGGAGAGGTGGGGCCGCACCAGACCCAGGGCACTGGAGCTGGGATTCGGGGCATGTGCCCCATGTGCCAGCACCAGCGGCACCCCTGGTGCTTTCATAGTCTTGTGACCCCACTGATTATTTGGTAGACTTCCTGCTTCTCATGTACTTTGAAAAAAATTACTGTTATGACATAAGTCTTTTACTAGATGCTCTTCAAATTCACTAAGCTATGTAAACATTGTATATCTGTCCCTGAAAGGGTTATATTTTGGTTGAAAATTCCTTTGGTGGTGGGTATTTTTTTAAGTCACCAGTGTCGTATGAGAATTATAGAACCTGCAAAAGTAAACGAGATTAGGCAAGATTCAAATACATGGAGCTGAAATTACACATTAATAGCAACCAACCACATCCAGGAAAGAAGCAACAGTGAATGGTCAATCAAATAAAGAGGTTCACACCAGCATGACAACCTTTAAATAATTTAAAGTGCCCTTCAACTCTTAAATGGGTTATAAGGTAGCATAAAAATTTAAAATCAAAGGAAAGCCATTGGATAATCAAATGAGAAGTTTCACCTTCTCAGTTGCAAAGGTCCAGGAGCCAGGGACGGGCAGAGGACACAAAAGGGCCTGAAAGCTCAAACAGTACCTTAAGAAGGATAAAAGTAGGAAATTTGACCCCCTTGTTTTCACTAGCATAAGAGCTAGCTAGTTCTCTCACTTAGGTAAACCCTACAAGGTGCTGAGTACTCTGGACCTTAACAGAATTATGTGCAAGAGCAGACCCAGTCCAAGCAAGACAGGGAGATAGCAATACAGTCATTCAAGGAAAGCCAAGTTCAGTCCTTAGTTGCAGCAAGCAAGGGGCTCTAACCCCTGTGACCTGTCCCAATCCTCATTCTAGCTTTGCTCCAAAATGACAAAAGGTGCATCTTGGAGCAAATTAAAGGCTACTTGAATTTACACCAGCCACAGTAGCCCCTTTAGGTTTGCTTCACCCGCTGAGTATCAGGCAGAAAATTATGTGCTACAGTCCCACTCTGATAAGCACCCTCTCCATTCCCAACGTACCTTTACAGCGATGACAGAATGGGGCAGGTGGCTAGGTGAGTCCTCAGCTGTCTGCCTGATGTGGTCATATGAGCACTTTGAGTCGCAGGAGGTGAGCAAAGGACTCCTTAACGTCTGACACGAGAGCTGTTGAAATCAATAGGACCCATTCAATTAATGTCAGCGGTCTTAGTGAAGGCCTAAGGATCTGTCACTTTGAATCTAACAGGGAGCTGGTGATCAATATCCATAGACATGCTTACACCTACAAAGCAATATGCAGCCTGTAAATGTTTAATCAAAAGAAACCACTGTGGATGTTTGACACCTATGAATAGAAACGGGTAAGCTAAATGATATTTTCCAGCTATAACTGCTCTTCAGCAAGGAAAACAGAAAGTAGCTTTTAGTGTCTCAGCAGATAGTCTCCTCTTCCTTTCTCAAATACAGACATAAATATTAAAATACTATTGGTCCTCCAACCTAGAAATACACCACAGTGACTTTTTGTAATGTAAACTAAGATTTCTCAGCATGCTTCCACCCCTCTCTTTCTAATGTTCACAAGGACCAGGGATTGTGCTCTTTGATTGATCATGCAATCATCTTCTTGCTCAACCTCTCTTTTCCTCTTGAAACTTTCATTTTCAATCACACAAGTGTGTGGGTGTGCCAGCCCCCTCGCAGTGTCTTCACTTAAGTACAGCCAAGAAGTGCATGTAGCGTACCTGAACGTGATGGGGCAGCTGCACTGCAATGACAAGGAGGGGGTTCAGACGGCCCCGGCAAGAACAGCCGAAGAGTCAACCAGGGCCAGAAGCCCTGTATAAAAGGGAGCAGAAAAGCCAGCCGTCAGTCCATCCTGGGAGCTCAGGGGAAAAAAGGTTGGTTGCCTGGCTGGCTGAGAGAGTCAGCGCCCAAGCCAGTGCAGTGGCTAATTGCTGGGACTCTGTAGGAGCCAGGGCTCTGATACAAAGGCAGAAGAGGCACTGTGGTTGCAGGGGAAGCAACCCAGGGAGGCTATAGAGGAGTTGTGGGAAGAGGCAGTGCAGTGATCAGGAGGAGAGTGCTGAGAGCCCATCACACCAAGCTAGGCATGGCTAAAGATAGCCATGGTGGCATGGAATAGTTGCCAGGTACATAGTCAGGGTCCTGGACTAGTAGCCTGTGCTTTGGCAGCTACACAGCTATTTTTAGTGAGCCAGTGTGATTATGTATGGCTACATATGTGCTTCCCGCGGCACCACCCAGCGTACATGCTCCCGCATGCAAGAAAACCCATAAAGCTCTGAATAAAAGTTTCTCCCCAAATATTTGTGTGAATAGGAACAGAAAGGGGTTCTAAACCTTGTTGAATAGACTTTGCTAATCAAATTTAGCAAATACATTTAAAGTCTCACCAGTCAGTACTTTCATAGCTCTTTCTAGCGTTGCATATGCTCCTCAGATGCAAACACTTTCTATCATTGAATTATAAGGGGGGGGGTTGTTTGTATTTCTTACATGGAAATGGAGCATTGATTTTTAGTCATTCAGTCTGCTCAGATAAATGAACGGTAATGAGAGCAGTGTAAACGCTGGTGGAAAGACAAATGTAAGGTCCTCTTGGTCAGTACTGGCAGGCATTTTTCATGTTCTGCAGTGTGGAAAACTCTGCTTAGTTTTAATCCAGTTTATAGTATGACTGCACAATTTTGGGCTTAAGGGATTCCAGCCTTTCCATTTGCAAATAAGTTTGCTTTAGAAATCCACACAACAAAAAGCCCTATTCTTATGGCTTCCTACTCAGTATCAAGGAGGTCAGGAGTTTTTGATAAAATGACTTTTGTCAGAAAATGACTTTCTGTAGGAATGTATGAGTTTGGACAGAAAAAGAGTTCTTCAGTCCAGAACTTAAACTTTTGTCAAAACCATGGAGACAAAACGTGGTGCAGAAGAACCAATGGTCCTGTGCGTTTAGCACTTTCTTAGAATGTGGGAGACTTGGTTGTGTCCCTTCTACTATAAGTATTACTTTATACGAAGTGGAACTACATCAGAGAAACATATTCAAATATCAGTGGTAAGAGTGTGCTCACTTAGGATGTAGGAAAACGAGATTCAATTCCCCGCTTGGTTGGTTGATTTCGATTGCACACACCACTGGTAGGTGCCGTAACAATGAAACTGTTGGTGGGTCTTGTTTCTTGTTCTCGTTTATTCTGCAGGAAACTTCAGAAGGGTTCAGATTAATCCCGATGCAGAATGAGAACACATCGAATTATGAAAATTTTTGTGAGATGGAAACCATTTCTGTCCCAGCTCTAAGTATGCAAATATAATATGAGAGATCCATGTTTGTCAGCATAAAAATCATTGATCCTCTTTTCCAAACCACTTTCAAATATTCATGTTCTACAGATAAATATAAAGCATCAGAGTTACTAGAGAAATGACTGCAGAGTACTGGAACAATTCTTATTTTTAACCAAAAAGTCCTCTGAATTTCTCATGGAGTTATAAAAATTCCCTCCATTTTAATATGCTTGCCTACTCCCATTCACCACACTCTAGCTATTAGGTCATTTTCTTCTCTTAGTTGGTCCAGTTTTCCCATTTGGGTGCATACATTTAGCCCCTGAATGCCAATTTAGGTACCTAGAGTGGACCTGGCTGGTAAATGAAGCTCTCAACTTAGAGAACGAAGTATATTGAGATTTTCAACAACAGACTTTGTCTTATAAGATGAACTAGAAGGCTGTGACACTGTGGGGCAGGTTCTTCCCTCAGTTACTTGAATAACTCCAGGGACTTCATTGCAATCATTGATTCAGTGGGGTAAATGAGCACAATTTCCCAGTGGTTTAACAGGCAGTCTATTGATACTTGTAATCACACAAAAGCTTTGATGTCGAGACTCTTCAGCTTCAGTATCTTTGCACAAGCAGTCCTTTCACTGTGGACTAGAGACTGTGCAGCTGGGCCCAGAAACTGGACACAAGACTCTTGAAGGGCAGCGTTACTGGATGAGGTGAAGTAGGGTTTTCACAGATGTAACCAGAATGAGGTGCATAGCTGAGAAAGCATCAATGTAAGAAATTCTCTCTATCTTTAATGGATTAATGTCTAGTGCTATTCTCTCAAATGTTGCATGGAAGATTTAAGAAGATAAGAGCTTAATTACACCCTAATGAAAAACAACAGACAATAGGAAGATAAAATTAGCTTCTCATGTAATTTTAGGAAGAATATGCCTGTCAGGCAGATTGTGAAGGTCAGGAGAGTATGCTCTTACTTGTCAGATTCTCAGTGGTAGGCTGGGGATTTATGTAGAAGATTTCACAGGATTAGCAGTAACTTCTTACGGTCAGCTGCAGGTTTTCAAAGGGCACATCAATCTGAAGTGATTTGACAGTGATAAACGGAATAATGAACCTTAATGGCACATACTTTCTCAGTGCTAAGGTGAAAGATTTATATTAAAAATACACTGGGCCAAATTCTACCTCAATGAGTTCATGGCTTTTGAAAGGGGTGTAGATTTGAAGGCAGAATTTGTCCCTTCGTTATTTTTTTCCTAGGACTGGGACTGGTAACATCAGAATATTAAAGTGAATTATCCTTTGATCATTGTTTGTAACCACAGCTGATCAGAGAGCACAGTAAACCGCGCCTTAACCTGAGTTTTGCATGGAATCTCAAGTTCACATTAACCTGGAGGCAAAAACGAGACAAGTGCTTGATTATTTCTGCAAAACAAACAAGAAGTCCTATGGCACTTTCAAGGAGTAACAAATTTATTCATTGCATTATTATTTCTGCATAAACTGATAACAAGCATGTTCATTTAGGACCTCTTGCCTCCAGCAGACTTGGGGGGAGGGGGTTCCTCCTACACACCAGCCCAGATTTACAAAGTTTCTCCTCACTGTTGTGCATTTATTTACACCAATTTCTGTAAGCAAAAGAGGTCACTGCAAGCAAATCCAGATAGTTGGTTATGTCACTGCTCAGTTCACACTCTCACATGTAATCCACTCCATCTGCTGGGGGAAGGAGTTTGGTTGTCACTGTGACAGCTCACTAGAACAAGCATTCTCCTTTGAATGAGCATGATAGAGGAAAAACTGCCCATGAGGTGGATTCTCCAGACCTGTGTTATTGGGAGAAGACTGCCTCAGGTGAAACCTTGCTCTGAAAAAGGTGTTGTCTTGGCACATTGAGCATCTCTATACTGCAACCAGGAGGTAAAATTGTAGCACAAGTATACTATCTAGCTAAAGGATAATGTGGACATGGTAGCATGGGCTGGAAACCATAGCACATACATGGTAGATACGACTCTGGTTGCTCGCCTGTGACTGACCAGAGATGACTCCAGGCTGCCCCACCCAAGACTCCACCAGATTGTGTCACTGCAGGCAAAGAATGAGGAGCGTGTGGTGGTGGTGTGGCTTTCTGAGCCCAGTTTCTACCATTATAGGGATATACTCTATCATTTGGGTTCAAATGAGGTAGTTTGTGCAATCTTCTGTTATAATAGTATTTTTTATATAAACTAAACTGATATATATACTTAGTCCTTTCTTTATAGCAGTGTTTCTCAGCTGGTGCTCCAGGGAACACTGGTGCTTCGCGGACATAGTGAAAGTCCTCCACAACCAACCTGGCTCCTCCCCTGGAGCCGGTGCTGGTAACTGAGAGGAGAAGAAGCAATGTAGTGAGCCGACAGATGCCTGGGAGATGTCAAATGTCCCAGTTGCAGCAGAACTTCCAGGAGCACACTGGCATCTGCCATCACCTTGCTCTTTTGCTGGCATTTTAAATTTCCTACCACTGTTACCGTCAGCATCAAACTTGCTTGGACATAACTTCTGTAGTAAGACTTTCTTTGAGAAACTTTACTCCAAGAACAAATGAATTTTGTTTAAACATGCAGCCCCAAAATTCCAATTAAAACTTGTGTAATATCATTTTCAGTTTTAAGTTGTGCACATAATCATGATGTATCTATTTTTTGGAAATGAAACACATTATATTTATAAAATTGTATTTAATTCTGTCTTCTGAATCATTTTTGCAGGAATGCATAGTACAAAGATATTATTAACATTACCAACTACATAGACAGCCTTTTTTGGGGGGAAAGATTTCATCAGGTGTTCCGCATCAAGGAATTAATGCCTTTTGGTGTTCCTCAGCGCACTAAAGGTTGAGAAACACTGCCTTTTAGCCATCTTGAAAAAACATCCATAATCTGTTTCTGTTAAGTAACTGTTCAGGTGTCAAATCATTTTGTAATGGCAACGGGTGTATAAACCCCTCACTGGACAGGAGGAGGTGGTCCATTCTGAGCTAAGGAGGCTCTGCCCCTAAACCCATGCAGAGCATGCTGGGGTTAGAGGTGGGGTTTAAAAGGCAGCCAGATAGTTCAGTCAGGGGTGGGCAGGCCCGGGAGAGGGACATGCTTTGACAGCTGCAGGGAAGGATGCGAGCAGAGAAATGGGAAGCCACCTCAGTCGAAGATGGGACCACAGGTGGAACCTGAAATGCAATGTTTCACAGGGACAACCAGCAGCTGACAGGGTTGCCAAATAAGGTTGGACATGAGTCCGGGCAGATGACTTGAGTCTGACATAAGACACCACGGGCGAGGAAAACTAAACCAGCCTCCCAGGGCCCTGGGTCAGAATCCAGTTGAGTGGGAGGGTGTGAGTTCCCCTACCCTATGCCAGGACTATGCTCTCCAAGTGGGACTGAACTGTACCTACTTAGGTGGAAGAACCCAATCTAGCTGAGAGTGATGTTCTACAATTTGATAATTGCAAATATAAATCAGTATTTTTGTTCATTTGTGACCAATACTGAACCTCTGTTGCTCTGTTTACATTTTTTTATGCCTAAATGTCCCCTATGTACATATTTTAACATCTCTGCTGTTAATCCTAAAGGAATTGCTACTCTGCTATCTTTACACAGAATGCCTTCACCTTCAAGTCTTGAATAAATGGATTATATGGATTTGGTAACCTTTTTATCATATCTTTGTTTCAATAGCTGAAAAAAAAGCTTCGCTTTATAAATGCTTCTCCTGTCTAGTTGCTTGTACAATATCTTCCCATAATCTTTCTGATGTAGCAAACAATTTTTCAGTATATTTACATGAACTACATCATCATTTTCCTCAATTACATTGGTCACATCTTAATATCCCAGAAAGAGTATCAACAAGAATTAATGATTTGCCTGGCTGATAGCTTAATCTTAAATCGTATAAATACAACTGGAAAAAATAATCTTTCTAACAGAGGCAGTACATCTCTCCTATATCTCTGAAATATTAACTAATAGTTTATGATCTGTTTCAGCCAGAACAGATCTACCATATATAAATATATGAATTTGGGGGGGGGGGGAACCAATGGCAGTCTCTCTCTATCTGTTTGAGCATACTGACATTCCATTTTTTACACAGGTCTAGATGAATATGCATCTGGATTCCATAGCTCACTATATTTTTTTTTATAATTGAGCTGTTCCTAGGCCTTGTTTCCACGTATTTGAGGATAATTTTATAAGGTGTTTTGGGTTTTTTTGGTTTTTGTTTTTTAAATACTGTCAAGTCCCATTTCCACTAATGATTTTTGCAAAGTAAAGCTCTTAAATGTGTTTTTCCAACTAGGTCAGGAATGCATTTTCCTACAGAATTAACTATATCCAATTATTTCTGTAGTGACTCCTTATTTTCTGGGTAAGCAACATGATCAATGGTTTGTATTCATTGTCCACCAATCTGTGTCCCTGACTGGTCAGTTTTTCTCCATGAAATGTTAATACTTGCACTCTGAATGTGCATTCATTTTTGTTTTAAGTTTCAGTCTTGCTTCTTTTTTACTAGATAATGCTTGAATTTATCTTATATCATGCACTTCTAAAGTTTCCCCATATTCCCTATATCACTGATGTACACTTGTGTGACGTCTATATTTTCAAAAATCTTTTGTAGTGCTTTACAAAATTCCTCCAGAATAGAACATCATCCAAAAGGTGAGACTTTAAAACTGTAATATCAAGAAGGTGTGTTAGATGTACATAGCAAATGACTTTTTTGTACCAATGACACTTACCAAAATCTGTTAGAAGCATCCGAAGAAGAAAAGTACTTTGCTCATGTCATTTGTTGGAATATTTCTTCTCTGGTAGGTGTTTTAAAATGGTTCTTTTTTTTTTTTAACATACTTATTTAAATCTTTTGGATTTAAACATAAATATAAGGATCTTTCTTTCTTTTCTGCTATTACAAATAAATTCATCCATTCAGTTCACTCTTCCACTCTTAATTGTAGCTAAATTATCTAATGTTTTCAATTCCTTTTGTAACCTACTTCTTAAAGTGAAGGGTATTTTGCTAATTGCACATATAACTGTTTTCTTTGTTTCATTTAACTCTATTTTATATATTGTATTCAATTTACCAATGCTAGTGAATAACTCTCTAAATGGATGTTCTATTTCCAGTGTTTCACAGTCATGAACAGTCTGAATTCTACCAACTAGATTTAGTACTAATGCTAAACATTTTTCAAATTGTCCCTTAACTACTACAAACCTTAAGTTTTCTGTATTGCCTGGAAATATGACCTAAGGCTACCTTATTTTGCATATAATAGATACAGGAGCTTGAGTTAATGCCATTTCAGAAGAAATTATAAGTGGTCTAAAAGTCAAATCTGTAATGAGAGAACAGATATGTATTTATTTATAATCTTATAGTGGTGAACAAATTCCTATTATGGGGTATGTCTATACTAGGGGCTTAAGTCGACTTAAGGAGGCTTAAGCTGACTTAAGCAACTCCCTGGCCACATTTGGAGTTCACTAAGTCAACTTAAGCAGTTGCTTAAGTGAACTTAATGATTTCTGCCCTTAAAGTCAACTTAGTGCAATAAAGCCTTTTAAGTTGACTTTACTAAGTCAACTTGAGCCAGGGAACCCATTTAAAGTCGACTTTATTAAGTCAACTTTAAATGTGTCCCCTTGCTTAAGTCTACTTTATAAAGTTTACTTAAACAAATGGGGCCTCACTAAGTCGACTTAATATAGTTGACTTTAAGTAGACCTTATTAAGTCAACTTAACTGAGCCCTGTAGTGTAGACATAGCCATGGGTATTTGTGTATTTATCCAGTCCTCCCTTTATAGTTTACAAAGTGGGTCTGTTTCAAAATACCCAGAAACAAATTTTACTGAATCAGTGATGTCAGCTCTGTATTCCTTATTTGATATTTTCTCTGAGACTTTTGAACCTTGGACTAAATGTATATTTCTAAGTTTTTCCAGATTTATCTGTTTATAACCCTTTATGAAATGATTCTGTTTCTTGCAAATATAACAGGTTTGACCATATGCTGGATATTGTCTAGGTTGGTGCCTCCCTCCACCTCTAGAACATCCTTTCATATGCTTATATGTTTTATTTTTCACTCTGTTCCCATAGATGATGTACCAGCATGATTTAACATTTCTGCATTTGTTGACCTGTATTGCCATGTTACTAGAAGAATTCTAAACAGAGATCTGATATGGAAGCTGTTTAGTCTTTCATTTAGTCTGAAGTAAATCATCCATGTTTCTTAACTATCTAAAGAAAAACAGATAAAATACATGTCTCATAAATACAGATTTTCACTTTAGCTGGTAATTGTTATTGTTTCATCTGTCTTGCAGAAGACCAAAGTCCTGGCTGCTTTGCTGATTCTGCTAGTAGATTAAGCATCAAGATCCATATTGCTGGTAGCAGTAGAGCCAAGGTAAGAAAATTGGTCAATGACAGTAAGACAATTACTATCTCAAGTGATACCTAGAACTGGTTTTGATGGCGTTTTGATAGTCCCTGGTTTATTCTTCAAAGACTGCATTTGCTTTTTGTCTATTACATAATCCTAAGAGCTCATGTACAGTTAGTTATTATCCATCATGATCCCTACATCCTTTTCTGAGTCACTGCTCTCTAAAATATATTCCCTCATCCCATTGTGACCTGAATTCTTGGAGTTACATTTTGGCTTGATTTACGTCTATGACAAAATGTCCATTGACTTCATGTAACCAGGTTTCACCTTTGGTTCCAAAGTGTATGAACATGTAATTAGTATTCAAATGCATATCGTACAGGTTAGTTTAGCTTACAAGATGATCAAGGTCTAACTGTATAACTGATCTGTCTTTGTCATTCTTTACTCTTCCATCCATTTGTGTGTCATCAGCAAACACTGCCAACAATGATTTAAGATTTTCGTCCAGATCACTGATAAAGATATTGAATAGCACTGGGCTAAGAATAGAGCCTGCAGGACTATTCTAGAAATATCCCCATTGGATGATGAGTCCCCATTAACAATTACTTGCTGAGATCTATCAGTTAGCCAATTTTTAATCCCTTCAGTATGAACTACACCGATCTTGATTTAACCCCTAATTTCCATGCTGTAAAATTACTCTAGTTTTATGTAGGTATCAAGAAATGATGATCATCTTGATGATCATTGGTCCCTTTTGACCTCAGAGTCTGAGAATCAATCCATCCATGAATAAAAGTGGAAGCCTTACTTCACTTGATAGACTTATATGACATCATTAAGCTACAAGTCATTTATTTGAACAAAATTCTTATCAGGACAATTAATAGCACTTTAGACCAATGAAATGAAAAATATAGGTTTCACACTAACTTTTGGAGAGACAGAACTAAATCACTGATAGCACTATCCCTCCTAACCAATTTCTTCAAAATTCCTTAAACTGTCTTTAATGCTTGTTCTTCGGTGAGATAAAGGTTCATTTCTGATCTCTCCAGTAAAAATCTGAAGTAACTCTAGTGAAATTAATGAAGTTAATCTGGATTTAAAACAGTGTACATCTGGGTCCTAGGCCAGAAAAAGAATACCTTAAATTGATTTTAGGGTACTTACAACGGTAAGTGCTTAATCCATGGTAGCCAACCTAATATTTTAAATCAGATTCAGTTACAGAGGATATTCCTCCCAGCATAGACTGGGCCAGTATCCCTGATCTTCTGCCTTATTGACTCAGTATTTTATGCAATTATTTATTCTCCTGCTCAATAGTAAAGACTGCTTTGCCATAGCAACCCCTGCATTAGCATTCTGCTTTTGAGTTGAAAAGCACCTTCTGAAAGAGACACATCAATATGTAAAGTGAACTATAATAGTTTTTACATTGTTTCAAGGAAAAAAATCTGTTTTATAATTGGATGTCAGACAAAGAAAGAAACATACTGGGGATTTATCAATTGTCTAAGGTTTCTTTCTAACCACTGACATTAGCTCTTCCTTGCGCCATTTCCCCCCTTCCTTTTGTACATTAACACATTTTGGTTTTGAAAAGTGTTGAGCTCAGGATTCAAAATGGGAAGAAGTACTGGACTTCTTTAGGGAATGGGGTAGTACATTAATTTTATCCCCCCCAAAAAAACATTTGGAAATAATGCATCAGCTTTTGCCCCTTAGGCAGTACAAGCACAGTGGTGTCCTGGCCCACAACAGGACTCTTACACATTCCCACTATCCAAATAAAAATAAAAGATGGATGGCCTGAAATACTACAGTTAGCAATATGTGTTTCATGTTTCTGTAATGTAGAAGTAACTGGTAGGCCATCCCAAAATTGTCCACCAAATTGTCCGTTGTCCTTTTGTTCCACATACCTCCTCTCCTATTCATTCTTCCTTTTGCCTCATCGCTCTGCCGCTACTTCAATATATTTGGCACTAGAACCATCCTTCCTACCTTCCTCTTTAAGGCTACTCTGCTGCCTTCCTATCCCTCTTTTTTAATCTCTTTCTATCAGTATGCTTCCTGCTGTTCTTTTGTCCTCCCACACTTGTGTACCTTCACTCTTTACCATCCTCTACTACTTCTCTGTATAAAAAACACTTTATTACTTTAAGGCAGCAATATGACATCAGATGCAATTCAGACACTTATCATTTACTTTCCTGTTTGTTTGCATATGACAGTCCCTTTGATGAAAATAAAATGAGTCAGAAGGAGATGACCTCACAAACCCCCAAACAAAAATATGGAGATTGTCAACATCCCTGGTTCTTTGGTCCATTTAATTAAAAATAATCAAGGCCATATTATGCACATGTGGACCCAAGCTTTTCTGTGCAGTCTTCTGCAGCAAATCTTCTGAAGGCAATGATAGAGTCTTTTACTGAAATTCAAACTTGCGTATCCAAATATATGGTAAGGGATTGGTGCAGAAATTACTGAGTGTGGACAGAGTAGATGGTAGTATGTTCCTTGTGTCCTTCACATCCATTAATTCACTCACTCAGCAAAAAAAAAAAATGTGAGCAATAACACAAACACTGCAGAATTTTGTGTGTTCTATTCCAAAAGATGTTAATTAGTAATATCTGCTTATGGACATTTTTTATAAAGCACCAGTCTCCTTAGGAATATTGTGAAACTCATTTGTGTGGCTGCCTATACCCTTCCCACACAATGACAGACAGAGCAGACCTGGGAATGGATCTTTCAGAACCAAATGCATTCAGATGCTTTCCAGGCTCTTCATTTAATTTACTCTTAGTGACTTAGAATTTCCTTCTCAGATACAGTATAGTGTCCCCCCTCCAACACACACATGTGTTGCTAGCATCCTTTCATCTCACAAAACTGTTGTCATATCCTTCAAAAATCCTGAAGCTTTTCTAGTCTTAAGGTACCCCATTTCTGCTTTTAGCGTGTTGCAATGTAATCATGGATCAGGAAACAATCTCTGTCTTCTCCAGTGATTTGTGAATGGCTAGTTCTGGTGCAGAATTATAAACCCTTGTTAAACAAGATAATGATCAGATTTCAAAGTGACTCCCTCATTCTGTGAAGAGGATAGCTTCTCTTCCTCTCTTTTGACCTTTCCTAGATGCTGATTTTCTTTATTGTGCTGTGCATCGGGTCAGGGTTGAATTTAACACAGTTACTGGACTGTGTGCAATTCAGATTGTCTTTTCTTTTAAGTGGGAAGAAAGCAGAAAGTGATTCTGCCATGTAATTTATAAGAAGTCAGTATCCTCCAATCTGTTGTTTAACGGCTGGCATGTAATTTGGACAGATGAAAGGAGTGTTTGCAGCACCAAAAGGAGATAAGGAATAGTAAAATAGGAAGAGTTAATGAACCACAAAGCTTTATAAAATCCAAGAACCCAATTCTACTCTTTTGAAAGTCAACTCAAGTTTTGCCATTGACTGTTGGGAGCAGGATCTAGCCACAGATATGAACTTTAATTATTTTCCCATAAAGATTTTTCTGCATAACTGGTATTTTTTACAGCTACACTCTTAGACTATGTCTACACTAGGAAAAGTTAATTTGAATTTGTTAATTCAAACTAATAAGTTTGAGTTTAGTTCAAACTAAACTTGAACTTATTAGTTGGAATTAACAAAGTGGACTAATTTGGCTTAATGTTCATTTTAATTTAATTCGAACTAACTGCCTTTAATTCGAATGTATTAAATTCCACCTAAGGGTTAATCGTAGTCTACACCATCCTCAGTTCGAACTAAGGATCGAACTAAGGGCTTAGTTAGAACTAACTGGCAGGTCTTACTAATTCACACTAAGCTTTCATTAGTTCAGATTAAGGAATTCCTTAATTTGAACTAATGAAAACCTAGTGTAGGCAGGTATTAAGTTAGTTCTAATTAAGCCTCCTTAATTCAAACTAACTTACAAGTGTAGACATACCTTTAGAGCCTTAACACAATGATGGTATAAAGAGGATTCTACTGCCTGTATGGGAATTGATGGCTTGATCTAAAATGGACTGACTGCCATCAAACTCAGTGAGCTTTGGATCAAGCCCTAAAACTAGGTTGAGTGGGTCAATAAAAGAACTAAAAAATTGTAGAAAAATGTTTGTGGCTTTCCACTGAAATTTTATTGACTTGCATCAAAATTCAGGCCTCTTCTAAAATCAAAGCAATGCTTTCCCCTCACATTATCACAGATGATCCTTGTTTCCTTTGGACTTTAAGCATGAGGTCTTTACAAAGGGTATAGATGCTGATATTCAGCTAAGTCAGCCATCAAACAAAGAAACAGGATCCAGGAAATTTAACATCACAGGAACTCGTTTAGCATCAATATCTTCATGGAAGGACTGGCCACCAAAGCTCCAGAGCGTATTATAATACAGCAATTTTTGACTTTCTGCACCAGCAGTTCTACCCATTGAAGCAGGTAATTCAGCTTTGCCTCTTGCTTTATAGAGCACCGAAGTACGGTGCATGGGTAGCAACACCAGAAATGTTGATGCAATGGCATCTCCTTGGGCACCCCAGCCAATACATGGTGTGAGATCTTCTGGATCAATTGCATGCAATTATGTTCTCGTTTCCCTCATTCATCTATTACCAGTTGCTGGGGACAACAGAATAAAACAAGGGGAATTTTATTAGTGAATATATTGACTTGTTATCTTAAAAGATTAAAATGAGATGCTCATTGAAACCATGCAGAAAATCTGTATTGTAGTGCAAGATAGCCTTAAACATTCGTAGGCATAAGGGTGTGGATAGACAGTATTTCAGAAGTTCATGTTGCAGGATAACACTAATTCCTACAGCAAAGAATTTTGAGAGGTAGGAGGGGAAGAGAGATGAAAAGGGGGAAAATAACGAACAACTGTTAGTATGAGTTTAAATCTCCTCCAACCCCAAGCGCTGCACTGTATTTTTGTATTTGAAGCCTCCAAATCGATTTCAGATGGAATTGCACAGTTTCATCTTGTAGCCAAAGCTATTTGAAATCCATTTGCTTATTTCTGTAACTCCTGGGGAATCCAACTGTGTAACAACTGCTGATTTCAATTTACATGATTTTGGGGTTTACAAGGAAAGAGTTGTATTATTTGATTTATTGTTGTTATGATGACAATGCGCACTGTCTTATTTGTGTTTCAAAATCAGTTTTCTTCGGTTGTGAGTCAGGAGCTGACACCTGTAAAAAAAAAAAATCATTTATTGTAGTGTTTGATTTATTCAGTGATTGAATACTTGTTTTTTCTTTATAATGATTGCTTCGAGGAGATGTTCAAGGAGTTTTCTGGATCTTTCCTCCCTCTTAATTTACCCAAAACAGTACAGAGTCTATTTCATACAGAAACTGGCATGCTATATATGTGGCATTACTTTACATTTTGTCCCCATGCTATTGTTCCAAACCTTGAGAAATGCCAAAAATCCAGAAATGGAGAAGTCTTCATTAAATTAATGCTTTTACTGGATTTAATTTAAAAGAAATATTCAGTGTGTGTGTGTGTGTGTTTGTTTTGTATATGTGGCAATGTAAAGTCCACCTGACATACAACTGAAGGAAATAATTTTTAAGGGCCAAATTTTTATTATTTGATTTATTACATCCCTTGATTTCTCTCTCCCCTTCTGCCATCTCCCTGGCCCTCTGTACACCTTCCTCACCTCCACAACTGGCGGGCCTAGGTCCACAAAGGTATTTAGATGCTTGATGTTCCTACACACTTTTGAGGATTTGAAGTGTAGTTTGTGAGGCTGCCTTCCCCTGGTCCTTTGTATGAGTAGTATGGAATAGTCACGTTCTCATGGCAACCTTGTAGCAAGGGGAGGCAGACGTGTTTTGTGAGCAACATAAATCCTAGCACAACCATCTCAGACTTCAGTGCTCTAAGATAATGGGGTCCAGGCTTTAGCTGCTCAATGGTGAGAGGATGCATGTGTAAAGATCTCTCAGTGCCAGCGTGTTCGTTATATCCCTCTCTCTGCCTGATCCACAGATCGTGGGTCTGCAGCAGCCATGGTCACAACTAAAATGGCAGCTGTCTCTCTAGCATTCATTGCATGGAATTTAATGATGGTTGTCAGAGTTGACTGCAGTTTGTTTGCCATATAGCACATAGGATATCATAGCAGCTGCAATGGTTGATTTCCTAGGGCAGCGATACTCAGCCACTGTGGCAGGACACATTATTGTGTTGCCACACAGTGGTAAGTGTGTCACAGCAAGCTAGAGCTGGATTCTGCCTGCGGGGTTCAGGGGGGCCAGGTGTATCCTGTATGGTCGCAACATGCCTCCAAGTGTGTCATGGCCCACAAAAGGTTGAGAACCACAATCCTCAGGCGTGGTCTATTTTCCTATTCTTGCGAGAACCAGAATGAACCATTTTTGTCATGTGACTGGCATCTAACCAATAAATACACACAAGCCAAGACAGACATACTCTTTTCCCATGCCCACAGGTAGTTGGGTCTCTGCTCTGCCTATATCCCTGGGCAGCGCAGATGCACTTCAGTTTCTCATGGGAAGAGTAATCTTTTTGTGATGAGATGCAGCCTTGTGATGGCAGAAGCAGTAATAAGTGCTTTCTGGCTATATTGATGTAAGGAGCGGCTTTCAGATCTAACTCTTTAAGGGCTGTAATCAGTGCTGGACTGAAGCATGATGCCTTGGGTATTTGAATAAAATGACTTAGTTGAGAACTGAGAGGATACAAGGGAATGTTATTTTGTATTTTAGATTGGAGCATAGGAAAGCAGTGGAAAGAGCTGGATCAAGTAGCTAGAGCCAGAGTCCTTCCCCTGAGGTTTTCTTTCTTTACAGTGTGTCATCTTAAAAGAGACTTTAACTCCAGCTTCTTCTGGAGATTGGTGAGCAGAAAAAGATAGCTTGCAACTGCAGTTTATCATTAGGGAGTTATAGCAACTGACTGTCATTCTTGAAGTCATAATCTCTTGTGTTGCTATGTGATCTCTGTGGCTGATGGTCCTAGACATCCAAATTATCTGCTAGCATGTCTAGATTTTGATGATGAGACGCGATACCTGTGCACAACACAATCACTATAGTTCTTTCGCAGGTACTTAGACGTGGGATACAGAATATATAGTGCCAATAGAGGCAGCAGGCAGCTGCTCCTTCAATACAGTTTTTTTTTTTTAACAGGCATTCCTGTATTTAAACTATGTGTTTGGTGTCCTAAGAAAAACAAGAATCAAGAACATAGGAGAGCCCCAATAATCCTAGAGTCATAGGTTTGCTGACATGTCCCCTCCCTACAGATCCCAGAAGGATCCAGCTAGGAATGAAACACTCTTGAGGCTTACTGAGAGGTTAAACACTAGAGCAATCTGCCCTGCTAACCTTCATGTGGCCTCCACACCTCACCTGTAACACACGTCCAGGGCCAGATTAACACAGAGGCTCTAGAGACAGGACCCCCAGCTCCTAACCTGAAAGGGGGGCCCGGGTTGCAGCCCTTATGGCTTCAGCCTTATCCAGTCATCCACCCCACTAAGTCCCCACAGCACTGAGGGAGAAGAAAGCTATTGCCCAGCTGGCACCGACGGAGGGGGAGCTGCCCCCCCACGCTGGTCCAAGTGGATCCACATAGTGGTGGGGGCTGGGGCCCTAGGCTGAAGGGTGGCCCCACAGTGGTGGGGCAGCCCAGGGCCCTGAGCCACCTTAATCCGGGCCTGCACACATCACATCCCCACCCAAAAATGTTCCCATCAGCTCCTAGGCCTCACAATCACCATTTGGATTAGATTTCTGTCCAACAAGGCTGATCATTGTGTCACTCTCCACTGTGGTTCTCATGCTAAAGCCATTTCTTACCCTTCCACTGTGTCGGGCTGATCTGTTGACATGGTTATCGATGGTTTCATTTCTGAGGCTCTGGGGATGTCCCAGAGCCAGGTTTGGAGGCAGGTGAACTGAATCCACAGCAATACAAGAGGCAACAAGCCTAGTATTCAGAAAAAGGGAAAGCAAAGAAGATTCCTGCCCTTCCTGAGGGGCAGTGTAGCTGAGAGACTAGAACCGTGTGCTGGGAGTTAGCTGCACTGGGTTCTGTTCTCATGCTGTCATTGCTCTACTATGTAATCTTGGGCAAGTTTCTGTAGCTCCTCCAAACCTTAGTCTGCCTTCTCTGAGGGTCAGATTTTTAAAGGCATTTAGGTTCTTTTTCAAGTGATTGCTCAGGTAAATTCCAACTTAGGTGTGTGCACACCGCACGCACAGATCACTCGGAAATTTTCCCCTGGAACGCCCACAGGATCAGCTGCAGTCCTCTGGGTGGCACTCCCACAACTCTCCATATATAGCTCAGAAGCCAACCCTCCCTTCTCCAATTCCTTCTTTCACCCTGATGGTCACTGGAACAATTGCTCTTGTAGCTAGCTATTCCCCTTATCTTTCTTTGTTCAAGTTTATAGTTTGTTAGTTAAGTAGAGTTTGTAGTTCTTAAGAGTTATTCATAGCTGTAGTGGTGCTGGACTATCTTCTAGACTTGAAACAGCAAGTTCCGGTGGGTTAATTGATGAAAGTTCATCTGGCAGCTATCTCAGCTTTCCATGTAGGGTCCTCACGTGTGTCTCTATTCTTGGATCTCACAATTAAATGATTCATGAAGGGTCCGGATAGACTTTTTGCTTGCATTCGACCACCGCTAGTCCAGTGAGACATAAACTGGTGCTGTCCAGATTGACCGGCCCTCCATTTGAACCACTGGCATCCTGCTCCTTACTGTACTTATCCTGGAAAGTCGCCTTTCTAGTGGCATTTACATTGGCAAGAAGAGTATCTGAGCTACAAGCACTCACATCTGAGCCTCCATCTATGTTCTTCTTTAAGGACAAGGTGTAGTTTCATCCTCATCCAGCCTTTTTGCCTAAGGTGGTATCATATTTCCATGCCACCTAGGATATTTTTCTCCTAGTCGTCTACCCAAAACCTCACATCACAGACAGGGAGAGATGGCTCTGCCATTTTACATAGACCAAGGTAACTCCTTTCAAAAATCTTCCCAGCTGTTTGTGGCTGTTGCTGATAGAATGAAAGACAAACCTGTGTTCTTACAACGCGTTTCATCCTGGATCATGGCCAGTATCAGGCAGCACTATGATCCTCCTCCGCGGTTGATGGCCCACTCTACACAAGCCCAAGCATCCTCCATGGCTTTCTTGGCACATGTTCTCATAGTGGATATCTGCAGGGCAGTGACATGGTTACCTGTGCATGCTTGCACTGCCCGCTACGCATTTCCCCAGTGGGCAAGGAAAGATATGACAGTCAGTAAAGCAGTGCTGAACTTAGCTAAGATGTCGAATTCCATTCCTCCTCCAAGGTAATGCTTGGGAATCACCTGAGTTGGAATCAACATGAGCAGTCACTAGAAGAAGAAGAAGAAGAAACAGTTGCTTACCTATAACTAGTGTTCTTCAAGATGTGTTGTCCTGTACGTTCCAACACACGCCCTTCTCCCCTCAGCCAGAATTCGGGCAAGAAGAAACTGGGGAAGGGAGGGTAGACTGAGCTACATTGAAATGTTGTGGAAGCTCCACCCAGAGAAATGCAGCTGACCCTGCAGGTATTCGAGGGGGAAAGTTTCTGGTGATCTGTGCACGGGGCGTGCACATACTTAAGTTGGAATGTACATGAGCAACACATCTCAAAGAACACTAGTTACAGGTAAGTACCATTTCTTCCCGGCTCCCATTATTTCAGGTTTAGGTTCCCTACGTTGCTGGTACATTAACACTTATTATGTTACATTATCTTGAGACATTATATCATGAAAGCCAGTACAAGGATCTAATCAATGGCCATTAGCACCCGAAGCTGGACGCTGCTGACTACATAGGAAGTGTCTCTCTCTCCAGACTGCCCTCATCCCATCTTCTAGGAATCCTCCTCCAGGCTCTACTAGAGTTAACCCTGCAAGTAAACACTGTCTTGTGCAGTCAGGATAGCAAGTGAGGGTAGCAGTACAAACTCCATGGGTGTGTTCACACTGCAGTCTTATTTCGAAACAAACTCTGTTGTTTCGAAATAAGAAACGCCACGTTCACACGACGTACCATTGTTTCGAAACAATGGGTTCCGTTGTTTCGAAACAACGGCGTTGTTGCAAAACAACTTAAACCCCATTTGGTGTTGAAACAACATTGTTTCAAAATGATTGTTTCAAAACAATCCTGTCAGAACATGTTGTTTCGAAACAACGGTGACTCGTTTCGAAATGACTGTTGTCTGAACGTGCTATTTCGATTCCCGCTTTTTTCCTTATTTCGAATTAACATTTTCTTAATTCAAATTAACTTATTTTGATATAAGGCGTTATTTCGATACAAGTTGTTTCGAAACAACTTGTATCGAAATAACCCCCTGTGTGTGAACATAGCCTATGAGTCTTCCCATGTGGTGAGTTATCTACCTGGAGAGACAATAGCTGTTGCTGGCGCAGAGGACATAATTTGCACACACCATATCCATGACACTGAGTTTGAATCAAGGCCACAGAGTCCAGGTGCTAAAGGAATCTCTGTAATTGCTTTTCATGTGAGTGAATTTTTCCCTTATTAAAATGTCCCTAGTTTCGTGAACCTTTTCTGCTGAAGACAGAGCATTACTTCCCCACTTGTATAATGCACTTTTAATGAGCTTTTCTTGTACAAAGCCTACAAGGTAGTTCTAAAGCTTTAAGCAGGGGGTCTATGAGATGTTTTATTATATATGTAATTTCTCTACTGCCGCAGAAAGAACTATGCCATAGCTCTAAGTGATAGTGACAAGATATTCATGGGTGAACAGGAAATGAATCCATGGGAAAGCAGTTCCTCTGAAAGCAAAAAAGGTGCTAAATTAATCAGGCCATGTGCTGTTTTGAACCTTACAGGCATGACATTTTCAGTGTTTTTCTTACACTCTTTTCCTGCCTGAACTATTGTTTAGTTAAGTAGCTAGTGACAAATCCCCAGAAAACAAAATTAGGATGAAATGGCCTGTGATTTTTGATTAGCTTATGATATTTTCCTAATGAATCTGAAAATTCAATATGAGACTACCATTATGATTTAAAAATGAGGCTATGCAGTTTATATAGTTAATTCAAGGCAATCAGAACAAATGAAAACCACACTGTTTTCAAAGCCCATAGCTGCAAGAGAGACTGACTATATTCCAATGTTAAAAGAAGATTATATATAAAGTACATCATCATTTCACATCATTTCTGATGAAAAATCTAGGTATTCTGATACTAAACACTTCCAGAAAGATACTGCTTTATGGGGTAGTATAATTTAAGCTGTATATCACAATGCAGAGTGTTTTCTTATGTTGTCTTGCTTAAGAAAATCTATTCTTGCTGAAGTTATTTCTGTGTGTCACATTACCTTCAAGTATTTCAAAACAGAATGACATGAAAAGCTCATCTTGAAATGTTTGGCTACAACAGAAAGCATTAAATAGGTACTTGTCTCAATGCACATATATTTGAAGCCACTGAATTGATATGCTAGTGTGACAAAGAGCAGCATTTTACTCATACGTTACTGAAATTTTAACAACTTACATACTTATCATATGTTTTAACATTGTCCACGCAATATTCACCAATCGCTGACTTCAGAGGTCCTGGCCCAAACCCATTGTCAGGTTGGTAAAGTGGTATATGCTTCAGGTTTCTACAGAAATGCATTTTACACTGGTTTTTCACAAGGATATTGCTGTTATATTATTTGAAATTTTATTAGGCTTGCTGTTGTAAATCAGCATTACTCAAAGTCTGGGACTTGCTCCCTAGTAGCAGTGAGAAGGATTAGCCAGGAGACAGACCTCTTGACTGTAGTCTGGAGTGTCACCTTTCATTTTAAATGTCATGGTTGGCAATAAAACTTTGGAAACACTAACCAATTAAACTCTCTTCCTGAGATAACAGAGAGCCTGAAACAATAGCTTAGAAGTCTGAACTGTTCCATTCATTGGAGTCCTTACTAACTCAGATACCAATGACAATATTTTAAATATCCATGCTAGTGATTTTAATGGCTGATCATTAACATAATCAAAGGTAAGAAAGGAGAGGTCATACACATGTCATGAGGATACACACAACCCTAAGCAATTGTTCCTTTTGGCCTGGAGGTAAACACCACATGGCATGGTTCAGTGGAGACAAAACTGGCTTCATTCTTCTGAAAAGAGGTTTGGCTTTCAAAAGTTACAGGGAGACTTTGATGTTGTCTATGCAGAACCAGTGTGGTTGTTTGTTCCCATCCAGGGGACTGAATCTCATAGGTGGTTTAGCAGCCTGCCACTGCCTGCAATCTAATGCCACCGGGGGTAAAGTAAATATAACTGTGCTCAGAATTGTTGCATGAAGAGGCATTTAGATGCCTGAATCCCTTTGTGGCTGTAGTCATGGGAGCAGAACTGTTTGAAACATTGCAAGAGGATCATAGTTGTGCAACAATCAGAGCACATGGCAACAGGGGGGATACCTGAAATCTCGTGAGACAGTCTGGTTTTGTACAAGTTCCAGTCCATGGATCCAGTCCACAGAAATATATGTGTAGCTTTGATTATGGGAGGATTCCCAATTAAATTAATGATGCTGCTCAGATTTTTAGAGTTAGGTATGTCCTTAAGTGCTTTGCTTTGGAGTAGGACATGAGACTTGATAAACCTTGGGCTATTTAAGTATATGGTCAAAATGCTCGAGGCTCACCCGCTACTAAATGGGAGACAACAATCAGTTTTAAACAATTCAGGATGAAAAATGTTTCTTGTGTGATTCCATCTCCTCTAAAACACTATGAACTGTTAACTACATTGGATAAGTTAGTTCCAAACTCCATTTAAAATTCTCCCTGCCCTATAGCTGCCTTTCACCTACTGTGCTCTAGCGTTTTCATATACCAATTACTTAGCCTGTCATTTACTGTTGAAGGGCTCAAGCCTGCTGCCACTGAAGTCAATGGAGGGTTCGCTATTGACCACAGTAAAAGGAGCAAGCCCCCAAAGCCTTTTATTCCTTCCCAAATAATCCTTCTTTATGAAGATAAAACTGACACACACTGAAATCTTGAACTTCCTTATCTTGATGATGATGCTATCAGAAGCAGATCTGCATAATGATGGGATAAATGCTGGCTGTGCTGAATACTAGCACACTTCTGTTTTTATAGATTTATTAGAGAAACACAGTGGGTGAAGTAATACCTTTTATTGGACCAATTTCTGTTGATGCAAGAAATCCTGAAACCAACACAGCTGCAACAGCACTGCCTAGTTACAGACTTCAGACAGTCAGATGTGAAGATGTATGTTGTCCTAGTTCTTAGGTGAAATCCTCAGTGTTAAGCAGGAGCTTGTGAAAAGAGCGTGTTTGTTGATAGAAGTGTGATCACATAAACATTTCACACTCTGGTTAGCCCACCACTGCAGTGCCAGCAGGATTAAATTCACTGACCAGTAGCTAATACTTGGTGTGCAACTTCATGCACTATGATAAACAGTGATGAAAGGTGGACAGGAATTTTCAAAATACAAGAAATCTAAAATTCGGTTGCTGCTAAATTAGAAAGCTTAATGCCGTATTAATTATCACTAATTTGAGTGGTGTATTGAAAACTGAGTAAAAATTACCAGCTATCACTTTAAGGGGAAGGGATTTCCTGGTCCTGCTTGCAGCATCAGCATCTTTGTAGGGAAGCTTGTAATCTAGGGTTTCAGCAACCAGTTTGCAAAGAGCCGGGCTACAGTAAGGTGGGTAGAGCTGTGACTCCCTGCCACAAGGAGCAGCCTGCTTTGTCTCCCTGCTTTTGGTTCTTGTGTGTTAGGATTCCAGGTTTTCAAAAATAATGCAATATTACAGCACAGCTTTTTAGAAAGTGCATTTTAAGGTTTTTGGTCAAACTTCTGTTTGTATGCCAGGAGTGTACAATTTAGCCATACAGTCTGAAACCTCCACCCCAAACTCAAGTGCCTCTTCCCAACTCATGGCTATAGCTATAAAGTCATCCCAGACAAGGCTGCAGCCCTGGCCCCTCATCAAAAAGCTTGGGAAGTTTCAAATAAAACTAAGTCAAAAGACCATCCCGACAGAATGGAAAAATGAAACATAGAGGCAAGAAGAAATCACAGGAACTGCTGTCAATATCAACTTATTTCTTACGGGATGATGCTTCGGGTGGCAGGAGGAAGGCACTGCTGTCACTACGTGAGACACCCACGGTGGCTGTACACTGCTCAGTCTTGTAGTGAGTTGCACACGGGGTTCTTTGAAGTCAATGTGCATCGAGATGTAAGTAGCTCTGGGTTATTTTGGTGTCCAACTTAAGTTGCAAATTTATCTCCTCAGGAGCATTGAAGTCACTGAGATTGCATCTTCTAGGTGCCTTCTGGGTTAGCTCAGGTCTCACAGGCGGCCATGACAACCATGTTCCTATCCCTCATAGTTATTTAGTGTGGTGAAAGTGTACGTGTGACAGGTGTACTTTCTTGTTCTATAAAGTTGGTGGTTATATGGTATAGCTAAGAGTTAAAAGTAAGTTAATTTGGACATGGTACTTAAGAAAATGGAGCATAATGCCTGAGTTCTGTAGGACCAATAAAACTTGTGCACTGCCAATGACTTCCTCCATCTACTCTTTACATCCCCTGTTAAGATGGCCATAACTTGTGACCCTATAGTTTGGTTTTGGCTTGGGGATAGAAGATGGAAGATTGTGATGGACTGACCTCTATGTCATTAGTGCACCTAAGGACAGAATGGTTTGCCTGTTACCTCATCCTCTTTAACATAGCTGATGAAACTGAAGCAGAACTAGTTGTGACAAAATACTGTGCAGCAAGCAAACCAGATGTAGCAGTAGCCTTTATCTCAATTATCTTTTGACTTTGACTAGTAGTATGGAGTCTATAATATGCTCTCTTCCCATATCTTATCCTCAGAGGCCACCTTTGTATACAGATGGCCTGTGCTAAATGAAGCATAAACAAAGACGGCCAGATAACTGGTGACAGGAATGTCAGGCTGCACTGGACACACTGAAGTCATGTCATAGCTAAGCAGGGGGCAAAACGGGTATTCTTGGCTTCCACCATGCATCTGTACATTTTATGACTTTGGAATTTGCATTCCCCTTTGGTACATCAGATCTTCAACCTTTGGTCGTCAGTTCATCTTTTATAATCGGGGCTGGGGGGAGCCAGCGGCAGGGCTGTTTCCTGTGAACCTGCTTCAGTCCCTGGAACTAAAGAACTCTGGAAGGATCACTAGCCGACCCAGAAGAGTGTTTAATCAATGACGATTAGCAGAGGCAGAACCGCCTGTCTAACCTGGAGATGAGCTAAATCAGAATAACATAGGTTTTGAGCATCCTGTATCTCCAGTCTCTGTTCACACAATGTTGGTGATGTGTATATAATTTTTGATGCGACTGCTTACACTACAGTATGCCCTCCTGGAAACAGATGCAGTGCTCTCTCAAACAGCCTACATTTCCTTAAAATATGTTCAGTCTGCATCTTACCAGGCTAGCCTCCAAGGTTACCGCAGCTGTTCTGAATGAATGTCCTGCCAGCCCCAGGTTACCTCACAGCCCTGCTGCTCTACATGCATGTTGTGGGAGACACCCCTTCTCTCTCGTCTTGCCTTGTGTTATCACACTGCAATACCTTCCCTCAGTACGTTCCAGTAAAACCACTCTTCCCCAGAGAGTCCTGCTCACCCCCTCTTCCCACCTCCACACTATGGTCTTATTACACTCCATGCTCATAGCCTCCTGACTGTTTTGGACCTGTCATGGGTATTTTTTTTCTGTCGGGACCAGTACAAAAGTGGGAATTGTTTGTAAAATCTGCACAAAGGAAGCCACGGGGGCTGGATTCCTCCTTTACCTTATCCAGCTTAATATAGCTGATCTATATGTCTATATACTGTACATTGTTATTGTCCTCTTACCCTGTTGTGTTACAGCAGACAGTGTCCTGGGAAAGGCTCTATTCTATCCTGATGGCCCAGCACTTTAACAAGGCAGGAAACCTCAGGGACACATGCCACCAGCACAATGCTAATGTTTTGCAACAGGTTGTCCAGGGTAGCGCATGCCCTGCCAGTTGATCTCAGCCCTCGGCACAGTGCTAGCACAATGCTTTCTCAGGACAGGTTTACAGTGCCTGCTATTTTTGGTGGCAATTGAACAGAGATACACAAGTTTCTTAAAGTAAGTTGTGTATCTCAGTTCGACTGTCCTATGCCCAGCATGTCCACTGCACTGAGACGAAGGGAGGCCCCTCCCTTCACCTCTGTGCTACTCCAATTGCCGGGGTGGTTTTAATAGGTCAGCTTCCTAATCGACTGGACGGGTCTTCAGAGAACTGCTCAACTGATCGGGAAGGTTGATCTGAGGGCAGTGATTCTGCCAGACAGTGAAGATGCCCTCAGTTAGACTCTGTTGGCCCGACTGCTTGTTTCCAATGGTGTCAAGCTGGAGTGGCCCCAGAGAAGACAATAGAGTTACACCCATGTACATTAAGGAAGAATCAGAGCCTGCTTTTCCCTCTTGATACATCTCTGGGCCTCTCTGCCTTCAGAACTGATAACAGAAACTGATGGGGTAGGTCCTACGGATTTCAGATGGTCAGCAAGGCCTAAGCGAGTGCTGAATTTATCCCATCGTGGTATTACGCAATTGTTTTAGAGAATTCTATTGGAAAGAATCACAAACACCTTAAAACACCAGAACAACTGAACTTTTGTAGGGTGAGTATCAGGCTCGCATAAGATTTGTCACATTGCCATGTCCTCTTTCCTCATCCAGCCTCCCTGTTTATCTGGGATAGAGGCCAATTCTGCTGACACCCATATCCATGTAAATCAGGACTAACTTCATAACAGCACTGTGAGACTAGTATCAAGCCCATTAAGTTTTGTGGAAACACTCTGTGTCCCAGCTGGTCTCCCTCTGTCAAATAAAAAGCTTGCTACTTTATCTCTCTCACTGCTAATCAAGGGGCCATTTTGCATTTAGGATGCATTTTAATTTACCTTAAAGACTTACTTGTATTCCTCATGCATCTCAGAAGAAACTATGTTATGAAAGCGATGGAGGAAATAACTGAGATGTGAAAACCCCTTTCTAGAAGAGGGCACTATGTTTAGAAGCTCACAAGCATTTCTTCCCATTACTTCCACATTAATTACATTTCAGATTGCTGTACTGTAGTTTCCATACAGCACAGAGTCCCTAACACATTAGACGTACCCTGAGCAAAGCAAAACCTGTCATATGCTTACTAAGTAAGAAGTTTCCCTAAATTCAAAGATGATTTCTCATTTCTTAAAAAAAAAAAAAAAAAAAAAAAATCGGGACTCTCCAAAAACATTTGAGGCTGAAAACAAAATACCCAGAGATTGTGAACTCTGTTCAGTATTTTTAGTAGCATCAACATCTACCGGAATTGATATCTCCCAGGGCAGATGGGTTTTTCCATAGAACATTGACAAATGTTTGCTCAGGCAAGATCAGTTTTGTTCCAAGTCTTTCCCACCTTCTGGTGAAACATAGTTTATTTGCCAGACAATAAATAAATAAATAATATAACTGTGTGAAACCTTGTCACTCAAGGGATCTCTTGTCCACATAAACTGCCTCCAGTTCTTTAGTTAGAATTATATGGTCTCATTACTTGGATTTTTTTTTTTTTTAAACTGCACTTCAGGTTAGAGTACTGAATAAGGACTCAGTCTGGGTTAAATTCCCAGCTTCTCCACGGGCTTCCTGTGTGACCAAGTCACTTAGGGCCAAATAGTTGATGGTTTTTGGTACCCACAATGAAGTTTGATATTTTCAAAAGACATTGGCTTTTACTGTCTTCATCTAAATTAAGTTGTTCTCAATTCAAACTGCTGGGCACTGACCAATTTTTAAAAATCTGACATTTAAGTTCTCTTTGCCTCAGACACAATCTGTAAAATTCTGGTACGAATACATATCTAGATTTTTCAAAAGTGACTAAGGTTGGCTGTTCATTTTTGGAGTGCCCAGTCTGAAGGGCCTTGGCTTTTTGGAGGGGAGGTTCCCAGTCCGTTCTTGAAAGCAGGCCCCTCAAAGGTCTTTCAAGTTCGATAGCTATAAAACACTGGCCACCAAAATCACTATTTGCTTTTAAAATTTTAAACCACTAACTTTTTCCCATCTCTATGTCTGTCTTGTCAACTTAGCTTACAAGATTTCCACAGCAAGAACTGGCTTTTACTAAGTGTGTGCATACTGCCTAGCACAGCCAATCCCCTTGGAGCAACTAACTTTGACTATTTACATAAATAACAATAATAACACTGGTGAGTTAATGCTGGTTCAGTTTACTAATGGAATCCTAAATCCTCAGGCATCTATGTGCAGAGAAGGGGATTTTGCAAAACCACAACCCTTCTCCTCCAAACTGGAAGGTGTTGTGGACTGCACATCCTTCGGCAGCACTGAAAGTGTTAAGGGAAGCCAGAGAGATCAATTAAAGCACCTGGTGGCAACTGCCAGGTGTGTCAGGGTAAATTAATATGAGACTCCAGCTGCCTGGTTAAGATAAAGGAAGGGTTTGGGGGAGAGGGTGGGAAGGGCAGGTTTTAGGAGCTTCAACATCTCTTGAGAAAGGGCCTACATGGTAGGACAGAACACTGAAAAGAGGTGAGTAAGCCTTATTAAAGGGAACAAACTAGGCCTCCATGAAGCTTGGCAAAGGGGCTTGTAGGGACAAGCAGAGGTAAGAAAAATAGCTCAGGGAAACATCAAATCTGAAGAACCTCGGGCTTGAAACCTGGATGAATCCCTCATCAGGTACTGAGGAAGATGGCATGAAAATCCCTGGCACAAGGGCTATTGAAAGTCTGGAGATAAGGGACGTATGAAACGCTCACCTGAGTTGGGGCCTGAAGACCTGATGTATGGTAATTGCACAGGCCAGGGACTCTTATCTGAAAAGGAGCAGGGCTGAATGCTACCTGGTCAGAGGTTGTGTTGTGAGAAGTAGATCGAGGTAGGACTGGGGTGACTGTCAGCAAGGGGCGTCAGAAGAAGAGGGCTGTTGTACCATACCCAACTGCAAGGGAGTGTGCTGGCTGGTGCGTTGCACTGTTAGAAGTGATAAATTAGATCATCAAACCTATTGCCTCCCCAGTAGCCTCCTGTTGGCTCTTCTATTGTGGGACATGTTGCTCTGGAGGCTTTAGAGTGAGGTTGTGCTTCCCAGGAATGGCAATAACTGGTACATGACCTCTGTGTCTATTTTATTCACATTGGGCCTGACCCTAAGCCAGGGTTCTCAAGCTCAAATCACCACAAGGGCCGCATGAGGACGAGTACGTTAGCCCAAGGGCTGTACCGCTGAAACCTTTTCATACAATGATATTGCAAATATTGATAGCAATAGTGTCGTTGTGGGCCACAAGAAATAATTTTAGGGAAAGCATGTGGCCCTTGGGCTGTGAGTGTGAAACCCCTGCCCTAAGCCCTTTGAAAAAGGCCCATTATATACCCCAAACTGGCAATTCCATTTTCAAAGGGTGTGTGTGTGTGTGTGAGAGAGAGAGAGAGAGAGAGAGAGAGAGAGAGAAATAAGCATGTATTTCATTGCCACTTTTACCATAATCCTATACGTTCCTACTGGGCTCCATATCCTTTATATTGTCTTTTGGAAAACAAGTGGCTTCTTCAGTTGTTTTCAGTGACACATGTTGGCTAGCCAGAATTTAAAAACTTTTTTTTTACATCATTTCAATGGAGAATACTGATGGCTTTTTTTAGGTATTGATTAAAATGTTCACAGTTCTGGAAAATTATGGGGACGTGTCAAACAATAGCTATTTATTGACAGAAGCTGAGATTCAGAAAACTGAACACAAATTGACAACACTATAATGTCAAAACATAGAAAGTAAATATCTTTAAATCAAACTCTTAAGTGCTGGAGTAGCACTGCCTTTCTGTAAATTTCAATTACTATTGATGGATTCTTTTTTCTGTTGATTTGTGTGTGTGTGGTGCAAAATCAATGTTTATTGACACTTAGCAATAAAAATCTAATCCTTCCAAACCTAGGTATGGCCCATACTGACTCCTTATGATCAATCACTGACACAGGCCAAATTAAAATCTTACACTCTTGCTCATGAGTTCGTTATCCAAATGCAAACAAATCATGCTACAAAGGCAGAACATCTTTATTATTAGGATCTAAATCCAGCTGACTAGTCTGTAAAGGAGCCATTTACTCAAAGCCAAACAGAACTGGAAACACTTGTTTTCTAAATCAAAAATTGTGTCAGTATTAATGGAAAATTCTCACCAATTCTTGTGCTTACTCGCCAAAAGATATCACAGATCTGTGGCTCCAATTCTCTGATGTAAATGGAAGATAGCTCTGTTGACTTCTAAGGAGTCTAGACCATTAACACCAGCAGAGAGTTAAATCCCATTTGGTTTGCATTAGTGAAATGGGATCAGAAGCCTTCAGCATTGGCAGAACCATTGGAGGGGGGAGAGGAGAGGGTGTGTGAATTATGCAATAAGTCAAGTTATTAAAAACCTCCTTTGTGAACAGAAAAACTAGAGAGAGGGAACTTATTACAGATGTTTTTCAGTCTCCATAATCTGCTTCCTAAGATGGGCTTTTTTAAAGATACCAGTTACCTGACTCTGATACCTGATTATCAAGCACTCTCACCATGTTCTGGCTGAAGTATTTTTGTACAATACTTATTACCACTGATCTACTAGTAACTTTGCCCGCTATGCTGTTATTCCACCCCGTGGTAACATTCTGAAGTTTCATGGGAGAAAATCCCCACTTGAAGTGGGATTTTTCTCCTACGAAAGCTCACGTGATAAATAAATCTGTTAGCCTTTAAGTGCCACAAGACTCCTTGCTTTTTTTGCTTTGCTAGACTAACACGGCTGCCCCTTTGGAACTTGGCAATTCTGAAGTTATATGTGAGGCACGTAGACTTTTAAAAATAAACAATCTTGTGACAGTTTTAAAGACTAACAAATTTACTTATCTCAACCGCTTTTGTGGGTGAGATCCTACTTCATCAGATGCTTCAAAATGGAAATCCAAAGTGCTGTCTTTGTGACACTGTCCTTCCAGGCAGGATAGGATTGCTTCCAGCCCTCTCCATCAATCTTTATTTCCTCAGGGTACCGTCTCTATGGTCCTTACTCAGTAAGCCTCTCCATGGCTGAAAGATCTGATTCATTAGACTCAAACCCACCCCCTACGCTAGGGATGGACCTAACCCATCTTGTCTTCTGTATAGACCGAGAAGAGTGAAGTCAGTTGCTAATGGAGAGCTCAGACCTCTCCTGCCCTTACAGACTAATATCAAAAACCCTTCTTTAAAGCAGCGATTTACAGTTGCTAGTGGGACCATGATTGCAATAGTTGCAATTCCCAACATTTTTTACAGAAAATGCCTAGATTAGTTTTCATCTGGGTCAAAAAAAAAAACTTTGCTTACACCAAAGCAAAGGAGGGAGGACTCTAACCTTTCCCCATTGATTGAAAAACTTGTTCTGCTGTGGGAGTGGGGGCAGGAAAAGTGAAACTTTTGCCCCCACCATGAAAGTTAATGAGGACTTTCATTGGAAAAAATGGGGGAGAAATGTGCAGAACTTTCCACAACATTTTGATTGCTTTCAAATGGTATTTTTAAAATGTACTTACCATTTTTGAACGAGGATCTCAAATGAGCAACTGCTTTATATGGAAAGCACCCAACTCCCTTTTACATGACCTGAAAAACCTAAGAAGGATTATGCCAGCAGCCAAAGAAGCCATTTCCCAAGTCTCCCAGCTAACGGTCTATCCAGCCTGCCTTTGCAAAAGAGGGATCAGAAATTAATAGTCCATGATTCCCCCTGTACTTCATGCTTTTTATTCACTACTGCCTGCAATATGATCTGTAATCAGAAGTTTGTTTTGAATGTCTAATAATATTCTCTGCAAACACACAGCCTGCATATTCCCCTTCCCAGCTATTACATGGAATGCATGGCCTGGCCCTCGGAAAGCTCCAAGATGGAGCCTCCCTATGGTGTTCTGTTAAATGTATGGGAGCATGTGGGGTTTTTTATGGCTTTTTTTTTATATAACATTCAGGGAATAAGTCATTGAGAGAACCAAGGCCAACCTTAGCAGAAACCCATAGGGGGCTCTCTTGTGATTACTGAAGAAGTAGAATATTTCTGTAAATCAGCATGTGGTGGGTGAGACTGTCCCTCTCACAGCAGTGCTGGACAGGGACCAGGGAACCCTCACCGCTGGCAGGGAGAGAGCTTGGCCCGCTGTGGTGCAGACCACAAGTATGTAGCCTTACACAGATGTTTGGCAAACCCTGATGCAAAATGATAGGTTGAGTTGAAGGGGTGGTCATATCTAGCCAGTGTTGCTAACCCATAAATAGTGTGGGACAAGCTTCTATCAATCAGAACAGTTTCAGGGGCTCCAGAGCATCCTGGACTGAAATTCCCCCAAAAGCTGTGTGTTGTGTGCTGCAGTCGTCTCAGCCATTGCTTGTAATTGTGTGCTGACAATAGAACCTGGATCTACACTCTCCCATCACTCACCAAACATGCATTAGTAAGTCCAAACGCATGCCAGAAGTGAAAGTTTATTCTGGAAATTGATCAGGCACTTATAATATCATCTATTTCTAATTCACAAACATTGTCATTTTCTAAGCTATGCTCTGAGTCTATGGAAAACTGTGTGACTTTTTTTTTTTTTTTTCCATGTGAGAGCAGACAGTTGCCTTAGTCTTTAAGTGCCACAGGACTCCTTGTTTTTACTGAACTGGACTAACATGGCTGCCCCTTTGGAACTTGATGCCAGCCATAGAAATTCACTCTCTCTTTACGTTGGGCCAGCATCGTCTTCTGCCGTTGCACTCTCAAGAGTATGCATATTCAGGAGCTAAAACTCCTACTCACTTGCTTCTTTGTTTCCTGCAAGAGAGAAGTCTGGTTTGAGTACTAAGAGCTAAAGCTGCTCATTGATGATTGTGATCCATAATGTGTTTCTCTGATAGGAAATGAAAACATACACCTGCATTTCATTGGTCTCTAGGTGCCTATTCTTTCTTTTTATTGATCATAGTAGCTAGTGCCATGCTTCCACACAAATTTTGGCTCATTCCCACACCACTTGCAGTTGTAGACCCATCCTTCCCCAGAAACAGGACTATGTAATTCTGCAGCAAGGTAAATACATTGTTGTGACACACCAAAATCATGTAATTTAAACAGCCTGGAACGCATGGGTAACCCTCCAGTCAGTTTCAAGAGGTCCTGAGTTAAATCCCAGAGGACACCCACTTATGTGACACCAACACATCAGGGACTGAACTGGGCATCCCCTGAGTTGAATGTACCTATTGCTACAAGATGAGTGGAAGTTTCCATAAATTACTGTGGCTGTAACATTTGGATCCTCTGTGGATCAGTCAGAGGGGAACCTGTAACCCTCAAGAGTAAGTTACATATGGGAGAAACAGTCGCAGAGACTTTAGGTGTTAACTGTGCAGTCAACACTGACATAACTAATTTAATAAAGAAACTTGCCAGGGGACTCTCTTCCTGTGCATGTCACCCAGTAGTGTCTTAGAAAGACTTGAATGCTAATAAGCCATGTGATGTGGTCTCTCAGTCAATGTACATCAAGAATATTATATTGGGGGTGGGGGCATTTAAAGAAGAAAATTTTCTGGTTTAGCCCCACCCAGTTTTATAATGTCTCTGATGCATATCTTGTAGGCAGCAGATTATCATCAAAATGATTCCAGTCAGAGAGTGACTTGGACAAAGAATACACTTACGTGTCAATAAACTCAGCATCTAAAAGGAACAATTTCAAAAGGGACAGCCGTGTTAGTCTAGTCCAGTAAAAAAACAAGGATTTGTGTGGCACTTTTAGTGTTAGTCTGTTAGTCTTAAAGTGCCACACAACTCCTTGTTGTTTTTTAAAAGGAACAAGCCCACTGCTTTTTCTAAGCTCTAACTATATATTAAGTTAAACAGAACTCATAAGAGTACTTGCAACTGGACTATCTAGTGACTCCTAATATTAGTATAATTTTAGACCATACTGTTGCAGTTGGACCCAAACAGATGAACTCCTATGTCTGTGTAGAGCCAATAGGGCTCCGTGTATACATCTAATTAAAGGATCAGGGACTCAATTCATTCTTGTTGGAATTAGGCATTTCATCTAATGCAGTGATTTATATCTACTTTACATTATGACCAGCTTTTTTGAGAACACCAGGCTGCAGAAGGGATAAAAGTATCCCTAACTTTGGATTTTAGACAAACACACCAAACAGTATTCTATACTTAATTTAAATTTAAATGGGTTGGCTTTCTTTTTCAAACTAAAGCAAAAGAAGCAATAATTCATGAAAAATGCATGTAGACAGGAAGAGACATGTGTAAATATGAATATATGTATATTCATATTTCTTTTAATAAGGACGGCAAACAAAACCCCTGGGGTCCTGAGCCAGAAAGCTTGAATCTTTCACACAAATCTTCAGCTTTAAAGTCTGATGCTTTAGGGAATGGTTGAGAAAAGGGAGCAGTTACATTTGATCCCTGATGTTCAAATGGCAGCAATTACAGATTCATGATCATGTCTAAAAAGAAAGCAGGCAAAGATAATGACAAATGATTCATCAGCAGCCCCAGAGCATTACAGAAATCTCAGCCTCCAACAAGTACAATTTTTTAATTATATCTTCAACTGGGGATGGCATGGAGTCTTCACTTTAGACAATTTTAGAATCCTAAAATAGCTTTGTGTTGTCATAATCATAAAAGATGGATTTGTTTTCCCTCTGAAACAATGAGACTTCATCTGGGTATTTTTAAAAAAATTCTGCTGTATCAACATTAGAGACTTTTACTTTAAAATCATCTAATTTCCCATCTTCTCAACTGAGTTAATTTAGCATTATTTAGTACTGTATGTATTTGTTTCCAAATAAAAATATTTGTAGATCTGATTTTTTTTTCTACAGATCTGCCTGATCCCAAGATAAAAAAAAGCAGTGGAGAAAAAGACAACTACAGTGGCACGGGGTTCTTTAGGCACATCCACGACATGAGAAACTTTGGCAGCCTGACTTAGTCTATTTCTAGACCACAAAGTAAGGTGTGTTTAACTCAGAATAACTGTCTTATTACGGCTAATTTGGGTTCAAACAGTAGTGAAAACATGGCAGCTCTGACTTTTAACATAGGGTAACAGCTTTAGTTCAAACTTGTCTCTGTTAACCCATGTTAAAAGTAGAGTTGATCTATCCTCTCAGCAATTTTAACCATAACTAGATAAGATGGGTTAGGTTTCCAGAGTTATGAAGACACCATAGCATAGATTTAGATTTACCCCTAGTAAATATGTGTTAGCGCCTCAGCTCAGACATAGTAGTTTTCATATACTATTTACAGACTCACCTCCTTGGATTCCCTTTTTGACTATAAGCATCTTTAAGGATAATGTGGTCTGGTGGATAGGACGTAGGCTTTGGAGTCAGTAGAACTGTCAGATGCCGCTCACCTTTGCTGTAACTGATCTATCTAAGGGCCATAAAGGCACTTTAAAAGGCCCAGGCGAGGCCCTATGGCATTCAGGATTATTTGTGGTTGGTTTCTGGCTTCAGAGTTAGGAGAATTTGCTCTTTGTTCACAGCCTGCACTGACCATGGCATTGTCAGGTGGCTACCCCAGGCACAGATGGGCAGTGATATCTCTGCCCCTTTACAGAACATTTTGAGTCGGTGGAAGAAAGTGAGTGACCTAACATAGAAAGACCTCAAGTAGTGGCCCCACAGAGGCTATGCAACATGTGCCAGGCATTCCTTTTTGAGTTAGCAAAGCACCATAGGGCTAGTACTTGTCCTTGTTTCCATTTGCTAAATCACATTAATAGATGCTGAACAGACAAAATCTCTTTCTAACGTCACTTTTCCATAATGGTAATTGCTGTAGATGCTATAAGGATGCACTCTGATCAGCTGCCAGAGAAGTAGTGACCCATGCAGGCATAACTAGAGGGAAATGTAGCCCATCTCTCTTACAATCTGATTCTTCATGCATCAGTATGAGAATCCCTTAGCTAAATTCTCACGTCCATAACTAAAAGACATGGCTGTGGATCAAGATCTTAAAATTCCTGAAAAGGAGGAGGGATGTTATAAATAATCCAAGTTCTCTGTAACAATGAGTCTTATCTATTTCTTCAGTGGTGGATTCAGTGGGGACATTAATATTGACCTCATAACAAAACTGACAGTCAGTTGGAAATATTAAATAGGACTGGGTTTTGGCATCGCGATTTCTCCGTAAAACGCCATCGTCTCATCCGGAGATGATACCTTTATAACTGAAATTCAGTTTCTCACCCAAATGCTTAGTCCTGTTTGAGCCATTTAATCAAGGTGAGGCTGCTGTGTGTGAATTATCCATTCCTTGCAAGCTGTGCAGAAGGTGAACTTTGACCCGTGCTCCCTCTCAGCCCCCGCAGAGTCCATTGCACGGCCAAGGAACAGAGCAGTCGGACTGAGGTGAGCGGTTGTTTATTGCTCCAAACGCTGATGAAAGGCTCCTGTCTGGCTGTAATTCAATCTCAGGTTTGCCAAAAGGAGCAGGCTTTTTTGAACACTGCTCAATAATAAAGCAAGGCTGGCTGGCAACAGTGCAACAGTAAAGAGGAGCATTCATTTCTCAATGTGTAGGTTCCCTTTTTAAAAAAAAAAGCACGCGGTGCTGCTGACATATGAATTGTAAAGCATTCTCCCTCTCCTGCATTGCCCCAGCCAGAACATAAAGCTCTCACCAGCTAACGCTTACGTCCAACTAAGCTGTAAACCTACAAGCGCTGTAAACTCTTATTTAATGAGACAAGCTTTAATATGTTCCCAATCACATCTTCCAAAGTGCTATCAAACTTCACTGCAGGCTGTCTGGAAACCCCCAGGGCTTCTCCAAGGCTTAGAGAAGCAGTCAGGGGTGGGACCAAAAAGACCAGGAGTTTGTCATGTTTACAGGCAACGATAGACAGAAAAACATCCCCTATGAGTGTGTGTACAGTTATATATATTCTGTGCTCTTTTAAATATGTGAAGTCCCTTAAAACCCATCTCTTTTCAGCCTATTAAAAGCACTCCAGGCTGACAGCCAACTTATCATTTATTATTTTTATTACAATAGTGTTTAGAGGCTCAGACTAAGATGAGGCTGTCATTGTGCTGGGAATTTCCAAAGGGATAGCAGTGTTAGTCTAGTCCAGCCAAAAAAACAAGGAGTTGGGTGGCACTTTAAGACTAACATTTATTTTTCGCATGAGCTTTCATGGGAGAAAATCCCTCTTTGTCAGATGCTTTGAAGATAAGTTCACCCATCTTCAAAGCATCTGACGAAGTGGGATTTTCTCCCACAAAAGCTCATGTGAAAAATAAATCCTTGTTTTTTTATTGTGCTGGGAGCTGTACAGATGCTCCCTGCCCTGAAGAGTCTTAGCACTAGAGCCATCAATGATTTGTTTAGGCACTAAAAGCACTAGGCTAGATATGATGTAGCGAGGTCTAGTACAATATGCTTAAACCTGCTTAATGGCTAGGCAAGCGCCTCTGGTCTATCAATCAGATAGCTGCCCTGAGCTATTGACCCAGACACCACATCCAGTCCGCGTTCAGGAAGAAAATCTCACAATGGTATCAGCAGGGCATAATCCATTTTTTTAAAGACATGTGTCTCCCCTGCCACCCTGTAACTTTGTTACTCTCACTGTTTAATGTCTTTATCCTCACAACACCCTGAGCAATAGGAAGATGCTCTCATTCCTACTTTACTGTTGGGGAAGAGAGTACTTGACTAGATGAAGAGTTGTGCCTGTTAAGGGGCAGAACCAGATTAACTGGCCCGGGGCCCTGGGCTGCCCCCAGCTGTATTCCCTCATTGCTGGAGAGGGGCCGGTGGCCAGATGGTGCTCCCGTCCTGGCCGTGCTCCCACCCTGGCCAGTCTGCTTGGCCCAGGGGCCAGCAGGCACGCAGCATGGTGGCTCTCAATGCAACCCACCAGGGCCATGGGTCCTGGAAAGCTGCACCGGAGCAGAGACCACAGCAACTGGTCCTGCTTCCTGGGTAGAGTTCACGGGTGCTGGCCTCCCTGCCCTGGTCCACTCCCAGCAGTTGACCAGCAGACCCGGAGAAGGATGGGACTGCATAGACCAACCTCTGGCTCCAGAGACACCCCCAGCACCAGCAGAGAAGGAACGGTCTCAATTCCTGCCCTGAGGCACCAAACAGGGGTGTTGGATTATAGCAGGAGTTTTAAGGGTTGCGGCCTGGGACCCCATTTTGGCCTAGAGCTTCCATCCCTTTAACCTCTGAGATAATCCAGCCCTGGTAATGGGGTACACATTGCCTGGTGTGACAGTGTGCTGTGGATTTACACCTCAGCTTGCTGCAAGTGAACTCTTTGAACAGACCAAACCCTGGCCCCTGACATACAGAGAGACTTAGGGTCTGCAAAAAAAAAAAAAAAAAAAACAAAAAAAAAACCAACAACAACAACAACCCTTGCAGAGAATCTGTGAGCCCCATCCTATGGGGCAACAAATGGCTGTGCAGACATTGCTGCTCAGACTGGGGCTCAGGCTCTGAGACCCAATCCTGTTGCCACATCTCAGAGCTAAAGCTCCAGTCCAAGTGGCAATGTCTTCACTGCTATCATAGCCCCATCCTGAGAGCCTGAGTGAGCTGACGAGGTTCTGACACTCACTGACATGGGGGCTTTTCTGCAGTGTAGACAGATCCCAAGTGGCTTGCTCGAGGTCGCATGGGAAGGCTGTTGCAGAGTGGGACGCTGCATCGAGCTCTCACGTTTAGCACTCTTCCCCATGTGACCAGGAAGGTGATCTGATGAAGGTTCAAAAGCGGTCTCTTGTTATGCTTCCTATTGTTTCAGTTTTAAAGCTAATCCTCTCTTCCGTCTTTTTGCTCGGCTAACACTTTTTTTTCTGAGCTTCTTCAGACTGTTATCTGAACTATTTCCCATCTCTGCTGGGTTTTGTTTAAAATTACGTTTAATTTTAAAACTGTCAACATTTTTTAAAAAATGATTAAACTGTCATTTTTCGGAAGGACTACTCCTATAAGAGCACTGTCATTGCTGCCCATTGGATCTTGAGAACTTCTCTGGATGCATGGACTGCAAGCCTTCTTAGTGGGGTCTACGGGACATGACCAGACCAAGGGTGAGACAACGTCATCCTCTGAATGACGGAGAAGGTGCTGTCAAAATCAAAATCAAGAAATGCCCTAGAAGTGCATTCTCATTGGCCTGAATCATTTTAAGCTCCCTTGCTGATGACTTACAGGAGCTCCACAGATCCAAAGGGGCAGCCGTGTTAGTCTAGTTCAGTAAAACAAACAAGGAATCCAGTGGCACTTTTAAAGACTAACAAATTTAGTTACTGCATGAGCTTTCATGGGAGAAAATCCCACTTCATCAGATGCTTTGAAGAACAAGCATCTTCAAAGCATCTGACAAAGTGAGATTTTTCTCCCACCAAAGCTCATGCAATAAATATATTTGTTAGTCTTTAAGTGCTATAGGAGCACAACAGTTATAACTCATGCTGCCGGCTTTTCTGAGGAACAGAACTAAATTGGATCATGGAATCACACAACAGGCATTAATTATCTGGCACAACATACATGGGACTAGGCCTTCTGCTGATATAAATCAGCAAAGCTGCTGTGAAGTGAGAGCTACACCGATTGACACCAGCTGGGGATGTGGCCTATTGAATAATGGGCCTGTAGGTCCTTTGCATGCCAAAGTCCAGTTGGGCTTAAAAATAGTTAAAGAAGGGAAAGCAAGAGGAGATGCAGTAAATACTGACACAACTACATGCCATATTATACACCAAACATATACATGCATTTTATACTCCCTGGTTTTGTTGCTCATATAAAAATGAAATACATTCTTTTTGTATTTCTAATTTAGAGCAGAACAGATGTTGGGCTCTTAAAAGTGAAATACTCATTAAAATGACTGTATTTCTAGTGATTTACTATAATAAGATGATTTCCCCTGCAGAGCTTTTACCTCAAGAATGCATTTAAAGACTAAGGACTTCATAATAAGTTCAGTATATCAAGAAATTCATATTTGCACTTTCAGTAGGGGGAAGATTTTGTTCCAGGCTCTGCACTGTGAACAAGAGCTCAGAATGGTCCTGAACTCCTCCAGGACAAGTTCCAAATGGTAGCCGTGTTCCTCTACTTCGGCAAAACAAACAAGGAGTCTGGTCTTATCTTTAAAGACTGACAAATTTATTTATTGAGCAATCGTTCATGGGAGAAAATCCCACTTTGTCAGATGCTTGAAGAATGCTTCAAGTGTCAGACAAAGTGAGATTTTCTTCCATGAAAGCCCATGAGATAAATAAACTTGTTAGTCTTTAAAAGTGCCACTGGATTCCTTGTTAGTTTGTCCATCTAGGATAGCAGGTGTGTCATCTATTCAGAGAGAGCAGATTCTCGGAGATCTGCCTATTTGGAATTTAGCTGCAGACAAGTGATTAAAAAAAAAATCCCTTATGGAAGAAGGGGCAGGAAATGTCTCGAGTTCCCCTCAAGTTCCTTCCTGTAAGTTGTCCCCTCTATTGGAGGGTTTTGGGGGACTGTGGAGGAGACAGAAGGAAGCCTTTCAACTCTTCAGATCCATGACAAAGGGTTTCCTTTCCCATTCAGCTCCTGGATAGTCCCTGCTTCCGTTTTATTCCACTGGGCCCCTGTATCTCTCTGCTCAGGAAAAGTCAACTAGAAGGAGTCAATGTGGGAATCCTGCCACTGACCATACTGGACTTTGGATCGGGCCTAGGATATGCTTGCAACAGGCTGCTGCCAATTTTGTTGGGATTTGTTTCTTCTTTTTCATGAGCACCAATTAAAATGAGCCATCAGTTGGCCTGTAACAGGTTTAAAAAACGGCAGAACTCAAGGGGAGGAATTGTAGCAGGCTTTGCTTTGCCACCCAGAAAGAAGGATCCATGTGGTAAATTGTTTGCTAAATTGAATCTTATTCTACTCCCCAGTAGAAGGAAAACAAGAGGAGCCACAATTACAACTTCACTCCCTGATTACCTGTCTCAGTGTGACAGCAGTAAGTGTCCTACAATTTGTCGCTGCCCAGCCAATTCATCTTTAAAATGAAACTGAATCTTAATTATAGCCATTAATAGTCTGCTTCAATCAAAAACCACCGTGTGTCATGCCAGACTGGCTGGGAGCTCCTGCCATTTCCTTTTGCTGCTTTAAGACACTCAGATGAGATCATTGTGTTTTTATTTATTTATGTATTTAATCAGCATGAGCTTTTTAAAGGCAGCCATTTAAATTCTGAATCATGCTTATCGCTCAGTGTTCAGCCAAGACAGCAGGGCAGCTGGACTTTGTCGGCACTGTGTGCGCATCTGTGGTTCCCTTTATGCATTCTGAACAACTTGGTTAGAGCTGGATTTGATTACAGCAAAACTGCCCAAGGTGGATTTTTATTAATTTTTTTTTCCTAGTTATTTAGAGAGCACTGACAGGCTTACAAGTCGGGATTATGTAAATATCAGTAACCAAAGAATACCCGTGACAGGAGTGAGCTTCTGTTTCAAGAGATATACAGCAATATAATCATCAGTCCTCTCTCTTTACCAGTGTTGCCATGATATAGAATGAGCACTATTACAGCATTGAGGCATGTCATTTCTCGTGGCTTGGTTAAATTGAATGATGTCTCTGAATATACAGTTAATAGGCCAGATATCTTTACCAAATATTAATATTCAAACAAAATAAGATAGGAATGTTGGGGTTTTTTGCAGAAATATTTTGCATAAAAAGTAACCAAATATCTAAGTATCTATTTATCCTCTCTGCACTTTTCTGGATATGAAATTGTCAGACTATTTCAGCAAATCAAAGCTGCTGTTTAGAGTCAAACCGTGTGGAACAACATATTAGAAGGTAGGGAGGTAGAGATAGGGGAAAGTCACTTCAAGCTTAAGGGAATGATATCAAATTTGCATATGAATTCTACTTCTGTAGCTTCTTTTTGAAGCTTTGTAACTAACTTGCTTAAGGACAGCAATTGACTTGTAGTTTGATCTGATCCTATGATTTACACTTCCCTGCATTTAATTTTCCTCCCATTCTGAAAGTTTTCCACCTTCAAGCATCTCATGAAGTGGGATTTCTCCCGTGAAAGCTCATGCATTAAATAAATGTGTTAGTCTTTAAAAGAGTCACAAGACTCCTTATTTGTTTTGCTGAACGAGCCTAGCACGGCTACCCCTCTGGAACTTTCCCGAGCACATTACATATGGGAATGTTTGTTTAAGAAAGTTGTTTGCAAGCATTCACACAAATTGGGGGCCAGTTCATTTTTGTTTTCTAATTGACCAGATGCCATCATTTCCTTTAAAATTAGCATTCTGTATAAAAGCTTTCCTAGAAAGCAGAGAAACCTAATGCCTGACTTGAAAGTACTGGGACCATGGGAGTGTGGGCCAATTCATTTGATCTCTAAATGGGTTTTAAATCTTTCTTCAGTGAATATTTGGCCAAGTGTATGTATCCTGTGGTGGTTCTTATCTTTAAAGCTCTCTGATTCATTATTTGAATTAAGACTTCAGTTAGGATGCAGATTGTTTACCATGGGTATCATTAGTGAGGGAAATGAATTTTGTTGATATTTAATTCTATACCAAATCCGTCAGATGGTCTTCGCTAAAAGATATACTACAATTTGTGGAGGCCATGGTTTCCTTTCTTAATCCATGTTAGCCTATTAGGGTTTACACTGCTACATTTCCCTTGCTCAGTGAAGACCCAGCCCCCTGTTTAGTGGCACTTCAGTGTTGGAGTCCACAAAAGCTAATGACAAAGAAATTTATTAGTCTTTAAGGTGCCACAGGACTGTTGTTGCTGTACACAGCCTACCATGGCTATCCCTCTAGAGATTTCTTGTTACTTCTTTAGCTTAAGTTTTCTTAATGATTTTGCTTCTCTTTGGCAAGATAGCTAGTTTCAGATAGTTTTGAAAAACTCTACAGCCTGGAGTAGCTGAAGTATAAACATTTTTAAAAATAAGCAATGAAAGTAACCACATTTCATTAGAGTGTGTAACAATCTTTTAGATGATGATTTTTAATTGGTGGCATAATGTGCTGCTCTTGAATCCCTTTACACTTTCAAGCCAATCTTTGGGAGTCATCCCAGCAAACATAAAGTATTACTTCCAATGAAGATCTGATCATGTAATGGTGCCAATGGCTGCATATCTTGTCTGCTTCATTACAGATTTAGATATTAACATTACACCTATTACAGTATATAGCTGATGGGGGGGGTGAATAACGTGTAATGGCTTCCCCAGGGGTGCAGTGCTATCTTCCAGTGGTCTGAGGGATTGACTTCTCTGTGACAACAATTCAACCTTGTGCCAGTCAAGAACTGGGAAGCATCTGAAGCTGCCTCCCAGGATAACTTCCCTTCCACAAAACCTTGAAGGCTATGTCTACACTAGCAAATTAGTCTGGATTAAGGAGGCTTAATCCAGACTAATTTGGTCCTTGTCTACACTAGGCTTTGCCTAGTTTGAACTAGTGCAATATAGCCGTGCTATTTCAAACTAAGTGGTTACTTCAAATTAGCTGTGTTTTTACTTCCAACTAGAAAGTTAGTTTGAACTAACAAGCCACAGTTAGTTCAAGGTAACCCAAAACTGCTTAGTTTGGACTAAGCAAGTCCAAACTAAACTTTCAGATGTAGACATGGCCTAAGTGTTTTAAGGAAGTCCTTAAAGGTTTTGTTTATGAATGGGTGCATGTACTGACCCCACTGTTATTAATAAACCAGAAGCTGTGCCCTTCAACAACGTACACTGTCTCCTCTTCTCCTTGAATTAATCTTCCATCTGAAAAGATATGCATTTAGCAAATATGATGCCTATTCCTCTTTTTTTCTTTTCCTGAAGCAAAAAATGTCTGCTGAAATAAATTACCTTTCATGCCCATATCTTCCTCCTCCTAAAAATGAATTTCTTGAAGTTGGATAATTTGAGAGTAGGTTTTTAAAATTCTGTCAGATTTTTTTTCCATCTTAATGGCATTATTTAGCCCTTTTGATATTCATGTGTGTTACTTGTAAAAGAAGAGTCACAAAAATAACCATTTATAGAAAAACTTGAAGTTAGAGTGGTGGTTTAGCTGCTTGAGGGAGTTAATCCTTGTACGACCAGTGTGTCTCTCTTCTTCTATTGTCTTAGCTTCACAATTGTATCTGAATATATTTGGGTCTCTGTTCTTAAACTTCCCAAGCTATTTCTTGTATTACTACCTCCCCAGTTCCCTCCCATTTCCTGCATCCCCTTTACTTTAAATCAGGGGTCTCAAACTCAAATTACCAAGAGGACTAGTAGAGGGCCACATGAAGATTAGTATGGTAACCCAAGGGCCACACCACTGAGACCTTTCCATACAATGATACTGCAAATATCGGTAGCAATCGTGTCATTGCGGGCTGCAGGAAACAGCTTTAGGGGCCGCGTGTTTGAGACCCCTGCTTTAAATCCTAAAACTAAAATAGCACCTAAATCTGTCCTCAAATCACTGTGCTTTGCTGAATCTTAAGATCCTGTGCTCTTCCCACAAACACTTGAGCTGCTTCTATTGCAATCTGAAGGAGTTATATCTTCATGCTTGAAACCTTGACCCTGCCCTTAGAGACAGGTCATTTGGATATACGGAGAAGCTCTAAAGCTACTCTCCATTCCTTCTCTATTTTCTCCAATGTCCTCTATTCCTCACCTGCACCACACAAACGCAGCCCACTCCCCTTTTCAGTTCTTACAGAGCTATGATCACCCCCAATTAAAATTAACTACTTGCCTGGTCTCCATTTAACATTAACATAGTTACTGCTCCACTATTCATTCTGGATGATTCCCAAGAAGCCCCTTCCGGATGATGTTAGGAGAGAGAATAGCATGCGGCTAGCTCAGAGTGTGTTGTGGGCATAAGGAGAAGGGATTGAAGAGGGTGAATAAGAGCTGCGTCAGAAGCAGTAGAAAGAACGTCAGGAAAGGGGCGTGAAATAAGTGAGTTTCATCAGGAACCAGATCAACTGAAGAAGAAAAGTCCCTGAAATAGCAAAGAGACAGTGAGGCCTTTCTGACATTGGTTAGCAACCTCCTTTCCTAAGGAAGGATCTCCTTTATAATTAGAGGTTATCTCCAGATGCAGTCTATCCCAAAACTTTGATGGGGTTGGCTCTGGCATTTTGGCTTGGGATCAGGGATTTTCTCTCAAGCTACAGCAAAGAACCATAGCATCAGCAAGCTTCAGCCAGCTTTAGCCTTGCCCTCTGCCCAACCACTATACACGGGCTTTCTGCATCTCTGTAGAAGAACAAAAGGTTCTGTCCCCACCTGCTTTTCCACACCCTTAAGTTATGCTGTGGAACAATAACATACAAATGACTTTGGTGGCCTCTGGTCACTCTGTGAGATTCCCTTTTACCGCTTCAACTCAACTGCTTCCATGGAGAGAGAAACAGGACTAATGTAACATCAGGCTTGGACAACAGTCATCTGCATATGTAAACCCTTCTGCCAAATGCACCAGTGTGACAAATGGGACTTCCTAGTTTCCTTTCCTATGTGAGAGCAATTTATAACTCCTGTACCAACACCTTAAAACCTAAGCACTGCTCAGACTTCAAAATTACAATAGCAGTAAATTTCCAGAGGGGTTGCTGTGGTAGTTTGTATACAGCACAAACAACGAAAGTCTTGTGGACCTTAAAGACTAGCAGATTTCTTCAGGCATAAGCTTTTGTGGGCTCCAACCCACTTCATCAGAGCACATGAAAGATTATGTGCAAAGAAATCTGTTAGTCTGTAAGGTGCCACAGGACTCTTGTAGTAGCGGTAAAGAACTTAAGGTGGTGACTGAGAGATTTACTATAAGGGATGCAGTGACAGCTGGAAAACAGCATGAGCTAATGGCAAGAGGAGCAGCTGGAGCCTGATTTTATGCTCATTTACATTCCCGCTGACTTTGCTGGAGTCATTCCTGAGCTTGCATCATTGTATCTAAAAGCAAAATCAGGGTGTGTACCACCCCCTCCCATCAGAGAGAGAGCCCTCAGTTTCCCCAGTGGCCAAAAAGGTCCCTCTCACCCACACAGCCTGCTCACTCACTGGCAAGAAGAGGGGGTTAAAAGCCCAGCTGCAGCCTTAGTAAAGGGTGGGATGAGAGGGGAAAGAGACTTGCTTCCAGGGCATTGCTGGTTGGTGAATCACAACACACCTGGAAGGGCTTTGGGACTACAAGACAGCTTTGTGGGAAACCCCACCATGCCAAGAGGGGCATTAGGTCTGCTTGGCAGCACAGCACTAGTGCAGGGTGAACCTGGCTACACCCAGAGAGGCTCCTGGGCTGTGCCACCACCCAGCAGGACATTTTAGGGACCTACATGGGGTGAGAGGTGAGCCAGAATACCCCTTGTGGGTGGACACAGTCTGTCACACAGACCCCTGGTATTTAAAGGACATGGCTATTTTTTTTAAATAAATTCAGTGGTGGCAATATAGGCCTGGTTCTGGGGAGGAAAAGTCTAAACTGAGGACAGCCTGAGAGTGTGGAGGGATTTGAATGAAACCTAGCTAGAAGCAAGCTTTCTATTTTCCAGATCCCTCCTGGGACCAGCTGGGCTGTCTCCAAGTGTAAATTAGAGCAACCTTGAAGCTGCTCTAAATTGAACCCAGCTACGTGTGGACCCAAGTGATTGTTCTACCAGCCAGGGTCCTATGGCCACAACCCTTCTCCCCAGCTGTGTTCCCTACACCAGTCACACTGAGGTCTGCTCATTTAGCAGACACTGGAATAGCACTTTGCAACCTGGGGCTTCTGGGCTCTCTGGCTGCCTTTCACTGTCACAACAGCCAGAGCAGAGGACAGCAATCCAGCCTTAATTCTGTAGCCAAGTTATCAGTACAGGAAATAGGTCACCTTTATGATAGTGAAGTGGCCTCAGTATCTGAGGCTTCCCTTCTACCTCCTATTCTGAGTAAAGGGCACTGCCTACTACAACCCAAATTGGGGAGGAAGCAACTGCAGTCAGGAAAACCCCTGAGATGGCAACCAGGAGGGTCCCACCCCTCCATGCAGCAGCGCCTCCCTTTTCCATGCACCCTGCTGTATATTGGAATATGTTTGGAGGAGGCAGTGAAAGCAGGCGATGCCAGGAGCTTCTGCTGCTAAGAAGTAAGGGTTAAAGTAAGCCAGAATGCCCCAAAACACAGTTCCAGTGGCCATAGTTCAGGGCCCTGAAAAATGGAAAAATCAGGCAGAATGCATGTTCTGGCCTGGCCTGGTCTGGCTTGGGAGCTGTGACCAGGCTGCGGGAGTTTTCGAATCTCCTGCCTTCAGCATGCTCAGATGCATGCTCAGGGTGGGAGCAGCCTGGCCAGGGACCATGAGAGATTACTGAGTCAAGTCCTCTGCATTCATGCCAGGACCAAGTATCATCTGGGGGGTGCACGGGGCAGCATGTGAAGCCAGGATTAGGGGTAGGGGGCTGTGTGTGAGACAAGGATGAAGGTAGGGGGTGGAGGGGGCAGCATGTGAGGCTGGGAGGGTAGTAGGAGTGTGGAGGGGGCAGTGTGAGAGGCCAGGATCAGGGCCAGGCAGAGGCAGAGCGTGAGGTGGAAATCGAGGTCAGGGAGACATGGGGGGTGGAGGGGGCAGCATGTGAGGCCAGGATTGGGGCCAGTATTTTTATGGAGCAATAACCATATTTTTATGGAGCGATAACTGATGTGTATGGTAGTAGGAAGTGGTTGCAAATGCCTATCTGAGCCGGGGCCTGCACATGCATGAAGGGGGCCTGGACAATAAGAGAAGGGGGCCCAGAAATTAGGAGGGCTCTGGGACCCATCAAATTATACAGCTAAGAAGGAAGGGAAGCTGAAGCCCATGTAACCCATCTCTTCACTAACAAGACCATCATCAGCAATCCTGCCACAGTCAGTGATGGGGAAGGAGAGGCCACTCCTACTCCCAGAGCACTGGCACAGCATGTCAAAGGCATTAACCTGGCCCTCTTGGTGGCAGAGGGTTTGCTTTCATGAACTTTTGTTTCTCTGCTACCTACTGGTGGGTGCAGCAGTCACCTGGCTCTACTCCCCTTCTTCTGTCCCTGCCCAGAAACTTGCTCATCCCCTTGTGGTTGTGCCACACACTGGGTGGACTTTGTTGAATTCTGGGAGGAGTGGGGAAGGTCTCCAGTATGGAGGTGTCTGTCTTTCCATATCCCTCCTCCCCAGTGACTGCACATGGATGTTGACTCTGCTCTCAATCAGGAGGCAGGGCAGGGCTATTCAATACCAAGCTGAGGGACTCAGCACTGCCTCCTGTGATTGGCGGAGGGAGAGGAAACCTTCGTTAGCGCTGCTCCCAAATCCATCAAGGGATAGGATTTGTCTCTGGGAAACAAGCATGGGGCCCATCCACACACCTGCAAGATCCTCAAGGATTTGCACAGAGTGTTGATTTTGAGGGTGATATAAACCACTTTACTAGCAGGGGAAAATAGTTTTCTTCCGTTGCTTGGGGAAAGAGTTCAGGAAGCAGAGGAAAGAAAGGTTGGTGAGTGGAGTGGGCCAACCCCGACAAGAAGGACCATGGAACTGAGGGACCAGTGAAGGATTTAGAAGATTCAGAAGTCCAGGGAAGTGGGTCCTTCTGGAGTGAGAGTCCCTGGCTTTCAGCATTCAAGGTTTAGGTGGCCTCTTGGTGATTTTTTTCTCCATTAAGTAGAGTGTTTTTTCTCCATTTCCAGTGTCTCAGGATGATCCTTTGGCATCAGGCCTCCTTGAATATAAGAAGTTGTTTCATCACAGGAGAAGCATGGCAGAAACCAAAGCAAAATCTCTTGTATCCCAGGAAAGACTGTATAACCTATTTAAAGGGAAATTTCTTGCATTTCAATGCACTGGAAATATTTCCCTAACTACTCAGTTTATATCGTGTAGCAAGAAGAAAGAAAAAATGTTTCTGGGCCATGCAGATGGCTAAAAATACCTTGTTTGGTTTATCTCTGCTCAGTTTTCAAACATGGGTCTGACTCAGCTCCCTACTGTTGATTAGTGTTTATATATTGTAGCTTACGGATGGCTCAAGGGGAAGAAAAATCCACCAAATAGATAAAATTGATCTGAGATTTCCCATGTCTGCCAGCATCTCCTGGGGATGGATGATATTCAATAACCTTGGCTTTTGCTGTTAGGTTCACTGCATTCATCTTATAACTTTATTTCCAAAAAGGGAAAATCCCTTCCTACTACCCTACAGCATGCCCCTAGTCAGATCCACTTTCTTACCACTGAGAAATTGTATTCTCATCTTTGTAAAACTAGGGGCTCTTTCATTAGCTTGTCTATTTCTGCCTACTGACAAATTACTCTGTATCTTGCACAGCCTTCTGTCTTCTAGACTTTCCACCACTCTGTATGTGAACCACCGCTTGATTTGAACAAGTGAGTGTTTTGACTGCCAGACTCCCCAGCCTCAGTAATTCTGAGTGGTTCTTTGCTCCCTGGGTTCCGCTTTCTTCTCTTAAAGTCAAACCTTAGCCATTTTCTTAGTCAGACATTAAGAAATACCACCGAAGCAGAATGCAAGTCTAATAGGTAGTGTGACTTAATGGATACAGCACTGGACTGGGGGCTCTATTTCTGACCAGCCTGGTGCTTTTTGGGCAAGTCACTTCATCGCCCTGTGCCTCCATTGTCCCCCTCTGTAAAATGGAGCTCACTATAAAGCATTTTTGAGATACACAGATGAAAAGTGCTATATAGGAGCTAGGTATTATGACTGCTGTAATAATCAGGCTCTGTGGTAGTGGATTCCAGGCAGAAGGCTTGTGTCATTCTAGTCCTCACCATCGGGACAATTTCCTGTCTCTGCCCATTCAAAATTCTAGCATCACGTTGCATTTCAAAGAACCAACATCACTGCTTGGGCTTTTTGTTCTGGTGCAGCCAATGTCTGTGCAAGTGTTACATTCTTCATTAGCAGGTATTTCTGCAACCCTGCAGTAGTGATTTAGGCCTGCTTTGGCAAAGCAGTTAAGCATGTGCTTAACATCAAGATATTCAATCAATCATATTGACCAATCCTATTGAATTGTTTAGTATTTTGCTGAATTGGGGCCCAAAGCTCATGTTTGTTTGTTATTAGATTATCCAGCATCTTAAAGTTGAGCACATTTTAAGACCTTCGCTGAATCAGGACTTGAATTTTACAGCCCTGGACTTGAAACAGGAGGATTGTTAAATCACTGCAGAGTTGGCACCTCAAGAGGTCTGAGTGCACCTGGGGCACAAACACACCCAGAAACGCTGGGAAATTCTCATCAAAGCCATAACCAGACCCAAGGGGGTCCTTAGAGGCAGGGTGCCAGGGGAGAAGGGCTGCTACAGAGACAAAGGGATGGCATCAGTATCACTGTTGTGGCTGCAAGGGATTCCCCCAGGGTGCAGGTTAGGTTATGCATCCTAATGGGGATGGGCAGAGGGAGAGAATGGGGCACTCACCCTGCCCCCATTGCAATAATAAGAGACGCTTTGAGGAGTTCTTCCTAGACATTTCCCCTTTCCCCAGGTTTTACCATGTCCAAAGCCAGGGCAGGAGAAAAGCTTGCTGTTCAGAGTGCCCCACTTCAAAGAACAGAATGATCTTTCACTGCAAGCATTTCCCAAAGCTCCAATTAACTCCTGTTTTAATTCCTCTTTTTTCTATTCATGTGTTACACTAATTGGGCTATGGGATGTACAGTTCATCGTCTAGAAATGTGCATAAAGCTCTACAGAACAAATCAGACACAGGGGCCGGCCCTCAAGATTTACAGTCAAAGCACAGCCCAAGAGGTAAAGAGCAATGACAGCAAATGATGAAAGCTTAAAGGAAAGAAGCTCTCCTTCGAATATGGCCTGGTTCTGCATGCTACTGCTATATCATCATACTAGATACTTTTTTTTTTTTCCTGTGAAATTGGCTACTCTCCCACGTGGCACTGAAGCAAAAATTCCCACAGGCCTACAGATCTAGAACTTACTTCCTGCAGAGTATAAATTTGGCCGGAATAGAAAGATCTGCAAGATGCCAGGCCTGTCCCAACTACAAATCCCAGCTAACTAGTTAAATTAAAACCTGCAGGTAACAGGAGAACAAAGTGTTTTTCTTTTCTCTTAATTGGAATAGTAACAAGCCCACTTACATGCTGCATGATGTACCTAACTGCCCTAGTAAGGTGTCACCTAAATGTTTATAAAATAATATTGGACAATGTGGGATTGACATGACTACACCTGCACTATACATATAAAATAACATATAGATATTTTCCTAAATCAAAGAATGGTTTGCATAAGGGAAAGATAAACTTTGCTACTTAAAAGGAAAGAATAAGCTAAATTTATCATTGAAAACTCAAATCCCACCCACATTTTAACCTTTCTTAAGAACCAAACAAGTTTAGCAATCCTTTTTTAATTTCCATGTTGGTATGGAGTGAAAGAGACAAATATATACCACCACCCTGTGGAACTCATTGCCACATGATAAACTGACACACACAGCAGGATTCAAAAGCAGGATCAGCTGCTTATATGGATAATAAAACTATCTAGAACTGCAATATGTGACTTTTCTTAAAGAAAGCTGAAAACTTTGAAGTGGATGTAAATTATCATGTGTCAGGGCAAAACCTAACTCTTAACTAATGGGAAATGACCGGAAAGCAGGATCTTCTATGATTGTTCATTTCACCTTTCTAGAAGGCTCTGATAGCAGCCACTGCCACGGCCCTTGAATACATGCTCAGTCCCAGTGAGCTCAGTCACATACTCATTGGGACTACCCACGTGTACGCAGTCACACAAGCAGAACTGAGGCTCTGGTTTGTCCATCAGTGGCTTTTCAGTAGATAGATGCAATAAATAGACATGATGCTTCTCCAAACGCAAAAGGATTCAGTGACCTTGTTTACATAGTCCTGATGCTAGTCACACCAAATACAATGGAAATAACACTTTGGATGAAGACCAGAAGACTTTTGCAATTAATATAAATGGAGGGACTTTGCACTCAAAAGTATTACCACTAAAAAATGACAGGACAAACCAAATATGACTGAGGCTTCATGTTGATGGCCTTCAGGAATCTGATGATGTCTTGTAACCTGTCATTCCTTTCATGTAAACTATTTCTTACAATCTGGCTCAAAACACAAAACAAATAACTTCTCCCTCATCTCTATTTATAGCTCTGTAATCCCTGCAAACTGATTTCAGCCATGTACTCCCTGTGCTAAATTTTTTGTACACATGCCAGGCTCGCTTTCATTGACAAATTCACTTTGTCATCAGAATTGTGTGCACACTCTTGATGAAATTCATATAATGGACAGAATGGTTTAGGTACCTGAATTTAGTCAAATAAATGATATTTGGTGGATTAGACTGAGAATTTCACCCTTTCCTATAGGAAATGAGTTTCTCTGATAATTTTTGTCAAAGTCAGAGACAGCCATTTTGTCAACCAGACACATTTATTTAATGAACAACTCTTAGAGCCTTAAAATTGCTACCTCCCATATAAACTCTATCCAGACACAAAGAAACAAGTGAAAATTCTATTTGGATCTGACAAACTCACCAAAGCAAGGAGATTCTGACTTAAAGATGAAAAGCTCCTCTGGGAGGTGTAGTCAGTGCCTGTCAGCGCCTGTTTTTGGTGCACCGCTCCTTTAAAAAGAGAGGGTCTTATTAGGGCTAGGTGAAAATTTCCCATGAAAACTAGTTTATGATTGAAAATTGGGATGTCATCAAAAAGTTAAAATTTTCCATGCTATGTGACTGATCTCCCTAAAAATGTTGGTGAAATGGAAGATGGGAGGCCAAGGGGCATATTTTTTTTAAATTTTGGCCAAAAATGCTGAGTTTTTGCTTTTACAACAAACCCCCCAAAATAAAACAATTTCAATTGCCCCCCCCTCCACTTTTGCTGAAATTTTCCATGGGGGGAAAAATTGAATTTTCCAGCCAGCACTAATCCCCACCTCCTTTTCTTGCTGCAGAAGCAGACAGCTTGCATGATGCCTGGTTCATGAAGATACACAAACTGCTCTCTCTCTCATAGAACATACTGCATTTTTTCTTGTTTTGTTGTTCTCTCAAAGTATTATAAACTTCAGATTTTCTTGATCTCTGTGCATGGGAGATGATAGTGAAATCCTGGCTGCCCTGAAGTTAATGGTAAAACTTCTGGTGATTTTAAGTAGGCCAGGATTTTACCTGTTGCATGCTTCAGCAACAGCTGATTGATGTGCCTGATGACAAACGAATATGAGAAATGATCTGTAATGATCCCTGCTGCTTAAATCTGTTTGCTATAGATAATGACACATAAGACATTTAATGCCTTGATGCTGATGAAAATTAGTAATAAAGAAAACCATCCCCTGGTAATGCAGATCTGTTACAGTCTCCAGCGTGTTCCCTGGTTAGCAATGAGCCTCTGCAACTTTTCTTTTGAGATTATTCAATGCTTAGATAGAAATGACTGCTGGGAATTTTACTGATAATATTCAGTTTACATCTTCCTTTTCTCACCTTCCTTCCCTTATTTCTAGTTATATCATTAAAGGCTGCACTAAGCATTTCCTCTTCTCCCCCTGTCCCTTCTTGAGAACATGCAGATACTTGTAGAATATTCTTTATGCCCCTTTGGGACCTGTTCTTAAGTCTATTGAACTTAATAAAAAAGACTCCTGGTGACTTCAAAAGCCTATGGCTCAAGTCATAAATCAGTGTTAGCTTAAATGTATGTTCATCACATAACTCAAATATACCAAGCTCCAGATAAGCCAAATTCCCAATAAAGTAATGTGCAGTTATATCCTCTGGGCCTGTAATTAGTCACCATTCTATCTATTCTTCATTCTAGGGCTCCCTTGCCTGAATTTCAGGCAGCTTCTACAAAGCAGAGTAGCCTTGAACAAGGCAACTGACAGTCCTAAGTGTAAAAAAAGCCCCCAGACCAGCAGGCTTTGAAAACTGCTTCAAGGTAGGCTGATGTGGTGCAGACTTTGAAGACTGCTGAACTGGCCTTTTAATCTTTTTGGCTGCACATCTGTGAATGTGAATCAGTTTATCAATGTGTTCCTGGCATCTGGGATATCCCGGTCCCTAGCCTCAACCACACTGTGGCCATTAGACTTAGAGAAGACACATACTGATATCTTCAAAAGCAAACATGACAACAGGCCAGGCCAGTTAGGATACCGTGGTTCCCAGCCTGTGGCCGGGAGCAAAAGTGGCCTGCAGAGGCTTTAAAGTGGCCCACAGCTCTCCTGCAACAGGGAGTTGCTGCCTAAGGACCATTGTGGAGCACATTTCTGAAGGACTAAAAGACTGGTGCAGGCTCTTTCCTGCAGTCAAAGGAATGGGCGATCAATGCTCCCCTTGGCGTTAGCAGGGAGCACAGCAAAATATTCCACCTATGTCCATAGATGCTGGGGTCCCTGCTAAAACCAGAGGGAGGGGAGCACTGATCTTCCATCCCCCTGGCCCTGCTCCTGGCTCCCCCCCACCAGGAGGCTACACCCATTGCAGCTCTCAAAACACTTGGTTATTGAAGGAATTTTAAAATCATAAGGTTAGAAGGGACCTCATGAGGTCGCCTAGTCCAACTCCCTGCCAAGAAAGCAGGACCACTCTCACTAAATTATTCCAGCCAGGGTTTTGTTTAACCGAGCCTTAAATATCTCCAGAGATGGAGATTCCACCATTTCCCTAGATAGCCCATTCCAATGCTTCACCACCTTCCTAGTAAGAAAATTTTTCCTAATATTCAACCTCGATCTCCCCAGCTGTAACTTTGAAAGTATTGGTCCTTGTTCGGTCTTCTGTTACCACCGAGAACAGCAAAGTTCTGTCCTCCTTGGAGCATCCCTTCAAGTAGTTGAAGGTTGCTATCAAATCCCCCTGCCCCCCACCGATCTTCTCTTCTGCAGGCTAAATAAGCCTAGTTCCTTCAGTCTCTCTTTGTAAGTCTTGTGCTCCAGCCCTTTGGTCATTTCTGTTGCCCTCTGCTGGACTCTTTCTAATTTGTCCATGTCCTTTTTGCAGTGGGGAGCCCAAAACTGGACACAGTATTCCAGATGTGGCCTCACCAATGACAAACAGAGGGGAAAGATCACATCCTTCGATCTGCTGGCAACACTTCTTCTGATGGTGATTCAGCCCACTATGGTATTGGCCTTTCTGGCAGCAAGAGCACACAGTTGACTCATACCCAACTTCCCATCCACCATAACCCCCAGGTCCTTTTCTACAACACTGCTGCTTAGCTGATCACTCCCCAGCCTGTAGCAGTACATGGGGTTTTTCCATCCCAAGTGCAGGACTTTGCACTTGTCCTTGTTGAACCTCATGAGATTTCTATTGGCCCACTGCTCCAATTTGTCTAGGTCTCTCTGAATCCTGTCCCCACCCTCCAGCATATCTACTGTTCTCCCCAGCTTGGTGTCATCCGCAAACTTACTGAGTGTGCAGTCTATTCCATCACCCAGATCATTAACGAAAATGTTAAAAAAACCTGCCCCCGTACCGACCCCTGGGGCACACCGCTCATTACTGGTTGCCAGCTAGACATGGACCCATTATCTTCTGGGTTGCCAACCCCTGCCGTACAGCTTCTCTCCACTACAACTTTTCCAGGTGCAGCCCAGAACTGTGAAGGCCAAGAAACCTCCTTTGCCTTCCCTCACCCAAACCTGTGGCTATGTCTGTGCTTAAATTGTTAAATTGATTTAACTTAAATTGAACTAATAATCATTAAATCAATTTAAGTTAAATCGATTTAACATATCCATGCTAGAAACCCAAATCAAACTAGCATGTCCATGCACAAGACTTGCTAGTTCGATTTCGAAGAGGGGCACCGTGGGAGGTGTGGCATGATGGCCCCCCAAGAAAGGCCAGGGCCCCACCCAATATATAGAAAGAGGAGAGCACCCTGGGAGGAATAAGGTCAAAAAGTGTTTAATCGAAATAACAGTTAAATCAAAATAACGTCACTACGCAGTGTTATTCCAATATAACAGTTTCAATACAATATTCATTTTGATATAAAACCAGGTTTTATTATTTCTAAATGACCATTCCTTATTTCAAAATTAGGGGGCTCCTTGTTTTGAAATAAGGAAAGCTAATGTAGACATGCACTACTTTAAATCAAAATAATGATGATTAATTCAATTTAAAATGTTTTCTAAAGCACACCACACACTCGCCTGCTAGCTTGTAACAAAATGTACCGAAATACGTAATAATATTCCAAAAATGTGACTAGCTAGGAAACCTACCATGGCATTATCTCCATATGGGTATATGAGCTAAGGGCAGTTTTAAAAAAACTTATTAAAACATCTAGTATTTGCTGTGTTTGTTTGCCTGCTGGACAAGTAGTGGCTTAGAGCTGATTCCACAACATCCATTGCACTGATCTTCATTCAAACAGGAGCTTCTTTAATCTTAGATAGAGTGTGATGACTTAGTGGGGTGGCAGGGAATTGATAAGGAAAACCACATCATCACCATGAGGATGCAAAGATCTCCCAACCAGAATCTCTCCAATTTCCCTGAATCTCCTGAGCTCACCATTGGCACTTTCTCCAGAGCCTGAAATGAAAACATGTAACACTTAATCATTAACAAAATGGAGGCAGACAGGACACAGTGACATCTGTGTATCTTGGAAGATGCAATTCACATTGTTGTGTTCTTATAAGGGAGACAGTTAAAGCTTAGGAATCTATATTAACTTTGGGGTTACTCAGTACAATGCATTTGGGTCTCACGGGGAAATGAAAAAAGCATTAATTGACATGCAGATGTATTGAGGATACATATGGTGTCAGCATAAGATAAATGAAATACGCAATGGTGAGAACAGATGTATGCTGGAAGGACAACATGATAAATGTGCATCTTTGATATCTCTAAGAAAACATCTGATATGCGTTTGGTAAGTGCAGTGCTGTTGAAATGGAGAATTGATTGATTTAATTAGCGCTCATTAATGACAGTGGATATAGTTCAGCAACAAGGAAGGGAAAGTCTTACTAAATCTTTTCAAGTTAATTGCTTGATGATCTGCATTCTGGGATGAATATTTGACATAAGTACAAATTAGGTAGAGTGTTATTTTGAAATATTGGTATCTACAATCATTTAATGGGTACACAATTTCCTAAGGGACAGCAATGCAGTGGCACATCTATACCTGCTAGGCCAAGAAGCCGTCTTCATTTGTTTCTGTTACCAGTGTCCTTGAAATCTTAATGTAGTTTTAAACCCTGTGGTGGTGTTTTGGCTGTAACACACAACCACCTCTTGTGCTCAAGACTATAGGTGACCTTGTGCCTTAAAATATTTATTATCTAATGTTTATACGTTATTTCCTTGCTCTCCATGGACTATTCAAGTTGAAAGAGCTGGTTCGGATAAAATTAGAAGTGGTCCCTCCCCCCCAACCCCAAATTTGAACCACACAGGAACTTTCTTGAGGTTCCAAACAATCTAGGTAACTTTTTATTCAGAAATAATTTCTCATTTTTATGCAGTTCTGCACTGCTTGGTTTCAGCCAAACACAAAGTGCTGAAATATCAGGAGAAAAGTAGTTCTCAAGGTATTTTTAGCTCAGGTTTGCAGAGTCAGTAAGTTCAGACATCTATAATGTATGGAAGCACTTGCCAACACTTACAGGCAGTGGGTGTTGTGATTCCTATAGTTAAGCTTGCCCAACACTTCCCCACTATGACATCCTGCTTTCTGTTGCTTGCAGCTTTGCCAAACTGTAACCGTTCAGGATGAAATCTTCTATGCTGAGTATCAGCATCTGGCTGAATTGTTTTGGAAAATTTCTGCTAAACTGGCTCAGCTGTTTCCCAGGATGAGGTAAGGGAGAAATACCACGTTTTGCCCCTGTTAACAAAGTGATTAAATTTTGTCTTGATTTGCTGAGGCAGTGAGGAGGAGGAAGCAGCCTGGCAGAGAATGCAGGCGGTAAGGAAATGTGGAGAAGCTGCAAGAGTAAGGAGTTCTGGAGGTAGAAACCAAGGTGGGAATTAGTAGCAGGGACTGTGGAGGGAGGTGTGTCAGTGCAGATTCGGGTGGGAGCACAGGACAGCAACAGAAGGTGGCAGCAGCAGCAAGGCTGAGGGTAAAAGATGACAGACCAGGGGAGGGGGAGAAAAATGAGCACAAGTATCTGTATCCACTAAAGTGCACTGCCCTCCAGAACCTACAATTGAACCCAGAATGGATCCTGGGTCTCACTGTTCCTCTGCTGTCTGCAAACATTTGTGACACCCGTTGGCAAAGTATGTCTCATCGCCCTCTAGTGCTCAGGCCACCAGAACAAGAGGGCTGCTCTGTGAGGGTTGGAGGGAGTCTTAGATCCCCCCTATCTCTCTCTGAGGGGCTAGGCTGGGCTGGGTGTTTAGTGCAGACATTTTATTAACAGGAAATGTAATAACGTGTTCAAACAGCATGAACTGTTTGTGCCTGTTCAAAAAGAGTTGTCTTGTATATGCTGAAATGGATCAACAGTGTGGCGATGAACTGTTCTTTTGCCATCACACGTGATCAGCTTGGTGCCACCTCTCCCCCACCACCCAGAACTGTGCAGCAGAGACCAGCACCCGGGTGATGCCTTCCTCCCCTTTCTCCACCAACACCATGTAGTGTTGGGGGAAACCTGCAGAGGTCAACCAGTGAAGACTCCAGCAAGTAGTGGCAGAAGCAGCCGCAGCAGGAACATCTGGACGTTCCCAGCACTTTCCACACGCTTCCACCATTTTAGCAGTTGCCCAAAGGTTTATGGGGAGCGCAGCTAAGGGCAATAGCCTGGTGGAGAGGAATCTGTTTGCAAGATGACCACCCTGCCACCCCATGGCAGCTGATCTCGTGCATTTATTTGTGTCACTAACTCAGTGCACAAAAGGTTCTTATTTCAACAGCTACTACAAGGTCATTCTCACTCAACGATCGGGTCCAGGGACTTTGCAGTTTCCTAGTCCCTGCAGGAGTCAATTGATGTTGGGCACACAGAGAGAAGATCGTCTCCCTCTAGCCTCCCTCACTTTTGGTAAGCCTGAGGACAAAAATAGGACTCCGTTATCTGTCATATACCCCAGCTCCACCAGCCCCTCAAGGGGACCAGAGGAAAACCCTTTACTTTAAAGCCTTTATTATCCCCTTTCCTTAGTGGTGGAAGAACCTGGACTTGCTGATTTTCAGGGTACTCTGCATAGATCTAGCAATTTACAGGCCTGCCTGATTTCTCCTCTGCCAGCAGGAGGAAAGGAGAAAGCAGCTCCTGGTTTGATTTCTTTCTGTCAGCTTGAGTTTGCAGGTCATGAACCAGTATACCAAGTACCTGTGGTGACTTCACTGGTATCTGCTATATCCTCGACTGAGCAGAGCTTCATTCTGAGCAGAGATCTAGGCTCTCATCATTGGGCCCGCACAAGGGAAGCCTCCTGGATTACATGGAAGACAGTGTGCTTTAGTGTAGCGGATTTGCATCAGTCAGATTGAGGAGGCAAAATATATCGTGAGCATAACCTAGGCTAGCGTACAGGGCCTCCAAAACAATCTAGTCCGGTGCCTGCTACATGAGGAAGTGCAGAAAGGCAAAGAGAATGTTTTACAAGAGAGTCTTGATCAAAAAGCATTTGTATTTATTGTGTACACAGCAATGTCCTCACAGTGCTGCTAACTCTGCAGAGAGAGATGCCTTCTTTTCACGGCCATATAATTACATTAAAAGAACCCACTTTAAAGGAACATTAAGGTTGTGAACTGAAGCACTCAAAACGTAGGAAATAACAGAACTAAAGTAGCCTGTGGCTTTTTAATTTGGCTCCCTGTGCACAGGCATTATGATACAGTCTTTAATTACAAACTCATATATTGTTTTTCCTGAATGAGATTCCTGCCTTGTTCTAGGAGTTAATTGTCACAACATCCCTCTGAAGTTGGCAGGATTATCTGCATTTTTCAGGGGGAACTGAGACAGAAGAATTAACCTAAAACTGTGAAAAGTTTCTGCTAATTTGGGACATCCAATGAGAGAAGCCTAGGGGCTATTTTCTTTTTCCAGAAAACAGCATTTTTATAGCACTTATATTAGAGCAGAGCTCTGAGTGTCCCACCTCTCTTCAAATCTGACCCCAGGTGATTCAAATAAACCACCCAGAAAATGAGGCTCCTAATTAGTGACCACCTGTAACTAATTAGCCTTAAGTAGCTGCCCCCATAGTCTCCCACAGGCACTCCAGTGCAAAACCAGGAGTGGAGTCTAGGTTACCAGAGCAGGATTAAACTGGATGAAGCGGCTGGCTGGGGTTCTGCAGAAAAACACAGTGAGTGATCATGTTGTTAAAGACTGTCTCATAATGCCTGCAAGGAAAGGTCTGAATTAGGGTTGCACAGTTATAATTGTAGAACTTCCTAACTTTTGAGTGCTTGGCCTTGCAACCTGAATGATTTCTTTAACCTGGAGTTTGCAATGTAATTTATAGAGATATAGCTGGTACAGAACCTGATCCTGCAGAGTGAGCAGTTCAGCTTTCCATTACAAGGTAACTGAACCTTGCACCAGCAGAGTATGTTAACTTCTTGTAGAGGTTGTGAATTTTGTTATGTCAGGAGGGCTAAATTCTAGCTTTGTTGCTGCTGGGTGCCTGCAGGGGAGGGTGGGGACAGAGTTTGGGGACTGTAGTGTGAGTAAGAGACCTCAGAGCAGGGTGTCTCATCTTGTTTTCTGTGAAGCCCCTGACAACATACTAGAAAAACTCCAGGACCCAGTGTGTGTGTGGTGGTGGGGGGTGCAATCAGGGCTCCTGGTTGCAGCCCCCGGGTGTGGAGCGAGGCCCTTAGGGCTGCAGCCCCAATGGGGCTTGAAGTGTTAGCTGCAGAGGGTGGGGAGAAACTGAGGCTTGGAGTGGGGGCTTGAGATTTTTGTCACATGGGGCATCAGGGCTCCTACACAACAGGGTGCTGGGGCTCTGGGTTAGGTGGAACTTGGGGTGAGCTTTAGACCTGCAGCTTTGCTCCTGGGGTGCCAGGTCTTGGGCCTTTAGCCCTACTGGGATTGCTAAAGCTTAGGGCTCCTTGTGGCTCTGCTAATGATTTCAGCCCTGTGGGAAGGGGAACCAGGGATTGGGGCTTCAGCCCCACAGCTCTTCCCAGTTTCCACCCCACAGGGACACAAGGTATCGGCTATAAGGTGCATACCCCTATGATTCGGGGAGCTACAGATCTCTGATGAAGAACTGCTGCCTTAGGATGCTCCTTGCTGCTGACAAAGGAGCAGCAGCTACTACTCCCTGCACCTGGAGATGCAAAGGAAATATGGAGACCTGGTCACAGTGCTTACTTGGTCAGTCCACATCATCATCTCCCTCCCCCCATCCCCTGTCACATCTGTGCAGAACAAGGCAAAATGTGCTTTCCGTTTCAGCTAGATACTTCAGCACAATCCATTACTGTATGCGTGTGAGCAGCAAAAATGAGATAACTGAGACTGCTCATGATCAGAGTTCAACACCTGGTCAAGCGCTTGTTTGAGTGGGGGCTGTAGTCCACAGTGACTTACTAGAAGCACATGTTTTATCCCATTTGAAATCCCTGCAGTCTTGTCTATAACTAAGGACCTAGAAGCTGCTTAATGCGCACGTGCTTGGTGTACACTCTGAAGCATCTATGATGAGACTCCACCTGTGTTCGCTATTTGGGTGTAAAAAATGGCTTGGGTGTGTACAGAAAAGTTTTTCTTTCCTCCTTTAAAAAAAACAAGAATAGTGAATAGAACAGTTTGGGCTGCTGAGGAGCCAGTATTACAGATACATTTAATTTTATGTTTTCAGGCCCTGCTTCCACTTTCACTGCCGTCAGTTAGGTTGCTGCCCAATGCATTGTCTTCACTGAGGAGACTAATTTAAGGCTGGTCTGCCACTGAAAACTGCAGCTGTTGCATTGTGCTGTATAGACACTACCTACACGAAGAGGAGTGTCTTTCACTGCCGCAGATAATCCACCTCCTCAAGAGGCAGTAGCTGGCTCGGTGGAGTAATTCGTCCAGTTGACCTAGCACCATCTACCTCTGGGGTTAGGCTGGCTTAACTACATTGTCCAGAGGTGCGGATCTTTCTCATCACTGAGCAACACAGAGGGGTCAGCCAAATTGTTGGTGTAGACCATGCCTTAGGCTCTCCATCTAACCTGCTTTTAACTTTTAGTTATGGTCTGTCTTAATTTCTGCTGGAATAGGTGTGTTGGTTCAGAGTGTGCATGTGTGTGTTGGGGGGAAGGTCACTCCACCTCCAGTAAACATAGCTATACTAGTAAAAGTCCTAGTGTGGATACAGTTGTACAGAAAGTGCTTTTTGCCGGGTTAGCTTATTCTGTGTGAATCACTGGCGTAAACTGCCTGCCAGTTGGAAGGTCTGTTGCCTAGCACTGCTCACACCCTGTTTGCTATAGCAGAACAGACCATCATGCCCATCTTTGCTGATGCTCCCAGAACTCATAACTGGACACAACCACTCCTTAAATGGAAGAAACCAGTGAAAGCTCCTTTGTGAGGTCAGGATGCAGTCCTGGCTTTTAAATGTATCAGCAATGCGTTGCTGTTGTCTGTGGCTGGCTGGCTGGCTGTCCTTGTATTTCATAACTGGATCAAGCCTGAGGATTTTGTAGGCTGTATTTCAAGTGAGAGATTAACTTCCATATAAATAACATCATCCTCTGAAACAGAATTGTAATATTACTAACGCCACTTCTGTAGCAGACGTGCAAAGAGCAGGAAGCTTTGTTTGCCAGGGAATGGAGTTGCCATTTCTCGGGTGAGGAAAAATAAGCTTTGGACTGTTTCCTTCCTTGTGAGATGGCATCAGGGCCCTGCCCTTCATTTGCAAATGAAAAATTACACTTTCCTGTCAGCCCGGGACAGCACTGCCCAAGCGTATGTTGCCGTGACTCAGGTGGAGAACTATCAATCCAGCTCCCATGACAGGGGAAGCTTTTCTGACTGCTCTTTATACAGTGAGGGAAAAATGCCCGAGTGCTGGCTCATCAGCTCGTGAACTCACCACTGTGTAGTTGAGTCCTTCTATGCTCATGGGCTGGCAGGAATAGGGGATGCAAGAGGGCACAAATGGGCTCATCCACCAAAGAGAAGGGAGCAGCTCGCAGGGCCTCTCAGCCCAAAGCAGAGGGAGGTATGCTTAGCCTTCCTTGTCTGCTCTCCCTGAGGGATGCAGGATTAGTGGAAGTGTGGGTGAAGTAAGTGAGCATATAAGATGAGGGCGAGAGGGAGTCTCCAGAAGAGGCTGGTGGACTCCTGAGAAACATTTCAATGTTGTGGAATCACAATTTTCCAATGGAAAAATATTCTGCTGGGAAAATTTTAACCACAGGTAGTAAGCATCAAGTTCTCTTTATCTAGAGGACCAATAAGACCTTGATCCCGAAGGCATCCCTGAAAGCATAGACAAAGATCTGTTGAGGTGGGGCCTAGTCAAGGGAAAAGTAAAGGCAGGGTGAGTGGTGTGTGGAGACCTACTAAATATTAGAGCTTTTCTTCAGAGATGAAAGTCAGTAACATTCATGGCTATTAAGCCTTTGCTCTTTAGCTGAACCTGCAGCAGTTTGTGGTGTTGGCTCTGGAGGTCCTGACCGAGAGCCCATCACTTGGGTCAGATTCTAGACTGCTGTGAGCTGCGCTGATTTATAGCAGCTTGAGATCCTGCACCTTCACCCCAGTATTCAGAGGCAGCACCCTAAATGGGGCAGACCAGTCTTGTTTGTATGCTCACAATTGCCTTTTGATGCAGGAGCAAATTTTGGTGCCTTTTTACCTATTTCAGTGCACAAACGTACACAATCTGGCAGCCACTTCTGAAAATTGGATTCTATGAATAATAATGTGGACTAAGCTTTCTGAGATGCATTCAATTAATTAATAGCCACTTTAAAAAAATGTTCTTTCTCTTTGTCCTCTCCTCCGATCAGGAGATTAAAACGTACTGTAGGTGATTACTTTAAGTGGGGCTGAGATAAGTGGTGTATCTAGTATGTATGAATATCTTGTTTTTCCTGATATTGTCTTCTCCTGTCCTGTTTAAATTCTATGCAGAGTTTGTTATAATAATAAATGCTCTAGAAATAAGTCTTACTATTTAAGAACAATAGAAAGCACAGTTTTAAAATATATCCCCTTCCCACCAAACATGCACCCCTCTTCAAGCTGGAAAAATGAGGATCTTGTTCCTTTTTGAGTCCATTACAGAATTCTTTACTCGAGGAAAGTGCCCACTGGCTAGAGGGAATGGTGAATCTCAGCACTGCAGGGTGGGAACCCTGGCCTCTGATTCAAAGCCCCATTGAATTCAAGCATTGATCCCTCCTGATGACATTCTTGGCCAGACTATGACCTTCACTGCTGCCATTATAAAAGGGGCCTTAAAAAAAGCACTTTCTCAATGTTAGTGAGCCCTGGTCTGTGCTTACCAGGAAATTCAGCAACCGTCAATGAGAGTTATGCAAGTTACTCGAAGCAGCTTGCCTCGCTCCTGTCAACTTCATACCTTCTCTTCTATGCAGTGTCAGTGTTGCGCCGCATAGACAGAAAAATGTTTCCATTAATGCAGTGCTACACCACTTGAAGGCTGGTCATGATATGGTGACTTCAGAGTTTGATTGCCTCAGGAGGTCCCTTCCAACCCTATGATTCTATGATGGAGCGCGTGTTTACTAATGCTCAATCAAACACAAAAAAATGATCCTGTGCTATAGATGCCCTTATTTACTAAAACAAACAAGGAGTCCTGTGGCGCTTAAAGACTCACACATTTATTTATTGCATGAGCTTCCATGGGAGAAAATCCCACCTCAGTTTGAGTAAAATCTGAGATTAAAGATCAGCCTCAGTGTGCCCAGCCTAAATATCAACTATTTGTTAGTCTTGTAAGTGCCACCAGACTCCTTGTTTCTTTTCCTGAACTACTGGGCTGTTTGACCTATAAATGTGATGTGCAGACTGTGACATATAGATGATCTCGTCTCCCCCATAAGAATATAGGGTATTTTGTTAATGAACAAACTGTTTAAAAAAATGCAAGGGTGCACTATGATTCCTCTGGAGGATGACATGCTGTCAGATCCCATGGGGTTGGGTATGGTAGCTCAGTTGTCACCACCTGAAAAAAAAATAACACTGCATCAATCCAGCCCTTCTGTAGAATATACACCCAAGCAAGGACTGTAGGTTTTGGGTCCCTGATTTCCTGCTTGGTACAGAGAAAATTAATTAGCCAAATGTATGCATACCTGCAAAACACATTCCTCTTGCTGCAAATGAAAGAGCAGATCTTGAATGCTGCCAAATGCTTGCTGAGAGGCATCAAGGACTTCTCAACTCTTGTTGGGTTGAAGTGGGAACAGCATCTCTTTGGAGATACTCGGGAACCTACAGGATCAGACCATAGGCTCCAGTCCGGTGCTCCAGAACTGAGACATGCTATGTGGGGGCAAGAGGAGAAATTGTGTGGTTAACTGGCAGCTCAACTGACTCTGCAAAATGTTAGTTGTCTCAGATGAGCAGCTTCAGTTACTTCTGTGTGCAACACTAACGTATGTAGGTTTGTTCGTTCCGCCCTCTCTCCTTCCCATACCTAAATGTTTGTAAGTAAGATATCTCTGGCCACTTCCACTCTCTGTCCACACCTCTCTACCTTCTTGCAAACTCTAGTTGCTAGCTTTTTATGTTCAGGCGAAAGAGAGGTTTCTGGAGATGCCTCTGCATCCTGGCTGGGGAGCCCACACAATCGACTTACTGTGAGCTCTTCATTTGTGTGTTTTGTACAGCACCAATCACAATTGGGTTGGAACTTAAAAATACTACCACAGTGTCAATAAGTCATAGGAAGGGAGGGTAGATGGGATGGTGTGGGGACACAGCAGAAGAGTTTGTGACAGATAGGTCAGTGGCTCTCACAGCCCTCCCCATGAGCAACCTGACCATGAACCGCTCCTGGGTTCTGTGCCCAGAGCTTCCAACTGAAGTTTGGGTTTTTTTGCATGCTGCTGTTTAGCTCTGCTTGGCAGCACTGTTACGCTTATCTGTTTCCTTAGAGTCAGCTTGGACTCAGGCCCGAGTATGTGACGGAGGGGCAGATCTGATCATACCGCCTTTCCTGAAATGCCATATGTTAGCTTAGCCTTTGAGGGGCGGCAGACTTTGCTGCAGGACCGAGGTGCCGTGGGAACCGCCTCAGGGTCATCCACAATCGTCCAGGGGTCCTCAGCTGCTGAAGAGACATAAGCTTCTCACCACTGTATTGTTTCGGTTGCTTATCCTGGCATTCAATAAGTGTTTTAAATGGTCTCTGTTTCTGGTGAATCCAAAGGCGAACATGCACCAGTTTGGGTAGCAGGTGGGTTCTGAGTTATTGCAGAGAAATCTTTCTTGGGTAACAAGCTGCTGAGACTTGCCCACATGCTCAGGGTATAACTGATGACCGTGATGGGGGTTGGTAAGGAATTTTCCCCCAAGATAGATTGGCTAGGGCTCTGGAGGGTTTTCGCCTTCCTCTGTAGCATGGCTCATTTGCCAGTGAATTCTCTATATCTTAAAGCCTTTAAATCATGATTTGAGGACTTCAGTAATTCAATCATACATTAGAGGCTTATTTCAGGGGTAGGTGGGTGAGGTTTTGTGGCCTGCATTGTGTAGGAGGTCAGACTAGATGATCATACTGGTCCCTTCTGACATTAGAGTCTGAGTCTTAATAACTTCTCCTGTGAGCTTTGTGCAATGCATTGTCTCAATTGCCAGTACAACCCTTTGTCTGCTCTTTGCTTTAGAAAAGCAAATTTTACTGAATTAGCAAGGCAGGATAATAAAAACAAAGGCATCAAAACTTTTCAGTTCATTAGCTCTCATTGCAATGCTATAAGTGTGTATAAATCTAATTACATGGCACCAAAAGACTCCCCACATTTATTTAGCTGCTTCTTTCTTCTAACAGTATGTGAGTGCAATTCTTCAGGCGACATTATTTTCTCTAGTTCCTAAATTTAGATAATACTCTTTAACTTATGTTCCATCTTCCATGCAAATGTATCACTAACCCTCTGCAGAATTAATAGAGTTACAGGATAATGATGTACCTTCAGCATACCAGAGGGGGACAAATCTAAGCAGAAGAAGAGAACATTATTTGTTTTCTTTAAAATAGTTTTCCCCATTCACTATGAACCAGGTCCTCTCTTTGTGGGCCATGTCACTCCACAACTTTAGCTGTAGCCCTGAGACCGAGTTAACCTCCGTTGCTGCCCTCCCAGTTTTGAAGCAAAATGAACAGGGATCTCATCCTCCTTTTTATCCCAACTTTGCTTTAACTAGCCTCAAGCTGCTTTGCAAGGGTAAAACGGGAAGCCCTGGTGGTTGAGCTCCATGGAACAGAATAGCTACACAGCCAAAATTTGGCCCCCAGTAAATGGAATGGCATCTGCCCAGAGAGAAGGGGGGATTGGCCCCCCCACCTCATTTCCTGTTTTAGCATCTGATCAACTTAAACTATAAAAAATCAGTACCAAATAATTGTATACCTCTCCCAGGCAGGACCCAGCTGGTTCTGTGCTGGCCAGATGCCCAGCAACTAGAACTCAGCCTTTCTTTAGCAACATATTGGGCCAGGTCCTTAAACAGTGATAATCAGCATAGCTCTATTAGTCTGAAGTCAGTGGAATTACTGATTGATTCTGGTTAGAGGATCTGTCCCATTGTTTCTTGCTGCATCTTGTAGAAGTGGGTGTGTGACCATCTGCATCCCTATACTCACCTGTAATAGATCCTGTACAAAGTATGTCCTGAGAGATCATTTAAAAACTCATAATTTGCTGACCGTTATTGTCCTGCTAAAATGTGTGGCAATATTGTAAAGTTGTAGCATATGTGCAAATTACTGAGTTTAGAAAAGCAGACACAAACCAGTTCCTTGAAGACAAAAGGCAAATTGATACTTCAGCAGGTGGTGTCAAAATCAAATGGACCATCACCTGGCTAAGTGACTATTCTTTGACATGAAAATAATTTTTGGTGCCTCCTTAGGACCTTAACCTAGTCCTTGCCAGACTTTTCGAACTCATGGCTAAATGCCTGTTGCCAATACTCTTATGGAAGGTGTCCTTCCTAGTGGCCATCACCTTGGCTAGCAGGGTCTATGAGATTAGGGTGCTGCTCTCAGAGACCCCGACACAGACTTTGATGCAGTTGGGGCCATATCTGGCTCTCGTACCCAGGGTTGTTTATCTGTTCAGTTATAGTCAAAGACGCTTTTCCCATATCCGTTATCCAAAACCCCAACCCAGTGGAGGAGGAGTGGAGATTGGCACATGCTTGATATCAGAAGAGCTCTGACCTTGTATGGTGAGAAGGATCTGCTGGTATCCACCTAGCAGACCTCCCTGTGGATCGTCACCTTCGTTAGAGCCTGCTATGAGCAAGTGAAAAGTGCCTTTGCCGGATCAGGTCACAGTGCACTTGACTAGTGCCTACGGATCCTCTTCAGCCTTCCTTGCTCAGGTGCCACTACAGAAAATCTTCAGGGCCACAACCATGTCATTCACTCACACCTTCTCATCCCACTACACCACTGTCCAGCAGGCAAGAAATGAGGCATGCTTTGGCAGACCAGTGCTCCAGACAGCTTGTCCTTAATGCCTTCTGACCTCCAAGGATTGGCCTGTGAATCACCTATATGGGAACGGACATGAGCAAGCGTTTGAAAAAGAAAGGTCACCTACCGGAAACTAGATCTTGGAGGTGTGCTGCTGATGTCCGTTCCATACTTATCCCCTTGTGCCTGCTTCTGGAGCTGGCGGAAAGCCGGGATTGAAGGGGCATAGGGACTGTGGTGGCTCATATACCATGGCATGAATGTAGGGCTCCAGGGGGCACCAATGCTGGCCCTACAGGGTCTACTAAAGGGCAAAAAAGTTCCAGTGACTATGCACAGAGGCATGTGCACACCTGTATGGGAATGGACATGAGCAACTACAGTTACTGATAAGTAACCTCTTTTTTTTTTTTTGTTTGAGAGCATGGGGATATGGCTGTGCGGTTATTCAGCACGGACTGGGTGCTAGCATAACTGAAGAGCTTTCTTTCATTAATTAACTTTTTAACATTTATATTATTTAAAGCATAAAAATACCAGTAGTGAGTCAAACCAGATAACGGTTACATAGAAGTGAGTCTTTGCTCAGTGCTGCACATTAGTTGAAAATGAGGCATTTGCAGCTAAGCCTTTCAAAAGTTTTCTCCTTCCTGACTTTGTAAGCAGCACACAGTAAACAAGAATATTTTTAAAGAGGATTGGATAGTTTTATTGGCCCCATTTGGAAAATTTTATTCCCCATCTGCTCCAAAATGCGCTGTGATTTCCTACCGGTCATCATTTGTCACACAGAGTTTAAGCCAGCATTTCTGCACAATGTATAATTACAATATCTGGGTAATGCATAATTCATCACTACAGGCCCTCAGTTCCCAGGGAAAGAATATGAATTGTTTTTAAGTGCTGTTCCTTTTGCTCGCCATCAATAATACAGTAGATTCTGCTGAGGTCAGGGGATTTCTGTTTATCTGCTGTAGTAAGTTTCTGAAGTGGGATTTTCACCCTGCAGGTGGAAGGAAACTATTGGCATCCAGTCATCCTTGAGAGGGGGAGAGAAACTGAAAGGAGACAGGTGCACATATCACTAAATGAATGTCCCAGTTCTGCTGTGGAGGTTGTTGCATCAGTGTTGGTGCTGTCATCTGCCACTGCTGTGGGCATTAATCGAGAACAAGTTTGTCACACTTCATTTCCCAGACCTTGATGACAGATCTGGCTAACTCTTGCCCTTGAATGATGGACTATTGTTTTATGTAATGAGGAATGCACAGTAAATCCCAACAGGCACAGAGGGGTGGGACAGCAGGAGGAAGGTTATAACTTTGATTTCTCAGGCTGCGGGTGAGAGGTGAAGTGAGGCTTTCTGGGCGAGAACGGGGGGGTATAAATAATCTGCAAATGTCAAGCGCAGTGTTCATCCAGAGATTGCACGTGCTTAGTGTACTGTACATTTTCCCAGTAGTTGAGAAAACATACAGTAATTAAACCAAACCACCATTAAAGATGAATGAATGACTCTCTTGTGGCTACATTACTGACAATTGAATCAGCTTTGAACATGAACAGAGAATCACTGAAACTACTCGGTTTCGTTCAACTCCCCTAGACCTTTGGCAGGACCGTTGTACATTTTTAGTGATGTGAATGCTCATATACTCCATAATGTTCGTTTTATGATTCTTACAGCTCCAGCTGCTATGTGTCCCTTGCAGCTCATAGGTCAATGAGTGGTGGAGTAAAGCCAGCATTTACTCAACTTGAGTATTTGACCATAACTATGCTTATTGTGTGGTAATGATAGTAAGGTCAGTCTCTGGTTAATTCTGACCCTCTCCACACGCTCTGCAAGCATCTTTATCCAGCCTCAGACATGTTCATCTTTCTCCTTTAAAATCTTGCCTCACAGCACACTCCATTCTTTTCTCTCATCAGCATGGTAACCCTACTATGAAAATCAGTGAACAGATCAGGTGATCAGGAGCTAGGATTCCTGAGTCCTATTTCTAGAGATGCTACTATGGTTGTGGACATCTCAGTCAACCTTTCTTGGTCTCATTTTGTAAAATGAAGGAATTGCTAGCTCAGATGTATAGGTGTTCTGGCCATTAATACCTTGTTCAGATGAAGGCCACCATAGATGTTGGGATCAATCCATCCATGCTGCACGTGGAGGGTTTGCTGCCCCACATCAGCCCTGGAGTAGAGATGGGGTAGGGGACTTTGACTGCAAAGTGGGAAGGCAGATCTTTCCCTGTGTGCCACTGGGGGAGGTTCCATACTGGCTCAGGTGTGAGTGGCATGAAAGGGACCACGTTGAGCAGACCTGATGAGGGACCCCTTTACATGTGACCAAATAATTGTGACCTCAGCCTAGAGTGTGTTCGGGAAGAATAGCTGCCATTCTAATTTATAGCTAGAACAGCAGTTTCACAGGGACATTTCTGGAATGCTCCAGCCTACCCATGGATTGAATGTACATGCACGTGCATCTGTGTGTAAAAATGGATGTCTCAAGAAGCTCCTAATCCAAACACTACCAAAGCGAATAGAGACTTTCTCATTTAATCCTGGATCCTACTGAAGTCAAGCCACAGGTCTGTTTCTCTTTGAAATGTGTTTTTGGTTTTGGCTGGAGCATTGTATCTGCTCATGTAATGATGCTGAGTGAGAACATCATACTGCTCCCACTGAAGTCGGGAAGAAAAGTTCCACTGGTATTTTGAGAGCAGGATTAGGCAGAAATAATTAAAATGCTCACCGCAGAGGACAGACAGTTTCATTGTGTAATCTCTTTATATGCTCTACATTGAATCAGTACAATAGTGTTTCATGTGGATCTCTCAGGTTGGAGAAGAAAAACTGGATGGTACTGTTCCTAAATATAATTCAATATATGTGATCATAATGCATTTACAGCCTTCAATTTAGGCACAATTCAAGCTTAACTTTTGCATTTCCTGCCTCTTAAACATTTAACTTTCAACCATGACATCGTGTTTTACATGGACCAGGGAGCAAGCAGGTGAGAGTGGACCCTGATCACCCCGGTGTTAATTAGTCCCCCTGGAAAAAGCTGACAGAGGTAATTAGATGACCAGGCTGTCCTGCTGGAAGGCATAAGAAGCTAATTAACCCATCAGCCCAAGCCTGATGAGTCAGGAAGGATACTCCAAGGGAGGGAGAGAGGCAGAGGTGGTGCTAGGCATAAGCGGATTATGTAATTGCTTAGGGCTCTAAGCATAGGGGCCTTGTTTAGGGGCATCCCCACCCTGACTTCTGTACCATGTTTGGGTGAAGTTGGAAGCAGGAGGGAAGATGCTGCCCCTTCTCTTTCCACTGACTTGCTCCACTTCCTTGGTCGTGTTGCCTCTGTCCCCTACCCTCACGGTGGATCCACCACTGGCCGTGCGGCTCGGGAGCAGGAGCCTGAAGCTGGGCAGAGGGAGGAGGCATCCTGACAAAGGAATCTGGTCTCCGCTGAGCTGGGTAGGGTGGAGGGCTCGGCTTTTGTCTCTGGCTGAGGAGACACTGCTGTGGCAGTTGTTGTACTGAACAAATGTTCAGGTTCCCGAATGCTGTGCTGAAAGAGACTGCAACTCTGACATGCTCACTCATGCGCGTGCTCTCCTTTCCTCCCTCTCACACACCTGTGGTGGTGATGTTACTTCTTGGTGCTTCCTGTCAAAATACACAATGCCCATATAGTCTCTGTAATTCTATTCTTTCAAAGTTCATTAATTATAGTCTTTTAGCCAGTCTTTGCACTTCATAATTTTATTTCTCTTTTATGCTTAAATTTAATCCTTTGAGGAGTCCTAAAAGGCCTAATCTGTCCTGGCTGGAATAATTATCATTACTACTTTTATTACTGTATTGTGCTTTGCCATTGATTATTTTAAATGGCCCAATCAAAGAAGGGTATCTGTCCAGAATGTAAATTGAGTTCGTTCTCACTGCAGCAGTATCAGTTTCAAAAAAACAGAATCCACAGCTCAACACACAACTTGTCACTCTGAAGATGAATGTTGCTTTTTTTCAAATTGTATTTTTAGTCTTGTCTGTGAAACAACTTAAAATTTGTACAAAAAGAAATGTGGTTCAAATATCGGCCTAATAATGACGGAGTCGCATCTTAGTGAGCCACGTACGTGGATCATGTTCAGTAAACATAAAAGCCAAAATAATTAGAAAATTAAATTCCTGTTCTTAATAAAGGGGGGAAAAAAAACCTTAGTCACGTAAACTGAAATTAAATAAATACATTTTAGTGGAGTGAAAAAAGTGACAAATAGAGTAGATAATGGCAGTAACACCACAGTGTGGTGTTTAGAGAAAGTAAGCCCATTTTATTTATTTGTAGTTATCTCTGCTGAAGATAGTGTACAGAACATCAAACTTGTGTTTCTGGCATGTTAAAGCTCCAGAACTGATACCTCAAACTGAGATTGGGACTATCTTGCAGTATTATCTCCTGATTGTTCTGAATTTACATGTATAATTAAAATAGGGATCTAACTGGTATCTCTCTATATTCTTTCTTTCTTTATATGGGAAATAGATACCTTTTTAAAAAGGTATCTAACTGACAGGAGCACAGTATCATCTGGGAAAAAGTAGAGTTTTCAGGTGCCTAAGTAATTCCTAGAATCATGGTTAAGGTGTCCCTCAGCCAAAAATAATTTGGAAATGACTCCTTTTGTCTGAGCAGCCCAAGGAAGCCCTTTTTTTAATGCAAGAACTTGCCTATTGTAGTATGGCTAGGACAAAATACCCTGCATAGGGCCCCAGTGGACTATCACCGGCTCTGGGGACTAAAGCTGGGTGAGCCAAGTTACGTGGAGGCCTCAGGGGAGAACTTTGTTCTCCTCAGGTCCTGGAGGGGAGCCAGAAAGCTCTGTTGATGCTGTAAATAGATTGTTTGAGCAGAAGTTGCTGTGGAAATGGTGGCGTGAACTTAAAATGAAAGTGTGGGGTGAAGGCACAACCACTGGAGTCAGTTTCTATAGGGAAGAAGGGGGAAGAAGAGGAGCCATGCCCCATGACGGCATCATACAGAACAGCTTCTTTCAAGAGGGGAGGCTGTCCAAAAACCTGACCCCCCCCCCCCTTTCAGGGCAAAATGAAGGACCCACTTCTTTATCTTAGGGTATGTCTATACTGATGGTGGCAAATTTTCTGCCATCAGTTTCCCCTTCCGGGAATGGATTGCAGCAAGTATGAACTCACCATACCACTCCCAAAAGCTGTCCCGGAAGTCCTGGGGGTCAGGGGCCGTAAGGGAAAGCTGACCTCAAGCAATTTGTGATCAGCTTTCCCTTAATGTTTAACGGTGGCTTAGAAAATCACTGCCGGTTACGCAATGAATCTTAAGTTCCTTGCATAAGAAGTGGTCAACTGCTGCAGAATTTCCCCTAAGTGTAGACTAGGGCTTAGTCTTTCCATGACATTATTGAGGATTACATGTTTTGAGAGACCGCTTCAAATAAACTACATTAAAAAAAAAAAAATCAGCCAGACAGTGATAGCTGACACTTACTTTTTTCCTAACCCTAATAATCTTAAATGTAGATATAGATGTATAATTATTTGCTGTTTGCATATGGGTTATAGTTAATTGCAAACCTGCCTCTGCCCCCTTACTTCTATTACCGTAGCACCAGAGGCCACAACCAAGTTGAGGACCGTGTGGTGGAAGCACTGTACAAACACAGAAGAACAGTCCCAATTCCAGAGCCATACAGAAGGTGGGAAAACAGGAATAACACAATGCCCGTTTTAGAGGTAGAGAATTAAGGCATGCAGCTTAAGCAACTTCCCCAAAGTCAAACAGGAAGTCAGTGTCAAAGCTTGGAGTAGGAATAGTGTTTTCCAGATGTTTGCACTGCACTGAAGATCCTAGCACCCCCATTCTGATGATGGGTGCCTCTAAATGGTATCTTACTGCTATTGTTGGTTGTTATTCAGCGGTCAATTTGGAGTTAATGAACACTCAGTTCATAGCAATAATAATATTAGTGACCATTTAATAAATGATGGGTGCACTGAAAACAAAATGTTTAAAAGCTGAAGATTCAGCTTTCAGATGACATCTGCAAAATGCTGTCACTGACAGTCCAATGTTATCAGTTTATTTTTTCAGCTGCAATCTTCAGAAGGAAAAAAAATCAGTGTATATATAAATCATGGAAAAGAGTTGGAAAACAAGACTGAGGCTGAATAGATTGTGTTTCAACACAAAAGAAATCTAGACCACACGCTAATTAAACTCTGTTAGGGTCGCTTCATTGACAGTAAGGCCATCCTTTGCCTGCAGTGCTTTGGATTTCTTTTTAATGTCAAACTAGGTGATTATCTGGTCTAATTTAATTCAGACATGTGAGGGATAGTGATTTCATGCAGGGGAGAACAAGACGTATATGAGCAAAATGTCAGGGGGATGCCAGCTTACATGTTTAACAATAAGTAATTTTTTTTTCCAGTTAATTTCTAACACCATGAGCTCTTAACAAAATTGTGTTCCCTACAGCTTGTGGAAACAACACATTGTGGCAAGGAGAATACCAGAAATAATATTTTTCTCCTGGACAACAAGTTTTAAAAATATTGGTCTGAATCCATAAATCCTTACTCATCAAATCTCCCACTGACTTCAGTATTTAGTTTTCAGGGAGAAATGGTTTAGGTTTTGGCCTCATTTACGTATTATCTCAGTAGAGCTGTATGCAAAATGGAATTTCCATTTGACAGGATTTCAAAATTTGTTTTTGGTTCAGTTATGAATGGAAGCTGCAAATTTCAAAATATTCTGAAAGAAAATGTTTTGTTTTGATTTTGACTTCTTAAAAATTTTATACGTATAATACAAAATTAAAAACAAAAAAATTGTAAGGGAAATATCACAATGTTTCGTTCTGTAAATGTTGAAATGGGATGTTGAGACATTGTCAGTAGAGCCCTGCAGATATGTGGATATCCGCAGATATCTGCAAACCATTTCTTGTGGATGCAGATTGGATATAGATCCAAGTATCTGTGCAGGGCTCTAATTGTCAGTGTTGTCCCCTCCACCTGTCGTCTTCCTCTGTGAGACAAAATTTTGGCAAAAAAACCTCCACAATTTTGTGATACTTCCATTTGCCTAGAAGTGTAGTCTGACAAAAAGTGCTTGTCAACATTTTTCCAAGTTCTAGATATATGTGCACATGGTGCAAAGCATCTGACGAAGTGGGATTTTTCTCCCACGAAAGCTCATGCGAAAAATAAATCTGTTAGTCTTAGTGTCACATGACTCCTTGTTTTTTTCAATGAATAATTGGGGTTTGACTAAACAAATGTTTTTACTAAGGCTATATCTACATTGGCAGTTAGTTCAGATTAATTTAGCCCATGGCTATACTAGACTTTGTCTAGTCTGAATTAAGAAGTTTCTTAGTTCGAACTAGGCAAAGCTTAGTCCAAACTAGTAAGACTCAGTAGTAGTCCAGACTTCCTTGCTTAGTTGGAACTAAAATGCAATGTATGAACTAAGGCTTTGTTTAAACTTAAGCCATTAATTTGAACTAACCAAGCGTTCTAGTCCCAACTAAGCATTAGTTCTAATTAGAACGCAGTTAGTTCAAACTAAAAAGTCCATGGTTAGTTCGAAGTAGCCCACAGTTTGTTCAGACTAACTTTGGACGACTTTAGTTCAGACTAGCAAGTCCAAACTAAATTTGGAGATGTAGATGTGGCCTAAGTGTCTGCTTTCCCTGGAAAACTATTTTTTTTTTCTTTTTCCAAGTCATAACTTTTGTTTTTTGACTGAATTATCTGACACAAAGTTTCAGCTTTTATTTCTTATTAAATCTAAGAACAGTATTTTCATTTTAAATACAGTCTATTCTCAAAAGAAAGTTTTTAAAAAAAACCTGTAATGGGAAAACCTGGAACAGTTGAAGTCTTCTGAAGGAACGGAAAGGTGCTGGGCAAACACTAACTGGGTGGCTGGGTCAAACCTAAAGGCCAGTGTGAAAGGAGGAGGAAATGGGCAGCTTGAGGAAGCAGTCAGCAGAAACATTTGAGTAGCATGTAGGTAGAGTGAAGAATGTCTGTCTGGTTTTTAAATTAGAAGGCAATTTGTCCTTGTGCTCCTTTATGGTGGTGCATGTGGGAGCAGAGAGGAGACGGTATCACCTGAGCCTGGAGAGCAAAAGAAGCGGACCCCCCACCACCACCACCACGTTAGTCTAGGAAGAAACCTGTTGTTTCCTCCTCATGCCTGCAATGTAGAAAGAGTATAAGGATCCTTGTACAGCTGGTCACAATGCAAGTGCTTCCTTCAGTGCATGTGATGGAGGCTTGGGATAGGGGCTTATTGTAGGATCTGGGTTAGGCCCACCTCTGAAGGTGTGTGTTGAGGGAGGTCAGGTGTTAATAAAAATACTGTGACTAAGGGTAATGATATGTTGCAAAATGGTATGTAACTTCCTTTTTTTTCAGTATGAAAGAAGTTGCACAAACTTCTTTGAGTCTGGGTTGCTGGAACGATTTGTATAGTGGGAGTGCTGCCAGCCAATGAACAAAACTGTAAACCCTGTATATGATGGAGATCACATCAAGCTGCGGGGTGCACCAGCATGCCAAGTTACGGCACCTGTGTTATGAGTTACAGCCAGTGACCACTAATACCAATTGTGGAGCTGCTGCCTGCTGACTCCATAGTTAAAAGGTGGTGGATTTCCCTAAATGACAATGGCCCCTATTTTTCATGTATCCTTGTACTTTACATAGGAAAAATGTTTTCAGCCCAGCCATTTAGTGAATACATTCAGGGTACACCCACATTGTGGTAGAAGGCTGAAGTGAATGTTAAAACATTTTAAGCTATGAGTGCAGAAAAGACAAAACCCTTGAAATTTTACTTGGTGTCTAATGTTTTAGGTCTAGCCATATATCAGGTGTATTATAAATTCAAGCTCTAAGTATGTTTAAACACTGTTCAAATCCAGTGAACAAAATCACTTGAAAACCCAAACCCTTACAAGCATTCATTTTATTCTTTGGTTCAGATTGATCACACCTGCTTGGCCCCATAATACTTCATAAGGCCTATATCCAGGGCAACAAGAGTTGGCAGGGTGGGGTAGAAGAAATGGGGACCTTCCTGATCATCTAACTTCCATAGGGCAGTGTAAGGTTGGGCACACTGATGACCCTGTGGAGTGACAAGTGAGCACATACAGATAAAACAAGGGGGAACTAGGAACCCGAAGAACTCAGAGGCAGCATGGAGAACTGTTCACCCGGTAGAAATCCAAAGCTTCATAGAGCTGATGGCAGCAGGGGACCTCCACGGTGAATGGAGAGGCTCAGGTCCTCCCATGGTGCCAAGTTTATACAAGCCTAGCGGTGGATGGAAGTAACGGGGCCTCGCTTGGCCTCTAAGATACATGATGATGATGTGTTTAAAAACAAAGGAAATTAACAAAAACTGTTACTAAATTTTAGTGAAGGCTAAAATCCAAGTTGCAAAATTCATATACAAAGGTTCAGGGGTGTCATTGCTTCTGGGCCCAAGGCACTACAGCTCCCCTATGTCTCCAGCCCAGCCCCGGCAGCAGCAGGAGCCAGATCTGGGGAGGAGCCAGGGCTGCCTGCTGCTGGCTGGCAGTGGCTGGAGCCGGATCAGGCCCGGAGGCAGGGCTGCACATCAGAGTGGGGCCTGACCCTTTTTTGAGGACAATGATGCCCCTATTGCAGCTTAACTGCCCCCCAACTTTAAAATTATGGAGGTACTATAGATAACCTATCAAATATCCTGGCAGTTACCATACTTTAATAAATATGCTGATAAGACATCTTATTCCACATCGCAAAATCACACTCAGTTCACCTCCCATATATAATATGTATACCTTCATTCCATAGTTCCAACTTTACATATTTTATAAATGAGGACAAATAAAATTCTGGAGATGTTAATTACTATCTGTCTTCCTTAGCGGTAACAGATTTAGGTACAAGCCAAGTAAGTAATGGCTTAGGGCCTCACATTATGAGGGACCTCTAAATATGTTGTAGATAACTAAGATTTATCATAATTGAAACTGATAATGCAAATAAGGCTTTTTGCAAGATGCACATTTTATTTAGTAGTTTTTCACTGCATCTTTGATGTATATACTCAAATGTGATGGTTTATCATTTATTTTTTTAATGACCCTTTCTGTTATAATGTAATACACTTTTTTCTCTTTATTTTTTTTATGATATGGGGCCTCTGAATCTTGACATAACTTAGGGCCTCAGCATGTCTTAACCTGGCACTGTCCTTAGTAATGTACTAGATAAAACTGATATCTGTATCCTATATATGGTCTGCAGTCAGAAGATGAGGTCTTTTACTTGCAGTGAAAAGCACAGTTGGGTGGGAAACTGAATTTTTGCCCATTAAGAGGCAACATTTTAAAATTAGTTTCTCTTCTCAATCAGAATGGAAAGTCCCAGATTATGTGAAATGAAAAATACAACAAATTTTAAAGTCCAAGTGTTGAGGGAACAAATTTTTGATCTGACCTATTGCGTTTTAAATTTCAACTTTCACTAGAAACCTTAATTGAAAGGTAATAAAACTTTAAGGCCAGTTCTTCAGCTGGTGAGGGGAGTGATGCACACTTAGACCAGTTAAGATCTGGCTGGTCCCATCTGTGTTAGTCTAGTAAAGCAAAAAAAAAAGCAAGGTGTCTTGTGGCACTTAAAGACTAGCAACAGATCTGATCCCATGTCTTACCCTCCCCTGCATTTATTTTAATCCCATTCTGTAAATTCCTCCTCTCTGAAGCATCTGATGAAGTGGGATTTTCTCCCATGAAAGCTCATGAAATAAATAAATCTGCTAGTCTTTAAGTGCCAGAAGACTGCTTGCAGAAATTTAATAGAACATTCATTCTTGAGTCGGATGGAGGGGAACTCAAAGCATCTCATCAATGTCTCTTAAGTAAGCACGAAGTGAGAAAAACAAAAACAAGTGAAATTTCCATTATTATAAAATGGCAAAGGTGACCAAACAATCACTTTCCTTCTGTGCATTATAGTTGCACAGTCTCAGAAAGACTTCTGCAAAATAAGGACTTAAAGGACTGCAGGGTAGGAGCATCCTCCTCTATTTAATGTTCTGACTCCACACTCCTGGCACTCTGAAAGCCATTCAGGGAAGGCGTTGCTCTCTTTTGCCCTGGTAACCTTCTCAGAAGCATCCAATTTGAGTGATTTTTCTATTTATTTTGTGGGAATGGAGAGTAATGGAAGCAGCTTTTATGGATATGACACAGACCCTGCATCCGTTCATCCCTGAGGCGCAATGAATGGAGGTGTGAATTGATTTTGACTATGTAACCAAGAGATCCAAGGTTTCAATATGAATCTTGCAAAGTAAGACAAATTGCATTCTGCTATCTATAGAACTGTAGTCTTTGAACTAAACACTGCTTATTTTGAATAGTGTTCAGACAAGTTATCCAATTAGGGGACTTTTCAGGAGTCCTGTAGGTACTGGCTTTCTGAAAGGGCAGGAGGGCAATTGCAATCTTGTGCATTATTGAATGTCATGAATCTGATTGTTCAATGAACATGATGAGCTCAAGCTTATGATTAGTTAATTACATTGTAATCCTTCTGATTTCCAGCCTGGCTTTTGTGGGTTGTTTTTTTTTTTGTTTTTAACTTCCTTGTCATTTAAAGTACACTTCTTTCAGTGTCTGAAACATGATTGACAATCCAGAAGATGCAGAGGAGCTCTCATCTGATCCTAAAATATAACAATGAGAGAGACAAAATGGGTGGGGTAATATCTCTTATTGGACCAGCTTCTGTTTGTCAAGCTTTCATGTTTAAACAGAGCTATTATTAAGGTCTGGGAAAAGCACTGAATGTGTCGCGGCTAAACTGTCCTACAACTGCCTATCAGAACCGGTGCTGTACCTCATCCAGTACACTAAAGGCCCCAGTAACAATTTGTGACTGAAATGAGATGATCACTAAACTTTTGAATGAACTCTCAGAGAAAAACACTTGTTAGTCTTGCATGTGGGAGTCAAACATTAGTAGCACCTTGTCTTCAAGATTGGGAGTTAAAACAGATGAGCCCATCCCTCACTCCACCTTCTGGTCTTGAATGCTGACTTAACCAGACTGCTAATGGAGCGTTTGTACAGCACCTAGCAGAAGGGTGCTGTACACCCCGACTCGGGCTCTTAGACATGACCAAAATACAAATAAATTATTCACACTGTAAGATGTTGGAGGAAAGACCTCTCTCTTTTACAAGATGTTTGTACAAGGCCAGCCCTGATCTAGATTGGCATTTTCCAGGTCCTATTGTAATGTTAATAATCACTCCTGAATCTGCAGCCCTGAAAAATATTTGACCAAGCCGGAATTAATTTGCTTTTGTGTTCAGTTGAGCTGAACTGACATGCAAATGACATCTCTTAAGCTTATGACACCTGCCAGTAATCCCTGAGTAAATGACCTTTTCAAGGATATGGAATTAATTTTGGTTTGAAAGTGAATTGCTTGCTTCTCCAATAGGTCAGGGGGAGGGAGGAATTACAATATGTGCATAAGTTTTAGGAAATGGAGAACTTGTTCATCTATTTAACACAACAAAATAATATAAATATGTTTCTGAGAATCCAAATGGCTTCAAGGATCCCTGAAGTAAACCAGTCCCTCCAATTATGATGTTCAGTGAGATTTCTTTGATATTGAATTGTCTGGTACCTTCTGAATGCTTCCTGACAGCTTTTTCTGATTTTTGTATCAGCTCACAAAAATTTAAAAAATACCGACTTGAAGCTATGAATTGCCAGAATCCTATACATCTCTTTTATCATCAGCACCCTCTGGATGGAAGCAAGATTCTCTTTTGAGGCAATCTGCGCCAATCATTTTTCATCCTAGTGGCAGTCAGTGTTCAGGCTTAGTTTGAAAGACGGATACTGCAGGAGTAAAATGCCACTCACTTCAGGTGTCTTAATTGCATTACTCAGGTAATGTCTATGACTTTAATTTGACAAATACTTAAGAAGGTATCCTGTAAAGTTCTGAAACCTAATCTGCTATAGATGGTGTAACTATGTCTTTGCTCTATATGATTGTTTTGTGTCATGACCATCTATTACTGGGAAAACAGTGTTTTAATTCCATTCATGTGGTGGTTTTTCGAGCTTATTCAGGTGAGAAGTAAATTTGTTAATCTTCCCTGGAGCTAAGTGGAAAAAAATAACCCTTGTGAATTCTTAGTTGGAATTAGATCTTAAAGTAAAGTGACTTGTAAAATGGGGAAACATTTGAGATACTGTCTTGAATTGTTCCATTTGAGATACTGTTCTTTCAAGTACCAGAACTCAACACTGCCATGCCGAAGAATGCAACTGTTTTCTGGCCAATGGGAAGGAAAAGCAGAATACGTGTTGCGCTGGAACATTGGCATTTCAAAGGGCTCATACAGTGTTCACCGTTAGAAAGTCAGCATCCACCTCAAGGTACCACGTAATGACATTGGAGAAAGCACATCAATTTTCTCTGCCGAATAAAGGGATATAGATCCTTATCCTAAAATATTTGATGATAATAGGGCCTTTCCATTGATGTCAGCAGGCTCTGGATCAGACCCTCACTGCAAAATCTCATAGACCATTTATGCGATGACTCTGAGTAAACACTGACGTTTTAATGATGACAACTGTATATGGAAAAAAACACAAGGAGTCCTGTGGCACTTTTAAAGACTAACAGGTTTATTTATCGCAGGAGGTTTTGTTGAAGAAAATCCAGTGAGATGTTTTCCCACGAAAGCTCCTGCAATAAATAAATCTTAGTCTTTAAAAGTGACACAAGACTCCTTGTTTGTTTTGCTGAACTAGACTAACACGGCAACCCCTTTGGATCTTGTCAGCTGTATATGATGCATCTGATGGTGGAGAAAACATATTTTGCCCAGTTTCTCAAATATTTGAGGCATCATGTATGGAATTAATTAACCTCATTGCACATACATACACAATGAAGTGGTGAATAGATAGTTACTTTAAAACTGACTATTTTTTATTTTAAATATATCCTTGTGTATATAAGAAAACAAAATGGTCAGCTCCTACTTGGGCTGAAGTTGTATAGCTCTACAATGCCAGTGGAGTTATGCTGGTTGAAATCAGCTGAGGATGTGGATTTGTAGGCCTTCCTTCCTTGCATAACTCATCTATCTTGCCTCATCATTATTTAAAAAAAAAAAAAAAAAAAAGCCTTTTCCATCCATGTATTTAAAACTCCACGTTACCAGACAATCTTCCACCAATTTTTTGTTTCAAGCCCTGTAGCAAGGGAGACTACCATGCTGTGAGGATCATAAAGCATAGATTTCACATGAGACACACAGACGTGAAAGGAGGTACCACTGTACATCTCTACATTTTTGTCACACTTCCCTTCCTCCCTTTCATGCTATGGCGGGCAGTGCATAGGTTGCTAAAGGCATGGCTACCTTCATCAGCCATTAGCTCTTTTGCTGCTCACTTCTGCCTTTTGTCACCCAGAGGAGGAAGAGGAGACTTTTTCTCAAGACAGCTAGAAAGGGTGTCGCTAGGTGTCAAACTCTGCTTGTTCCTGATGCACCCATCATATCACTATGTGTAACTGGCAGTCAGTTCCTGTCAAAGCCTGAAGCTTGCTCTAAACTTGCTCAAAGCTTCCCAGGACAGCAGGCGAATGCTGCAGAAGAATGACACTCCCAACCCCATGGGACTACGGTAGCGGACAAGTGCTTTGTGTCACTCTCCAAAGACACTTTGAAGCTGAGTGGAGCAGGCTGTTTGACAGTCTTACACAAAAAGCGTTCTTGCTTCAGTGACGAGCTCTGTAACATGGAACCTGGAGAGAAAATGAGAGGCCGCTGGAGGACCCCCAACAACAAAATCAAATTTCCAGTTCTTCAGCGGGAACTGTCTAATAATCTGAAGGAAATTAAGTTAATGGTGCTTTTAACAGAGTTGCTAGTGCCTGCCCCCACATCCACTCACTCACCACAATAGTGATTCTGAAAGATGTATGCTGAATTCCACCTTCATAATGGAAGAATTTTTTTAGTTAGCCAGTCTGGTTAATTCAGATGCAAATTAGATGTTGAAAGCATCAGTTTATTTATTGCTACATGTACGGCCAAATCTTTGCTCTCCTACTCTATGTCTAAAGTAAGTCAGAGAGATGCTGAATTATCTTCAAACACTGTACTTCAGACACGGGTGAATCTCAGCATGCTTTCAAACCACTAAAAGGTTTCCTTTTTTAAAATAGATCTAGCCTGTTAATTTTGGGTTGGTTGATGGCTTGCGCAGCAGTCCATTTACCCATCGGTTGCATAAAGCCGTTTTGATGAGTGACGCCGCCAAACAAGATGACCCATGTCAGGAACTTGAAGCCTGTTTAGGTTTTCACAATAGAGTGAAAAGCAACTCTGTGATCTCTGAAGGCTCTTCAGCTGAACAATTAAATGAAGCCATGCCCTTTCCCCACTAACTGGGTTTCTTGACGCAGGAATATTTTTATCTGTGTTTTTAACATGTGTTTTACTAACTATCCCTTCCTGGGATAGCTTGGCCCTTCAAGTGTGGTAGAGGCCCTTGCTCCTCCCTCTTCAGAGGCTCACTAATCTACCTTAGCACCAGTGGCTTGTGGGATCTCTCTGCCTCCAGCCAATGGCAGAATGCATAAATGAACAAATTATAATTTCAGCAAATCAAGGACCAACAGATTATCAGGATAGGCAAATCTTTTATTCCAGCAACAGATAAGTTAAAACAAAGAGAAAGGATAGAAAAGAAAAGGCAAGAAAATTGGGGATTACAACTGGCTATCCACCCACACAGCAGCAATTAAATGTTCCTTCCCATAAGTACTCAAGGCCCACAAATTAAGCAAAAGGAATAAAAATGGCCTCCTGAAACTCCTCCCAGGCCTTTGGTAGCTGGTAGAGTTGGAGACAATGAGAAACAGTGACACCTTATGGTGGGGGACTGATAGTTCTTCTTTTACGGTTGAATCTCCAGGCCTGCCTATCCCATTTGAGATAGCGGATGCCTTCCTGATGCTGCTAGGGCTTTTGTTTGCGTGCGTGTGTGTGTGTGTGTGTGTGTGTGTGGTTTTTATTGACACCTGTTGTTCAAGCAGCCAAAATCTTTGTTTTCAACTGGCTAAAAAATAAACGAAATAATTAAAAACAAAATATCAATTTAGAGCTTTTCCGTTTTACAACAAAAGTTACTAAAAATGAACATTGTTTTCTCCAGTAGAAACTTTTATTTTTAAGCAAGTCACATCACTCCCTCCCAGAAAAAAAGTTTGCCCCTGTTCTATGTCCTACATTCCCAAATCTTGACTGTTTGACTATCTTCTGTCCTGATGCTTTAACATTGGCCTCTTGCATTCATCACATTCTGCGTTATTCTTCTCATGCAAGGCTACATAGCTCAACTTGAGAATAAAGCAAATGTGCCTGACATTAGAACTGTCCTGACACAAAAACCAAGCACACTTTATATTAAAAGTGCATTGAAGAAAAGTTTGATGTATTATAAAGGTTTTATCAATTGTTACCACTCCAACATAGCAATAAGTTGCTTATAACCATTTAGAAGACCTTCTAATGATATATAGACATCTATAATACATACTTCTCATGTCTGGAACATGCTCGTGACAGCTCTTCTTTGTTTACTAATCCTGTATAAGCTACTTATAAATGTACGCTGAATGTAAAAATGCAACTAAATATATTTCAAAGTAGAAACAATGTGCTTCGCTTTGTCTGCGCAGCATCATAAATGTAATATGATTCACATTAAAAATTCAGAAGGGGACCTGCTTTTTATCTCAGAATTCATTTGTACAAGTTATTCCATATCTCTAAAATCACTGCCTACTGCAAATAGTTACATAAATCTGCTGCCACTGACTAGCCCTCACAGGAGACGCTGAAGGCATAACTTTCACAATGTATTAGCAAGACAGTTGTAAAGGTTTTGTTCTGGCTGTGATAGGTAACACTGCAATTTTACATGATTTATTTGGAAATATCTCTTCTTTCCTAAAAGATACCCAACAGAATAGTAGTTTCCATTTGTGAACCAAGTAATTGGCATTGAATGGTTACAGTGCAAACATTATTACTTGGGGACAGTTCATTCCATACTTCAACATGGAAAGTCACAGAAATTCCACACAAATAATTGGCAGCTCTTTGAGAAATTAGTCTATGGCTTTCTGGGGACTAGAAGCCTGGTAAAGAAATATACGTTACATTAAGTGGCTGGGAAAAATCTATCTTCATTTACAAGCCAGTCAGCATTTCCATTTCTGCATTTGTAAAGGAAGGATGCCATGCTATTTTTTTATTCCTGTCGCCCCCTCCACACTTATAATCCCCATCATCTTGTATAAAGAATGGCAGGCTCTCCGTTTCATCGGTGGGAAAGGCTTTTTGCAAGGAGGTGGGTGCACACAAGGACTTGCTCACATGGAATTACTATATACGTGTTAATATCTTCCAAAATCAGAAACTGCAATGGAAGTGGTAAGAGCAGCATGTGCTTGCCCTAGAGATGGAGGGTGCTACCATAATATTGCCTCATTAATGGCGCTTACTGAAGCCCCAGGAGGCAGCAAGTGGCATTAGTCTTTACAGGCAGCTAAAAAATTCCCCTCACAAGCTAACAAACTGGTTATGGTAACAAGACAAAGGAACAGGCCAAGAAAATTATGTGGTAGGCAGGCATGTGGACACAAGAGGCAGTGCTCACTGCAAGAGGAAGAGGTGTGTACCAGGGCCATCTGCTGATGATAACGTTACTAACGGGCAGGATTTCTGTCAGGGTACCTCTTACACAGATACCATGGATTGCTGTATGTCATGGGTCCTTGCACAGTTGTCTGAGTCATAAAATAATGCAGAACAGCACTTTTTCAAACATGCTTCCTGGCAGTTGGTGCCCCACATGAGATTCTCAATATCCTGGACAAATTTTATGTGGTTACCGGCTAGGATAAATTTTACTGAATTAGGTTAGACCTTACTGAAGGGTTTAAAAGCTCTGGGGTGTATTGTATTAAAAATGCAGATGTATATGTGTTATTGGGGAATTGTATGCAACTTCTTTAGAAGGGGGATTGCTAATGTAATTCCCCCAGCTATCAGTTCCTTTGAAGCATCCCTCCGCTTTATCATCATCTTTGAAGCACCCTTCCCACACCTCCAGCCCTCAAGTGCTATGCACGTACTAATTAAAACTGGATTCTCCAGGGACCAATAAACAAGACAGAGTTTTGGATAAATAGCCTGGTTTTAAACAGGCTCAGGGCTGCCTTCTTGATCCAGAAAATGGTCCACAGTGTGTGTCAGTCCTTCTGTTAAGAATAAAACAGGCTTGTGTAGAAAGAGCTAGATGAGATCTGTAACTATGCAGCTGCACTGTTAACTGTCTCAGAAGAGAAAGCAAGGAAGGGTGGCAGAGTTGCCTGTCTGCTGGGAGTAACACCATGATGGCAGGGAACTGTGTAGCCTAGAAATACGCTGATCAGAAAGAAGGTCTCCACCCAAGAAAGGCAATGGCTGGGAAACTGGAATCCTGAGGGGGGGTTATCCTGGTTGGACTGAACAAGGGCATTTTGACGGGCCAGGAATAGGCCAGGGACCACTCTTGATAGTGTAATATTAATTGCATTTTGTGCTAATAGCAGCCAAACAAGGCAATCTCTCTTTAAGGCTTGTGCAGCAACTTTATCCTTAACTTAACAAAGGCAAGAGGGGTGGGAGCCTCTTGCTCAACCTCAACCTGACCCCACTCCCTGCCCTGATGAAGTCTCTGTTGATCATGCCGGGGTCTGCATTTTAGGAGATGTCTGTCAAGGCTGCAAGGCATGCAGACTCTGCAGGAACACATCTGGCTAATTCATGATTGGAGGAAACCTTTTGTTTAGCTTTTGAAGTTGCTTCTTGAGTAAATTGATTGGGATGTCATTGTTTGCTAATGAGGATAAATGGGGAAGGGATGTTTAGACTAAGTTCAAGTTTAACTGATCACCATATTTGGGGTCTTAAAGTCTTTAAGCCATGATTTGGGGACTTTAATAATTCAGTCCTTAGTTACAGGATTATTACAGGAGTGGGGTGGGTGGGGGGGATGAGGATCTGTGTCCTGCCTTGTGCAGGACAGATTAGATGAACATATCGGTCACTCCTGACCTTAGAGTCTATCTCTTTATGAGCACAGTTGGGGTTCCCATTGGCGACTGAAAGACTGGCCACCTGGAGAGCTGCTACTCATAGACTCTAAGGTCAGAAGAGACCAATATGATCATCTAGCGTGACCTCCTGTGCAATGCAGGCCACAGGACCTCCCACTCACTCCAGTACTAGACCCCTAACCTATGACTGAATTATTATAGTCCTCAAATCATGATTTTAGGACTTTAAAGAAAAGAGTATCCACCAGCACGTGAGCCGTGCCCCATGCTACGGAGGAAGGGGGGGGGGAACAGAGCCCTTGCTGTTGAATCACATCAAACCTCAGTAATTATTGAGTGTTGGGGGTGTCTTATAACCTGGGTAAGTGCTTGGGACAATACAGCTTTTAAGTGACAGCATTATTGTAATGTTTGTGCCAGTCCTCTCTTGGCTGGATGCTCATGTCTTCACTGATTTATTTCCTGGTACCACCCCACACAGAGTAAAATTACCTAGAGTTTTGGCTTGAACTGCTGATAACCAGATCACCAAGGGGAAATACAGGTGCACTTCTCCTGAACTTCAACCCAGTGCATTCAAATCTCACCGGTTCCACAAGGAGTGATACACAAAGACTGAACAGTGACCTGGACCCCTTTCACACTGAGCTTTTCCCAGCAGGTCATTTAGTTTATTTGGGAGGAGCACACACTGTGCAGTCCTTACCTTCCTACCCGTATCTCCCTTTCTGGGACCACCCCCCTCATTCAAACAGCATATCAACCCTGCATACATCACCTGTGCTCAATGAGGGGAGTAATTCTCAGTGCCTGGTAGGAGCATTATAGTGTGTTTCACGCATTTTGCATTGGTTTGCTCTTTGTCCCATGTAAACTGCAATTTTTCTTGCTTGACTGTTTGCCATATAGCAGCCCAGATGATTGGATCCATGGATATTAGCAATTTGTCTTTGTAGAGCAGCAATTTCAATTCAGCTAGATAATATGATAGGAAAGTCTATGGAGGCTCTACAACCCTGCATCTATGAAAGAAGGAGATGTCAAGGGATAGGAAAAGAGAGACTAAGAACATCGTCATCTTATTTCAGTGACACCGTAAGCAGAAAAAGTATCCTGGAGCTCAATGGCAAAATTTACATTGCTCGCCATGAGACTAGCATTGGACTCTTGCATGTCACATTTATTAGTGTTAATTCCCAGCTAATAAATTGGCTGGTAATTGTGTTCATGCAATACAGCATGTAACAAAAGCCTACCAAGTATGTTTCCATTTCACTATCCCCACTCTGCGTGTACCTGCTCATAAAATATTGAAGCAATAAGATACATTTCCTAGAAGGGGGATTATATTAATATTTTAGACCAATTCCATATTTTTGTATTTAGTCTTCTGCTCTAACTGCTGTCTTGCTGCTGCCCTGCAGACCTTTAAGAATTTAATATCTATATAAATTCTTTTAATATGGCACATTATTTGTCAACTGATATCATCTGCTGTTGCTGATTTTAGCTCAGCCAGTGAATATGAATACAGATATATTCCTAAAAAAAGGAACAACAACAGAAGGGTTTGGTCATCTGGTGTTATGTCTACGTTGCCGTTAAAAGTCTGTGGCTGGCCCAGGTTAGTTGACTTGGGTTTGCAGGGCTTGAGCTCAGAGGCTGTTTAATTGTGATGTAAAAGTTCTGGCTTCAACCATGGCTTGAGCTTTGGGACCCTCCCACCACACAGGATGCTAGAGTGCAGGTGTGTAATCATATGATTAAAATATGACCATGCATGTCATTGTTGCAGCCAGTGTTATAAAATTGCAACAAATCTGATGTAAAGTATGTCACTTAGCAGAAAAGTCACAATGTATCAAATATCATTATCCGGTTTACATGCAAGTATCATCTTTGTATCTGAAGTTATAAATATGACTCGAACAGAAATAAAACTACAGCAATAGTTGCAGGGTTGTCACACAGTTTGTATTCCAGCCTTATCTTACTTGTTTACAAGGTGATCAAACTGTCTAAAATTCCCAACACCACGCATGTGTGCACACACAAGTGACTAAATAATATAACATTTCATGACACTTACTTTTAGTCATTGTGGAAGTGTGTGAAGACACAAGCAGTGTGTGCCCCAAAGTGCTTGCAATGTAAATTGGGCACGGATAATGAGCATGGGCTAGCTTTCACAATGTTTGTGATCCAGCAGTTAGACAATTTTATGTGTTTATTTAAACCCATTGTATTTAGTCCTACAAAATCCTTTAAACAGTTTCAGTGGATGTTTAAATGTCATATTGATGGAAAATCACAGTGAGGAGTGCCCCAGAAACTGCTGGATCTCAAGTTCCCTGCCACTTGCTCCCTCCATCTTCCAATTTAACATTGTTGCTAATTCTTTCCTCCATATCCTATTGCCAACTGAGGAGGAGGAAGGATATAATCCATTCTTGAAATTTAAAGGTTGCCAGCAACTTGCTGAAACCAGGATACAAGGCTCTGCTGTTTAATTTCCTATCTGGACTGTCTCCATTTTTACCTGTGCCAGCAGGCAACAGTCATCTGATAAAACAGCAGGAAACATGGTGCTGAACATTTTTCAATGCAGCAAGAGGAAGTGAATTCTTGTTGACATTTTCCTGACTCCTTACACTCCCTTTTTACTCTAAGTGCCACTATAAAAGCCAACACCCAACCTACACAGCTGGCAAAGCTCCAAGGGGATGTAGAAGAATCCATTATTGGGGGGGGGGGAGTTTTAAAAATACAGAGAAGGGATATGGCTATATTTAAAAATCATTTTATTATAGCTATGATTTATTATGACAAGTGAGATTTCCTTGTCAAGAGCTGTAGAGAGCAGTGACTTGTATAGAAAAGAACCACACATTCTGCCTGCAGCCTTGTGCATCTGCTGTGCAAACCACCGCAACTGCTGTAATTTTCCAGGAGGGAGCTAATAAAAAGTGCATAAAATTTTATTGTACTAGTGACACTCATTATTATATTGAGCAGCCAGACAGCTTACCCAGAGGCTGGACCTTTCCTGTTGTTTAGGGTGGAGTAATTGCGAGGCTGTCACCAGCAACCAAAACACTAAAATTGGAAAAGTTAGAATTCATTTTGGATCACTTCTGATATTTTTGATATGCCATGCAAATGCACAGAGCAGGAAAGATGATAAAAGAACAGGCAAACGAAGGCCAAAGTGAATATTCCCAGTTCAGTATTGAGGGATTTTTAAAACAAATGTTGGAAAAAATGTACAATTTGGTTATCCAAGGAAACTCTGGGCTGAGTTCTCTTTTTACCCCACAACCTCTCACTGAAAGGGGACAGAAATCAACTTCTGTCTTCACTGCATTGAGTGAACTGGGTTCAGACCCCCTATAGCAGAGGCCTCAGACATGTGGGCCCTAGAGCTATTTCCTGTGGCCCGCAAAAATGCTATTGTTACTAATATTTGCAACACCATTGCACAAAAAGGTTTGTGGTGCAGCCCTTGGGCTAACATACTAGTTCTCATGTGGCCCTTGTGGTGATTTGAGTTTGAGACCTCTGCACTATAGCCACCTCCTAATTTAAGCACCAGTGGAAGAGGACTGGAATAGGTGAGGAGCAGCAGGAAAGGGGTGTGGGCTGGAGAGTGGCATTCTTCAGCAGTCACCACTGTCTGGTATCATGAGGACCATTGACTGCCACCATGGAGCAGCACCCAAGCTATAGCAAGGCAAGACTAGCACAGACCTAGCTCAAGAACGCTGCATGGTCCAATCCTTCGCCCCACTCTGCTAAGCCAAGTGGAGTTCTAGCATGGAAAGAAATCTGGAACTTTATTCTCAAGGAGCAACATCTGTAAGCCATGCTCATCCTTAGTAACATCTTACTCCATCAGTGGCCCTGTTGACATCGACGGCATGGAATAAGATGCTGAATGGGCCAGATAAATTTGCTCCTCAGTAGAGAGGCAGTACAACAGCTCTCTACATAATCCCCAAAAGGTAGTCTTCTGTAGAGGCTGCCATTGCAAAATCATGATTATAATGTGTAGGAGCTGAAAGGTGAATGTTCTTTGTAACATTAGCAATCCCGAGAGCGGGCAAAAAGAATGCAGATACACATGAAGCAGAGATGCTTGTAATCCCATTTCCAGGGGGGGGGGGAACATGTTAATTGAACTCATCTGCTAGAAACCAGGAAAATTGTCTTGCTCTCTCTCCTAGCTTCAACAGTTACATTTAAAATTTTAATAAGAAAAGAACTAGAAATATATAGGTATTGTTTATTTCTTTTCTCTCCCAGGCCACTCCTGAGTAACACAAATTTCCTTTCAGAAGCTGTAATGATGACATCATTTTAAGTAACAGCATTCTGACCTTGATTCAGGAACATGTCTAATGTGAACTAAATAGTTGCATTGAGTTTAATGGAACTACTCAGGTACTTTGGTAACACCTGGTCTTAAATACTGCCCACATTGAGGGTCTAGGGGTAGGATCCACAGAGGTATCTAGTTCAAAAGGGGGAGCCATGTTAGTCTAGTCCAGCCAAACAAGGAGTCTGGTGGCACTTTTAAAGGCTAACAATTTATTTATCGCATGAGCGTTCATGATATCTGGGTGTCTGAATGCCAGACTTAAGTGCCTAAACTCCAGGTATGTGGACCCACTGTGTTGCTTCTCTAATTTTTTTTTTTTTTTCTGCGTAAAATGATGAACACCATTGCAATGTCTGAGTCCATCTGTGGATGCTGCTATATGAGCTGTTAAGTTTGAAGAAATGCAGTAATAATGCCTAGAGAGAGAAGGTCATGATTTTTGAAAATAACTAATCATTGTGTGTCCACATTTTGGGATATCAGCTTGAGGCGCTTTCAAAGAGCCAGATTTTCAGAGCATGGCTATTCAGCACATTCTGAAAAGTCAAATGCTATGCCAGTTACCGTCAACTCTAAGACCGTTATCTTTTGGTGATGTACGATATAGCTGCATGCTGACACCACACAATGAGAAAGTGAGAGGTCCCCAAATGACAGTGCCAGAAGAGAATCCTCTCTGTTGGCCTGAGGAGGGGTAGCGAGTCTTTCCTGCCAGCTGGAGACTTTACCTGGGACAAGAAGGGCACAAGCAACAGGCAGGTGCCAGAGCCTTTCACCCCTGCTGGAGTCTTTGCCTCGAGATTTCCCTGCCTGGGGGAGTCTCTTCTTGCGCTGGTAGGGTGGTGGGGGGGGGAGGAAGGAGCACAAAATAGGCAGAGGAACAGTGACTGATAAAAATAGCAGAGTAGCTGGGGGCCATAGCTGCTGCCACACCAACTACACTGCTATTTACACCCATGCTGGGGGGGCTGTGCGGGTGAGTGCTCTACACTCCACCAAATAAAGTGTGCAGTGCTGACATACCCTAAAAACTGTTTCTTTTTTTTTTTCTTCCACTGTAACCATCTTCTTCATGCCACATTCCTCTGTTGAGATTTGAATGTGTCCTTGATTTATTTTGACTGTTAAAACTCCTTGGGGACGGGGCTGTCTGCCTGTAAGGTGTCAAGAACATCTATGGTGCTATATAAAAACTGCCAGTTCATGGCAGCTGCATTTATTAAGTACTGACCTGGGCTGCCTTGGGACCACAGGCTTAGAGATGAAAGGTTCTCTAGCTTCTCACCAGTACGCTGAGCCATTCATGCACACGGTGGAGCACCTCTTTTCTGTGCTCGTGAGGGGGCTATAGTGCTACGACTCTTGATCAAAGTCTCTCTCTTCTTTTTAATGTCTTCAGCATCTTTGAAACTGGCATTCTTATTTACTTGATCACTTATCCTGGAGAGCAAGGAAGCTCCCACTTAGATTAAACTCCCTGTCTCCCATCAGTAAGAAAACTGTGATAAGAAAAACAGATTTTTCTTTGTTTTTTTTGGAATGCAAACAATTGTCGAAATGCAAGGCGTTGGCTATGTTAGTTCAGTTCAGCAAAATAAGCAAGGAAGCCTCTGGCACTTAAAGAATAACACATGTATTTACTGCATGATCTTTCGTGGGAGAAAATCCATCTTTGTCAGATACTTTGAAGATGAGGGAAATTACAGAATGGGAGCAAAATAAATGCAGGGAATCTGTTTATTGACAACCAGGGAGGTACCCTAAAGTTGTCTACTACAGGAGAAGCCCAAGAAAGAAAATAACAGAACACCTCTAGAGATCATCTACAACCCCCAAGTCAGATCTCTACAGCACATCATCAGAAATCTACAGCCTATTCTGCAAGATGATCCCTCACTCTCTCAAGTCTTGGAAGACAGACCTCTCCTCACTGACAGACAGCCCTGCAACCTTTAAATAGAGATTTACCAGCAACTAGAGACTTAACAACAGAACCGTTAAAGGAGGCACATATCCCTGCAGCAAACCATGCTGACAACTTTGTCCCCTTATCTGCACAAAAGACACTATTGAAGGACCTAATAAAACCAGCTACTCCATCAAAGGCTCATTCGCCTGCTCACCCACCAATGTGCTAAGTAGCAGCATTGTAGAAAAGGACCTGGGGGTCATGGTGGATAGAAAGCTGGATGCGAGTCAGAGTGCTCTTGCTGCCAAGAAGGCCAGTGGCATACTGGGCTGCATCAGTAGAAATGTTCCCAGCAGATTGAGGAATGTGATTATTCCCCTCTATTCAGCACTGGTGAGTCCACATTTGGAATAAGGTGTCCAGTTTTGGGTGCCCCACTACAAAAAGGACGTGGACAAATTAAAAAGAGTACAGTAGAAGGCAACAAAAACGATCAAGGGGCTGGAGCACAAGATTTACAAAGAGAGACAGAAGGAACTAGGCTTATTTAGCCAGCAGAAGAGAAGATGGGGTGGGGGGAGGAATTTGATAGCAACCTTCAGCTACTTGAAGGGGTGCTCCAAGGAGGACGGAGCTCAGCTGTTCTCAGTAGTAACAGAGGACAGAACGAGGAGCAATGGTTTCATGGGGGACTTCAATTACCCTGACATCTGGTGGGAGGCTAATGCAGCAATGCACAGGCAATCCAGGGATTTTTTGAGGACAACTTCCTGGTACAAATGCTGGAGGAATCAACTAGGGGCCTGGCACCTCTTGACCTGCTGCTCACAAATAGAGCAGAATTGATCAGGGAAGTAGAAGTAAATGGCAACCTGGGAAGCAGTGACCATGAGATGATTGAGTTCAAGATGCTGATTAAAGGAAAGAAGCAAAACACAGACCCTGGACTCCAGAAAAGCAGATTTTGGCTCCCTCAGGGAACTGATGGGCAGGATCCCTTGGGAGGCTGATCTGAAGGGGAAATGTGTCCAAGGGAGTTGGCTACATTTTAAAGAAACTCTCTCTTTATCAGAATGGTAAATTCCTGTGCCCTTAGCAGAAAGTACAGCAAATGTGGAAGGCGCCCAGAGTGGCTTAACAGAGAGCTCTGCACTGAGCTGAAGCATAAAAAGGAAGCTTACAGGAAGTGCAAGCTAGGACAGATGACTAAGGAGGCATATAAAGACATTGCTCGGGACTGCAGAGATAAAATCAGAAAGGCCAAAGGACAAAAGGAGTTGCAGCTAGCAAGGGATGTGAAGGATAACAGGAAGGGGTTCTGCAAGTATATCAATAACAAGAAGAGGATCAGGGATGGTGTAGGTCCCTTACTGAATAGGGCAGGTATCCTTGTGACAGAGGATGAGCAAAAAGCTGAAGTGCTCAATGCTTTTTTTACTTCAGTTTTCACAGGCAGGGTCAGCTCCCAGCCCACTACACTAGGTACGGTAGATTGAAGAGAAGAGGAGAGGCCCTTGGTGACGGAAGGTCAGCTTAGGGACTACTTGAAGCTAGGTGGGCACAAGTCAATGGGGCTGGATGAACTGCATCCAAGGGTGCTGAGGGAGCTGGCTGATGAGTTAGCAGTACCGTTGGCCATTATCTTTGAAAACTCATGCCAAATGGGGGAGGTGCCAGAGGACTGGAAAAAAGCAAATATAGTGCTGATCTTCAAGAAAGGGAAAAAGGAGGATCCAGGGAATTACAGACCTGTCAGCCTCACCTCAACCCCTGGAAAAATTATGGATCAGCTTCTCAAAGAATCTATCCTGAAACACTTGCAGAAAAATAGTGATCAGGAACAGTCAGCATGGATTCATCAAGGGTAAATCATGCCTGACCAACCTCATCACCTTCTATGATGAGATGACTGGATTTGTGGATGCGGGAAGAGCCGTTGATGTGATATACCTCGACTTTAGCAAGGCTTTTGATACAGTTTCTCACAGCATTCTCATTGGCAAATTAAGGAAGTATGGGTTGGATATGTGGACTGTAAGGTGGATAGAGAACTGGCTAGGTTAACGGTTTCAGCGTGCAGGAATCAATGGCTCCATGTCAAGTTGGCAACCAGTAATGAGTGGTGTGCCCCAGGGGTCAGTCCTGGGGCCAGTTCTGTTCAACATCTTCGTTAATTATCTGGATGATGGGATAGATTGCACACTTAGTTTGCAGATGATACCAAACTGGAGAGAACTGTAGACACCCTGGAGGGCAGGGACAGGATTCAGGGAGACCTAGACAAATTGAGCAGTGGGCCAATAGAAATCTCATGAGGTTCAACAAGGACAAGTGCAAAATCCTGCACTTGGGACGAAAAAAACCCATGTGCTGCTACAGGCTGGGGAGCAATCAGCTAAATAGCAGCACTATAGAAAAGGAGCTGGGGGTCATGGTGGATGGGAAGCTGGATATGAGTCAGCAGTGTGCTCTTGTGGCCAAAAAGGCCAATGGCACAATGGGCTGCATCAGAAGAAGTGTTTCCAGCAGATCAAAGGATGTGATCATTCCCCTCTATTCTGCACTGGTGAGGCCACATCTGGAATACTGTGTCCAGTTTTGGACTCCCCACTACAAAAAAGACATGGACGAATTAGAGTCCCGTAGAAGGCAAGAAAAATGATCAAAGGGCTGGAGCACAAGCCCTATGAAGAAAGCTACCTGAAGGGATGCTCCAAGGAGGATGGAGCTCGACTGTTCTCAGTACTAACGGGACAGAACAAGGAGCAATGGTTTCAAGTTACGGCTGGGGGGGGGGGTCCAGGCTGGATATTAGGAAAAACTTTCTTACTAAGCGAGTGGTGAAGCATTGGAATAAGCTACCTAGGGAGGTGGTGGAATCTCTGTCTTTGGAGATGTTCAAAGCCGAGCTGGACAAAACCCTGGCTGGGATAATCTAGTGGGAGTGGTCCTGGGTTTGGACTAGATGACTTCGTGAGGTCCCTTCCAACCCTGTGATTCTAAGTTACAGCTGGGTAGGTCAAGGTTGTATAATAGGAAAAACTTTCTTACTAAGAGGGTGGTGAAGTGTTGGAATGGGTTACCTAGGGAGGAGGGGGATATCTCTATTTTAGGAGATATTTAAGGCTCAGTTAGACAAAATCCTGGCTGGGATGATTTAGTGAGAGAGGTCCTGCTTTTTTCACAGGGGGTTAAACTAGATGATCACATGAGGTCCCTTCCAACCCTGTGATTCTATGATTTATGCCAGCATGTGCAAGAAATACTCCTCTGCCTTATATATTGGACAAACAGGACAGTCTCTGCAAAAGAATTGAAGAGCACAAAGCTGACGTCAGAAATCTCAACACTGTAAAAACCAATGGGTCAGCATTTCAGTCTTCCTGATCACTCCATTAATGATTTGTTGATTGCTGTGCTCAGGCAGATGAAAAGCAGATCAAGGCTTCAAAGGGAAGCTGTGGAGATCAAATTTATTTGCAAACTTGATTGCCTTGCTTCAAGGCTTGATAGAGACTTCAGATTTTTCTCTCATTACAACAAGTGATATGACCTCATCTTCCTCTATCAGCTGTTCCCCAAGGGTTAAATCTTAACAACTGCTTTGATTTGCTGTTACTGTGTGATCTGCTCCCATGACTTCCATTTCCCTGCATTTATTTCCTCCCATTCTGTGAGTTCCCCCATCTTCAAAGCATCTGATGAAGTGGGATTTTCTCCCATGAAAGCTCATGCAATAAATAAATTTTGTTAGTCTTTTTAGCAGTGCCATCAGATCCCTTGGTTTTTTTCACCTCGGTGCAGACGCTCATTCCTGCTACAGAAGTGGTTTTCTGTTGCTGAAGGTAAGCCGCCTCCCTGATGGGGGGATAGCTAGGTCAAAGGACGAATTCTTTCCCCTTCTCCTGTATGTCACTAATAAAGACAACTGAATGAATGGATTAATCTAGCATTTTGTCCAGCAGATGTTGTAACAAATTCCTCATTGAAATGTACATGTTTGTGTCATACTTGTAGCAAGTTCAAAAATCTCATCCTTTATCATTTGAGATTTGGCTATTTTTGCTGCATCTCATTAATGTCAGTGCTATAAATTGGGACATTGCTTCTCAAGTGATTTAATGCATAAATGTTACTGGCTTATATTGCTTATGCATAGTTTACAAACTAGCCCGAAAAGGAAGTTTGATGAATAAATACTTCATCAAAAATTATTCATCCTGCTCTACCTACATCTGTTGCATATACTCAGTTTTTATCTGGCAAAGTGGGTTGTAGCCCATGAAAGCTTATGCCTGAAGAAATTTTTTACTCTTTTTAAAGGGCCACAGGACTCTTGTTGTTTTTGTTGTGAACAGACTAACACTGGTACCCCTCCAGAAATCAAAAGAAATAGTTTTGAAATGCTCTCAGGTTGCCTCTGAAACATACAGAGTGAAATTAGGAAATCTTAAAAGAGAGGTTGGTATGAATAATGGGGATTAAGTAAATGGGACAAAAAAATTAATGGGGATATGTTGTGAGAGAAAATGGGGTGCTAGGCTTTGAAGCAATATTTGACTTCATTGCTCAGGAGCATTTCCTTAGCATATGTAAAGATCACATGAAACAGTCAGTGTCCCTGGGACCAAAATGTGAAAACTGTGGATGAGATGGCATCTCTAGTTGCTACCTTTTGAGCAGGCCCAGGCATCTACTGAGAATAAATCTCAAACCATGGATTTAAACTTGGTGGGAAGCAGGGTTTGCATTTTACCTGTAAGAAAAAAGGAGTGTGGCTGGGCACTCACCTCTGCAAAAAACCATTCCTCTGTTCCACATCCCAGCTCTCCTGTGACAACAGAACAAACAAGGAGTCCTGTGACACTTTTAAAGACTAACAAATTTATTTATTTATTTCATGAGCTTTCATGAGTATACGCTCACTTCATCAAATGCATGCTAGGGAAACTACAACATGGAGATGAATGTACAAATGCAGAGAAGGGTGAATCACAAGGTCAGTTCAGTGGGATGAGAATAAATGCATTTCATCCCATTCTGTAAGTTCCCCCATCTTCAAAGCATCTGACAAAGTGGGATTTTTCTCCCACAAAAGCTCGTGTGATAAATAAATGTTAGTCTTTAAGTGCCACAGGACTCCTTGCTGCTTTTGCTGAAGTAGACTAACACAGCTGCCCCTTTTGAACCCTGTGTTAAGAAGCCTGTTGTCAATGCAGCTTCTTAGCTAATACTGGCAGCTAGGTTTGAAGGTTGGCATACCAGTTTTATATTTCAAGCAAAATATATATCAAAATCCCATCTCTATATCAAACCAGGATTTTTGAGTGGCAAAGCAATTACTAAGCTGAGTGACAGAGAAATGGAAATACATTTGCACTGAAAGTTAAGAAACTTCTGGCAGCAGGGCAATGACTGACATTTTATTGGGTTATGATTGTGGGCTTTGTGGAAATGAAGTAGCGGCACTGACTGTTACAGTGTTTGTAATCAACAAAGTGTTATGCCAGTAATTAGGTTTCAACTAACTTCCATCCCATTTCTTAGACATTAATTGGAGGAACATATGCAGATTGCTGGTTAATAATAGAACAGTTGTAGTTCTATAATCATTTTCTTCTTGATCATCAATTTGTTTGATTGCTTGTGTGGCAAACATTTGATCCTGCATGTCTCTATTTAGTTATTAAAGGCAGATGCTTTATAAGCAATGAGATTTATCAAGTTAGTGACCTCATGAAGTGCTGCACCTTACATGGCCTGACGGAGCAGATGTGGAACATAATTTCTGTAAACATACAGCTGGTGTTGCTTTCCCTCTACTTCATTGATGCCAATGGGAGCAGCAGCTCCTGGACTACCGCACTGAATGGCACAGTGGGGGAAGAGAGAGAGCAGCTTTGAGTGGTGAAAAAACAAGTTTAGGACTATGTAGAAAAGCTGGATGCAATTGCAGAATCATTGGCCAGCATCTTTAGAAACTTGTGGTGATTGGGGGAGGTCCCAGAAGATTGGATAAAGGAAATATAATGCCTGTCTTTACGATCTGGATGATAGGGTGGATTGCACTCTCATGTGGGGAATGGGGAATGGTCGAGTTAACTGTGCTATTCTTGCCAACATGGATAATAGGATCTTGGGCTGCTTTAGTAGGAGGAATGCCAGGAGATTGAGGGACGTGATTATTTCTCTCTCTCACTGGTGAGGCCACATCTAGAGTTTTCTGTCCACTTTTGGGCCGCCCGCTGTAGCAAAGTGTGGGCAAATTGGAGAGAGTCCAGCAGGGAGCAGCAAAAATGAGTAGCAGACTGGAGCGTATGACTTTTGAGGAGAGGCTGAGTTAATTGGGCTTATTTAGTCTGCAAAAGAGAAGAGTGGGGAAATTTGATAGGGGCCTTCAGCTACCTAAAGGAGTAGTTGCAAGTGACAGAACAAGGAGCAATGATCTCAAGCTGCAGTGAGGGGGGTCTGTGCTGGCGATTAGGAAAATCTTTTTCACTAGGTGTGTGGTGAAGCTCTGGAATGGGTTATCTAGGAAGGTGGTAGAGTCTCTATCCTTAAAGGTTTTCAAGGTACAGCTTGACGAAGCCCTGACTGGAACAGTTTAGTTGGTGTTGGCCCTGCTTTGAGCAGGGGGTTGAGCTAGATGACCGCCTGAGGTCCCTGCAATCCCCAATCATCTTGATTCTATGAAACTTGGAAAGGAACTAGTTAAATATGGGGACAGTCTGTTGGAAACGTTCAGGTTTCACTAATTTTTGTGGCAGCAGAAACATCAACGCCCATGCACAGTAGTGCTGGAGGTGGAGTGGGGGATAAGTCAATCTAACTTTCTGAAAAAAATGTTTGTTTTGGATGGAAGTTTTGGGTGGGTGGTTGTCTTACTTAGAATGCTTACTAGAGAAGAAACAATCCCAAAAATGTAACCTTGTACTTATTTATGGGTCTAATATAAGTGCTGTTTTTATCTGTTACAAGGATTTCAGCTAAGGCTCTGTATGCCCATTAATTAATACAAAAAACTAGAGATGGACATGGGACGCACATTCTTCAAGCTGGGTCCCTGAGGTCAAACACCAACATCAGGGATGTTTGAAAATGCTGTCCTAGCTCATCTCTACTCACAGCACTACTGCAAAGTATGTAAGCAGTTATTATATGAGGAAACGAGGCACAAAGAGAATTAATTTATCAGTCACACAATGACTTGGTGGCAGACCTGGCGTAGCACCCAGGGCACCTATTTCCCTGCTCTCACCTCTGGGAACTAGTGCCTTTGTTGTAAAGTCTCAGGAAACAGAAACACCATATCTTCCAAAGTTTGAGGCTAACGAGCAATTGAATCAGGACAGGTATGAATTGAGCCTGCAGCAACATTTTGCTTTAACCTTGTATTCAAATTAATCTACAGAATGCAGCTAGTTTAGCTAATTAGAGTGGCAGTTTTTTGCTTGCTTTTTTGAAGTTTCATTTGCGGTGCTCTGCACCTAATAAAACTGTCAATTTTCTTTTACTTCAATAAAAGGTCACCCCCGACAATACCACTCCGCCCCCCAACAGCTAGTGCCTTTATTAATATTTAAAATGTACACAGTGATATTTCCAAAAGGGCAGGCGTTTAAAAGACATAAAATGTCAACCCTGTTTCCTCTCCCTCCCCGCTTCTGTTCCCCTTCGTCACCATTGTAATGTTCTCTTTTAGCTACAATACTTAGTAGGAATTGTGTTAAATCAGATAAACACGGACTCGGTGACAGAGAAGGGGATGGGAGAAGAATGGTCTTCTGCCTGTGGTACTGGATTGTGATTCAGACGATTTGGTTTCTGGCTATGCCACGGGCTTTCTGTGACCTTGAGAAAATTCTTCTAGCCCTGATTTGGAAGGTACCTTAGTACATGCCTAGCTTTAAGCGTGGGTGAGTATGACAGATTCCCTAGGGTGTAACTTAAAAACTTTGGGAACGCAGCGCCCTCTTCATTCTCCAGCCTGGACTCTCCCTCACAATGCCTTGCTAGTGACAAGCAGCACAGTGTCATCTAGCTCACTGGTTTTCAACCTCTTGCGGGTCACAACATACTTGGTGGCATATAGTGACCCTGTAAGACACACCTCGCCCACCCCATCCTAGCTGACTCCAGCCCTCTTCCCAACTCTACATGACACACTTACCACTGTGTGGCAACCCACTAGCGAGTCCTAACACAGTGGCTGAGAACTGCTGGTCGAGCCCAACAGCGTGCGGAGCACCACACCCAACTAGATCACACGAAGCTTAACCTAGGTTGCCTCTCACTCTGTGGTGCTGCCAGCAAGTAGCACTTACATCCCTCTACAGGCAGATACACACCCAGTTCAAGCTTTGTCTGTGCTCACAGGTGCTCTGGCAAAACATTGTCCTTTGGGGTGTGAAAAAACACTCACAAGCAATGTAAGTTTTACCAACATAAGCATGGGTGTGGAGAATGCTATGTTGGCAGGACATGCTGTCCATTCACACAGCAGCCGCCACTCATTTAGGTTGTTTTATTTTGTCAGCAGGAGACAGTCAGCAAAACTGAAATCGCTCAGTAGGGAGGGGTTCATACTCCTGGGTGACAAAGTTTTATGGCATAACTGTGAGTGTAGACAAATCCTTAGATATACGAGTGCCTAGCCTAGCCACTCATAAACCAACAATAGGCACCCAACAAGATTTTTGAATTAACAATGTCTCACCCTTATTAGTTGGTGCAAACAATTTCTTAAACACAGGCTGGGCAACCTTCCCCTCCCCTCTTCCACAGTCCTTTTGTCTTCCAGATGAGCCTTCAATTGTTGAGCTGGGGGAGAGAGACCACCTGTCATGAGGTTAGGTGACCAGATAACAAATATGAAAACTCAGGAGTGGAGGAGGGGGGATAATAGGTAACTATAAAAGACGATCCCAATATTTGGGACTTTCCCACCATAAAATCAGGACATCTAGTCACCCTACTATGAGGCCCTGCTCCCCCTTTTATAGTGCTTTTCAGCTTCCTAGAACAATTGGGGTTTAAGACTTGTGAGGTCATCCTCATTGATTGGTCAACACCCATTGTGAACATGCCCTACAGAAGAGACTTCACTGTAAACAGTTCTTGGTAATGTAAAATATTCTTCAATGGGTGACAGAGGGCCCTTAATGCTGTCTAGCCACTCTGTTGTTTTGCCTGAAAGGCTGTCTGAGTTTCCCTTCCTTACAAGATGTTCAAATAGCATGTTCAACAATGTTTCATAACTTCACATCATATGACAGCACATAAGCTCTGCAAGGATATTCAGCAGATCAAGACTTTAAAATAATATCACTCAATGGTACTTTGTATAGAACATGTACCATGGGCATATCTACATTGAAAAGTTTTTTTCAGGACAAGGAGGCTTATCCCAAAAACACTTCTCCATGTCCAGGCAGGCATTTTACTTTTTTTCAAAAAAAGCACTTCAGTTTTTCGAAAGACCAGAGCGTTGGTTGTTGTTGTTGTTGTTGGGTTTTTGAAAAACAAGACCTCTTTACATTTCAAAAAAGCAGCTTTTTCAAAAAAGTTTTTTTTTCGCAAAAAGCCATTGCTGAACACATCAATGGCTTTTTTCGAAAAAGCCTGTCTATTCTTTGCATTGCCCTTTTTTGCATTGCCATTGTCTGGTGTGGACTTTCTTTTTCGGAGGGGGAAAAAAAACTCTGCTTTATTTTGAGGCGAATCATCCCCAGACTCTCTTTTCTTGAAATAACATTTTTCAGAAAAGGTTAATTCAAACTACTTATTAGGTTTAAAAAAAAAAACTTTTCGAAAAAATGTTTTGCAGTGTGGACAGAACCATAGTTACATGACATTGGGGAATATGTGGTTTTGGGGTGTTGTTTTCAGACACAAAGTATCACGGTAAGGCTATGAGTTGGTCATGGAGGTCACAGATTTCCTGATGTTTGTGACTTCAGCCCTGAGAGGTGGGGCTCAATCAGTCAGTTCAGAAATACAGAATTCCTTTTGATAAGGTCATTGCTTCTGTCCCTGACAATGCAGCACATATGAACAAAACCTGGGAACGAAGCCTCAATGTGCTTTTTCCGAACACAGTGCACATAACCTCATCTTAACTGAGTGGGGGATACCTGGAGAACATCTGGAAAATAAATGAATTTGTCATTGTTGGAAAAAGTGCATTCACTGCTCTGCTAATAGTACACAGTTCCGTTAATTGTTGCAGGAGAAAGGGAAAGTGCCAACAATTCCACCTTCTTCTGCAATCAGATGGTGGGACAGTTGATTTGATGCTGTCCCTTTTCATACCAGTCATGCTGGATTATGTGGATTTTTGAGGCACAGTGGGAGCAAAACTGTGATTCAAGGGATCTCACTTTTTTGCTGAGACCCCATTTAAAATATTCCTGCCCCCCAAAAAAGTGATAACCCTTCATGGCAGGCCACCCTCACTTCAGTGCTGCTGCTAGCGGTACTGCACTCAGAGCAGCCAGCCAGCCAGCAGTTGCTGTTCACTGGCCACCCAGCTCTGAATGGTGTTGGCTGTCAGCTAAGCACAGGACTGACAACTGCAGACCAGGCATGCATGAGGAGGTTGACAGCTTTCAACCCGTTACCATTATAACCTCATAAAAGCCACTGAGGGGCCCAAATTGCGTAAGGTGGCAAATGATTTGGCTGATCTTGCCAGTTGGGCAAAGTCTTTCAGTTGCAAGACTGACAACCAGTTAGCAAAGAAAGCCCTTTGCAAAAACAGCAGTAAAAACGGAGGGCTTCATGACTGGTTCTGATACCATTTTTTTAAAGCCTGCTGAGTGTTTGATCCAGTCAGGACTAACTTCTTGGCCCTGAAGCAGTGAATGCATTTGAGTCTGTTCTCCAGTTTTGAGGACAGTAAGTTGGCAAAAGCCGAATTTTTTAGCCACAGCAGTGTAGCTTCAGAAATGAAGTGCCTTGGCCTGGTGGAATTTTGGTGCAACTTAAAAGATCACTTTCCGAGTCTGGCTGCAATAGCTAGTCCAAGGTGGTTATCAGTCCCCAATCCAGTTTAGACTATGAGAGATGATTTTCATCTTACAAAGCTATCTTGTGAGATGACAGCTGGTCAATCAAAGATGACAACCTGGCAATGTACAACATGCTGTTTCAGGATTGTGGGAAGTTCTAATGGTTAGTAAATGATCATTTTACACTCTAACAATTAATCTTGTCAGTAGCCAGAACTATATAAGGTTTAATAGGCACTTTAACAGCTTCTGTATTGATGTACTGAAAAATGCTTTACTGTGTGTACTTTTCCATGAATTTGTTTATTGTCCACATCTTCACCATCACTTTTTAATAAATACTACTCGTTACAAAATCTTAGCCTTAAGCATGGGAAGTCAAAGGGCCTGTTTGCATGCTCAAAGTTAGCGAAGAGTTTAAACACCTTCCTGAATTGAGTCCTCTGTACCTCAGTTCCCCAGCTGTAGAATGGGGAAAATAATACTCCCTTTCTCCCACCATTGGACTGTCTTGTGTTAAGTTATCTAGTTTGTGAGCTCTTTGGTACAGCACCCTCTTTTACTGTGTCTGTAAAGTGCTTGGCAGAATGAGGCTCTGATCTCAACAGGCAACTCTAGCCACCACTGAAATACAAAGAAATGTAAGGAACATGCAACCCTAGGGAAAGATCTCTCCTTGATGCTCAGGAGAGTGTCTCAAAGTTTGCCCAAATAGATTCCTTCCAGGCTACCAACTTGGCAAACAGAGTTCCTGAACCAGAAATTGCAAGGGGTCCTTTGCATGTGCCAACTCACTGAGCTGATAGGTAGAGCCCTGCAAATCCGTGGATGTCCACAGATACAGTACAGATATCCATGGACCATTTCTTGTGGATGCAGATTGGATATGGATCCACATGTTTTTATCTGCACAGAGCTAGAGCCCTGCAGATATGTGGATATCCACAGATATCCATGGATACAACACGAATATCCGCAGGCTATTTCTTGCTGATGCAGGTCAGATACAGATCCATGTATTTGTATCTGTGCAGGGCTTTACTGATAGGCACAGGATTTGGCCTCAGGTATGGGCCAAAGCAGCATTTAGAGGGATGGACTGGCCATCTGGCAGTTCTGGCTAATGCCAGAGATGTTGGCGCACTAAAGGGCTGGTGGGCCACATGGGCAGCCTATTTCAGAGGTGAGCTAAGAGCCGTGGCCACTGAAAGTATGTCATCCGCCCCCTTCCCTGCCGGGAAAGCAGAGGTTTTATGGTCTATGTAGGTTCCTCACCGGGAGCTACTGAGGAACGTAGGAAGCTGAGAAATGGATACGGTGTCCTGATTCACCCAGGAACCTGCCTGGAGCATATAAAACTCAGTGCACCAGACAAGCAGGCAGGTACACACATACCGTATGAAACGGCTCACCCAGCAGCATTGTCGTCGTCCTCCTCCTCAATTTGCTGCTTTCTGCTTCTGTGGCTGCTGTCTGCTACAGAGTCTGCTCTCAGCCTACCCAGGGCCCACCCCAGTCTCAGTGTGGGGAGACTAGACTCATCGCTCGCTGACGCAGAGCTGTGCTTTGCCAGTTCCTGCCTTCCCCTCACCACCCCTCCCTGCATCTCTTCTCGCTGCTGCTCTCCTCCTGCTTAGTGTTACGCTGCTCCCAGCATCCCTGACTCCCTGAGCCACCTCACTGCTGCTGCTCACCAGACAGCTTCCTCCTGTCCCCATCCCACCACCCCAGCCCCTGCTCCCCCCCAGAAGTCAGACAGGCCCCATGCACCTGTCTATAAATACAGGCCATCTGGTCACCCAAGATCTGTGTGCAACTGCCTTGCTGGGCTGCCCTGAGCTGGCACCAACAGTTGCAGCCTGTGGCGCAGAGCCTGTGGACAGCCTGATTTCAGTTCACGGCGCACACACGATGTGAAGTACCACAAGCTCTCCCCTGATTTGAATTAACTTTGCAGATCAGCCAGCTGTGTTATTGGTAGTGGGGATGTGGCATAGAGCTTGTAGGGCTGATTTCAGTTCCAGTCCATCACTAAGCATTCACTGTTGTCAGTCCTGGGTTTCCTAATACATTTTCTTAGCCTGATGTCTATTATAATGTCCTCGTTTAATTGCTCACGCATGGAATTTGCCAGGAAACTTCTTCAAGAGAACAACACTAGGAAAAGCCGGAGGTGATTGAATGGTTTGGGACTCAGGTGCTGAAATACTGGATGGGTTCCTTGGGCTCAGCATTATGATATGAGGCCATGATATGATCTGTGCCAACTCTAACATAAGTTGTGTGGCCAGTAATAGCTTCCAGATGCTCCAGGATTGGAGCGCAAACAGAGGTTGCTTTACACTGTTTTTGCCTCACCAGCATCACCTGTCTTGAGCTTTGAGCTAACTTAGCTGGATCTGAGATCAGGTCTATTGCTGGCAGAACTGGATACGTGGCCTCAGGGTTCAGCAGATTTGGTCTCCAGTTAGAGCTGGTTTCATTTTCAGCCAAGCCATCTACCTGGCATTAATCAATAGCACCCCTGTGCCATATTACCAGCCATCAACTTTCCACACACTATAGATTCTTCCAAAACAGCCATTTCTTCTCTGACGAACACCACTACTGTGGAAAAGACCATCAAAACCAGGGACAAGTAGCTGCAGACAGTCATTGATTTCCATGGTAAATTATTGGATGGAGCTTCATCAGTCAGTGTACACTGTGATAAAGTCAGGTGGGAGGCTTAGGGCAGATATGTCAGCCCTCGAATGGTAAAAGCCCTTTTCCCTGCAGGAAGGGGAAGGTGATTGTAGTTTAATTAGGGACTGTTGTGGCTAGTCAAAGGCTGCTTTAGGCTTATTAAATCCCTGGGCTGGGTGGAAAGGGTGAAAGAGAGAGAGAAGATACAGGTTACTAAAGGATTGCAGGAGTAGGAGGAAAGACCTCCTTAAAGCAGGAACAGAGTAGTAGAGGACATTCAGGCGCCAGCCTGTGGGAAGGACTGAAACTGCTCTGACTAGCACAACACCATCATGGCTACAACCCTGATGGAGAAGCCAGAAACAGGTATTACCTGGAGCCTGGGCCTTATATGCTCACCCAATGTGTGGGGTGCTAAGCCAGCCTAGACCAAGGTCCCCTGCCACCAGAACATTGTGGCCAAGAGACACTGAGTTTGGGAGGAGTAAAAAGCTTGTCCAAAGTGGAGCAGATGTACCCCAGGGGAAACATCCTGCCAAAGGAAATGGTTGTTCCCTGATGAAGCTGAAGGGGGGATTGCCACAACACTTTCTGAAAAAACTACTACTAGACAGTGCTCAAAAGCAAAGAGATGTTGCTGCTGGTAGGTTTTAAAGCCCAATGCTGACTGGCAACAAGAAACATGTTTAGTCCCCTCTGCTCCTTCCTTCCTAATATCCAGTTCATTTTTCATAGCCAAGAGGAGTAAAGAAATAGCCCCGGAGAACACCAGTAACAGCCAAAATCCATCAGTTTAACATGCTATTTATGGTAATTTCAAACCTATATTGGATTGTGAAATGGCCATGGGAGATTGCAGGATTGTGTGCTGCTGCTAGGTAAAAAGGCAAATGCAGTCAGATGCATCTTTATGACCACATCAAATACTAGTGTGATTATGCAGTAAGTCCCAATGAGGTAAATATTATTCTCTAAGAAGGTTCACCTAAAGGCAGATTCATTGAACTTTCATTCTGTAAGTGTTCCAATAAGAACTAATGAGCAAGCTCTGGTTGTTAGGTAACTATCAGTACACATTAAAATCCTAAGAAATGTCTTCTGTTGTGGTGTTTAAGAACTCTGTTGTAATTCTCAATATAATCTTAAGGTAGTTTTATGGGGGGGGAGACCAGTTATACACCATTTCCCTTGTACAATGGTGCCTACCACATTTAAGTTCGGTAGTTCTTTTTATATTGTCTTAAAGGGGCATTTCTCAGTAGCTTTTTCAAGTGGAACAATTCTGGCTTTCTGTTGATAAGCCCTTGAATTCTAGGGTAAGATGAAAGGGTTACAAAAGGCCACCCTGACTAGAACTCTTGTTTTACATAGCAAGAAATTACATTTTTGATCACTCATTCAGTGGTGACCTATAGTTGAGTGAGAGATTAAAAAGACGTACAGTAGTGTGCTCTCCACAAAGTGTTAACTACAGCTAGAGTAAGCAATAAGTCATAAATTATGCATCCCGAGGGGAGCACCACTGATATCCTGTGTTGATTTCACTGAAGGAGAGCAGAGGAAGAAGTCTAAATTGTGGGGTGGAAGACAAGTTGTACAAAGAAAGGGCGAGCATTAAGAAACGCTGACCTAATTCTTACACACACATTCTCTAGGGATCCAAAAGGAAGAATATTTCTTTACAGTCTTTGATACCACTGAAGAGAGCAATCTGAGATAGGGAGTGCGGAAGTGAATTTCTTTCGTAGCTCAATGGTTTTATTAGTAGTCTGCCCTCCAGGATGGGAACTGATAGGCTCAACAAAGTTAAATCCAGAATAGATGAACATCTAGGGTCTGATCCAGAGCCCAGCAAAGTCCATGAAAATGCTTCCATTGATTAGTGAGCCTTGGAGCAGATCCTTTAAAGACTTTGAAAAAAGTAAACTCTTTGGTACTGGGGGTTAGCACCATGTCATCTTTTATATTTGTATAGTGCCTAACACTTTTGTGCATGCTAGTGGAAATAAAATATTTTACCATCACAGGAGACAGCTAATGAACATAAAGGCAGTTGGTCTTTTCTGTCTTATGTGCTTTCTGTTCCTTGTCTGACTTCTTTCCATCCAGTTCACCATAGGCCTGGCCCAGTTATTCATTCATTCATTCATTCATAATAAATTAAGCACTAGATTTACCCACTTCTTTTGTGCACAAATAATTCTCGATTTCATTCTGATTCTGTGATTGTATTCACTGTGTGCTTTGATCCAGTGGTTTCCATGCTATTAGGTGTAACCAAACTGTTCTCTTTGGGCTTTCCTGGGGTATGAGTGGTTCCCTAAACTCCATCTCAAGGATTCTGTTGCCTTGAAACATTTAAAACCAAAGAACAACAAATGATTAACAGTGATTATTTGTGATCATTCATATGAAGATGGATAAAGACCAATAACAAGTGGTTAAAAACAGGACTGTATCAAAAAACTTTGCCTGTGTCACTAGCTGTGTAGGTCAGAACCTGGATAGAAAGTCCCTTATCAGAGTTGTGCCTTTTCAAAGAGTCTGTGTTCGAATGAATGGTCATGTTCTGAAGTGAGATACTTTATTGAATGCCCAGTAAAACCATTCACGAATAACATCTACACTGACATGAGTATCCACCCCTATTTCTGTAGTGTTCTGCTTCACACAGGTGTACTGAAGGCTGCAACCCGGACAGCTGCAAACACTATGAAATACACAGTCATTCACTTAGGTTTACAAGATAGCAACCTGCTTTTTAGGGGAGTTGAACTAGGAAGTAGAACAACTAAGGAGTTGAACATATGTCTGACCAGCACATCTGAGATCGTCCAACCTACCAGCAGATGTAGCTGTCCTCTTCCAACAGAGCTAAACAATCATATTTAGTAACTGGTCTGCACTGTAAATTTATCTTCTGACAAATGTCATTGCTACATAAGCAAAATTGACATAAGCAAATATAATTGCTGCCCAGCTCCAACAAAGGAAGGACAGTCTTTTCATTTTTCTTTGTGGAATCACTAATTTTTCATTAACAATAGCCAGGACTGTTGTAAGAAGTTTTTTCCTTACGTATGCAGTAGAAGAAGAGGATATTAAGATAAATAGTGCTGCATCATAATAAATAATGGGCTACAGTAAACATACCAACTGCTATTATAAAAGCTGCGTCAAAGATTTATTGACCAATTCCTCTCTCCTGGTGCCACTGTCCTTTGTTATTACTCTAATGCAGGCAAAGACATTTCATTTCACTCAGTTCTTTTATTTTTGTCAGGTACATATAGGGATAAATGGAAGGGCCCTCGGCAACAGATGTATTTCATGGCCCGGATGGGACTGAATAAGGAGTACTGAGCAGGAAGCATGTGTCCTGGTGAGGTTGCTGAGATGATAGCAGCCAAAGACTATAGCTCTTTGGATCCTCTTCGCCCATTCTGAAAAGGAATTATAAATAGTTCACAAAAGGCTACGGGCAGGTCTACATTGCTGCTGCTTTTTGGCAGCGGTCAAACTGAGATGTGCAAGTTGCCAGGGTAGTGTTCTGGGATCGAACTTCCTGAGCAGTCAATCGGGAAGTTTGAACTGAGGGCAGCACATTTGTTGCTGTCAGTGAAGACTTGCTCCATTATCATCACTTGGCTTTGGCAACCTCATTAGAGTGATTGTACAGCTCTTGTGCAACTTTGGTGTGGGAAAATACCTCCTCAGTGTCTCGACTCAGCAGACTATCTGGGGTGGGCATTTGACTCCACAGTGATAAAATATTACACTGTATTGGATGCTTCCCCAAAGTCCAAATGAATACCTGCCATTGTTCTGAGGTCAGGACATTTCCTAAACATCACAAAACAATGGGAATTTGGGGCTATAGTCTTTGAATTTACTTTTGCATCAATCTTCATACATGCAACCACAAGCATTTCCATTTAGGACATTCCAAAAGGTCTGAAGGTGGTTCCTCCTCCTACAGCATTTCATCCACCAGTTCACTATGGATTTGGGGCCTGATTCTCATTCAGTCTAGGTTAGCTTCATGCTGCCAGGGAGGTGATAAGTAGCCTGAGTATAAATGCATCTATTTTTGTTCTGTAAAATGGATGAGCAATAATACTGAATTGTAATTTTTCACTAGGACTGTTTCCATGAGCAGGAACTTGTACAGCACATAATGGAAGAGATTTGCTGGTTCACTTCCTTTTTTTCATACTGTCTATTGATCTAGAGTTCCCTGGGGGAAAACAAATACACATACGTGCATGCACACGCAAAATGTAGCTATATGCTTTTTAACCATACATCTGATTCTTCTTGTTTCTTCCTTACACAGTTGCCTAATAAATATTCCCCAATTCTTATGATTTTGTAAATAATACCTTAATTGGAAAGTGATACAGACTCTGATTTTTCTGATTTATATTTCTCTTGCAGTTTTATGACCGTTATTCAAATGGATTTCTTAACTATTTTAACCCTGCTTGGGCCACTATTTCTGCAATTTCTTTTATAAGAATAATATACCTGGGAGACTTTATATGGCAGTCAGTTATGAAATATGCCACAAGAGCACTAGCTGCTTTCTCCTTTCTCCCCATATTTTCAGTATGCTGGAAATTCATAATCATCTCCTGGTGTGATGGTGGGTTTTGTTCATCATTATTTGTTTGACCTTAAAATAACAGTTCTTTAGGACTGATCCTGTCTAACTGAAGTCAATGGCAAACCTCCCATTAATTCTAGTTGTATGGCACTGAATTGCTAGGCCCCAGCCCTACTGAGTTAATCACTGGATGAGGTCCTTGGTAGTATTAACAGACCAACATTTTTCTGTCTGTAATATTTTGTATTTTGATCTATAATCATTAGGGTTCACTATCTTTGATCCCATCCAATATAAATTGTAATTGGCCAATTATAGCATAACTACAAATTTTTATAATACAGATAATTAAATGCCAGTTAGAGTAACAATAAAACCTACCCCTTTTCTAACACTTGTCATCAGTAGATCATTTTAATTTTATCAGCCATTCCTGTAACTGAAACATGTACCTAACAAATGAATTACCTTGCCTAAAAATGAACGTTGTATTGCTTTAGCTGTACCAATAAAGGAATACGGCCATTTTACACAATTATACCTGTAGCTTATTCCTGTATGGGAATGGCAATGAGCTGTGCTGATCTAGGGCAACTTCTACCAGCAGAATTGAGCCCTAGTCTATTTTTGAGGGCTTTTCAGCAGCAGGCAACCACCAGTTATGCAAGGAATGTAAAATTTCTTGTGTAACAAGCTGTGACTTTCTAAGCTGCCAGTACATGTCAGGGAAAAGCTGATGGCAAATCCCTTGCAGTCAGCTTTCCTCTACGCCCCCTGACCCCCAGGAGTTATGGGGCTGACTTCTGGGGGCAGTGCAGTGAGTTCAACTTGCTGCAAACTGCTCCTGGAATGCCGAGCTGATGGTGGCAAATTAGTTGCTGTCAGTATAGATATACCCTGAGTGTATCCAAGAGACTGTATCGCTCTGACTATTTCACTGAAATTAAAAAAGATGTTTTGACCTCATCTCCCTTTGTATGCTGTTCCCCCAATGTCTGACTCAACAACTGCTTTGATTTGCTGTTACAATGTGACCTAATCTCATGACTTGCACTCCCCTGCCTTTATTTCCTCCTATTCTGTAAGTTCCCGCATCTTCCAAGTGTCTGACTAGGTAGGGTTTTCTCCCACAAAAGCTCACGTGATAAATACATTTGTTAGTCTAAGTGCAGCAGGACTCCTTGTTTGTTTTTATTTAATACATGTAGTTTAACACACTGGCACTTACCTACATAATGTTAATACTGTAACTACTTCAAATTACACCCTTTGATGTATTTAGTACAAATCCTGCAAGTTTGAACTCAGTCTGTAGAGTTCCTTTCAACTGCTTTCTCACTGCTCTCTCTGCTAGTACAGGATTTTTAGGTAGCTTCGTCACATCCCTCTGTTGTGAAGTATATTCAAGAGCTGCAAGGCTGCCCCATGGTTTTTCTGAGCATTTTTCACTTTAGTTGCTGTTGTGTTGGTGTTCTGTAAGGTTCCAGAGATGTCTGTCAAGCAATCTTGTTTTGTAGGCTTGGCAGCAGACTGCGTTGGTACAAAGACAGTATTTAAAGTATTGCTAGAGAAACATTTTTCCTCCCATTCTGTACATTCCCCATCTTCAAAGCATCTGACGAAGTGGGATTTTTTTCTCTCACAAAAGCTCATGAGATAAATAAATTTGCTAGTTTTGTGCCACAGGACTTCTTGTTTGTTTCATTAGGATGGCTTCCCTTTGGCTAATAAAGATAAAGAGAAACCATCTTCTATATGTATTTCATTTGGTCTTTGAAGGAAAATATAGCTAAGCATATATTTAATGAGATTTTTATACCTGGCAGCACTTATATTCCTTTACCTACTAGTGGATGCTAATTGGTGCCATTTACATTTAATCATCAGAAAATCTTCTCTATCTGTGCAGAGCTGAAGCCTACGTTCCCTGTGGGAATGGTGTGCAGAGAGGGAAAATCCATCCCCAACTCCCTGGGACCACTAAGCAGAACAGTTGTGCAGCCTCCTCGCTGTCCACATGTCCAGCTGCCACCTCATTGTGACAGTTGTGGAGTGCTCTTATAGCCGCTGGATTTATATAAATGCCAGTCATTCCTTAGTGCATGGTCTCCCAGGCCAGCCTCCGGGGATAGCACTTCAGAGTATTGTTCAGTTCCTTATTCCCCCTTCACAGCCCATGCACAGGTATAAATAATATGTTAATTCTTGTATTGTCCCTCCGCATCATGGACAAATCACATCCACTAGCAGTATCTCCTGGTTTCTTGCCACTGAACATCACAGCTTCTGTTTTTGTGTCTGACTTCTCTATCTAGAAATCAAGCCTTGTCTAGTCTTCGCAATAGCTCAGGGATTTTCCCCTTGTGATTTAACACTTCTTTCCTTGGGAGGGGCCCAGCATCACTGTTGCTCTTTAGTTTGCCAAAGGAAGTCAACGTTAAGTGACTTGAAGGTTCCTCAGCATTTACTCAGTCTGTGGCCAAGCTGGGAAGACAAAAGATCACAATTTAAGCTCTGATTCAGCAGTCCTTCCTGATTCGGCAAAGCACCTAGCCACTTGCTTAACTGCCTTTGCCTTCGTCAGTGCTTGTGCATTGCTCTGTAGTGATGGACTTCCATGCATGTCTACGCACTGGTTTGAATTGTAGCCCTAGAACAGAGATCACTTTGCCGAATAAGCCAATACCCAGTCCAGTGTGATAATATGTCTCCTTTTGTTATTAGAATATACAAATACACAATAGAGAGAGGGCCAGATGCAAGTAAACTGAGTCTTTTCGAAGGGGACTTTCCCTTTAATTTTTGATGTTGCAAGGCACTGCCATTGTTACTGGTCACTATAAAACTCTGGTCCAGGGAAAATGTCTCCTTTTTAGCGCTTTTGCTCCTGAAGGCTTTGTGTGCTGAGTGGGTTTTTTGGTGTACTCTTGCCGGCCTGCTGAGAACGTATTGATTTCTAAATCATGTTCCATGTGGATTTAACATTCCATTTGCTGTGGGTGGAAAAGCACCTGGAAGAAGCACAGCAGTAGCTCTATACACAAGCAAAATGAAAGAAAACTACAAAAATCACTTCTCTAGTTTAAAAAAAAAAAAAAAAAAAAAAGGTTTAAAATAAAAATTCTCTGAAAACAACCTCAGGCTGAACTAACACGCACTATTTTATTCCTTTCTATCATGTGCCATCCTCAGTAAAATCAATAGAAATTATGCAAACATGCTGGGTTAAATCATCCTTGGATAACCCCATTAATTCCATGGCATTGTACTAGGAATTAATTTGGCCCACTGGAGAGAGAATACACCCCTGAACACTTGATGGATCAAAGTTTTTTATACTAAAAGGTGTCTCTAAAAAAGAGCTTGTGGACCAAGATAAGCATGACCAGCACTTTGACTGAATTTTCATGGCCAAATTATAAGTGTATCATTAACAAACTCCCGTCTTAGGGGAGAGGGCAGAATTATAGTTATAAATAAAATGCAATTTGCATTTATTGACATTCGCAATAATTGGAGATCAGCATCTGCAAATCTGGACCTCGCTGTATATACAGATGCCCTATACTGACACCTATTGTATTTTATAGACAGGGAGGCTGTGTTTTGTGGGTTCCCAGCTGGTATGCCCTGGGGCCTAAGCACATGTGCCACAGAATTTTTTGAAAAACGACTCAAGTGTTCTGGATTGGCTCATAAGTATTCATGAGGTCATTGGGAGATTCTATGGTGGTGTGCCTCAAAATAATTGAAGTATCAAGGTATGCCACAGCAGAAGAAAGGGTGGGAACCACTGGTTTAGGCACTCAGGAAGTCAAAACAATCAAGGTGTCCTGTGGCACTTTTAAAGACTAACAAGTTTATTTACCAAATGAGCTTTTGTGGGAGAAAATCCCTCTTCATCAGATGCTTTGAAGAAGTCTGACAGTGGGATTTTTTCTCCATGAAAGCTCATTCAATAAATAATTTTTTTTAGTCTTTAAAGTGCCACAGGACTCCTTGGGGTTTTTTTTTTTTTTTTTTTTTTTGCTGAACTAGACAAACATGGCTATCCCTTTGGAACTTGTCAGAAAGTCAGGGCTCAGTTACTGTGTGCTGTGCCACAGACTGACCTTGTGATACACTGGGTAAGTCACCTAACCTCTCTGGATCTCCTTTTTCCCCACTCTTTGTCTTGCCTCTTTAGACTAAAAGCTCTTTGCAGCAGGGAGCATCTCTTACTGTGTGTCTTCCCAGTCCCTGGCACGCCAGAACCCTGATCTTGGCAGGGCTGTCAAGGCACTTCTGCTGGGACACAATAAAATATGTCGTTCTCAATTCAGTGAGCGTTAGTTGTTTGGATTATGAGGCCCAGGAAAGTGATTGAACATGTGCTAGGACCTGACAATTTGAAAGACTATAGTCAAGTTGCTCTACTGACCTCTGCTAGTCCAAGGGTATGCCTGTGCTGCAGCTGGGAGTGTGCTTACTAGTGCAACTAGACAGACACTAATGCTGCTTCAGCTAGCATGCCAAACATAGTGTAGATGGAGGTAGCATGAGATCCTGAGGACAACCTTGGGCAGACGCCCGGGGTAGATACTCAAGCAGGTAGCTTGAGTTTTTGTTCATACTACAAAGCTATTTTTGGCATGCTGGATCACACAGAGCTATGACACGTCTGTCTGCTTGGGCTGGGAAGTAGGCCCCAAATTGCAGAATAGCCATTAGAGACCCAACACACCATGGCTGGGTTAAATGCGGGATAGCCGCTACTCCCTGTTTACACAATACCACTAGGAGGTCTAGAGAAAGGAGGCGTTCATCAGTTTGCCCACAGGGTGAGATGAGGATCGCAGAATTTAGCATGTTTTATTGTCTCTGCAGCGTCATGTTCTGCCTCAAAATTACTCTGAGGGAACTGTGAACTGGATGCGACGAGAGTGACACAACTGGGTATCTGCCAACCTCTTAAAGTCTGAGAGGAGAGCTGAGGGCTGTTGTCAGAGATGACGTGCTCTGGGCTCTGGAAATGGGCAGAGATTCGGGGAGTTACCCCCACCACAGCTGCACTGAATGTGGTGTTGAGCATTCTGGTAACTTCAGTGTGTGGAAAAATAATCAGTTAAATAGGTTGGATTATACAGATAGAAAAGTTCAGTCCTTCCTTTCACCCATGGTATTTCTGCTAGAGCAAATGGCAGCAGCTGTGCTGGTGATTGGCTCTCATATGAGCACAAGAAGTCTCTCATCTGAACTCACTGTGGTAAATGTTTGCTCAGCCCAAGGCCGCAGGCAGCCTGTTTGGCACTCTCCCTGCCTCAGTGACCCTCACGTCCCTATCCTCCTCCACTATTGCAGCCTGGGCTTGCTTCAGTTGTGCTTTCAAGTTTCTCACTTCTACGGCTGTTCTGACTGATGCTGGAAGGTTCCCTTGTCTTTCTTTTCCCCTTTTCACAGGGGTGTCCTGTGATTTGCTGGATCTTTATTCAGTCCCACTCTGCCTTCTAAAGATTAGAGACCCAGTACATCATGATTGCATGAATGCAAGATTGACTCTAATTCTTGTCGAATAGATTGATACCCCCTTGTTCTGTGCCTGCTATTGACCACTCTGAATGTTCACAATTAACACCACACTGAGGATGGAGTCCTACAAAAGCTTTTCAAATTTTAGTCCTGACTCTTTTCCAGAAGATAACGTCAATGCACATGATTAACAATGAACTGCAGAGCGGTTTGGTGGGGAGGAGCAAATTTCCATTGTGAATGAGACTGAAACCAGCTAATGTGGACTGAGCTGATACATGGACTTCCAATTTGACCCCATGTCTCTGGAGATGAAAGATCAGTGCAATACTCATCTCCTGAAGCTTAATCTGATGAGCTTTAAAAAAAAATGCTTGTCTTTTATAACTCCAGGGCTGAATTCAGGCAAACCCTGTCATCTCAAGTCAGCCATGTTTCCTTCGCATTTGGATTGCACTGAATTAGTCCATCTGTTCACATTTAATTTTTCTGTCTGCTGGGATTTGAGACAGCCTTCCTATGTGTCACTTAGGCAAATGTCCAAAGCAGAGATGTGAAGTATTCATTGCTTTCTCCTAAAATAGCAAAAATTGAACTTTTTTACCCTAGTCAACTATCTTGGGAAGCTAGAGGCAACATCCATCCTAAAATGTACATATTTCAAATTTGCCTCAGGTCAAGGTAACTGGCTCTTTTCCTAGGAATTTTTTACTCTAGTTCCCTTACACCAGGGGTTGGCATCCCAAAAGATAAGAGCCATTTTTTAAAAGTTTCTTCAATAAGCAAGTGTTTTGGGAAGAACAGTGGGTGTACTCTCCTTGTGGCGGTTGAGGAATCTGAACCAGGACACATACTGCAGGGTCCCATGGCTGGGGCAGGGAGCCTGGAACCAGGAATGGGCCTCCCACAGGTTCCCCCAATGGTGTTGGGCAGCCTGGAGTCAGGCAAAGGATGCCTGCAAGGTGCCCTCGTGGCAGGGTGGGGTCTGGAGCCCAGAGCCACAAGGAGTCAGCCAAACAGCTGCATGCAGCTTTGGAGCCACAGGTTGCAGACCCACAGTGACAGAGATTAAAACAGCAAGGAGTCTTGTGGCAGTTAAAGACTGGCAGATTTATTTATCGCATGAGCTTTCGTGGGAGAAAATCCCACTTCGTCAGATGCTTTGAAGAGGGGGAACTTACACTCCCCTGCATTTATTCTCATCCAATTCTGTAAGACATGGGATCAGGTCTTACTGCAACCTGATCCCATGTCTTACACTCCCCGGCATTTATTCTCATCCAATTCTGTAAGTTCCCCCTCTTCAAAGCATCTAACTGCCACAAGACTCCTTGCTTTTTTTGTTTTACTAGACTAACATGGCTGCCCCTTTGGAAAATAATAGATGTTTCCCAGGTAGTTTCATCTGTGATGCTTATGACTGCTTCCAAGATCAGTGCTATAGAACAGTCTGAGTAAAAAGAAGATGGGGAAAATAACCTTTCTGAAAGATTGAGATTCTAGTCACATTTTATATTGTCTATATTTATAAAGGGTTGTTTGACTAATTGATATTATAAGCATGCTGCACTTATAGATGGCTACAAATAATGTCAATGGAAGGGATAGATGGTTGGAATGCATGTATGGGAAAGGTGACACTCCCCACTAGCAAAAATCCTACCACAAAATAGAAAGTGTTTAAAGGGAAGCAAGTGGGGGGTGATGAAGACTTTGCCCCATCCAGTCATGTTGGGAATTGACCCTTCCCCTTCGAAAGGGGAAGCTCTAGGAGACTCAGGATTGGTTCTGGAGTGTGGAAAAAGAGACTAAAGATGGGGGGGACAATCAGGAAGAAGCAAAAGAACCTAGACAGGAAGACACAAGCCACGAATGTCAGCAAGAGGGGGGGGAAAAATCCAGGGCAAAGAAAGAATTGGAAGAGAAATGGATGTGAATAATAGGGTGATCGAAGCGTGTATAGAGGGGTCCTGTCCCCCACAGCATGAGGTGTAATCTAGCAGGAAAAAAAAGAGAATTTAGTCAACAATTGACAGAACCAGTAGAGCAGTGACGGATGAAAGAGGACAGTAGAAAATATAACTGAATGACCTTGGACTGAGGATTCATGGGAAGAGACCAAATTTGGGGAGAGGGTGGCCTCCACACACACATTCTTGCTGTGGCTAGCACCTTCATTCAGGAGCCAGAAAGACACCCAGAGATGGGATCCCCCCCACACACACACACACAAAAAAGGAATGTAACAGAAGCAGAACTTCAGCCAAAAGAAAATAGAGCATTGATATAAGAAGAGTTGACCTGGGAAGAAATGCAGGAGGCATATGTCACATTGTCTAGAGTGACTTAAACTATGAGTGCCAGCATCAAGGCAGACCGTCAGAAGGTGGGAAAGACACACCGAGTGGTGATATGCTCTATAATCACATTTCGTATGGGCTGTTGAAATCTAAACTCCCAAAGTACTTCAGTGGTCTAATAATGGAGTCACAGGCAGTTCCCATAGACACTCCAGATTAGCATGCCACCCAGGAATAGGCTAACAACTTTCTTTAAGATTTATGGTGTACATCATGATGAACTATTTTGTTATAAGAGATCTGTCTTAAGATGTATGGTTTTAGGGACATAACAATGCATTTGCGATGGTCATCTGAAGCATAACGGGGGCCTGAAACACTGGCGCACAGTTCGTATTCACAGTTAAGAATAGTTTCGTGGCAACCATCCTGTTCAGATACATTGTTCTTTTTATCATAAAATATTCTTCACTGCTTTAAAGTATAATTTTCTAGCACCACCATTTCATTGTGCACCCAACCACTGCCCCAGCCCCCCGCCCAGTCCAACCCATACAAGCAGATTGTCATTAATGTAACTTAGCTTGTACTGGAGGAAAGAGACAATCACATTTACAGGAGAAATTCAATCAGCAGCTGGAAAAATGCCATGTCTGTTTCTGTTAGGGCTTAGAATGAATGAAAATCCCACCTTATTGCCCTAATCCATCACAGGAAGAACTGACTGACTTCTAGCTGAAGGCTAGCTCCTACACATGAATTTTAAATGCTATTACTACACCATGTTACATGAATATCTTGCACATGTATGCTGACCTCCTTCTCTGCGAATTCTGGGATTAGCCTTTTTAAAGGAGAGAAAAAAGTCAGCTGTACAGAAAGAAGGAGCTATTCTTTTGCAGCTGTACTTTACATAGAAATGGGCATCTTTCTAAAACAGGTGCACTTTCTGGGTAATTGTGGGTGAGAGTAGAACAGCAGTAGTATTCATTGCCCACAAGATGGATCTCGTATCTTGTTTGGACCTGTAGTGTGCTTTCCTAATCCAGGCAAAGAATAATGAGGTCCAAATGGCAGCGAGCTGCTGCTAAACAAATGTAAATGTCACTTAATAAACTAGCCAACAATAGGTGCAGAAGAGCAATGGGTTCCTAGATCCCTTATGTTATCATACAGTATTGTAACCGCCCTTAGTGCAGGGCAGCACAGTGGTATACAATCCTCTTTAGAGCCTTGGCAGAGTGTCCGGAGGGAAGGGATGCAGGTCACCATGTCCTACAAAGTGCTACAAGTTCTAGTTCTCAGTTGGTCCTTGTTGACTGGGGTCAACTGGAGAATGACAATTCCACTTCACAGCAACTTATTTCAACATTTCATATTGGGCCAAAATCAAATGTAAGGCCTTTCACAAAACAGAATTGTCAAAATGTCTGCTTTTTAATCAGAAAAAGTTTTGTCTGTCTCTCTTGAAGTATCTGTAGACACCACTCTGGACCCCAGAAACTTTCATCCACATCTGTCCATTTCCACAACACATTTCAGCAACAACTAACTGGAATTTTCTAGTGCGTAAAAGGTTCATTCCAAATGTTCTGGCTAGTGCTACCGTTTACCCTCTTGAGGAGGAAATGAAAGAGAGCATCACTAAGCCCACAAAAAAAGGGCACAACCGTTAAGAAAATAAGAAAAAGCACCCCAACAGTTCTCAACTTTGCCCCTAAGGACAGTCCAGAGGTGGATCATAACAGGAACGTAATGATCAGTGCACCTTGGGGTGATCAGATGTCCCAATTTTATGGAGACAGTCCAACTATCTGGGGCTTTGACTTTTATATAGATACCTATTCCCCTCACCCACCATCCTGATTATTCTCATTTACTGACTGATCAGCCTAGTGCACTTCCACCAGTGACCGCTGCTGTATATTTATCTTAGCATTAAGTTGTTGTTTTGATCTGACATTATGCTGTCGTCTTTGTTCCAGGGGTTGGGAGGAAGTTAAGTCCTACCTGTGTGTAGTGAGTTGTTGCTTGGCAGTGTGCAATAAATCCTTTGATTCCTATAAACAACTATCACATAAGTCTTTCTGAGACCCTTCCCCGCCGTCTTCCTCCATTAAACTACTGACTTGTATCTTACTGTGGCAACTACTGGGTTTTACCCACTCTGTATTACACCCTTTTTGTGCACTCTGGGTTTGTGTAACGTATGCTGGCTGGGTTCAACACAGTGCTCTCCACTAGCCAGAACCTTTCCCTCTAGCTCAGTTGGGATAGCAGAAAGGTCCCCATTAATGAGCATACAAATTCTTTCTGCTATTTTACCTCCAGAACACGTTCAGTAAACAACCCAGGAGAGACATCCCTTGAATGGGAAATCAGTCTTGGATGAACTGCCAGCGTTCTGTGAGAAGGTCCTTCGAGGAGAGCCATGTCTGAATGTACGCATTAAAAGTTCAACCCCATGAATGATGGGCAGACGGCTCTCTCACTGCCCATGAGTGGTGCCCATAGTATGCTTCCAAGACACTCGTAATGCTGACCACCCACAAGAGAGAGACCTAAATCCTAAACTGGTGTAAATTTGTGAGTCGCTGCTGAAGTTAATGGAGCTACAGTGATTTATATCTGTTGTGGATCAGAATAGGTCCTCAGTAATATTGCTGTGAAGCTGCCGTGACCAGAAAAGACTAGGAGGAAGTGGGGGAGATGTACCTGTGTTCCTGAGCTCTTCTCAGCTGAATAACCCTTGATTATTGCAGCTATATTTTCCTGCTTTTCTTCTCCACAGTCAGGTTTTGTTTCAGAACCTGGACCCAATATTGCACATAAATGCACAGGCACAGAAACATTGAATTCAGATGGCCTTTATCAAGGTGCACTGGTTATCATCATAGACTATTCAAGGGATTGAATTTGGTCTTCCAGAACTGCAAGCATAAATCTTGGCAGCTTGAGCTAAAGAGACATGGTCTCTAGCTGAAACAGATCCATCTCCTCTGTGGATTGGGTGCAGGAGGAGTCATGTAACTCACATTGACGTATCTGAGTATGGGGTCTCTCTACCAATGTACTTTTAGGATCCAAGGTGGATTTCAAACACTCGTTAAGTTTACAACTTTGAATTCTGGAAATTAGTACCACTGAATGAACAAAGTATATCCTAGTGGGTGTGAATTTAAAAAGGCAGAAAATTCTTGTTTCTCATCACTATCAAAGTCATACGCATAATTAATGTATTATTTCCCTTAAGTGAATGTAACTTTTTTCCCCTTCAGTGGGTTTGAACTGTGAAAATTTCTCCTGGGTATTGTATATTCAAAGGAATGTGAATTTCTTTACCCCAATTCTCCAATGTATGTGAAGCAAAGAAGAATTGTTGTAGGTGCAGGTTACTTTTTTTTTTTCCTGACACTCAGTGCACTTACATAATGTACACCAAGAAAAATGTAAGTCTTAAAACCAGAATATCTCTTCACCTACTTACACTGTTAAGAGAAACTTAGGTTTCATTATATGGTTGAGATTCATGAGACCGATCTTTCCTGGATCCTCTCCTTCCCTTAGGTTATTCCTTTCTGTTCCATTTGCTTCTTCCCCCTCAAGTGCTACCCCTTGCAGTATGAACATTTTTTTTCAGTGTTTCCTTCACATAAAGCTGAGGAGAGCAGATTTTTATACAGCCTTTTATATTTTTAATAGCCTAACGAGCATTGTATACAGTTGCTGTGATACTGTTTCTCTGCACCTTTTGACAATCTCATTAATTTGTTCCCAGCAGCAGTTCATTATAAATATCATAAGAAAAAACAATTGAAATAGCCCTCTGCTGTTACACCACTAAGGACTAAGCAAGCTAACAATGAAGAAACCTAAGGAATGACATACTGGTTAGTTCTTCACAGTCAAAATTACTGGGGAGCTGGGAAAGCACTGTGTGGGAATTTGTGAAACATTTACTTCTCTTGTTGTCCTAGTTTTCTGTCTCAATATTAACTGAACCAGTGTGGTGGTTTTTTAAAGATTAGGGACGTAGCCATGGGTGGGCTGGGGATGGTCAGGGCCCACCCACTTGGAGATTAGCCCCTCCCATTGCAGCACCCGGCAGTGGCATGAACTTGCACTGGCAAAGTTAGCACTGCCACTGGGTGCCGCAGTTGAGTGGGCCTGATCTCGCCACCTCTCCCCCTCCGTCCATCTCATGAGAGCTCTGAAGCTGCCCATGGCCACGCTCACCCCGCAGACTCAGGAACTCCCCCAGAAAATGCGGACTAGCTGTGCCCCTGTTAAAGACACCATGATTTTGCAGTCTATGAATAGGCTGATATGCTAACCTTTTGCTCCAGCTGTTAATTTATTTTGTAATTTATCACTCCCTTTAGTAAAGCAAAAATTATTGAGACTCAGGCATAGTCTCTCTTTCTCTCTCCCCTTAACATTGTTGCTGTTTTGCAAGCCTGCACCTAACAGCAAATTATCAGCACAATGCACAGGGGTTTACACAGGCAGTTATGGCTAAGCAAAGCAAGAATTGTGCTGTGAATTCCTCGCTGAACAACAGGCAGAAAATGCATTCATTTTCCATGGGACTGCGAAGCAGATCTCCAGACTTACCACCAGGGCAGTCAGAGCTTAATGGAATTTATAATTTGATGAGTGACAAACCCCTTACTCACACTTCATGCAAAATGTTTTTATGTCAGTGTGATAGCATGAGGCATAAGTAGGGACAGGCTATGCCCCCAGTTTTTTAAAGCAAATCAAGTGCCTGACTAACAGAACTGAAGGGAAATGAAATCCTCCTACATATCCAAGAAACAGGCCAGGCAAGAGCAGCAGCAGTAATGCTTCCTCCCCAGCCCTCCCATACTGGCCAGCTAGTGGTCTTTAACCCTGACATAAAAAGGCTACTTCTTGAGCTTATAGGGAACTTTTTTCCCTGGCCCCTCTTCTGAGACTGCCCACTGGAGAGCTAATTGGTTTTAGTGGTAGCCTGTCAAATGGTGCTGGACTGTAATCAATTCATTTCATATAGGCCATCAAACTCTTTATATGATAGCTTCCAGTCTCCAATGGTTATTGAACCACTGACCTGGAAAGCATAGAAAGTGATTGCCAATCATCCAGCCTTCATGTGAAAGACAGTTAGATGGGTGGCCAATTAAAACAATGTGTGTGAGTTGAAAAAACCTTCAAAAGAATATATTTTCCCTGTGCCAAACCCCTATGTGTATGATAATGCAGGTGAATGTATTAAAATGAATTCCTGACAAAGGAAGAAACCTTTTAGAAAAATAAAATTTATTCTGGAGAAATTTTGAAATAAATACATACCTCTATTAAATGAACAATGCATAAAGCAAACTGAACAGTTTCACGAAGCAGCAAAGCTGCCTTAAAAATATCTCTTTTATTGGAACTGACATATGAAGAGGATATCTCTTCTGCAACAGAGAGATACAGTTAAGCCAAGATCTGTGCTAGAAACTTTTGCCTATTTAGTAGTGTTGGGTAGGGGTGTGATATATTTGTACTGCCATTCATGGTCGACAAAAAGCCTGATGCAGATGCAGTTTATACAAGCATGGAAGTGCTCTTTTCTTGCATGGCTCATTTTATTTGCAGAGCCAGCCTGAACTATACTTGCAAATGCACTCTCTTGCTGTTCTGAACTGTATCTATGCTAGGAGAGTTTGAACCTCCAATGTCTGACCCCTACCTGATTCTGAGCCTGATTCTTGCTCATTATTGCTAGAGCCAGGATCACTTCTTTTTATCCTGGCTCGCTGGCCATCCTTTGCCTGTGGATTGCAGCCCCGCTGTGACCACTAACCTAGATAACCTACTATCCAGTCCCGTACAGAGAGAGGAGACTGAGAAGTGTCTATGGGTTGGTTGCTGTTATAGGGGACAGACATGAGGGCTCTGGGTACGGTAAAGGATTGCATGACTTACAGACCACGTGGCGTCTCACTGTTCATTCATGTACCCTGAATGCTCCGCTCTGTCTATTCAGGGTGATCACAAGGTCTTTCCAGTGAAAAAATGGCTTATGATACTGCTTCTATTTGACACCTCTGTCTGGGCACAGACTAACTTTCTGTACCGAATCAAAAGGATTACTGACAGCAAAGAAACCACATTTTCATAAGTTGCTTTTCTGTCATACGCTTTCATTTCTATTATCCGTTGGAGCACTTCAATGTTTTATCCAGTGTAAAAACACTAGCAACATTTGCTTAGCCTTGTCCGCAATTTACATCATTTCTTTCAAGTCGCTTCATGTGTAGATGTTCTCCAAGCTTCCTACTCTGCCTTATTTCAGCATCCCACTTTTATTACAGTTCTCTGTGTCACAGCTTTGACAAAGTAGTTACCTGGAGAAAAAAAAATGAATATTTTAAAGAGTAATCTATTCCAAAATAGAACCTGGCTTTCATTAAAAAACAAGTCTGTTCTTATTTCATTTGGGCCAGCCTTTGCTTGAGTAAGCTGTATATTTTATCTACATTTTCTAGCTTTCACTCTTTCATATCTTTAATGGAATTTCTCATGCTTTTGGTTTTGTCAGGTCTACCTGGTACATAGTGAAGTAGTTAAAATTGTTCTTAAGTGACTGGAAGAAAATGAATGCAGGAGTAAGTGGGTGACGTTTTATGATTCCTATTATACAGGAGTTAAAAATCTATGGAACTATTAATCTAATTGCGTAGGACATTGCTTTTGCTTTCATTTCCTAAATGACACAGACAGTATTTCCTTTAATTTGAAGTAAATAGGTAAGTTTATTGTGTTTTAAAATAATATTTAGCAAAAATAATCAGATATTGGATGTGACTTGCAGCATAGGATGACAAGATGTGTCAGCACACGCTTATTTGCAATGAAGTATCAGCCTGGATCCTGAGCTATACCCCAGCCCATTTTCACTGCTCCTGTGATAGAAAAGAGTAAAACTCAAGTACGCCTTGCTAGCTGGAATTTTCCCACACAAGAAGGTACCCCAGCAGTATAGAGATGGCTTTGGCCCCAGTATAGGGGCGCACCAAGGATGTGGTGGTGGTGGTAGGATGTGACCATAGTACTATTTTAGGTCATGCAGAAGCCTAGAGGCAGATGTGGAAAGCTCATGTAAATTAGAGTGGATTCCTGAAGAAAAGGCCCAAAACAGAGAGGGTGTGAAGATGACTTTAAGGTTCTTTTCCCCTTTCCTTCATCTTAATTATAACTTCTAGACCAGTGGTTTTCAATGGCACACTGATATGCCATGAAACTTTGTAAAAGGTAATGAAAATCTATGTAAAACAAACATTGTTTCATCTTAAACAATTTTCTATCCAAGCAAAATTACAACTCTTAAAGTTTGTGAAAATTAAAGCGAGGTTTCGGTCTTCTGATTCTAAAATATGAACATTCCAGTAAGACTGTAACTAAGGCAATGCGACATTTATAAACAATCAATTCAGCTGAAAAAAAGTGGGTGTGCTGTGGAATTTTGTCTCATTGAAGTGTGTCGTGTTACTGAAAAGGTTGGGAACCACTATTCTAGACAGAAATGATTTTTCATTTTTTCTGCAGATCTAGTCTCCTCCCACAAGATCTGTGGCTCAGTTTTCTAGCAAAGGCGCATTAACGCTCCTATCTCCTAAATATAATTCTCCCACTTTTCATGACTCTATTAGCTAACCATGCAACATGAGTGATGGTGATTTGGGAGGGGCAATTCATTACAGAAGGGGGATCGCTCATGGCGTGAAGAGCTTCTCTTATCCCTTTTCAGGCCTTGTCTGCACTGGGGATGGGGTTGTAATTTGATCTTTGGCTGTCGCATTACAGAAGGCAAATGACTGCAGCAAATCATTTGCTCACTGTTTATATTACTTCCTGAAATGTGTTGCATTGTGGGTAATGAGCAAAGGAGCTCGTGGTACTCTGTTCACTTCCCCTCCCTTCTTCTCTAAAGGGGGGGAAAAAAGCAGTAAAAACTTTCCTTGCTGTTTCTCTGCTGCAAGCACAACAGAGGCACTGTGCTACATACAGAGAGAGGAATTAACTGAAAACTTCCCAGGGCTGCAGACAGGGGAGGAGCTATGTTGCTGTGGCATAGCAGACGGGAAAAACCCTAGAGTCTCCTGTCTCTGAACAAGGGAGCAGGTGGAGGCAGCCTCAGCCTAAATCTTGACTTGGTGCCACCACTAGGAAAGACTGGGCAGACCTCTAATAGCTTTCCCCCTCCCACCCCCAGTGTGTGTTTGTGTACCAAAATTGGCAAAATCCTAGAGAGTCACTTCCTTCTAAGACCAAACCTCAAACTTTATTAGAACCACAGAAAAAGATCATCTTCTTACTTAGCTTTCCACACTCCCTCCTGTAGGGTTTCTTGTTCCACATTTGAAGAAACTATACATGCGCTCTTCATAATATCGAACAAAAAGCCTGCATGTTTTCATGCAGAATTTGGGGGTTAGGGAATGAAAGAGTGTAGCTCATATACTCCAAAACCCCTAGGTGTATTGTTTGTCTTGCAGTAGTCTCCCCATTTGCCCAAAAGAAAACCCCACTTTTGGAGCCTTAGCTATCCTCTTTCAGTACATTTCTGGCTCTAGATGTGAGAAGAAGCAGGTTGCTGTCAACACTATGCCCAGGTTTAATGCTGTTAGGAGCAGAACGCTGTGCTGTCAGAAGAAGAAAATCATTAGAAACTTCCAGCCACTGCATTAGGAGTTAGTCTGCTAACTCTCACCCACTCAGTATAATGAAACACTATCTCAAAATTTAATTGAAGCTATGGCATGAGCTGTATGCTACCATCAAGCTTTTTATAGTACAGGATACTAACTTCATAGCTTAAAGAGTTTCTTCTTCACTTTTTCTCCATCAAAATACAAAAATCTTGGCATCTATCTTTATAGGGTATGTCTACACTTGCAAGTTAGTTTGAATTAAGCCTCTTTAATTCGAACTAACTTAGTACCTGTCTACACTAGGCTTTCATTAGTGCAAATTTGTTAATTTGAACTAATGAAAGCCTAGTGTAGACAGGTACTAACTAGTGTAGACACAGCCATACTGAATTGCTGTCATGGAAAGTCTTGTTCAAGGTCAACATAAGTTTGTACCCTAACTTGTACAGTAGACTTTAACACATTTTAAAACAGTGGTTCCCAACCTGTGGTCCGTTTGAACACCGGTGGTCTGCAAGGTGGTCCATGAATCAGGGGGCAGATGATTACTGCAGGTGAATGCACTGATGAGTACAATATGTTTGTGCATGAACATAATAAATAATTATTGGAAATAGCTACATTTGTAATACCCCTTGACTGCTCTCAGACATAAGCTGAGGTAAAAATAGTTAAAACACCTTCCTTGTATGGTGGTCTGCAGAAGCTTTCAATGACAGTGTAGTGGTCTGCATGAAGGAAAAGGGTGGGAACTGCTGTTTTTAAACTCTGATGTGGGCTTTCAAAGGCCTCCGGTTGAGAAGAGAATCGCAGGTATTGTATAAGGCTGAAACTTTACCATTGACAGTGCAGATGTCAGCACACCATTAACCATTCCTCAAAGTAGTTACTCAGCTGTGGAGAAATACCAGCATGCGTTTGAAGGCTTTCATTCATTTCACCACTACTTGTTGGTGAAGCAACTGCTGGCCAAGATGGGGGCAAATTCCAAGAGGCGTTCAGGGATCTTCAATCCCAATTAGTTTCTAAGATTTAGCCCGTGAAATTTATAATACTGTATATCTGCAGAGATGCTTAGCAATTTGAAGCGCCTGGTAGCTCAGACTGATTCTGAGCTGGTGTAAATCAGTGAAGCCAAGTTTTCTTGAGGCAAGTTTCATACGGATGAATTCATTTCTCAGTTCTGTCATATCATAGATTCACATACTATGAAATGGGGAGGGGCTTCCTCCAATCATCTGGTCTGACTGTAGCTATGGAGTCCAGCATCTGGCTGTGGCACACACAAGGGAAATAAGTGACTGAGAGCTCACTCTGTTGGTTCTGGACAATGGCACTTTTTTAATTCTTTGCTCAGAATTGTCAAAGTCGAGAGGTGTACAGTAAAGGCTGTATTTTAAATAGCAGGGAAAAAGGAAGAAGAGAGGGAAGAGATTAATGGCAGGACATGTATTAATTAGATGAAAGCAAATAAGCAGTGAATAGCTCAAGTGATATTCACTGCAGGTGGGATTGTAACTCCAGCATGTAGCCTGAGTAGGGTGTAATATGCAGCTGTATTGTCCCTTGAGCAAACCACAGCATGGACTGTGATTCAGTCAATTCCTTTTCTGTTCCTGTCTTGCTTCTGGCACGGAGTAAGTCCCATTGCTGCACAGAAACCTTAGCCAGGTCTACACTTACCACCATTTTCATCAGCAGTCGACGGGTGTGATGCAAGCTACGTAAAATAATTTGTGTATCTCCCTTCAATTTTCTAATGCTCACTTACCTCTGTGACTCCACTGTGCTCAGATGAAGGGAAATACCGTCCCTTTGACTCGGTGTTGCATGTCTTATGGGAGTGGAGTTACTAAGTCAAATTCTGGATTGATTTGAGTGGGTCTTCACTGACCACTCAATTGAACGAATTTGCTGCTATCAGTATAGACTTGACTCTTGTCTGCTCGGGCAGTTTTGAAACTCCCACTAGGCACCGATCTCCATTTTTAGGAGTTGAAATACCTTTGAAAATCTGTCACTTCCTTCCTTTTTCATAGAGCACCTTACTCCCTGTGTATCTGACTGGAAAGTAAAGAGTCCGGAGCCATGGGTCATCCCAATCTTTTGTCTGTCTGTGCCCACAGTTCATGGAGGGAATATCAAGTAAGCAGTGGCTGCTGTGTTCCCATAGCTGGAGTCACAGCCCAAGCGAGGTGCTAAGGGGGTTCTTTCTTTTTTGGTGCAGCCCAGTAAAACCAGCACATGCAGAGGACAAAGAATAGAACTGTTCACTGACAAAGTGCTGCTTTTTCCCCAAGGTCAAGCGTCCTATATAAACATATGGCCATTATCACTGATACATATATATACACTGTTTCTAGAAAGCATTTTCTCCCAAAGGCATTTTTGAAGCTCACTAGGAGCCCTTTCGCCCACCCTGAAGTGCAATCCCCTCTAGGATGTAATGGGGAGCCCCTGTGGAACAGTGAATGGAAATATAATGGCAGAAAGCTAATAAATTTCTCAAATGACAGTGAAAGAAATCAGTCTATCAGCACCCAAAGAACTATCCAGTATGGAACTTTTAAATGTCAAGAAACTGGCATTCCACAAATGACAACTCTTCCCATGATCTTTCTGAGGCATCCATCTTTCAGGGAAGATTGGAGATAATGGTCCTGATCTAAAGTCTGTTGGAAGTGAATGGAAAGAGTCCCATTGATTTCAGTGCTCAAATCCAGTGCTTCCTTTTTGCATAAGTGTATATATGGATTGCACCAATGTCAGCTTTATTATTTTAATTCTATGTGGCAGTCAGACAGTAGCATGCTGGAAATGTTCCAGGGCCTTAGTTCCACTGTATGTTAACACATTTTAACCCGCCTCCCACTTCAGCGGATCATGTCTTTATTTCCAGGCACAGGCTTAAGTCACTCTGGGTCTTATTAGCTTTCATTTGAGGAGGGGAAGAAAAAATGAAACAGTTTGATTAGGTGTATTGATTTTTATCCCTTAATCTCTGCTATTCAGCTATGAACGTGGCTCACATAAAACTTGAGGCTGACTGGAGATTCATAGAGTTGAGTGGATTAGGTCTGAAATGACACTTATGAGGCTCTTTAAATTTTAATGTTTTTCATTACCTAATGAACTAACTAAAGGGACTCCTTAAAACAGGCCCATGTATAGGAAAAAAAAATATATATATATATTCATTCCTATATGCTGGAAGGTGGGTGGTAATGTCATGGTTAATACTTACTATGCAAAAACTATACTGCTCCTGGAGAATATCAACACTTTTTAAATGAAGGGGAAACTTCTTCCTGGGAAACTCAGAAAAAATTAAAGCCTACCCATACTGAGTGCCTCTCACTGATAGGAACCTTATGATCTGTCCCAAAAATATAAATCGGGATTTTACGGTATTATCAAGAGTTCTGATGGGAGTGCTTCATGAAGGATTATTTTATTCTGTAGGGGTTTACTACTTATCCTGCAGTATTGCTTGTTATTCCTGATATGACTTCCACCAAATCATCTGCTCCTCTAGAGGAAAGGAGAAAACAGCTTATTTTCTTGATCAGCAAGCAAGCCAAGGCAGAACAGGTTCTGCTTCACTGAGCTCCTCTTCCCCATGTTTGGTTTACAAAGTCAGGCTCATTGGATCACTAAATCTGTAAGTGTCTTGGCTGCTTTTCTTGGGGATCAAAATGGATTGTTTTTCTGCTATTTTATTACTCTAGCAAAATGGCTATAACAAAAATAAAAATAGTTTCCAAGCATGGAACTAATAGAATCATATAAGTGTAGGGCTGGAAATAGAGGCCTTTTAGCCTATCTCCCTGTGCTCAGGCTAGACCACAACCCCACCTGGTCTGCTGCCCTCTCATCCCAAGAGCTGCAATCAGTAGCCAGGGCCAGGATGGTGGTGAAAGCTGCAGTCAAAGCTGGTAGCCATGGCCAGTCACAGCTGTGAATAAGGTTGGGGCTAGAGTTGCAGCTATGGGATCGCAATACCAAAGCTGTTATCAGAGCTGGGAATTGGGGCCAGCCAGGAGCAGGTGTGGAGCCTTAGCTGGGAGTGGAGGCTGAGGCTACATCTGGGGCGGGTGAGGCTGGAGCAGAGCAGGGTCCCCCAAAGGTGGTTCTGCACACCCCTAGGAGGCATGTCCCACAGTTTAGGGACCCTTGGGCTAGACCATGTGCAACTGAGCCAGCCCTGATAGATATTTATCTAACCTGTTCTTAAAAACCTCCAGTGACAGGGGTCTCATGACCTCCCTTGATGATTTATTCTAGTACTTAATTATCTTCAGAGTCAGAAAGATTTTTCTAACATCTAAGCTAAATTTTCCTTCCTGCAAATTAAGCTGATTACTTCTTGCCTTGCTTTTGATGGTCATGGAGAACAGCGGATAACCTTTAACATATTTGAAGACTGTTATCAGGTTCCCCTTCAGTTTGTCTTCTGTAGAGCAGATTTTCTAAACTTCTTATTTTTATTGCTATCCTCTGGACTGTTTCCAGTTTATCCACATCTTGCCCTGAACTGCACACAGTATTCCAGTTGAGGCCTCACTCTTTGCACATACAGTGGACAATTACTTCCCATGTTTTTCATATGACACTTCCATTAATACACTCCAGAATGATAGAAGCCTTTTTTTGCAACTGCATCACATCACTGGCTCGCTCATTTTGGGATCCACCATTACCCCCAGATCCTTTTCTGCAAAAACCCTAATCAGTTACTCCCCATTCTGTAGTTGTGCATTTGATTTTTTTTCCTTCCTAAATTAGTATTTTTGCACTTGTCTTTACTGAATTTCATCTTACTGATTTTTAGACAAGTGCTCCAATTTACTGATATCATTTTGAGTTTTAATCCTGTCACCAAAGTGACAGTAACCTTTTATATTATCCAGGACATTATGCAAGTTATTAATGAAAATATTGTTTGATAGTGGACCCAGGACAGACATCTGCAGGACCCCACTTGATACACCCTCCCAGTCTGACAGTAAATCATTGATAACTACTCTAATCACTGTTTTTAAACCACAGTATCCATTCATCTTATCATAATTTAACCTAGATCAAACTTACTTAGTTTGCTTGTGAGAGTGTTCACATGGGACTGCGTCAAAAGCCTTGCTTAAATCAAGACATCATGTCTACTGCTTATCCACTAGGCCAATAACCCTGTTAGAAAAGGAAATTAGGTCGGTCTGGCATGATTTTGTTCTTGACAAATCTGTGTTGGCTATGCTCATCAACTTATCTTCTGGGTGCCTACAAATTGACTTTAATAGTTTGTCGCATTATTTCCACAGTAATAGAAGCTGGCTGACTGGTTTGTAATTCCCTCAATCCTCTTTGTTCTCCTTGTCAAAGACACGCAGTATGTTTGCCCTTCCCTTGTTCTCTGGGACCTCAGTTATCTCCAGGAATTCTCCAAGATAATTGCTAATGGGTCTAAGATTGATTCCTTAAACTCCCTAGGATGAATTTCATCAGGCTATGCTGACTTGAATATGTTTAATTTGTCTAAATATTCTTTCACTGCTCTGGCTTGTATCCCTTGTACTTTGTTGTTAACATTGTCCTGAGCAGCTCATCACAATTCACTTTTTAGAGTAGACTGAGGCAAAATGTCTTAGTTGCCCCCATTTTTGGACTCAGAGTTTAAATGGCTTCATTTTGATGATCTATTCTGACTTCCTGCACAACACAGGCCAGAAAACCTCACTCACCTACTCCTGTAATAGACCCCTAACCTATGACTGAGTTGCTGAAGTCCGCAAATAATGATTTAAAGACTTCAAGGTACACAGAATCCACCACAAGCAACTCCATATCCCATGCTGCTAAGTAATAGACATAATTCCTCAATAGCACCAGAGTGTCATCTAAAAAGGCTCCCCCCCCCCCAGTTATTTCTTCCCCCTGAAAAAAAGTTGTTCCCTGCATGTTCCAAGAACTTACTGGGCATTTTGTGTTTTTTCTATATTACTTTTCTAACTGATGTCTGCATAATCGAAGTCTTCCATTACTGCTAAGTCTTGTGTTTTGGATATTTGTTTGTTCCAGTACGAGACATTGCTTTCTTCTCTTGATTTGGTGATCCATAGTAGATGCCTAGCATGATGTGCCAGTGGGTGATTTAACTTTATTTCGGTTCCTAGCACAAGCCCCTGGGACCTCTCAATTGGAATGCTTCATTAACAAATCTAAAATATTTTGCCAAATTTCCAATTACACAAATTCTAGTTTAAACACTCCCTCTTCTGCCTACCACAAGCTCCCATCTCCTCCAAGGCTCTCAGTGGAGCCACAGGCCCCCAGAAGATCCTTTTGTGCACACACCCTCTTCCTTTGTGGGTCCTCCATCTCCCTAAATACTTGAGAGGGGAAAGAGTGGCTTCAAAACATGCCTTGAAGGTAGGAAATCCAGACTGTTCCTGAGAAAGGAGGGAAGATGACTTTAGATCTGAAGAGCCCTTTGTTTTGCTGGCAGCTCCTTCTTGTATATTTTGAGGTAGCTTCCACATTAGTTCTTCAGTTACAGCAGTACGCCATAGCAAGATAGATGCTCTTTCAGTAAGAAGGTGCCAAATGATTTATGACTTTGTAAGTTAAAAGCAGCACCCTGAAATCCAAGCAGTGGCTCTCCTGGAAGTCAATGGTGGTGTGAGTCCTGGTGGTACTTGCCACGATATAACACTGCTCAACAAACAGTGGTATTCATTCTGCACTCAGTGGAATCTGAGTGGCAGCCAATGGTCAAGGTGACAAAGACATGGATTACACTAACAAGCTCCCAGTAAGACAAGAATAAGCTCTCAAGTACTATAGTGATGAATCTGAGAAGAACAGCTAAACATCTATGAAAATACCTTAACATCGTCTGCTCTTTCACCTTCTAAAAGCAGTCCTGGATCTAACACACCTGCCAGACTGTGAACCTGGATCACTAGCAGCCACTGAACACTCTCAACCAAATGTGCCCCTCTCTGATTCTTCAAGGCTCACAAATGTGGCTTCAGACTTCTCTGATGTCAGTCCTAGACATTAACATGTCACCCTCAAACCTTCACAGACATCCTAAAGAAATTGGACTACTTGTTTTATTGCACAAGTTAGGTGTGAAGTGAGTATTACCATCTCACTGCATATATTGCAAGTCATGTTTCCACACGAACATGCTTAGAAGCCTCCTCGTATATATGCTGAGCAATCCAGTGGAAAAAAGTTAATTCCTGTGAAGCCTGATGGAAGCTAGCATTTCCTTTCCTTCCTAGGACCTCCCAGAAAGGAATAGATTCAGGTATCATGGCCAGTATCAAGCATTGCTAACAGATCTAGTAAAATCAACACAGGCCCTTTATCCTCATCCATTGATAGGAGATGGTCAATACAACTAATGCAGAAATTTCCAGAGAGGTAGCCGTGTTAGTCTATAAAGGTGCCACAGGACTCTTGTTGGTTTTGCTGTACACAGACTAACAGATTTCTTCAGGCATAAGCTTTTGTGGGCTCCAAGCCACTTCGTCAAATGCATTAACATCTGACAAAGTGGTTTGGAGCCCATGAAAGCTTATGCCCGAAGAAATCCGTTAATCTACAAGGCACCACAGGACCCTAGTTGTTGTTACAACTAATGTAGTTTCCGTCCCAAACTTAGAACTAATCTCAGTTTGGGTTGGTCCTGCTTTGAGCAGGGGTTGGGCTAAATGACCTACTGAGGTTCCTTCCTTGTCTTCAACAGTTCTGTGAACAACCTAGGATCTGGGCAATGTGAGCAAACTAAAAACCTCCAGAAGTGGCCATGATCTTCTCAATGGGCCAGTTGCCAGAGTTGTAGCTAGGGAATGATATTTTGGAAAATCCATCGATGGTGGCTTGCTAAGGTGAGGTGGTACCAGGCCTTCTTAAGGACAGAGAGTGCTATCCTTTTGTAAGGAGACACTGGCCTCCACCAGGAGTGGACTCAGACCATCCCTACCAGCCTTCACCAGTCAGGGAGGAGAAAATCTGAAACCTAAGTTTTTTGGTGCAGAGAATCACTGGAAAATCCACAAAGTCAATGCAAGAAACCAGCCTGAACGTAAGCAGAGAACAATCAGCTCTTGGGCCCTCAAGCCATTGATCTGTCCCAATAGATGTTCAGTTTTAGCAGCAGTGTTATTCTTATCTGAGAACGTTTACACCCATTCAAAGATCACTGCAATTATCAGGGTTGTGTAAGCAGAGCTGCTTAAGCACTACAGAAGAGCTGGTGTAAAAGAGAAAGCACTTCCAATGTGCTGTCACTGTGTAATGAACTCAAGTCTGTAGCTCGTTTCCTTCTTTGATCTGTCAGAGCTCAGTCTTGCATCCTTTAAGGCACCCTGCAAGGGATCAGATTTCTGGGATGCTCATTATAGAAAGTAGCATGCATTTAAGTGAATGGGTTCTCTCTCACTGGGCATCTTTTCACTGTTGTAGAGCAACAATTTGGTCTGCTAGGTTCTGAAGCTAGCCTGCGTAGCCACAGAGTAAAGTCATAATTCTTAAATCCCAACAGCCTGATTCTCCATGGCCGTCATTTGTCACTGTGCAAAGTGGATGCAAAAATCTAATGCATCCGAATGGCAGCACTTTGTTAATCTCAAATCTCAAAAGGGATAGCTGTGTTAGTCTAGTCCAGTAAAAAACAAGCAGTTGTGTGGCACTTTAAGACTAACAGCTTTAATTTTTGCATGAGCTTTTGCAGGAGAAGATCCCACTTCCTTCTCATCTCCCATTGGTGTAAAAGACTGCACCAGTGCCATGTACTTGGCACAGGTGAGAACAGTGAAGCTGCTCGTGGGTAAGGATTATGCCATATTTGTCGATCATTTGGAGCCTTCAAAAGCAAGAAGCCAAGCGTTTTTTTAATTTGAGCTCTAACTGATCTGACAGAAATATATGAACATGGGTGGCCACGTTATTCAAGAAAGGTATTGAAAAATGGTGACTAAACCCTAAAATTACATGAACATTTCTACACAAATCTGATTGTTTGCTAGGCCTTGAACAGCTCTTTAGATACGCATCTGCTCATTTAATCAACAATTATCCTTTTGTAGTTTCATTACCATAAGGTCTCCAGTTGTGTATATTTAAGGGTGTCTGCAGAGTATAATAAATGTGATTTGTGGAAGTGAAATTTCAAGTTTGGCAAAGCTTAGCTTAGTTCACTCAGGCGGCTGATTGTCTTAACTCACCTGGTACTGTTCAGGCCATGATTATCTAGTGTGTTTGTCTCAGACAAAGAAATCAAACTGTAGAAGGCACAGACCTGCTAAATATACCCAGAGTATCCAGTCACTGATTGGCAGGCACAGTTCCTACTTAGTTAATTCCACTTCTAGTCTTCTATTTTTCCTTCTGAGATAAATTTTGATAGTGTAAAATAAATTATCTGAAAGGGAGGGTAAAAGAGCACACCAAAAACTAGACCCATTACTTCTCTGCTGAGAAGATGTATTGTGTCAGACACACTGTTCTGAGAAGCATCTATGGCAATTAAGAAATACTCACGTTTCTTTGAGTGAGGGATATGTTTTAATAAGCTTTTTCTCTAGAATATGCTGCAAAGGGCATACCAGTATTCCAAAAAGCTTGCATAGTAAAGTGCCTGGTCCCTTGACATATTGTAGAACTGATTATGTAGTTGCATACTATTAAATTAGTTTTGTGCCAAATGATTGCTGAGACACATCACACATGCAAAGCCAGTTCTAGGTATAGCTGCTGTGGCCTGTGAAAAAGGGGAAAAAAAATCCTCCCCAAGTCTGCCTGTTCTGCTATCTCTGTGCTATTTTAATTTGCCTCTTCTTGAACAGCATCTATCTGGACAATAGCCCAAATGTGGTGTCATTAAAATACATTGGTGCCCTATTCCACCTCAGGTTTGGGAATGTTCTGGTTAGGGACAGAAACTGATGAAGAAATCTGCTAGTGCCCTTGGTAAATAAACAAGATTAACAAGCAGTGTACAAGGCCCTGCTTCTCCAAATGCAGGAGGAGTTACAACAAAGGATAGCTTTTCAGCTCAACAGTGCTAAGCCTCTTTGGACAGAACCATCTTTTCCTCTAGCTTTTTTCCAGAGTCATACATTGTGCTAAAAGGCAGCCGCTCAACTTTCTTCCTTTTTTGCCTTTCTGGGCTTGGCTGCACTGACGCCAGTGAATTCAGATCGATCTTTCTGATTGACTGAGCAGAGACTTAAGTCAGTCCAGTAAGACCAGCCCAGCAAGGAGTGCAGTGCTGAGTCGGAGGGAGGGGGTTTACATGTAACATTCAAAAAGCAGTTGTCAGTTAATACCTCTTTAGTTATAATACAAAGGAGAGTAAGTGGGTTACACATTATTGTCATGAGACTGAACACCAGAGTCTCCGTACAATCCATGATTTTTGGTGTCTGGCAGTACTATAAATTTAAGCTCCTATGTTCACCTTTTGAAAGTATTGTGCAGGTCTCCTTTAAGGACAAGGCCCTAGGTCAGATTTATCTATTGAGTGATTGATCATTTTGTAGAAAGTGTTTGCCCATGAATGAAAAAGCATTCAGTGCGTAGTGATGATCTCATTTCATAGTTCTTGTTAGGGCATTCAGTGCACTGGATGAGCTACTCCACATGTTATGAAGTTACATGTAGAACCCATGGATCTTGAAAATTGTGCTATGGGGGATATTAATCGTAAGAGTGAGGATATGGCTGTAGGTTTTGCATCAATTACAGCATGGTCTGGTGCCGCTTTAAGTTGGTATGTCCTGTCTATGGGGAGCTTGCTTCTGATTATGAGGTCGGGTGGCACAGTGTGGGGTATTGGGTGACAATGAGGGGCATGCAGTCAATGGTCCTCATCCCCCCCCACCCTACATTGGAAGCAGATTTTCTCAGCAAATTAGGGTGGCCTGTTCTATGATTCAAACTTCTTTGGTCAGCGTTTCCTTGCTTGAAGTTTTTTTAAGTAAGTCGTACTGTATACCCTGGAGTTCCTGCTTATAATGTATTGTCTGATATCTGAGTATCTAGCTGTAAACTATAGATTTCTAAGTGCGGCTGTGGTGGTTGCTAGATCTGTGTTGGTAAGTGTAGTGATCCACACGTAGAGCTCATTATCGAGAGTTAGCATGGTGCCCAGCATGTTGATGCTGATAGTGGTGGAAATCTATGCAGGCGTTTAGGTCATCTATTAAGAGAACAAAGATGCCATTGATTCTATGTCAGGATTTCATTTACATTTTCCCAGAAATTCTTCCTTAATGTGGCCCATGAAGAGGCTGTCATATTGGGGAACCATCCTGGCACCCATGGTTGTTCCCATGATTTGGACAAAGTGTTTGTTAAAAGCAAAGTTTTTATAGCTGAGGATGAAATGAAGGAGTTGGATTGTTGTTTTGGGGGTGTTGTCCAATGCCTGGCAGATGTTTGAGGGAGCCAGCAACACTGTCGTGGTGAGGGAAGTTGGTGTCTAGGGAAGTGACCCTTGCAGTGACAAGTATGTTGTTCTGAGTGGGGTGGTTGATGCTGTGGAGTTCCTTGAAGAAATCCAGTTGTCGTGAAGGAAACTTGTCTTTTGTTGGTGACTAGTTGAGGATGATTTCTATGAGTCCTGCTAGTCCTTCAGTAACACTGCCCAGTGCCCTCCCCCCCCCAAAAAAAACCACAAAACGCACACAAACAAACCTTGTTTCCCAGAGACTAATACACATCAACGAGTTAAAGAAAGATCATGGTGGCAGCTAGCCATTCTCAGATTTAATGTTGCACTTTCCTGTAGAAATTATTTCTGCCTGCCTCTCTGAAATTAAAATTTAAGGCAGAATAAATGCAGTCTTAATGAAATTACTTGAAGACATGAACATGTACAATGATAACTTTTTCTAATCCATATGCTTCTGTGCTAGTTTGTAATGAGCCATTGACCAGCAATCACCTTTTCAGCATGATTTGTCTGTGGTTATTTATTATTCATTTAGTTAGTTACAGCTTGTTCACTGACAGACTGTCCCCCAACAGTGACATAAAATAACATAGTTTGTTATGCTGCCGATATTATTAGAAGGGGGTTGGGGGGGGGAGATAAAGCTCCTTGAAATTACCAGCTAGGATTGGGTATAAAAAAAAAAAAGTCTCCTTTGAATTTATGAATTGCATCTTGTGCCTTTGATCTGTTTACATCACAATCCCCTAGTTGCTGCTTTTTGATATTTTATTGTATAGGGCTAATTCACATCGACAACCAGCAGCTTTAGACAGACAACTCTGAGACCATAAATTTCAAGGTCATCATCACAAAACTAGCAATTTTACTGATATATTGGACAGTCGGCAGTATCGCTTTCCAGTATGGGCTTTACTCACTCCTTGTCTCCTTCTGTTCTCATCTTCAGGACTTTGCAGTATCAAAGCTTTTAATCTGTGTGACTATAATAGTGTAGCAAAAGGTGCAGCCATTTTACCTCTGTCATTGTTTTCATAACAAGAAAGTATGGAATTGAATATGTACTACTAGGACAATTTCCCAGAGATAAAGGAGCTGCATCAATTTACTTCTCGTGATAGAGATGCTGCTTCAAGGCCAAGTAAAGAAAAACAAATTAACTTCTGGTTGTTTGCATTTATTTTTAATAATTTATAATCATTGTATCTATGATCACGTTTCATAATATTTTTGTGTTTGATCCATTAGGTCAGACTATAGCAGCAATACTGTGTTACAGTAAAAGGACTTTTACAATGTGAGGAAAGTATATGAGAAGACGTACTACTTTATTCTTTAGAATATTTTTTATTATGACAGAGTTTTCCTCCAGAGTACAGACAACAGCTAATCCTCTTGTCTAGCTCTGTGTTCTTTTGCCAGTCCAGCATTTCTTTTTCAAACTAATATGGGTGCAAATCAAGACCCCAGTCAAACAAACCTGAACTGTTTGAGGCATTCAGAAATCTGACTCCAAATCTGAGACAGATTTTGCAAATGGAACTATCTTTAAAGTGGGCTCAGCTTGAAACCCCAAAACTGGATCCCCCTGAACTCCAGGAGTAGTGGGCACTCATTGGCTATGTCTACATTGCAGAGCATTTTCAAAGAATTTTTTTTGAAAAAGTTATTTCAAAATATATTTGAAATAATTATCTCAAAATAACTTTTTTTCAAAAATGCTATTTCAGGAGAATGGTCTGGGGATTGGCTCCTTGTCCCAAAATACCGCAGCTTCCCCCCCCATCCCCCCCCAAAAAAGTGAAAGTCTACACCGGACTTTCTTTTACAAGGGGAAAAAAAAAAGGTGCCGATGGAAGAGAGAGGCAGGCTTTTATCAATAAACAGCCTTTGCTGTGTCTGGCAATGGCTCTTTTTTTCGAAAAAGCCATCTCGAAAAAGGCTTTTCTCCCAAAGGTAACCAGGTTTAGCGTTGGCAAAAAAGCACTCCAGTATTTCGAGATACCGCCGTGCTTTTTCAAAAAAGCTAAACCCAGCAGGTTTTTCAAAAGACAAAGCCTTTTTCAAGATGGCTTTTTTCGAAAAAAGCCATTGCCAGACATGGAACAGGCTTGGGGGGGGGAGTCCTGTGGCACTTTAAGACTAACAGATTTATTTTTTGCATGAGCTTTCGTGGGAGAAAATCCCACTTCGTCAGATGCTTCGAAACATCTGACGAAGTGGGATTTTCTCCCACGAAAGCTCATGCAAAAAATAAATGTTAGTCTTAAAGTGCTGCATGACTCCTTGTTTTTTTGCTGGACTAGACTAAAACGGGTGTCCCTTTGGAAATTTTTTTGAAAAGTCTGCCCATCTCTTCCATTGGCTTTCTTTTTTTCGAAAAAGGAAGTCTGGTGTAGACTTTCACTTTTGGGGGGGGAAAAAACCGCAGTATTTTGGGACAAGGAGCCATCATCAGATCCTTCTCCCAAAATATCATTTTTGAAAAAAGTTATTTCTAATTAATTATTTCAATGTATTTTGAAAATTTCTTCATTCATAAGCTTTCATGGGCTGCAACCCACTTCATCAGATGCATCTAAAGCAGATAGTCACTCAAGTAATTCTGTTTAAACCAGTGAGACTACTCATACAAGTTTGTAGTGCGCCATACACACAACCTGTCTCTACTGTGTTCTCTCAGAGCACCTTCATTAGAAAATGCCTACCCATATTTAGTGAACATCCCAACATTTCTTCCAGTGTTGTAGGAGAAAGATTCCAATATATATTGGAATATGTATATAATATTGCATTTTAATGCTGTACTGCACTCCAGTCTAAACTCGCATTAAAAACAATAGCATTTTTACTTAACTGATGAATGTAGAATCAGGTCTTCTAAAAATTAGTATTTTAATATAATGTTTGAACTTTAATTACTGTTTTCTTTTTTTGCAGCAGCAGTACGTGCAGAGAAAAATAAAGGCTTTGCTACAGTGTTTAATTATATGTCCATTATGATGATCTTACAACACACAAATCATGATTTGTAGAATTAAATGTAATGGGCATGAAATTAACCTTTGTGGCCAACGCTACTACAAAACCGATCTGCTAATTCCTGGATATCAGCTCTCATAAAGTAACTTTCAGGTGTGAATGATCCAATGACTTTGTGGATAAAAGTGGCACCTCTTGTATTTTTAGTTTTCCTGATACAACAAAATACATGTTGCCTAGGACTTCTGTTTGGGAGGCAGTGATGTCATTTTGAAGTTTATTTTTAGCAATTTTTGTGGTCTATATAAAAGTCCATACGTGGGGGGGAGTTCTGAGCTCTCTTCGTATATATGCATAGCACTGTTTCAAATAGGAAGTACTAGCTTTGAAAAAAAAGCAAGGAGTCCTGTGGCACTTAGACTAACAAATATATTTATTGCATGAGTTTTCATGGGAGAAAAATCCCACTTTGTCAGATGCCTTGAGATGGGGAGCTTGCAGAATGGGTGGAAATAAATGCAGGGAAGGGTAAGTTGTGGGAACTGGTCACTATAAGAGCAAATCAAAATAGTTGTAAAGATTCAAACACTGGGGCGCAGCATACAGAGGGAGATGAGGTCAAATCACCTGTTGTAATGAGAGAAAAATCCAGTGCCTCATGTCATTTTTAAGAGCAAGTAGAACACTGAGAAAACTTAACCACACTGCAACAATAAATCATAGAGTCCAGTTGCGTACTTTACTGGTCTGATTTCAGTTTTCCATGGTAATGGCTCCACACATTAATATGATGCATTTGTTGTGAACGTTAAAGTATCTCCATGAATACTGAAGGATAACAACTTCATGGAATAGGCATTCTTCTAATATGACTGCAAAGAGATTACATTATCTTCTTCAGCAGCATTTTTTATAAACTACTACAGATGTCTGACAGCAGCAATCTGAAATCTTGCATTGTGATAATTGTATGGCATAATTAAAAAGCAATATTTGACGAATGGACTAGAGCAGGCTGGAAAAAAATGTCAATTCAACTCTAAACCTGGTTGGAAATTCAGATGAATAATAGGAAAGTTTTTGAGACAGAAATCTTTGTGGAACAAATAGTCTTTTTCAACCTGCACTAGTACAGATGGTGTACTGCCCTCAGATACGTTTAATTTCAGGAGTTCTGCTACTGCTTGAGTGCTATGTGTATAATAGTGAGAAAGGACCAGCCAGCACCTGCTATAACCATGTGTATTAGTACAAATAAACCACAGCTATTAATGCTGCCATATCTGAATGGTTGATATTTTACTTGCACTTTGCATTGGTTCAAATAAGGCTCAGAAGATGGCAGAATTCCACGCTTCATTCACCTAACATGCTCTATCTGCTTAAATTGTCAAAATGAGACCCCACTCACAATAGAGTGTGGAGAGGTTGACAGAGGATTGTGAATGTTGTCGGAGTGGCGCCCCCTGGGCAGGACAAGCATATGCCATGAGCTCTAATGATTCCTTAGCTTAGTTGCCTCTCGAGTGGAGGAGAATATGATATGGTATCCCTCAAATGTCACCCTGTTGTGGCACCCAAGTGAGGCCCCACACACCCTAAGCAGCTCAAATCTGTGACCTGCCTCTTCTTTCTTACATGAGGAATGACATTCTTAAGGTTGACATTTAAATGATCATCAATGGGCTTTGGTGTTAACACCTAAGATGACTGGGGCAGGCCACACGTCACAGAGCTACTGTTCCAGGCTTTCCATGGGTTTCCAGCATTCGGGCCCTTAAAAATAGAAAATGGAACCAGAATGCCTCATTCCAAGGCCTGCTATTTTTCAGTGGTGGGCCCCGGAACGCAGCATTCCGGCACCATTTTCTATTTTTAGGGGGCCCAGAACGCTCAGCCCCTAAAAATAGGGGCCCTGAAACAGCATTCCCTGCCATTCCAGCTGACTTTAACCCCTGTTACTATGCCATTAGGTCTATACTATTCATTCTATTTTTTCCACTTTTCTCTAAGCTTTGCTTTAAGTAACATTTGGACTGCTCATTTCACTACAGAAATGAGTTTGTAGTTTGGGGTTACTTCAGAACAGCAGCTACATAGCTGCTGCTATTAATTCATTACATTGTCACTGAAATTCTGTCATCACTCACACTAGATCATTCACAAATTTGGTGTATTTCCTTTAAATGACTCCCAGTTAACTTTCTTAAAATTCCAGGTGGGTAATTTTCCACCTTACTTGCTCTTGAAAAGTATAGGATAACAATCACTATCCATTTCTTCTTCCTTCTATAGTCCCCAGCTTCATCTACTTGCAATATTGCTGTTATAATTCCTAAGACGAAGCAAGAAAAACTACCCTCTGCTTCACTAAATCTAGTTTCAGTGCCATTGTTTAAAAGCACTAGATAATTTTCACCTGAGAACTTTTCTAAGCATGCACCATTTTTATCGGTTGTCTGATTTCCCCACAATTTATGATGACTGTTTAGGTCACAGGCTATAATACATGGTCCTTTTAGCATTCTTCACTATTTTGTACAAATCCAAGTTTTCTAATTTCCCACATGGGTTATAGTATTATTATTCCTTAAAGAAACATAACTCTTCTGCATTAAGATCTCAGCAGCATTATATTCTAGACTGACTTCTTCATTCTCCACTGCTATGTCCTTTAGTCATTCCCTCAGGAAAGCGCACACATGTCCTCCTCTTCCTAATTTTCAGTCTTACCTAAAAGCAATATATTGTGGAATTTTAAAAGCAAGTTTTACAACCAGCCATGTTTTCTGGCTATATCGGGGACCTGGTTTAGTTTTCATTTCCAGGATATGTTTTCAGCTCTATACCAGTATTGTCAAACTGTGCACATGTCAATGAAAGATTGAGATCCCTGTACATGATGTTCCCCTGGTACAATCTTGTATGCCTGTATCACCCCATGTCACGGAGAACCCAGAAAAGCCTCTTGGATCCCCTCTGTTCACAGCCCACAAGGACTCTGCTACGGTGGAGCCTTCTCCCGTTCAACACCCGGGTCTCCACGCAACCTGTAGCCAGCTCCCAAATCTGGGCCCAGAGGGTCTGACACTTGCTCTGTCTGGTCTCCCTTGTGGGGGGTTCCTCCCTCCACGAGGGTCCCAGCCGTCCCAATCAGCAGTGACACTCAGCCAGTGTAGAAGTCAGAGGATTTATTAGCAATCCACTTTGCACAGCAGCTAGGACAGTTGGCTCTCAGATCAACCGGGGGGTCTGACAGTAAACCCACAGGATGAGCCCCGGAGGTCCTGCCCCTCCGACCTCCATCTTCCTTGTCCCCCTCTTCCCTTTGTTCTCCTCTCCATCCAGCTGCCCTGCCCCTGGTCTAAACCAGCCACAACCTGTCACCCCCATGGGGTCCAGGTAAGGTTGCACTAAAGCCTCTTCCCCCCCCAGTGGTACCTATAGTTATCACACCCCTGTGTCCCATCACCAGAATACCATCACTAAAGAACAGGAACAGAAAAGAAGAACCACAGTCGCCCAAGAGGTTTTCTTACTTCATCACACCCCAATCCCCCACTCCTGAAGCTGCCCTTACTCTGCTCTGCTATGAGAATCGCCCACTCCTGAACGGTTCACATGCAGCCTACAGCATGTAAACTGCTCCTAAATGAGTAAGTGCTCCTAGCCAGCCACTCTTTTTGGATTACAGAACAAACTGACCCAAGCATATACCTCAAGTTCCAGAGGCAATCATAGAAACCTCCATTTTGCACCATTCTGGTATACCCACTGAATAACCTAAGCTTACACAAATTGATCCATTTAACAAAGAAATTGATGTGCATCAATCTTGTTATTCCAAGTAGAGTTGCCCCCACACTTCAAACCAAATGCTCTGCTTTAAGCAAAACAAATGTATTAACTACAGAAGGAGTCTGATAAGTTCCAAAGGGGTAGTCATGTTAGTCTAGTTCAGCAAAACAAACAAGGAGTCTAGTGGCACTTTTGAAAGCTAACAAATTTATTTATCACATGAGTTTGCATGGGAGAAAATTGCACTTCCTTGGATACTTGAAGATGGAAAATTTACACAATAGGATTAAAAGAAATGCAGGGAACTGTAACTTATAGGATCAGGTGACTTGCACTTCCCTGCATTTAGTTTTCTCCCATTCTGTAAATTGCCCATCTTCTTGTGTCTGAAGTGGGAGTTTTTTCCCCACGGAAGCTTGTGCAATAAATGAATTTATTAGTCTTTAAACATGTCACAGGACTCCTTGTTAGTTTTGCAGAAGGACTGAGTGACTATAAGCCAAAATTGAACATGTCAGAGAGAAACAAAACCAAAATGCATTCTAAACTCAGCTTAATGTTTCAGTAGCCTTCCAAACTTCGGTGATTCTCACCACAGGCTGGTTGGTTTCTGTTCAGTCAGACTTTCCACTTTGGTCAGTACTTCGGTTACTTGGTGGTATCGGTAGATGGAGGTGGCAGACAGAGCAATCATGGCAAATGTGTCGCCTTTTTGTAATGTTCCATCTCCTCTCTCAGGCTTTGCCTCTCCTCTCCTCCCCCTGCCCTCAGGACCAGGCGACAAACAGTGTCTTTGCATGGACTCATTCATGTCCTGAGTCAGCAAACATTTATGTCCTCAGGGCTCCAAGCTGGCCAAGAGCAATGAGATGTCTCACCCGTGTCCAGCTGATCTTCCACTGATGCTCTTTCTCTTCTCCCAGATGCAGCCTGGAATGTTAATTGGTCTTTTGGGCCCCCATTAATCCATTGACAGTCTGTCTGGCACACGTACCCCATCACACCACATTAGCCCATTCACAACCTATGTTGGGGGCTAAGGATTTGAATGAAGGTGTCCCCCACACAGCTCAGCCATGGGTCACCCAACTGCTCAGCTAATTTACTGCCTCTGCTGTCCCTGAGATGGAATAGCAAATGGTCCGCTGCATGCCTCCAAGCAGGTGATTTAGGCATGTGTTTCTTTCTACAGGATTTACAAATATTCCAGCTTTCTACACACACAGTGCACAAGGTGGTAGGGAGTTCTCTACCATCCAACTTCTTTTGTAGTGAAATCAGTTGTATTGAAAGTCATCCCTGCCTGCTGGGCAACATTTAATCCTAGGTCATCTGCTCTCAGTTTGGCTGTCACAAAAACTTGTAATTCCACTGTAACTGTGCCTGATTCCAGTCTTACTTTAGCTAGAGAAAACCAGGACTCACTTTACTGAAGTCAGTGCTATTCCACGGCTGTGAAACTGGTGCAAGTCGTATCGGAATTGGGCCTGTGGTCTTCAAAATTAGGACCTCATTTCTGGATGCCTTCATCACAATTTGTGTCAGTTACTGTTAATGGCATCAAGTGAAGCCAAGCAGAATTCCAGCCTTTAATTTAAGGTAGCTGATTTGTACTTTGGTCTTGTCTGCCATTTTAATTCCAGAACAGACTGTGTGTAAAACAAAGAATGTAAATAGAGTGAGCAAAAATATAACATAAAAAGAAAGTTGTACATCTGTCTTAAATGTATTTTGTATTGCCTGAAGCTAGGAGAGTTACACCAGTATCGTGGCTTTCCACCATGATGTGTGGTTGCCATAGGAAAAGCACAAACACTAATTCTTGCCAACAGATGGCATTTACTTCTGCAGTGAACCTTAATTCCTGGGCTTTCAATAAATTGCTCTGGAAGGCACACAGGACATAATTTTCTTTACTTTGATCAACACCAGCCTCTAGGGTAAAATCTTGTTCTCATCTTATGACAGTAATGGTGGATGCACTGGTGCGTACATAATCCTCATATTTTCTAACATAGGTCTGTCTACCTCCTTCAGTGCCTCTTCACATCTGACATTTTTCAGAAATGTCTCTTTTGCTTATCTAACCCCAATTCAGCGATATTACATTGACAGAAAAATCGTAGTGCTCATGTTCCCACACACTAAACAAGATACAAATGAGGAGGAGGGAACTTCACCTGATCTTGAAACTTGTACAAGTACGACTTTTTCCAAAATATCAAGCAACAATTTGTCTGCTTTGGAATCCTCTCTTCATACCCATTTAAGACTAACAGGCTTTTCCATCTGTACGATGAGTGGGGGAAGCCCTCTTCAGTATGAGAGTTCTATTGCTACCGTTCTCTGGTTAGATGACAACTCAGGAGGTAAGGGACTGTGAAAAATACCCCCCCAATATAACCTTATCTCCCAAAAATAATAATGCCCAGTTCCTAAATACTACTTTGGACTTTAAAATCATAGTTCACAGTTCCCCTCTTTTTAATATATGATTTTTGCCCTATTGTCCAAAAGAATATACGTGTCGATATAGAATTAGCAACAAATGAATCCAAAAAGGAAATGGAGCCTTATTGCCCAAATGATGACAAAAAGGCTATCCCTATCCCAGAAAATTCGCAGTCTAAGATTTTAGACAATATGCAGCTGACAAATAAACTGACAAACGGAGGTAAGGAGGGAAGAGCTAAAGAGGACAAGGTACCAATGGAGACGGGTTTGACCATTATTAGCTGTCATGCTCATCAGATAAGAACGAATACCACCCTGTCATCTAATTTAAATGGCCATTGATGTACTCTTCTATAGTCACCCGCATCTGAAGCAGTAGAAGGAACATATTCCCACCATGTAGGAAAGAACTGGTTTGCTGTCATGGAGGATGTTTGCTAAGGTGGACAACACCGCACTGGAGTCACATTATTATCAATTCTTGCAACAGGATGATCGCCTGGACCTATATATACCCCCAAGCTTTAGGCACTGAGAGGTCTTCCTCAAGCAGATCTCCTGCGCCCAGGTGGAAGGTTTGAGCATGACCTGCTGGACATGTAGTGTTGATAGTTTTGTCAAGCAGAAATATATAATGAGCTTGATCTTCACACAAACACCAGTTTACAGTGTGCAGCCGGCATGGTGCTTTGAAGTGGTTATAAATTACAACTATTTGTAAAAGAGGAGCACAACGTGGGCTTAGCGTACATGAGAATTGGGCCCACTGTCTACAGGAAGAAGTTTATTCTTCCTCTCAAACTGAGGACTGAGAGAGACCTTCACTCCTGCCCATGTCATGTGAAATAAATGTGAGGGTTTGGCGATGATACAAACGATTCTATAACTGGTGTGTCTGGGGTCAGTCGTGGTGGAGAAGCCGTGAAATTCACAGCCTACCCGCTTCTAGAAGAGGAGCCCTTTGGGAACAGCACTGAGGTCCATTTGTGGTTGATGTGGGGGTGGAGTTTGCATTACTGCTACTTCAGCTGTCACTTTTGTGGATCAGTGCATGATCTTGTGCCAGAAAAGAAAACCCAAGATTCAGATATATTAAAAGAAAATTGGCAGTATTTGAGAATTTTAAATATTTTTCTATAATTGATCAATATTGTCTAAAATCTCTCATTGCTTGTCTGATAGTCATAGTTCTTTTCATTAGATAGCCTGACTCATTTTGAAAATGGAAATGCAGAATAACTTGACCTTGAATATATGCTGTAGGGTAATCTCATAATGTATGCAGTGAATTAGCTGATTCCCTGTGGATGGGCAACAAAAATTTTAGCTCCTCTATTACATAATATAGCTTTTACAGCTCAGAAAGAAGGCAGAGTTTCTAAAGAACATCTTGGCTTGTTAATTCATTGCACTATCATTAATCTGTAGTATATTAAATGGGTTCTATCTCATTCACAGTGATTAAAATGTTTTCTTATGGATTGAGTTTTAAAAATTTATTTGTCCTCAAAAATAAATTAAAAGTGCAGGCATAAGAAAAATCCCCTTTTTTTCCCTCTACTTTGTACCCTAGTTTTTAAATCTTCAGGCAGCTATTTATTATGGATTAGAGTGCTGAATAAGCCATGTAATTGTCTTAGCTCACAGCAAGTCATGTATTTGCAGGGAGAGAATGAGCCCAACTGTGCATCTTTTCAAATATTATTAAATTTACTGCAATCAATTATTTTCATCTTTAAATTTGCCACTTTTTCTGTGGAACATCATTTCTAATGGATCTATCATCTGATTCCAATGAACAGTGGCTACGTCACACTAGCAGGATGCTTCCACTAAAGCAACTAATGGTGAGTGACTATATTTAAATTGTTGCTCAGCTTTCTCTTTGAGAGGAACTGGGTTAGTTCATAGCTGTGCCTCAGAAATAAGTAAGCTTTTGTATCAGCCATGAGGTATGAGGAGCATATGAACTAGCGTGGTGACTGGTGTACCAGAAAGACCAAGGCAGAAAGATAGACGGGATACCCCAGTATCTTTAGGAAATGTCAGACTTCTAAGTAGTGCTCTGAGTTCTCTCATTCTCTGCACTGAAGGAACTGTAAAATTACCAGCACCACAACATCAGTATAGCTCTCATTGTAGCCAATGATAATGTCATGGCATCTCATGTTCTCTCGGGGCCAATCAGTGGGGCACAGTAGAGTAAGAGGCTGTCACACAGGAATACATAGGCTCCCACTGAAGACTTGACCTGGCTCTACCATTTAGATAATGCATTCCCTGATAACAGTGGAAAGAGAAGCTTTCTCTCAAAATATTGGGCTGTGGCTTTATGTGAGTGCCACCTCTATTTATCTGTCTTCAGAAGGACCATGGAGAAATAAAACTTTTGCCACTGGTTGGTTCCAGTCTTCTCTATGCATGGATACCACCAGCAGCTGCTGTCAAACCTGTTAATCAAAGGCTGAATAAGAAATTACTATTCACACAACCTTGTGGGATTGTAATGCAATTTTAGGCTGTCGAATTGCAGAAGGCAAAGGTGAGTGACCATGCAGCAAATTCCTTCCTGGGGTCTCCTCTCGCTGCTGCTCAACTGCATCCTGAAACACATTGCCCTGTGGTTAGTAGGTGCAGGGACTTGTTTGGAGGCAGTCTTTGTTTGCTCACTTCCTTTCCCCTCTTCTCTAAACAAAGAAAAGCAGGGAAAAGTTTTCCTTGCTGTTTTTCTGCTGCAGGCACAACAGAGAGGCAGAATGAATTAACTGAAAACTCTCTGAGTCTGCAGGCAGAGGAGGGGCCGTTTGCTATGGTGCAGCAGACTAGAAAGACAGGAGAGGCAAAATTAGCACCCCAGAGTTAGTTTGCAGATCCCAGTGTCCCCCTTTGCTGTACACTGGTTTGGTGGTCACAGAATACACCTTTTTCATACCCAGCTAGGAGACATCGGTGTTGCAGTCTGGGCCAGTCTGCATGATAGTGATTGTGTGGGTAAGGTCTGTAAACAAGTTTTTGCTCGCAAAATTGTTTGATTTCTTCAGTCAGCTCTGGCAGAGGGTGTGTTTGATAGTTATGATGTAAATTATTTGCCACACCATTGGATATTCTGTACATCCTTTGTTTTGACCTTAAAATTTTACAGGAAAATTATCATTTTTATGAGCAATTGGTGTTTTATAGTGTGAAATGGCAGAGTGGGGTTGATGGAGGAACATAAGAACATTGCATTATAGGGTAACACCAGTGGTCTATCTGTAAGTTAGTGCCTGCTACCAACAGTAACCAGTACCAGCTGCTTCAGAAGATACAAGAAACCCTGCCCTGGACAAACAATGAAATATGCCACCTCTTAGAGAAGTGCCTTCCAACACCCTCTATGAGAAACTTCATGTCCTTTGTTATTTACTTAATGTAAGTAGATGTTATCATTATCTATGTACTTATCTAATCCTCTTCAATCCTCAGAATTAGGCCACAGTAATATTTTGTGCTGATAAGTTCCATGTGTTAATTATGTAAAATGTTCCTTTTTATTTTATATGTGGTGTATTTTTTAATGGCCCTTTGCTCTTGAGCCACTATGAAAATACCAAAGAAAAACCCATGCAGTCAAAGAATTTTCCTTGGTTCCATAGACGTTCCATTGTCTACAGCCAAGCCCTAAGATATAACCACATCTGCTCTGATTCCTCAGACAGAGACAGACATCTTGAGGATCTCTATCAAGCATTCTTGAAACTACAGTACCCACCTGGGGAAGTAAGAAAACAAATTGACAGAGCTAGACGGGTTCCCCGAAGTCATCTACTACAGGAGAGACCCAAGACAGAAAACAACAGAACGCCACTAGTCACCACATACAATCCTCAAGTCAGACCTCTGCAAAAGATCATTAAGGACCTACAGCCTATTCTAAAAGATGATCCCTCTCTCTCTCAAGCCTTGGGAGATAGACCTCTCATTGCTTGTAGGCAGCCACCCAATCTTAATCAGATAATCACCAGCAACTACAGACAACAGAAGCATTGAAGTAGGCACACACCCCTTCAACAAACCACACTGCCAAGTCTGCCCACGTATCTGCACAACAGATACCATCATAGGCCCTAATCAATCCTGCTACTCCATCAAAGGCTCATTTACCTGCTCATCTATTAATGTGGTCTATGCCATCATGTGCAAGAAATGCTCCAACACCTTATATATTGGACAAACAGGACGATCGCTGCGTAAGAGGACAAATGAGCACAGAGCTGATATCAGAAATCACAGAACAAAGAAACCAGTTGCTGAGCACTTCCATCTTTCTAATCACTCGATGGATGATTTGTTAACGACTGTCGTCAGGGTTGTGGCTGGGACACCAAGACTTCAAAGAGAAACAGCTGAACTTGAATTAATATGCAAGCTAAATTCTGTGAAAGCAGGGCTTAATCAAGACTATGGGTTCTTTTCCCCTTACAAAAGGTCATTTCACTTCAGGCTTCCCATGGTTTGAACCTAACAACTGCTCTGATTTGCTGTTACTGTATGACCTGATCCTACGTTTTACACCCCGTTGCATTTATTTTCATTCCTTTATGTAAGTTCACCCATCTTCGAAGCTTCTGAGGAAGTGGGATTTTCTCCCACGAAAGCTCATGAGAAAAATAAATCTGTTAGTCTTAAAGTGCCACATGACTCCTTGTTGTTTTTCTACTATTTCTAACAATAATAGGGCTAGGAGTAAGTCTATACTGACGATGGCAAAATTGTCGCTGTCAGCGTGATCTTCTGGGTTCAATTAAGTGGTCTGTGCAGACACACTTAATCAAGCTGGAAATTGCCATAGCAACTGCAGCCCTGGAACTGCAGGAAGCCAATCTGAAGGCATTTCCATTTGGCTTAGTGAAGTGTGTAGTGAGCTCTTAGTAAGTCGGGAGATGCACAAGGTATTTTATGTACCTTGCAGATCTCCCACTAACTGCCGCCAACATTTGTGGCAAGTGTAGGTTGGGGCTAAGATGTTCATCTCTTTCAGCTGCCTTCTTCCTCTCTGGGTATGTCTATACTGCAATTAGACATCCATGACTGGCCCATGCCAACTGACTTGGGCTTCCCAGAATTGGGCTATGGGGCCATTTCATTGCAGAGTAGGCTTCTGGGCTCAGACTTGAGCGTAAGCTCCGGGACGCTCCCACCTTACAGGGTGCAAGAACCAGGCTCCAGCCCAAGTAGAAAAATCTACACTACAATGAAACAGTCTCTTAGCCCGACCTCTGTGAACCCAAATCTTCTGGCATGTGCCAGTCATAGGTCACTAACTGCAGCTTGGGCAGACTCTAAGATATTTATGGAAGGTCCAAAGTATCAAGAAAATAGTTTGGCATTGTAATGCATTATAGCCTCCTGAGAAGCCAAGGTTTCCATAATATTTGCAAAATGTCTCTTAATCTTAGATTTCAGAAGCGATTTTCCCTCTGTTTAGAACAATGCCCAGCAAACATGATTTGTGGTGGTTTTACTCAACATGAGATTCTAGTCTTGTATCATTGACCCTGCCACAATACCAGCAGGTTCTGATTTATTTGGGAAAAACTGGTACAGATGGAATCACCTTAGGACGTCTCATGGGAGATGTGGACAACACCTTGGAGTGATTTGTGGTCATCAGTCACAAATGATCTGTTAGTGCCACAGGACTCTTAGCTTGTTTTGCTGAGCTAAACTAACATGGCCACCCCATTGGAACTTGATCATATTTGAGCGTCCCCTTCATTCTTTCACCAGGAGCCTGAAGGACATTCACAAGCTCACTGCTATGGCAATGTGTTGTCTAGCAAACCTAGATATTCATTTGTAATCATTGTAACTTACCCAAGCCATACAGAAGAGGAAGATAGTAGTAGTAGACACCCTCATTAACATGAAGATGAGTCATGCAGTGAGTGGGGACAACCCTATATGGAATAACATAGACCATTGATTTGTGTTTTAGCCACCGGAAAACAACTGAGAACCCTTCCCAGCTCTGCATATTGCTCATCCCTTGCCCTTTTAACCACTGATTTGTTGTCTTGAATGCTTTTTCCTCCCCTCTGCCCCTTTGGCCAAACCTTCCTCTCGCTTCCTCAGTTTTCTCCAGTCATCTTTCTCTCTTGGCATCTTTTTCACAGATATCTAATTGTATCACCCACAATTATATAGCATGGTTCTTTGTCCCATTTTAGCTGGGACACATAAGGACTTATGAGTTTGCTTTGAGCCTACAGAGATAGGTCTTTTAGCTCAGGCAGCAGTAGAGACTCTTGCTTTGAGCCCTGAGTTTGGCTCTCCCTCTTGATAATCCACTTGAGGTATTGCTTTATTCCCTGTTTATCAAAGTCTCTCTAATCTCTCTTGCACTCAATACATCTCTTATTTTGGGTGTATTGTTAAGCACCCCAATGAAGTATTTTCTTTTAAGGCATCACTCTATGGCCCTGTCTGCACTGAAGAAATATTTCAAACATTTCCTACTGTTGCAAATACCATTTCAGTTTCACTGGTGTTAGCAGTGTTGGGAGCCCTGTTCCAGACAGCCTGCCAGGTGCCAGCAACACTTCATGCGATGTGTGATGATCTTCTTAGAGCAAGTTTGGGAGGCACACAGCCAACACTAATGTCTTGTAGAAAATGGCCAGGAGTTTAAGGAAATCATAATGGTGATATGTCAGGAAATTTCTGGAGCCAATACGTAGTTAAACAGAAAAAACCCTAGACCCCTCATCTATGAGCCTGTTTAAATTCTGCTGTTAAACCACGGATGCTTAATTTTAGTAGTTGCATCCTGGTGGGTAAATATGCTTCTATCCCTGCATTCACCCTGGAAGAGGGCAGATGAGCTATGTGATTTGCACTTAACATCTATTTGGCGCCACTAACAGTGTAGGTTTTTCCACTGAAAACTGAACAGACTTTCACAACACAGAAAAATGACAGAGACCTACCAAAAGATAAAACAAGAAACATCTAACTAGGAGCCCTGGACCGCTAAAACCCTTTGGTGCCAGTTTCCAGCATTTTAAGGATAAATGATGAATATGCTAAATGCTTAGTAAGTATAACAGCACAAACAACACCACTACAGTATGCTACAGCAGATTGCTCATATGTCACTATTTTTCCATAGTTCCTTGGCAAACATTCCCATCAGTAAACAAGTTGAGCAAAAAAATTGTCAGATGGCCAGCAAAGAACCAGAAAGCCATTTGGCTGATGAAATTATATGCTGATACTTAATCATATGAATTCCCTAAGAACATAGGACATACTGTGCCAGACCAGTGGTCCACCTAGTTCAGTCTCCTGTCTTTCAGTGGTGGCCAGTGCCAGGTACTTCAGAGGGACTGACCCAAACAGGTAGTCATCAGGTGATCTATCCCCTATTGCCTGTTCCCAGCTTCTAGCAAACAGAGATTTGGGACACTTCAGAGCATGGTTTTGTATCCCTGCCCATCCTGGCTAACAGTCATTGATGGACCTATTCTGCAGGAACTTATCTAGCTCTTTTTTAACCCTGTTCTGTTGTGGCCTTCACAGCATCCTCTGGCAAAGATTTCCACAGGTGGACTGTGCATTATACGAAGTAATACTTTGTTCTATTCAATTTAAAACCTACTGCCTATCAATTTCATTTGGTGACCCCAAATGTCTCACTGTCTTATTATTCTCTTCTCATATGAAAGCTGTTACATACCCTTAATCATTTTTGTTGCCCTTTTCTGCACCTTTTCTGTTTCCAATATATCTTTTTTGGAATGGGAGAACCAGGTCTGCACTCTATACAATAAAGAGGCAATATGATATTTTCCATCTTATTAACTATCCTTTTCCTAATGAGTCCCAACATTCTGCTAGCTTTTTTGACTGCTGCTGCACATTGAGTAGACATTTTCAGAGAACTATCCACAATGACTCCAAGATCTTTCTTGAGTGAAAACAGCTAATTTAGAGCCCATCATTTGATATTTATAATTGGGTTTATGTTTTCCAATGTGCATTTTTTTTGCATTTATTTTTGCCTGAATTTCATCTGCCATTTTGTTGCCTAGTCACTCAGTTTTACTCTCTCTAACTCTTCACCGTTTGCTTTGGACTTAACTATTCAGTATTTTTATATCATCTGCAAACTTTACTACCTCGCTGTTTATCCCTTTTTCCAGATCATTTGTCTGTGGTGAGTAGCACTGGTCCCAGTACAAATCTCTGGGAGACCCTGCTATTTACCTCACTTCCCTGTGAAAACTGACCATTGATTCCTAATCTTTGTTTCCTCTCATTTAACTAGTTACTTTTCCAGGAGAGGACCTTCCCTCCTGTCCCATGACAGCTTATTTTGCTTGAGTTTTTGGTAAGGGGTGTTATCGAAGGTTTTCTGAAAAAGGCCTATACTGATTTTGGCACACACGTCCCCCAGCTGCTGGTGGGGATTTGGCTGCACAGCAGTGCCACCAAGAGGGTCCAGCAGCGGGCAGGGGTCCAGCCCCAGCTGGGGAACAGCACCGTGGGCAGTGGTCCAGCCACAGGCAAGGAGTAGAGTAGGGCAGGGTAGGTTTGTTGCCCCTGCCCCCCGTCCCAGCCTTTGGTGCCTTCTAATTGTTGGCGCCCTAGGCGGGCGCCTAGGTCATCTCTATAGAAGGACCAGCTCCAGCCTTAGTTTAAAAAACACATCATATTTCAGATAATTATTTGAGATGTTCTAAAATTATTGCTTATGTCTGTGTGCGTAAATCTAATAAATAGTATTTGTAGGTGAGAGCATGCTTACTAGAATCAATCTTTCATCAAATGGAAGTGTTGTGTTCCATTGATTTTTTTTTTTTTTCCTGACGCCTCCTGGAGTGAAATGGTTAAGTTATCATGGCTTTAGGTTCTGAAAAACAGAGCCTGAAAGACTGTGGGGAAGAGGCTCCTGTTTGTCTCGAACACAGCAACTGCACAGAAAAGTTCCAGAGGAGTAGCCATGTTAGTCTAGGTCAGTAAAACAAACAAGGAGGCTTGTGGCATTTGAAGACTAACGTTTGTTTATCGCATGAGCTTTTGTGAGAGAAAAATCCTACTTCATCAGAGGGCACCACTGGATTACTGCAATTCTTTGAAGAGAATAATTTAGTAATATTTAACTGATGGAGCAGCTACCAGGTTCAGTATAACTGTTGGAAGCGTCTCATGCCTGGATCTGGGAAGGGCTGCTGGCTCCATAGCAAGTTAGACACAGCTGGGAAGTTTACAAAGAGGAGGGAATGCGGAGTAACCACTTCTTGCCATGAATTACATCTGAAGGAAAAGGAAACACCAAAGACAAGGAAGCCCACTTTGAATCTTTAAAAAAAGGGGGGTTGGTAAATGAGTAGTGTATAAATGAAGGTATTGAGGCAGCAGGGCCAGCAGGGGAGAGGAGCTTAGGCAGCACCACAAAGGGGAAAAGAGCTGCCATGTGTGCAGCATTTGCAGCCTTGAGCCCTGCTGGGGGTAGAGCCAGAAGGGGAAAAGAGTGGTCTCATGCCGCAGCACTTGTGGCCCTAGGGCCAGCAGAGGGAAAATAGCTGTGCACTTGTGACCAGCCCAGGTGCTGCTGGGGAATCAGGGCCAGCAGGCGCGAGCAGCCATAGCGCTCACAGCCATGCAGAGTAGCACCGCAGGGCCAGAAGGCCTGCATGCCACTCAGAACGGATGCATGTGCCATCTTTGGAACATGTGCCAGGGTTCGCCAACCCCTTATGTGTAAAATTCTTGGATTTTGTAGTCTAGTTTTACAAATCTCTTGTATGCATATTATATCAGATATGATATCAAGAATATTTTCTTTAATCACTGGCTATGCTCTGGTCACCCCTGCTGAAAATGGTCACCATTATTTTTTTAAGCATTAATATTTCTTTCATTTAGAAAAATAACTCTCTTCACTGATAAGTTGCTAACCCATAGATACTTTTTCAGCAGTATTAATTGAGTCTCCTTTTGTCTGTTTTCTTTCCTGTTTGAGACATACAATCTAATACTTATAATAAACCAGCTAATCTGTTCCTATAAGTAGCATGTCTTTTCCTCTTACCACAATTTTACTTGTTACCTCCTTCCCATTAATTTCTTGCTGGCTATTATTCCCTATATCAAGTTTTCATTTAGCTATCTCCTAGCAACTTATGCATATGAGCTGTTAATAGTAATTTTCTAAAAAAAATTCCCTAGCTCACTGCCTCAGAACACCCTCCATATGCTGAAGTCCACACTTGCAACATTTTTGTTCTGGTCCCTTCCTCACAATTATCATAGGACAGTTCACCTCCACATTCACTGCTCACTTACCTCCCCTTCGCAATTGTCTGCTACGTGATCGAATCTTTGGAACCTGTATCATCTCACAAAAGGAGGAATAGAGGGCTCAGTCTGGAATATTTGATTCCACTTAGACCTAGAATTATTGTCTGGGAGCTACATTCCCTTAAATATTAGCAGCACAGCAGGCAAAGGCTTGCCACCACCTCCTCTTCAGCTAATTAGTCTCTTAGCAGTTCTCAGCTTATCTTCACCTATTCCTTGTTCTATTTCCTCTCCTGACATTTCAGTTGGTGCACACCATATGTTACCCCTATTTTGGGGGGGGGGGGATTCAGTAGCTGATAGTTCATTTTTATTTTACCTTGCCACTTTATCTGTCTTGGTTTTTGTTTTTACATTCCACTAACAAGTCTCTACCAGGTAGCTTCCTAGCTCTTGCTTATTCTCCAGCACTTTTTTGATCCACTCTGCAGTTCTCAGGGAGTCAATATCCCTTATATTAAGGTCCTTGCCTAGGGCTTCTGCTGTTGTACAGTTTTTCTCATTTCCATGCCTGCCCTCCCATTTGCTGGTCCTTTTACGGGTTCTGGAGAATCTACCCTTTTCTTTTTCCGTATTTATATCCAGTCTTCCTCTATCCTCATTGTCAACCCTAGATTCAGACTAATTTGTAATGTCTTCCCTCTCACTGGCTTTGTCTACAATGGAGGCTTAAGTCAACTTAAGCAACAGCCTGGACACATTTAGAGTTCATTAAATCGACTTAAGTGCTTGCTTAAGTCAACTTAACCCCTAGCTTTAAAGTTGACTTTAAGGTTAAGTTGACTTTATTAAGTCAACTTAATACAATGTGCCTGTTGAAGTTGACTTAATAAAGTTGACGGAGTGTATTAGAGCCATTTAAGTTGACTTTATAAAGTCAACTTAAGGCAGGGAACCCATTTAAAGTTGACTTTATTAAGTTGACTTTAAATGGGTCCCCTGGCTTAAGTTGACTTTATAAAGTCAACTTAAAATCAACTTAGTGAGGGTCCCATTTGTTTAAGTCAACCTTATTAAATCAACTCACCTGAGCCCCACAGACACTTTGCCTAGCCTACTGGCCAAAACCTTAGCCAGTCACAGCTCTGCCAGACAGCATTCTCCTGTGCCCTGCCTCAGCTGCCCCAGTCCCCTGACAGCCTCACTCTCAGGCCACAGCCAACCAACCGGTCTCCAGTCCAATACACTACCATCCCCACCTTCTTTCTGCTGCTGTCAGAGCTGGGCACCTAGCCAGCAACCACACACTCTCCAACTGCCCACCTCTGCAGGCAAGGAAAAATCAGACACTTTTTCATATTTCAGAACACTGCCCAGACAGATTAGAGAACCAAAAAAGAAGTCAAGGCTGGAAAAACCTAGATGTAGTAACCATACTTGTGAGCCACCCCCAGAATAGCCTTGGACCTCCTTGTGACAAAAAGGAGATGATATTGGGGTTTCCTCTGAGTGCTGTGTGTGCACCTCAGTTTCCTTCACATTACTCATATATTTCAGTAAGGACCTGGGTGTGTGTGGTCATTGCAGACACAGCTAGAGGGTGAATGGGCCTTCCAGAGGCATATGTACATGGATGTAGCCGGACCCCCTGCCTTTCCTCAACTGGTTGTAACAGCTTGTGGCAGGTGGAGACCACTAGGAGTGCCCACCTTGCCTGGGAAGGAGACAAAGAACTGGGGACAGGCACGGGGGTGGCTCTAGGGCTGCCTGAAAGGAAGAGCCAGTGCCTCATGGAGGGGTTCACCTGGAAGCATAGCCCAAGGATGGAGGCTCTGGACCTCCTCAGGTTGTCCGTGCTGTAGCTCCTAATTAAGCCGCTTGCAAAGGCTTTCTTTGCTGTGATCTTGAGATTTAATAAACCCGTCTGATATCCACTCTGGCTGTGAATAGCTTAAGACTGCAAGGTAAGGTCCATGGCCCTTTTGGGGGGAATGGAAGAACAGCTAAGGGTACCGACCAGTGATCCCCACAGGGGGGGTCTGGCAAAGAAGGGTGCTGGACCCTCTGAGGAGAATCAGGAGGCAGCTGCACTGCTGTGTGAAGACCCAAGCTGGCAGACTCTGAAGCACTAGAGGCCTGACTGGCTGCATCTCATGTGGAGCCAGAGCATGGGTCCATTGCATGTCTTTTTGTGTCAGCCCCCCCAGTCTGAGAAATGCTGGTTACTAGGGGAGGGGAAAAGAGCTTGCGGGAGTGGAGCCGAGGGGGAAACGGGAAGAGGCCGATGAAGCAGGGGCACTAATGCACCAAGGGAGGGGACATAGCAGCTGCTGGAAGTGTGAAATCCCTAGAGAAGTGGGTGCTGAAGAACAAGTTAGGTTCTCCCCTCACTCAACCCTCTTCTCTTGTGAAGCATCTATGGTGGGGGTAGGATAGCCTAATTCCAGAAGAAATTCAGACCATTCTTCTCCTTTCCCAGCATTTACTCTGTTGTTACCATAGAGAGGCCCCATTTTTATGTTTCAGTAGTAATTGTAGCTGGAAGAAATCATTAAGTCAAAGTCATTTCTCTGGGTTGGTTTCTCTTTGTTCTACCCTCAACACATTTATCACTGTTACTTTACAATCCACATCTTTCCACTATCCGTCATGGTGGAATACACAGCATATGCCTGTTTATCAAAGCTTTTGAAAAGCTGAGCCTATATCTCACTATTCCTCTGATGTGTTCTCTGATGAGGCTGTTTTTTCTTCTGTGCAAAACAGAATTGCAATATTTATGGGTGAAAACCATAGTAGTGGTTTAATTGTTCCCTTCAAGTGAGGCTGCTCCTGTTATTAACATTGAGTTAGATTATGGCGATATTAGCCATGGCATTTTAAGATTACCTTTTGTCCTGGGAAGCTATATAGGTCACACAAAACTACCAACCTGCATAATGAAATGCTGATAAAAGGCATGGCTGGTCGCCTTTTCCAAACTGATTCCTGTGTGGTGAAGCTATGTGCTTTCATCAGGCTAAAAAGACAAGTGCGAGCAACAAAATCTTTTGTGACCTTCCTTTTGATGTAATGTTTCCATATGTAGAATTCAAAGCAACAAATGCAAAAAGTAGAAAACAAACACCCTACATTGGTGTATGTCAAGGTCACCTTTTAAACCTCTCTTTATTCATAGCACTGGTTGGGTTGTCAGTTGAGGGGAAGTGTCCCACAGAGCTATACAATAATAAACAAGTCTTTATTCAAACCCCATGCATTTCCATTCAAGCATTGAAGTACAATGCACTTGGAACTTCAACAAAATTACTTTCACTAGTCTCATTAATGAGACATGGTCTTGGTCAAACCCTGTCTCTGAGTCAGATAATATTTACATATCCATTAGTGGATGTGTGTGTTGCTTTTATCTGCTTCTTATATAATACAGTAATATTGAGTGGATTGCTGGGATTAGCAATGTTCAGTAAAAGGTTAACAACAAAAGAAAAGGAAGACTGGAGGGTGGGAAGGTGTATTCCTAATACAAACTAAAGGAAAAAGAGTGAGGCATTCCATCATACTGCAGAAAATCAGTGTACAGTGTCTTGCACCAGCCCCGAAGAATATTAGGAAATAGGATTTATTGAAGCAAGGTTTTGCCTCCCTTGTAAAGAGTAAGGGCACCTTCTGCTAGACTCTGTGATTGATAAAAGCAGGTTGCTTTAGGGAAGAACCCAGAGTACTCTACATTACATTATATAAATATTTTTAATTAATAGATGGCTCATCAAACACAAGAAAAGTTTAAGCATTAATACTCTTGGAATTAGGTTGATTATCTTTTATGTAATTTGATTTGCAGACACTGCTAATATATTTTAATAGATTTCTTACCTAGTTTTATGTGTTTCTTGATCAGTTTTTCCACAACATTAGCAGACCACAGTTCTCTCCAGGCCAACCAGTCTCTTTCCATTTCCTTCAGGCCTACTGCTTTCCACCTAGTACATTCATGGTTAAGTTAACCAGCCCAGTGTGAGTCAGGAAACTGTTAAATCCTCAGATGCACCGCAAATAAGATTCAAGTTAACACTCCAGCTGAGGGACTGAAGTTTAAAACAAAAAACCCCTAAAACTGAAAACTACCTTACCACAGTAAGCCCTCAGATCTGCTTTCCTAAGGCAGTCTTTCAGTGTCATACAGGGATAGGCTCTCCTTGAAATATCTTCTCTTTGAACGACTAGCAATGAGTATTACTGTTGCACAGCAGATAAACCTTCCCTTGTCAGTCTGCTTTAACCTCAAAATCAATTCCTATAATACACCCGTGATGTCCTCTCTTTTGCAGTGACTGCTGCTATAGGAAAACTTCTGACAACTTCCCTTACTATACAGCGCACAAGTAGCCACTCTACTTATTGTTAGTGATGTTTCTTATGCTGCAGTGCCTACATGCCTCAGCTGAGATTATGGTCCCATTGTGCGAGCACTGCATACCTATGCAGTCTAAGGAAATGTCTGTGCTACAGAGAGCTTCCAAGCAAAAACAGTCAGTATACAAAAGGTGGTGGAAAGGAAGGATTATTTCCATTTTCCAGACAGGGAACTGAAATACCAAGAGCTAGTTTCACAATGGAGATCCAGGTGGCCTGTGTTCTAGTTGAATTAATGGCCCCACTTAGGCACCTCAGCTCCTCATCCAATGCACAGGAAGAGATGGGTATCTAAGAAGTGGAGTTACAGAAGCCACAATGCTGAACAGGACGCTGTCTGAGACAGCTAGAAGAAAATGCTCAGGAGAGAGAGATGGGAGAGGAGCGTGACACTGCTCCCCAGAGACAGGTCCCAAGTCCACCGCAGAGAGAGGTGCTTATCATTCCTCAGGATTCACAGCAAGGAACCTTCTCCTGGAGCGTGCCTGGTCAGTCCTTTCTCACAAAAGAATGAGTTAGTAGTAACAACCCCCTTAAACTCTGGGTGGTTTCTCTCCATCTCTCCTTTTCAAGCTTTTCCACTTCATATAATATAATTAAATATTCATCGGCCCAGAGCAACAATGAGAGTGACACTTCTATAGTCTAGTGGTTAGTGCACACACCTGCCACCCCCAGGTTCCAGCCTCTGCTCCAATGAACGTTTAAGTATTTTATACCAAGTGGAACAGCTTCAACAGTCAAAAAGTGCAGCCAGAACTTAGGAGAAGGGGCTGCGACCAGGTGCACTCAATGGTAGATGCGTGCCAGGATCTCCTTCAGACTACAGAAGAGGCAGGCTTCAGGAATGGGGGTGAATCGTGACAAGTACACACCTGTGCTCACAGCTTCAGGAAGGAGCTGCCAGCTAATCTCCCCAGGAGGCTGTGGGACTAAGGGGAGTACAGGCTGGCCCGCCTAGGGTTCTTCACCCTGAACAAGAAAACAAAACACAGAAACTGGCCAATCAAAGGAAATCAAAAAAGGGAGCATCACAAACATCTGGTGCCCCCTGGAATTTGGCACCTAGAATAATGGCCCTTCCCACCCATACCTAGAACAACACCCACTTAGAAAGGGGGGTAAATTTGGTCATTTCTCTCTTGAATGCTCTTTAAAATAATAACTAACTTGATAACTTCTATGAGTGTTCATAAGGGGCTGGGCACTGCAGAGGTTCCATGTTTGTTCCCTACAAGGCAATATTTGGACTGGCAGAAACCTGAAGAGTTTGCTGGCAAGCTGGTGGATGAGGAGTTGCCACACAGCTTGGCAGTCGGGGTAGCCAACTCTCTAAATTTATGGACAGTCCATTTAAAAAAGTGTGTAAATTTACTGCTGTCTGTAATTTAAAAGAATAAGTCTGTAAAAATCTCTCCCTCACTCACCAGCCAGAAGACTAGCCTGCTGCTGAAGGCTTAAGAGCTTTAAGAGCCACTGAAGCTCCCGGAGTGGCTGCTTTCTGCAGCACAGGAGTAGTTGTCTGTGAAGACTCCTGCCACCGAATTTGCCTCTGAGGGCAGCTTTCTTTCGGAGTTGCGGGGCACTTTAATTTCAGTCGCCCCCCAAAAGAGCTGGCAGCCGGGGGAATCTCGGTGGAGGGACCCTGAGCGCTGAGGTAAGCTGTTTTTAGTGCTGTCAGTAAAAAGCTTACCCTGACGGTAAAACAACTCAACCTTGTCAGTAAAAATTAAAATGCAAGTTGAGCACTCCTGATAGCAGCAGCAAAAACTCTGGCTCAGGCTGAAAGGGATTATACAGTTGCTCACAATTTTGGGGTGTCCCAGGAGTTGGAGTGTGATAGGACCAGGAGCCAGTCAACTGAGGATGATGTGAAGATCCCTGATACTGTGTGCATGATGTTGCTGAGTTGCATTCTGATTTACACACAAATTTCCAGCTTTGAAATAATCAGCAGTTATATTAGGATCTCGGGTTAAGGTGAAGCCAATGGCACGGAGCCATGGTTCTCAGCCTTTTGCAGGTCACGACACCCTTGGTGGCATGCACAACCCTACAGGGCACATCACCACCTCCAGGCCAAATCCAGCCCTGTCCTGGATCTCTGAGATACACTTACCGCTGCATGGCGACGCAGTAATATGTCCCGACACAGTGGTCAAGAACTGCTGATATGAAGGCCTGTGTGTTGAGCAGACAGGGCAAAGTCTTCTGCATACACCAAGTTTTTCCACTCTGAATCTCTTGTTCAAAAAAGCATTTCTCATCAAGTCTTCTTTCCAGCATTGGATGACCAGACTCTCTGGCCAGGCCCTTTAGGATCAAAATGTTCCGTTTCTTTGTCTCTTTCAGGAGAAGGATGCCCGATTTGGCTTTTTCTCTCTTTCTGTGTCTTCCTAGAGTTCATCGAGCCTGCTTCAGGAGACCCCCATCCCTCAGGGAAATCTTCCCCGCTTGGTCTCCCAATGATTTTTGTTTATATAGCACATAAATGTGACTTCACTGTCTCTGCCTGATATGCTGGTCAAACAAGCAAACACAGACTTCATTATTTTCTAGGGCAAACAGGACTTGTGCGTCACTTACTAAACACAATTTAAGAACATAGTTCTAGTACATACCTATAACTTTTTGTCACACTTCATACACATATAACATAAAGACCAGCATAGTGCTTGTTTGTGTAAGATGCCTGTGATGGGATGTAGCTCTCAGATTGGCTCTGAGAGAGTTAAATTAGACCCAGGCAGGGTCAATTAAGTGGCAAAGGAGGGAGATGATAGGCCATGTTGAGAACCTTGATTAGAAAGAAGTCACTTGGGAGGGAACAGGTAGTGGAAAATGCTTCTCTAACCCCAAGAGGGCAACATAGTGTACTAGGTGGTCAACAGAGGATGAAGCAGGTAGTCCCTCTTCTTGGTATAAATGACAAGGGTGAGGGGATAGGAACCTAGGAGCTACTAGACCTTAGAGTGAGGGGTGTGATTAGGAGAACTGAAGAAATACAGTAGGAAGTAGCCTAGACAGAGGGCTGGAAGAGTAAGGCGGGTGCAATAGCAGACTTGAACTACTTATTACAGGGCCTTGGACTGGAACCCAGAGCAGAGGACAGGCTTGGTTTCCCCTACCACCCACTGCAGGATGCAAGTATTTGAGGCAGTGAACCAGAAAATACCTGGGTCATTACAAAAGCGACAGGGACACGGATGCAAGGAACGGCTGATGCCATCTGAGCAGGACGACATTGAAGGACACACACTGGAAGGGGATCCTGGCATAACCTGGTCTGAGGGCTGGGCCATAAAGTCATTGTGCTGTGACCCAGTGAGCAGAGGAGAGCTGCAGAAAGTGGAAGAAAAAGAAGAAGGTGCTGAACTGGGCAGAGCTACACCTCAGAATTGCCAGAAGGGGTTGCCACCCAGCAGTGAGTAAAGCGCACCGTGACAGCATACTACACAACACCTTTCAGACGCACATTACCACAGCAATGTGTCGGGGTAGTGAGTATCACAGCCCTGGGAGATGTTGCTGACGCAACATAAGAAACAACCAATGGGCCTCTGTACTCCAAAGATATTAGAGGCGCATTATTTTTGTGATGATTTTGAAGTGTGTGATTGCCACCTTTGTATGAGACTAAAAAATATCCACCTCAAAGACAACACCATCACCCTATTAGCCAAGCACACAGATGCCATTGAGAAGGAGTCAGGTGAGTTGCAGGAGCTGAACTATTTCCAACATGTTAAGTGGGTGGCATTAAAAATAGCCTTCTTTAAAATAAAGATCTACTGAATGATTACAGGCCGAAGAAGGGAACCTCTAGCATTTGAGCCCAAGACTGAAGATTTCAGATGCTAAAAGACTAGAAAAGGCTTGTTCTCAGCTAAGACCATGTTACTGCTTCCATCATGAATCCTATTATTCAGGTTTCAACCATAAAAATCCACCCTGGGCTAGGAGTTGCCATGCAAATTTTTGGCCCAAGAGCAATTTCTTACCAATTTATCATAGTGGTTTCAGTTTCACAGGCATACAAAAAAGTAAGTCTGGGGTTTTTTTGTTCTCATTCAGCTTACAAGAGGGTTAGATTTTTTTCCCTCTAATGAAACTTTGCCAGTGATTTGTCTATAATGTTGCCCAAATACTACTTATAACGGATATCGCAGATGAAAAATCATCACTGTGCTGTCACAAAAAATGCTTTCCAAATGATACTAATGTGGACAGCACATCAAGAGCTAGATATTCCCCACTCCTTCTGCCCAGGAAGTGTAACCCACGTGCTTGCACTGCAACATTTAAACGTGGAAATAAGCAAGGAACAGTGAGAACAGACACTTCTTGTTTTGTCTGTGGAGTGGGGATGGTTCTCTATGCCTGCAGACTTGCCAGAACTGAGCAGGTGCCCTCGCACTTAAAAATGCCCATTAGCTGTTTGAAGCTGCTTGGGTTATTTCCACTGTGGGCAAGCAACCTGTAAAGACATACCCAGATCCTCTCTCTAAAAGTGGAACCAACGAGAACTCAAGGGGATGGGAAGAAGTTCACACATAGGAATGGAAACGAGACTGAAAAAATCTCAATGGTAGAGCTGTGCAAAGACCAGAGGGGTCTATTATAAGGACTGCGTTCCCGGGACGTAGCCAGTTATGTTTGGATGGACTGCAGGCTCCCTCACCCTCCTCCAGAAGACAACACCAACTAAGCTGTGCATAGTGCAGGCCATTGTTGCAGAGACTCATGGGACTTTGAAGGAATCTGTGGAACTGTTTGTGTCATACCTTTAACAAACTTCTGTGCCCTATTCAGGTTTTGGACACCATTGCACAGAGGCTGAAAAGGGTAAATCTTTCCAAAGACTCCTGGGGGAGTTTGTTTGTGTATGTGCACATTTTGCACTTGACCATGTGCTAGTCAGGGCCGGATTAACCAGCCTGGGGCCCCGAACTACCTCCCCACCATGCTTCCCCACCTAGGGCCCTACCCCCACCTTGGGGGTCTGGCCCTCCAACCCCACTCTGGCCAATTTGAGGTGGAAAGAAAGTGCAGCTGGAGTGTGATGCAGCGGCCCCTGGTGCAGCTCCCGAGGACCGTGGGCCCTGAAGCTGCACTGCCGTGCCACACTGGAGCAGAGCCAGGATGCAGCCATGCCAGCCGGCACAGCACTGCCCTGCCTGCACCTGGGGGCAGCTGGCCCAGGGGCAGGCTGGGAATGCAAAGCCTGGCCTCTGGCTTCAGGTGCCACCCCACAGTACCAACTGGGCAAGGTGCATCAGATTATTGTAGGGGTTTTGTAGGAGCTGGCCAGGCACAGAAAGGAACTGAGACCGTACTTCTATTATTATTATTATTTTTTCTTTTTAAGCAACAAAGTGCAGGGTGGTGTAGAACCTGGCTGTTCTTTGCTAGAACTCTTCCAGCTTTGTCACTTGCCTGCTGGGTGACTTTGATTAAGTTTGAATCGAATCATAGTGTTGGAAGGGACCTCATGAGATCATCGAGTCCAACCCCCCTGGGATTTGAACCCAGGACCGTCTGCATATTAAGCAGAGGCTCAAGGACCTCTTGGGCCTCCCAGAGCCTTCTCTACTAAACCAGCAAATTACAAGGGATGGTTGGGTCTTTTCAACTCTAAAGGAGATAGTTACTGAAGCTACACATGCTATAAAATTATTATTCATTCTAAAAAGTAAAATCTGAGTTAAAGTACATTAAAGTTGGGACACCAGTTAACCAAACAAGAAATGCAAAGTTAAAACTGACGCTTCAGTCTCAACTTTGAATTTCCTGTCAAAACTTGTCACAACTGTAAAATCCTTTTAACTACAGCATTTAATCTAATTAGAGAACTTTGTTTTGCTTCAATTAGTTATGTTTCATAGGCCTCACCTTATTCCTTTATGTCTCTGAATTTTACAGCTCTTGTTCTAACTAACGTGAGCTCACTTATGAGTAGTGAGGGCCAAACTTTCTCAAGGGGCCACTAAATTTCCCCAGCAAAACTGCAAATACATCAATTTGTGAATGCAAAGAGTTGCCAATGCTGTTTTCTGAGTAAATGTTTAGAGGGCACTTTTGAAAGTTTGGGCCTTCCTGTTTGATGTTACAATCACTGAATGTTTCTAAACAAACAAACTGTTTTATGGCACTTTTAAAGACTAACAAATTTATTCATCATATGAGCTTTCATGGGAGAAAAGCCCACTTCTCCCATGAAAGTTCATGCAATAAATAAATTTTAGTCTTTAAAAGTGACATAAGAATCCTTGTGGTTTTTTTTGCTGAACTAGATGACGCAATAACCCCTTTCGAATATTTCCAAGTCAATGGATCTACATTGTATGCAATGACGGCAGAACCAAACCTTTAGTGTGTTCTCTTTAGAGCTGGGTGAAATTTGTTGAACAAATAGTTCATTTGCAAATAAAAAAAAAAAATGCAGACACTGAAAACCTGATACAAGTGCAAATCTGAACAGAGAAGTATCTTTCAGGTCCAGCAACCTGCGTGTGCATTCCTTTGTAGACTGTAGCCTGGCAATTCAGATTCACTTGGGAATGGCGTCCGAGTTCAAGGCCATACTGCAGAATGGGGAGTCAAACCTGGATCTCCAGTAGCCCAGGTAACTACTGAACTGAAGAGGGTGTGCGTACTTTACCTTTATTCTTGCTGGCCAAAATCAAAATTGTCTTTTCCACTTTTGTTAGCCAGTCCCTAAGTTTTTGGAACCAAGCTGAACATTTTCCCTGATATTTTCTGTTTTATGGCAGAAATAAAAAAAAAAAAAAAACAACCAATAATTAGTACAGCTCTAATTCTGTTGTGCTTAGAATCACATCACTCACACTTATTTTCTCCTGAATTAAGGCCAGTCACTACATGTACATGATGGTATATCCAGTTGTAGCCTGAAAAGTGTTTCTGCCAAATCAGAACAAATAATTTTGTATTCGGTCTGCTACCTGCAAAAAGTATGCAACTTTTATGCACATTTATTACTTATTTCAAGTGATGTGATGATGCATTTCGGTGAACAATTAGTCTGTAAATTGTTCATGAGAAGTATATTGATATTATTTGCCCTTCAGAATGCAAGTTGCTAGTTAGTTTTGATTGACCATAAAGGTCAATGTAAGTTCTCTATTCTCTGATTTTGAGTGAGATTCCTGGTGAAAATAGTTGAATACTCAGTTTGAAGTTGCTTTTTATGCTTTGGCTATTAAAAAGTTTCCCACCGAAACTTTTTTTCAATACAACTGAAACTGGGTGTTTAACACATCAGAACTTTTGAGACCCCCCCCCCCTTTGGTCATTGTAGTTGTTTGTTTGGTGAAAAACCTGATGGCACAAAACTACCCAAAATGTTGGTTTTCAGCTCACTGCCAAACAGTGCCAGATTTCCCATTAGGCACTGGAGGCACAGTACCTAGGGCCTATGAAATTTTTAGGACCTATGAAGGAGGGAAAAAATTTAAAAAAATAAGGAAAATCACGTGGTTCAGCATTAGAATAGTTTAAAGTGCATCATGTCAATCAATGTAATTTAATTAGCATTTTCCCCTCTTTTTGCACATTTTGGAGTGAAAGTGCCCAGGCCCTAAGAACACCAAAATCTGGCCCTGCTGCCAAACTGTCTTTGATGAAAACCCTTAAATATTTCAGTTCTGAAATGCCGTTTTGAGGTCTTATGCTTCTATTCTCAGCTAGGCTCCCCAACCAGACTTCATGTCCCATGATTCACTGTGATTGATTGCTCTCTCTGTGAAGGGGACCTGCATTCATGACAAACAATGGTGCATCATGGGAGATGTAGTCTGACCAGGGAGCACAATCGCTAGGAGAACAAGATCATTGAGCACCACCACAGTGGTGTTTTAGAACTGAAATATTTACGCTTGTAGCCAAAATACTCAGGATTTTAACATTTTGCCATAAACTTGAGAATTTTATATAGGAGGAGAGGGAAGACATTTCTGACCAGCTCTACTTCACAGAAATATTTGCTTTCAGATGTGCCCTTTCAGTGAACACTGCTGTATGAAAATGTGTTTGCCTGTTGTTTGCATGAAGAGCAAAGAGAAATGGGTATGAATATGGCCAGTGCAAGGGCAGGATCTGTCTTATTTTCTGTTTGCACAGCACCAAGAATGGCTTCCATCCCCCACCCCACTCCCCATTAAAAAAATATATAGTGGTACACAAACACACACATACATGAACGTAGCCATGAACAATATTTTAGGTACTTGGTTAACTCTGAGCTCTGCTAAGCAGCGCTGGATTCTCTCCTCAAGTCTATTTCTTATGCCTGGGCAACAGCAGAGCACTCAATGGTAGTCTGATACCTATTTAATACTGTTTTGCCAAAAATGAGCTATCTTGATTAATCCTAAATCTTTACAGGTCCATTATGGACTACCACTATTCAAATTACTTTCGATGAACCACTGAGCTGGTCATTTTCTGTTCACAAACTGATCATGACTTTCTATGAATATATTCATGGTTCAAAAATTCCTTTAGTATTTTATGAGTGTGTGGGAGCAGGGTGAGAGGGGACAGGTGGTATTCGCTGATGCTATTGCTTTGCGTATATGCTGACCTTCAGTTGTGATATTGATTATCTAATCAATAATGAACTGAAGGATGGATTATCAAGGTGAATAATCTTTCATGCTAATATTTGTTAAACATTTAGGATTCATGAATGTTTTCACAAATGAAGCATTGGTCAATCAGGCATTCATATAAAATAAAATGAGCTACAAATAATAGCTGAATGAACTTACAATATTTAGTCATGAAATATTCACTAATCTCTTTTGTGCTATTCATCCAGTTCTATTAAGGACCATGAAGCTATTCATAGATTTTTTTTTTTTTAAAGGTCAAGAGGGATCATTAGGACATTTAATCTGACCTGTGTAACATAGGCCAGACCCAGTTATCCATTGCTGATGATACTTTCCAAGTGTTTTTTTTAATTCTCTGCTCAATACACAGAAAGAGAAGATAAAAATATAGCCAGAGAAGCTGGCATCATAACAGGTGGAGCCCACCAAGAAAATGAGAGCATGTACTGTGCATTAACAGTGAAACAGGCACATTGTAGTTAATAAGTAATAAAATAATGTTGCTCTAATGAGCAGCTATAACTTTGTCTCTCTTCAGGTGCTGTGAAAAACACCATGCTAGTCTTTGCTACAGTTTTTAGAAATACTGAAAATAGATTCCGCAGCACAGTGACAGCTGTTTCCCTAGTGAATGTGATAGCTTGTTAATAGAAAGAAAGAAAAATGCAATACAGCCCTCTACTGGATTTTGCAGAAAGATGCTTGTTTTCTTTAATAAATAAAAAAAAAAAAATCTGGTGACACTTTTGAAAACTAACAAATCTATTTATCATATGAGCTTTCATGGGAGAAAATCCTACTTCATTAGATGCTTTGAAGATGAGAAACTTACAGAATTGGAGAAAAATAAAGGCAGGAAAATGTAAGTCAGGATCTGATTAGACTATTACAGGAAATCAATTGAGTTATTCAGATTCAATCAGTGGATAACAGCATATAGGATGGAGGTGGGGGGAAGGAAGGCAAATTACCTATTGTAATGGGGGAAAAAACATAGTCTTTATTGAACCCCAAGTTGATGGTGTCAAATCTGCATATGAATTCCAATTCTGCAGTTTCTCTTTGAAGCTTTGATATGTTAACCATTTGCCTGAGTATAGCTATTAATAGATCATTAATGGACTGATCAGGGAGATCAAAGTGTTCCCCTATTGGTTTTTGAAAGTTGTTATTTCTGGCAGCAGATTTGTGTCCATGTATTCTTTTCCACAAAGACTGTCTGTTTGTCTAGTCCGTAAGGTATGGGGGCATTTCTGGCACAGGATGTCATAAATCACATTGGTGAATGAGCCTTGATGGAGTAGTCGGCTTGATTAGATCCTGTGATAGTGTCTTTTGTGCAGATATATGGGCAAAATTGGCAACGTGGTTTGTTAGATTAATCCAACTACATTACTCAGGGGTGTGAAAATCCACCCCATGAGTGACGTAGGCTGTAATGTAGACAACATGTCAACAAAATTTGCATCACTTATTGTGTGTGAATATTCCACCCTCCCTGAGCAACATAAATTATACCAACATAAGTGCTCATGTGCACAGTTTCTTGTCGGCAGGAGAAGCTTCTGCTGAGGGCAGCGGTGGGGTTTTTTATGACAGTGGGAGAGCTCTTTCCTACTAACATCGTGTCTTCCCCAGACACTCTGCACTGACACAGCCATAGCAGGTCAGTTGTGCTGCATATATAGACCTATGCATAGTTAAGCCGATCTACCCCCAGAGTAGACAACACTAGTTTGATGGAATAGTTCTTCAGAGGCAGTAGCCAGGTCAACTGGGGAAAGTGGAGTGAGTATTAGAGATAAGAGAACCCATCTTGTTGCTTTAGAGAACATCTACACTGAAGTGCTACAGCAGTACAGGCCTCTGCTTCCACCACCTCTGTGTGCACTGAAACTTTGGGCTGTTTAGGGTTGGTTTGATCCCAAGCATAACTTAAAGCAGCCACAGACAGAGTGTGTGGAGGAAGGTGGGGTATAGATCTAGGAACCAACATGCTCTCAACACCTTAATCTTCAACTGTTCCGCCAACCCTATGTCCATCCTTCTCAGCAGCCAGGAGAGATGGAGACCAAAGAATGGGTGCAGTGTCTTTTGGACAACACTCAGTAACCAAGAACCTGATTCCTCCTCTTCCCTCCCAGTTGCCAGGTGATGCAAGTGAAAGGGACTACTGTATTATATACAGCGAGGGTGCGTCGATCTGTGTTGACTGGGGGCTATAAGTGCCTTCTGCTTATAAAGCCTGACCATTCCTGCTATGTTTACCTGTCACTACAGCTTACAATCTGTGCTTTAGGGACCTAATCAATAGACTACCACTGATGTCAAATATTTTAGATCCAGCCCTGAGAATGGTATTTTCAGAAGTGCTCCATGATGCCCTGTCTTTGATCCCACTGAGTTGAATCCATCTTACTTCAAGGAGAGAAGAGTTAGGTGAGGGTTTAGAGCTTTTAAAAGGCTCACCTGAATCTCTCAACACAGGTAGCTGAATATTAATTGAAAATTTGAGAGAGAAAGTATCTTAACTCCAATATAGTTTTAAACTAATTTAAATCAACTTTGTTTCTGCTTAGTTTCAAATTCTGTGTCACACATTGTACCCTAGATCTATACCAAGGATTCCTGTGCATGTGCATAGATGTTGCAAGACAGGTGTATGAATCAGTAATTGTGACTAGGGTAGAAAATGTTTGAGATACAATAAAGGAGCATGACTAGCAAGGTATATTAAATAGGAAGTAAAAGGCAGTACCACTTGACCTCATGAATGACGGTCTCCATGTGCTTGTGGTTGGAACGGGTGGGTTTAGGGTCGAAATTTTAAGCATACGATTAGTTCAGCAAAAATATTTGGAAGATTTGCAAACACAAGGTACCTGAGAACTGCATTCAGTGTGCTAATGGTAAGTCTTTGCCCTGGACAATTTTGATTGTCCTCTGAATAATTTGCTCTGAGCTAAGACTGTTTTTGCATATGAAATAGGACAGGCCAAATATGATTCGTAGTTGTCCTATGAATTATTATAGTCAGACTAAGATTGCTTCTGAAAGGCAAGGGTTACGGTGAGAGCGCAGCTGGGAAAAACCAAGGATAGCACCTTTGGTAAGGAAGCTAATTAACATCCAAAAGATCTTGCTGTCAGCTGACTATTCACTTGGGCTCCATCCAGAAACTCAATGGCTTAGTAAAGTTATTAAAGTGTTACGTGTAGGTAGGAAGGATTTCTTAATTGCATACTCCCCGACCTCTAATAGAGGATCAAAAGACCTCTTTAAAATAATCACATAACCCTTGATATATCAAATATGCCCAAATGCAGACTGGAAGCAAATTCTGTCCCCAGTTTTATAGATAAGGAATTCAAATTAAAATGTTGCAAATACTGAGTATATAAGAATATTTGAATTTAAAAAATAAAGGTGCCCCCTTTGTTACTAATGGGCCTTTTCCCCTGAACACAATGCCCCAGAGGGCAGATGAAAGAAGGTTGTATGGTTGCTGGGGATAGACTGACAGACATTTGCTGACCTAGCTTGTGATTTTCTTTAGACAAGCAGACCTTTCTGCCACATATAATAGTATTCTTCCTTGAATCAGCAAATTGTAAAGAGGGTCCAGCCTAGTTATGAATTTATATTAAGCTTAATTTAAACTTCATGGCTATTTTAATCTATAATGCTTGTTTAAAAAAAATTAAAATGACCTGATTTTTGAAACTGCTGACTGTTTCTGTTCAGGGATATTCCTTGTCAGAGACTCCTGTGAGAAAAGACCTTCCCTCTCTCCTCAGAAGGTTAAAGATCTTATCCTGCAAAACATTTACCCACATAGCTTTATTTTCTGGAGCAGTGAGGAGTGACATGCCGCAAGTAGAGGTGATGGGCTAGACTCCATTAAAAGCAGGGAAAGCACAGTACCCTCCCTCCAAAAAAGGTGTGTGGAAGTTAATATAAGTCAAGATGGACCCAGTGATTTACCTCCCCAAGAGGCAGCGGCTATGTTGCTTCCTCATCAGTGTAGCACTTTCTACACAGGGGCTTAGATTGGTTTAACTACTTCACTGAGAAGTGTGAATTTTTTATCACCTTAGACACCATTAATGAACCTCTCTGTGTCTTGCTTTTTGATCAAGAACACCAGGTAGACAAAAGCTTTGTCTTAACTGCTTACAAAGGTGGTTTTAATCCTCAGTGGGTGCAAGGCTCTTGTAGTGCTTACCTCAAGGTAGCTAGGCTAGGTCATAACTATTGTATACTACCCCCCTGCTTCCGGGTCTGACATTACCTGGTTGTTCATACAGTGGCATAGTTCATGTGTGTTAGTTGAAAGTGGAAACCACACTTCTTTTCATCAGTTAAGAGAAGCCCTTTAGCTCCAAGCCCAAGGCTCACGTTCTTCTCTCAGAAAGGACGTCATGAATCAGCCTCAACTACCAAAGGATCTTTGCGCAAACCAAGTTCACCCAAAGAGAAAAATCCTCACATCTGAAGGATATGAAACCAGATCCAGCCACACCTCAGTTAAAGAAAATCTAGACAAGTATAAACTTGAATGTTCATGTAAAAAGGACATGGAAAATGAGAGAGTTTATTTCATCAGAGTCTAGTGATTTGTCCTCATTAGAAAGACTTCCCTGGCTACCAAAGGTCCTTAAAGTAAAGGTGTTAACTTGTGTTACCAAATAAATTAGAAAGCCCTGGGATTGGTGCAGTGGTTCTTAACCTGCTCTCAAAGTGGCTCACAGCTCCCTTCCTGCTGGCTGCAGAAGGACCTAAGTCAGAGGCCTGCAACCTGTGGCTCCAGAGCCATATGTGATTTTTTTGATTGGGGGGGGGGGGGGGGGGGGGGGACGGGTCATCCCCCCCCCAATGTGTGACCAGAAGACTGTGCAGGTGACGAGCTCCTGGCTCTGGGCCTCCCCTGCCACCAAGGCACCCTGCAAGTGGCCCATGCCAACCTCTGGGCTTCCCCCAACCACCAGGAGACCCTGTGGGGGCTCCACTCCTGGTTCTAGGGCCCCCCTGCCGTCACCCTGTGGCAGGCACCCTGGCCCAGCTCTCAGGTCCCCCCACCAGGAGGGTAGAGCCATTGCAGCTCTCAAAACACTCGTTATTGAAGGAATTTTAAATAATGACGCCTCTTGTCTTTTGGGTTGCCAACCCCTGACCTGAGTGGAGCATGTTTCTGCAACAGGGGTCTCAAACACGCAGCCCACGGGCCACATGCAGCCACTAAAGCTATTTCTTGCAGCCCACAATGACACTATTATTACTGATATTTGCAATACCATTGTATGAGAAGGTTTCAGTGGTGCAGCCCTCAGGCTAATGTACTAGTCCTCATGCAGCCCTCATGGTGATTTGAATTTGAGACCCCTGTTTTACAGGGATAAAGACCAGTGCAGGCTCCTTGCTGCAGGTAAGGGAATGGGAGATAAGTGCTCCCCTGCCCCTGGCTGTAGCAAGGAGCACAGCAGAGTGCTCTGTCTAGGTCCATAGGTGCTGAGGTCCTCGCTGGAGCCGGAGGAATGGGAGCACTGATGATCTGTGCCCCTGGCTGTAGAAGGGAGACACTGCGTAAGGACCCAGGTGGAGTGCACAGGGCTACAGGATGCACGTGGTTTCTCTGCTGCAGCCAGGAAGATGAGAGATTGGCAAGGAGGCAGACTGCTTTGCAGGGGGAGGCTTTCTGCCAAAACTGGCGGCCCTTCAGGGCTATAAAAATTATATCAGTGACACTCAAGCCAAAAAGGTGGGAAACCACTGGGCTAGTGTATCAACCATAAGTTTCTGGTCTTGGAAAGAAGACTAATCTGAGTTCCTATACAAAAAGGCTTGCTTCTCCTGGATCAGTGGGCAGCTCTAGTTTTCATTTTTATTCACTATTCTATGGAACTCTATTGGTTGTGAGTAGCAGATCTGTTCAGACCTATGGAACTGAAATAAAAGGCACACAACCCCTTCTGCCTCTTCCACACCATTAATTGATCCTCCATTGAGTCAGATGCAATTAATTAGTTAAATTCTTCATACCTCGACCCAAATTAGGAACATTTGCATGGCATCTGACAACCTTTTAATGTCTAGTGTCTAGCCCAGACACAGTTAATGGTTCCTTAAAGAGACAGATCATATTTTCCTGTGATTTGTTTTAACCATTTCTAGTCTATATGAGATGAAGCTTCATCTTGTCTTCATTCCTATGAGCCTAGGTCTTCCCAACTCACTGTTCAGTGGTAACAAAGAGTGCTGTCTCGCACAGATGAGGGCAAGAAACAGATATTTAATCAATTTCCATTCTGTTCCATTAGCACATAGAATTTATTAGTTCATTTTATTGTATCCCAGTTACTAATATTCATTGCCATCTCTAGCTGTCCTACACTTCCCTGAAGTGGAAGGACCATTATGTTCACGTTATTAAAAATATGGGCATGTGCAAACTTCCCTAGGATTTTTCCCTGTAAAACATTGCATCAGTTATCCATTGTCCCATTAATCACCTCTACTACATGGGTGCCTAGAGCTTGACAGGAAAGCTTTCCCATCCTGTGGGAAAAACCATATTTCGAAAAACTACCTGTTCCACATCAGGCTGAACATGAGAGATTTTGAAAATTTTTTATGAAAAACAAAAGGAAGACTCACCAGAAGAGCTAATAGCCTGATAATTAGGTTGCTGAGTTGGAGTGTTCAGATCAGGACCCTGCCACAAATCAGGATCTTCTAGTAGTATACAGTAGGTATGAGCATGTAATCACAACCATCACATTAACAATACAAAAGGTGACCATAACCTTAATTGTGAGAGATGTGCTCTTCCATCCTCCTACCCCCTCAAAAAAAACCATTAGAAAGACAGACCTAGCTGGTGGTGGGTTTGGGGAAAAACTTTCTTCTAGTTCAAAGAGGCTCGTGCAATAGAACAGCAGTTCTCAACCGCTGTGTCAGGACACATTACTGTGTCACCACACAGTAGTTAGTGTGTCATGAAGAGCCGGGGAGATGGCTGAATTTGGCCTTAGGGGGATTGGCTGGTGTGCCTGTAGGGTTGTGATACACCACCAAGCATTTTGCAACCCGCAAGAGCTTGAGAACCACTGCAATAGAAGATATTACCTCACGCACCTTGTCTCAAGCATGGTAAGACAGTATTCAGACTGATCTCTTGGTTTAGATCAGGCATGGCCAAACAGTGGCTCTTCAAAGAAAAAGTGCGGCTCACAGAAGAGCACAGTGGGGAGAGGCGCAGCATGGTCAGGGATGGTGCAGAGAAGCGTGGCGTGGTCAGAGACGGTGGGGAAGTGGCAGCGTGGTCAGGGGCTTGGGGATGGTGCAGAGAAGCACAGCATGATCGGAGAGGGCAAGGAGAAGTGGTGGCATGGGATGGCAGGGAGAAGCTAAGTTTTTACTGTGTCGGTAGGCCTAGTTTTCATGGTAACCTTAAGTAATTATTAGAATCTGACATTAGTAGGATCAATATTTGCCCTCTTTTTATGATAAAATTAAAGCATGCAATGAATTTTAAACTTAGTAATTTTGGAGTAGGTAAAACATGGCTATATGCCTCAGTGCAGGTCTTCAAGGTTTAGTAATCAACGTGTGTGGCTCTTGAGTTCCATAAGTTTGGCCATCACTGGTTTAGATCCATTTGTCCGGGTGGAAACATAAACCTGTCACTAGAAAGGAAGATGATGGTCTCAGCCTGCCAAGGAACTGTGGAAGTTTGGTCTTGTTCACAGCAATGGCTTTAATATGAGCTGCAAACAATGGTTAAGAAACCAGAGTAACAGAAGTCAAGTGGGGTGGCAGCTGGTCTCAGCATAATGTTTGCAAACGTGATTAGTTTTAGGACAATTTTGGAAGTTTCCCTCTGGATTGTTGCAGTAACTCCATGAAATGTTCATTCTGGGATATGTAAGTTACCTTGTTACATGACACACTCAGCCAGGCTATGGTTTGGTCTAAGACTTTTGGTAACTGTCAAGATTATCAGTGATTTTTTTTTGCTTAAACTTTTTAACAGTTTTGTGAACACCTCAGTAAATAAATGCATACTTTTAAATAACTAGCACTGAATCAGCATCTAGCCATAATCCATAATGCAGACAGAGCTGAAATTAAATTTAAGGTGTCGTAAAATCAGCTGAAATGAAAAAGAGAGGGTACATGTCCCCAAATCACTTTGACACCAAGATTCAAGTAAGAAAAGAAAGCATGCTTGTGGGCACTGTTATTTAGCTATGTAAACCAAAGAGACTGTTAGCAATCAAAATTCACTCAGTGCAAAGGTGCAGGTGACTGGGTTTTTTGTCAGCTTCCTGATAAAACGAATAGTAGTAAGAGTACTCTAGTAACTAGAGCATCAGTGCCAGTTCCTCCATTCCCCTGTTCCTCTAAGATAACACAGTATACCCACTCAGGTGGCAGTACAGATTAAAATCCTAACCACAAAACTTACCAATCTCTGTGCTCACACCATATTCTTTTTGGGCCATGCAGGTCTGCCCTCTCTGACTAAGAGTTACACCTGCCTATTTTGGTAACAGAGGTAGTAATGCATTTGGAGCTACTATAAAAGTCTATGACAAGGAAGAGAGAAATATGCCTGATTCTCAGTTATGTTAAAGGCAAATTACTGTGGCAGTATGAAGAAGCCTTAAGGAAAGTGAAAATGGCCTGCTGAGAATATACCCTAGAGCTAGTGTAAAGGCTCCATCCAAGTCCTTCTCCACTCCCTGTTACAGGGTGCATGTTGGGGACAGGCAGAACATTTGGCCAGACTGCACTGCGTTATGGCTGCCATAATTTATACTGGGGGCTAGGCCTCCCCCTGAATGGCCTTTTAGGCCAGCTTTGTGCTTCTTGTATTAAAACGCTCTCTGTCGGAGCACTGAACCTGTTCCTTCCCTGAGTGCAGGGATGGGGTAACTGGGAATTGAGCCCACTCGGTAATTTGGGAAAGGTTTTGGGGCACACTTGGAGAATATAGTTTACACAAATTTCCCTTTTTGTCTGCCCTGCCTCTGAAATACCTGTCAAGGAGCAGAAAAAACATATCTGGGATGAAGGCCAGAGAGGTTTGTGGGCTTTCATGCAAACGCTGGCAACTACCTGCCAGATGTTAACAGTTTGACCCGTCTCTTCTACAGAGAATAGTATAATACGGTCTACAATGACAAGGCCAACAGTGGGGCTCAGAGAAAATCCCAAGGAGCTAATTCTAGCAGTCCGGTAGTGACCATATGAATTGGGTAGGGCCTTTTCTCTTCTAGACTATAGCACCTCTCTGGTTTTACACAGAGCTGTACCAATTGAATTATTGAGCTAAGAAGTTGTTTAAACCTCTCTGGCTCAACCAGCAAAATACTAAGCCTCCTGCTCCTGCTCCACACAGATATGCCATTTCCATCATCAAAGTCTTTCAGGTGGTGATTTGCCTCTCTGTTATGTTGTTCAACTGCCCTACGCTTTCTCTCATCTCCATTTTCTGTTTCGTTTCCTCTGTCCATCTCCATTGCTTTTTCATAGAATTCCTTGTCTCCCCCATAGCAAGAAGGCATGGCCTCCCTCCGAGACAGATAGGAAGGGATTGCCACTCGGCCCCTGGAAGGCAGAGCCATGCCCACCAAACCTGAACCCATACAGGGACTGAAATTATAAAGGGCGAGCCATACAGCTCAGAGAGGAAGCGGCCACTGAAGGAGAAGGACGTGTCCTGCCCACTGTTGGAGAAAGGAGCTGGAGAAGATCTTGGCTAGCTTGAGGACTCACCCAACCCATCTAAGCCATTGGACAGCGCAGTCACCAAGGGCTTGGTTGGACGCCCACTGGCAACAAACTCTGGGGAGGATGATGAAGACTCTTGGCTGCAGGTACATGGGCACAAGGGAGGAGGACGTAGCCCGGGGTAGTCGACTTAGATCTTAGCATTCGAGCCCTTGTCAGTGAGTTGAGGTTGGAACCGCGGTGGCCCAGTAGAAGAACACTCTTTCACTGATAGGGCCAGGGCTGGGACAGAATGGAGATGGGAGGATGCATGTCGCCTACCGTCCCTACCACCACACCCTTGATGTAGTAGCTTCAACCTGGCCTGTGAAACCTCAATGGGTCATAGACTCCTTTCCCTGCCCTGCCCTGCCGGAAAGCTCAGGCTACAAACTGCTTCGCTTCCCCTGCCCCACCAGAGGCTACAGATCCTGTAAAGCTAATCCCCAAATTAAAGTTTGCCCACACAGGTGAGGCAGAAAGGGGGCATGGCCTCTGAGACTGACAGGGAGGGACAGACCACATCTTCTACACTCCCCTTCTTTCCTCAACCTTCCTTGTAGAGGCCCCCATATTTTTCTTACTGTCTCCCATCTTTTTCCCCTCTTTCTTCCCCATATTATCACCTTCCCACGGCTTCATGTTATGTTGTTGTTGTTGTTAATGACACAGCAGGGACTAGAGGCTTCAAATGAGAATCATACAAATCATGCAATGTTCTTACAATGTAGGTGGGCAAGGCAGATAAGCATACGGAAGAACAGTGGCTTGACTAAAGTCAGAAACAGAAATAAAATCTAGGTCTCTTGAATTCCAGTTCGGTGACCTCTCCAAAAGGTCATGCTGACGGTCAAATCTATTAATTTCCTCTTTTGTTTCCTTTTGAACCCAGGTCCAGCCACATGCTTCTTTCTCCTCCTAGATTTCCTGTTCTCCAGTCACACTCCCACACTGCATACTCATCTCCAGCCAGTTAAAGGCTTCCACTTCATGTTTCACACATCAAAACAGGTAAGAATAATCCACACTTAAATGAATAGGCTTGGGCAAGGGTTTATCTGCTTATGATGTGACTGTGATGTGTTTTGGGAATGCTGGAAGACAGAATGATAAATGGGAAAGGGAAAAAAGGAGTCATTTGATGAAGTCCACCTGGAAAACATCTGGATTGAGGAATCTGGATGACAGTATATTCTTCTCATTCAAATATTAGCGAACTGTAGCTGTAGATAAATCAAGAAAAGTCTCAGGCTAGGTCATTTCTTCTGGAGGCATGGCATGCATAGCTGGCTTAATAATGACTGGTAAAGATCAAAATCCCTCTGATCAAATTTGCGTTTCTGTTGACTCATCTAAAATCACAAAGAAATGAGAAGGAATTTTGATTCCAGAATCCTTCCCATCTGCACTTACTAAAATTTGCCTAGCACATTATTCTCCTCAGATATTTGTCACATACATTGCGTGTCCATACATGGAGTTATTAGGAAATATCTGTTCCTAAAAACACGTGGACAAATTGAAAAGTCTCCAGAATTTATATAATCAGTTTTCTTAGCTCTCATTTATTTAGTCAAAGAATTTTGACTGAACAGTTTTCTGTTAGCAAATGCATTTTCATTGAAATCAGAATGTTTTGTGAAAATGTGATGCTTTCATTGAAGACTTTCACCAGAAATTTTTGCAAGCAGTTGAAATCAAAATAAAATATTTCATTGTCTTTCATTTAAGTCCAACTTTCTCGTTTCTTCTCAACTCTCTCATTCCATTTCATTTACTATACTGTACTTTCTTATAATGTCTTGATTTGACTATCAAAATGAAGATTTGGCATTACCGAAGTATTTTGTTTCTGTTGGATCATTTGTTTTTCCAAATTTCCTTAAATATTTCATATTTTCAGTTCCCCAGAATTCCATTTTTTCTACTTTTCATCTAGGGTTCAAATCTCCTATGAACAAACGTTTTGTTTTCCAATTAGCTCTGCTTTCTAAGGTAGGTTTTATCCTCCTTCCCCCATTTTTGTGAGAGCCCTCAGGGCCTGAGAAACCTGTTTTATAACTGACTGAAAGTAATATTTATATTTAAATATATATTTAAATGTCTTCTGTTGCTTAAATATTTCTCGGCTCTGAGTTCTCAAAGCACCAACTGCAACCGGTATCTATCTGCTTTTAAGCATCTTCATTTAACTTGGTGAGAAAATGTGGTGGCTGCAAAGTTCAACAGTCAGGCCCATCTATACCTGATGATGATTCATTTTATGGAATTTTTGGTAGAGCGTCGCTTAGCTCTCTGGTGCTTAATTTCCTTTTCAGCAATTTAGCACTGCCTGTGACTACTTGAGGTGAGCTATTACACAGTACACTAGTAACACCGCAATAATTATGTTCAGAGTAAAGATATTTGTATAGTAGAGTGTCGCGTAGGTTCCTCTTTTATACGGAGAACAGATTTGCTGTGCAGCTAGCATATTAATGACTCACACAATTAACTTTCTCTAAGAATAAAAATATCAAGCTGTGTTTATTATGGCAGGAAGGAAGCCATCATCATTCCATTGGTTTGCCTATTTCTACATCATTTTTTCTCTGTAGCAATGGCATCAGGAATTTAAAATCAATTTTCAAATTCAGTGCGTCCCCCCCTTGCAAACTTACTACTGGTTCTGTCTGCTACGTGAGATTCTTTCTATCTCGTGCATCACCAGTAATTTATTGGTACTACAGGCCAGATTACAAATGCAGTAACAATTTTGCCGCCTTTGGGGCAGCATAGGTGAAAGTGACTGGAAATTATTAAACAATTCAAGTTCCAAAGAGGTAACCATGCTAGTCTAGTTTGGTAAAACAAACAAGGAGTCCTGTGGCACTTAAATACTAACAAATTTATGTATTGCATGAGCTTTCATGGGAGAAAATCATATTTGTTGCATGAGTTTTCTCCCATGAAAGGTCATGCAATTAATAAATTTGGTATTCTTTAAGTGCCACAGGACTCTTTAAACAATTCAGATGCACAAGGTGGAATAGAAACCTGTTCACACCCTCTTTACAGTATTGACTCTGCAGGGCTAACTGAGGAAAGTGAAGCAAGCTTTTCTTTTTGAACTTTGTACCTGAAGTATAAAATATTGGGGAAAAACCTTTGTTGGATGAAAGATGTATGTTTGCTGATGGACTAGATGATCCTGTCCCTGAGAAATCAGAGGCCTTACAATATCATGATAAGGTGTTTAAATTCCTGATCTCATCTGTTGATGATGTAGTTTCCCAGAACTTCTGAAAATCAAACCACTTGTGTAGGTGTTGTATTGTGGATCTAGGTGCCAAGCATTCAAGTTGAAAAATGTTGGCAATGACCATATCTTAATGGTTTAATGTCTTAAACACCTTAAATATTATATTCACCTACTTTCCAAAGGATCTGCAGCTTAACAAAAAAGGACAAGTTAGAAAGATAGCAAATTTCTGACAATGCCTCGAGGAAAGATTCCACATAGATTGCCAGAAAGAGAAATAAAACTTTCAGCTAGAGAGCACTTTTTCTGCAAGCTTCAATTGTTACACATTTTCCTGCTTTTCTTATAAAAGTGGCAGTGCTTTTAAAAAAAAATTAAAAAAAAAACCTAACTGCTTAATCAGAGTCTTTATCAGAAGAAGGTTTTTTGTTCTTGTCAGGGTAGCGCACTCATGAAGACTTTGCACTTCTCCAAATACAGCTCCCCTTCAGTGATATATTATACATTTTTATGCCATCAGAGGTCAGTATAGGCTCAGCAATCTTAGTATTTTTTTAAATACTTATATTTTATCTTGAAGCAGAGCTTTGTGCAGCTTGTCTTTCACCAATGAAAGCTGGGACCAAAAAAGCTGTTGCCCTGCTCATCTTGGCTTTCAGGTTTTAAAATGCTTTAACATTAAAAAAGCAAACCCGCAGGTCAGTGATGAATTTCAACTAAATTAAATACAAATGTGCCCTGGGTTTATAAAAATAGAGATTCATTAATATCCCATTGTCACTTTGCTTCCATCAGTAAAAAATTCCATTTAATGTTTGTCACAGGAGCATATATCAGAAATTGCCCCGAGATCTGCACTGGCTGACTAGTCTGGGCCTATTTCAAGGGGTACAGATCACCAGGCCCCATTAAGCTCTTCTCTTCTCTACCGCTCCTGCTATTGACTGTGTGATTTAAAAGCTCCAGGACGGGCAGCTGGAGAGTCCCAGTAAAGGGTGTATGACTCTGGGATATGCTATTTCAGCACCCTGTTAGAACACAAAACTGGTGAGCTGGCTTAAGAGCTCTTTGGCCAGTATTTTGATTTATCTTTGTAATTAGAGAGACTGCAGTTAGCTAGCAAGCAGTAGCTTCTGTTATATTCAGCTGATTTGTAACTGATTTTATTTTATTGTCTTAATCCCAGGTACTTCAACACTCAAATGTCTAAATATGCTAAAAACTATTGATGAAAGAGTACAGCTGAATAGTAGGGAACTCAAATTTAGTGTTTATTTTTCCATGAGTGTTTAATTCTACTTCCTTGCCGATCTGCAGCTATAATAGGATTTTTTTTTTTGTCACAATCTCAAAATGCAGTAATCAGAACTGATTGGACAAAGTTCTCTGGCTGAAAGGCTTTCTCTAACTGGTGGTTCGGGGTTTAGAAGCAGCAGTTTACATCCCTCCTCTGCCTGATTTTAGTTTGATCTGGGTTAAAAAAGACCCTCTGCTCTGATTCAGGCAGAGCAGAGCCTTGAACTTGGGTCTCCCCATGTTGTGCCTTAACCAACAGACTATTAAATATGAACACCCACTCTCTTGAGAAATAACCAGAGCCCTCACCATAAATCTCAGCTTTCGTGCTGATACACTTTGGCACAATTCCATTTTCTCAACAACAACAAAAAGGGGGGGAGGGTGTTGTCATTGTTCCAGTGAGAAACAAAAACATATTTTGAAATCTTCAGAAGTTATTGCAACATAGAATTGTCTTTTTTTGGACAACTCCAGTGGTTATGTAACATACCACCTATATGCAATTAATGCTGTGGGGGAAAAAGGCCAATGTAAACCTAAATTGAGAATAAATTAATATATTCCGTCTCTATGGGGCAGTAATGTTAAAATTCAGGTTAAGAACATATGCCTTAGTAAAAAATGCTACATATAGCTGTATTGCCAACTCTCTACATTTATTGTGACTGTCCCAGTATTTATTGTTTATCTTAAAGCCCCAGCTTCTGCAGTAATTCATTTATGTGAAAATCTCAGCATTTGTTTCTTAAAAAGTCTCTGAGCGTTGCAGTTGTGGGAGAAAGTGTGATAATGTAACCAAGTTTTTCTCTCTGGTGAGGAGAGTAGAAACTTATTTCTTTACAACTGTTAAGTGGAGAATCTGAAAGAATCCTAGGCCTGCAGAAGCTGGGTCTTAAAGAAAAACACCAAGTGGCCCGAGACTCAAAATAATATTGTGAGAGCTGGAAATATTGAGTGTTGGGAGAAGAAGCCAACATGATGACTTACATGGAAGTACAGTTGCTCTGGAATGCTCTGAGTAGCACCAAACAGCTCTGAATTTTCTGGGAAACAGTTGCTAGCCTGACAGATGTCCTAGGAAATCCCAGGATGTGATCATCAGTGTTGCTCATCACCTCCACAGCCTGAAGGTCTGAGCGTGACACCTGGAGAAGGCTCAATATCCTGAGTTGTATTACCACATGATCCAGTGGGAAGCTTTAATGAGTTTTTCCTCTTTACAGAGGCAGCTAGTCCTCACCTCATTTGTGTGAGGTAGAAAAATTGAGGCACCCTCATTTTACGGATGGAGGAAGTGAGGCACAGAGAAAGCAAATAACCCAGAGGTCAAACAAAGCCGATGACAAAGTTGGCCTTAGAATTTGCTTTGTTAGAGCCAGCTGTTCTTAAATTCCACTCAGGAGCTCAGACAGCTCCCCCACGTGACCAAGTGCATGTGGGGTGGCCATTATTTTATTCTCCCCACTCCTTCCTGGGGCTATCTGGCGTCAGAAGAGGAAACAGACCTGCTTCAAGGCATGATCAGGCCCCAGCCCACGCTCCACTAACTGTATGCTGTTTGAAGTGGGTAGAGGAAGACGTTGGGCAGGGGAGTAAGGTAGTGTGGAGACCAAGAGTTGCAGCAAGGAAGAGAGGAAGAAGCAGTGGCTGCCACAAGGAAGGATGCTAAGGCAGGAGAGAATGAATAGGAAGTTTCTGGTGCCACCAGTGCAGGGCATTTGGAGGGCAGAAGGACCTTGGCTAATAAAGTAGAGAAGTATAGAAACAAGAGTTGTGGGAGTGGCTGGGTTCTGGTGGGAGGAGAAGGCTCTTGACTTCTAGAGCCAGAGGCTGATGGATAAGGACTCTGAGTAATGAGAGCAGAGGAGCAGGAGTCATGATCCTCGTCGAATCATTCAGGACTGAATTTATGGTTTACAGTTTGTAATCTCCACAGCTCAGTATAGTCCCTAAGTGAGGGAGGAGAATCAGGCCCTGGGCTCCATAGAGCAAGCAGGGGATCAACTATTAGTGTTATTGCCAGAGGGCTGTTGTGTGATTGCAAATGGAGTGGTATGAGATTTAGAAACAAAGATTGCCCGTAAGGCATTGTCTATTAAGTGGTGGATCACATTACCAAATAAGAAACAAGGAGTCCTGTGGCTTCTTCAAGGTGTCTGACAAAGTGGGATTTTCTCCCACGAAAGCTCATGCGATAAATAAATCTGTTAGTCTTTAAGTGCCGCAGGCCTCGTTGCTTCCTTTGCTGAACTAAACTAATGTGGCTGCCCCTTTGGAACATTACACAATAAGTTAGCCCCTGAACTAGCATCCTACTCCATCCTGGTGCCCCCCACAGGAAAATTACTGAATCCATCTGGGCTAAATTAATTCCTGATATGATTCAGCAGGGCTATACTCAAAAAGACCTTTGCTTTCTGTGCCTCAGTTACATCTCTTGCAAAATGGAGTTAATCTTGTTCCCACATCTTCCCAGAGCACTGAGAAGTCTATGATTAATTTAATTGCATAGCACTGAAAGGTGAGCTGCATGCTTTACAAACATATGACAAGGTCCCTGCCCTGAAGAGCTTAGGTAACACAGAGACAAAGGTGTCGAGAACGGATATGGTGCATATGAACACACACCATTTAGCCCATTGCCCTTTAACTTACTTTGTGCAGCTCGCAAACATTTCCTAACTTGTATTTAATGCAAGCCTAATTCCTGAGCCTCACCCATATGACCACTGCTTGAAACCATTGCTATCGCTGGGCTCAGTCACGTTTTTGCTACTGCATGGTATGAGCATGAGCCGGAGTTCAAGAAGCCATCTTCCTCCTTTCTGCACTCTATGGTAGGGCCAGACCGCATTACAGAGGATGAGTACAAAAACTTCTCCCTCCAGACGGTCCCAGCCAGAGGGAACGGGCCCCTTTAAACCAACTGTCGCCCCATGGGTAATACGATCCTCAGAGACGGTGCCACATGGACAATGCTCCTTGAACTATGGGCACTTGAAGAAAAGTATTGTGCTTCCTGTTTACTACTCACAGATGTAGCTGTGTTGAGGAAATCTCCCTTCAGAAGTCAGAGATGGCTTCTAAACTCACATGTTGGTATCATAGGAGACACTGCTGATTTACATAGGTATATGACAACTCCAAAATGATTAATTCCCTAAGGGCTTGAAAGGCTAATTAGGCTATGTCCGCACATACAGTTACATTGATTTAACTTGTATCAATTTAATAAAATTGATATACAAATCATTAAATCGATTTAACTGGTCCCCACTAGAAACTCAAATCGAAATAGCATGTCCATGGACAGGACTTGCTACTTCAGCTTAGGAAAGAGGCACCATGGCAGGTGTGGCAAAACAAAATGGCCCCCTCGAAGGGCCGTGCCTCCACCCAATATACAGAAAAAGAAAAGCATCTGAAAAGAAGGGCAAAAAGTGCTCAATCAATTTAACAGTTAAATCAAAATAACATGTCCGTACTGTGTTATTTCGAAATAACAATTTCGATTTGTCATATCAATATAATGCTAGGTTTTATTATATCGATATGACTTGCCTTATATCGAAATGAGGAAGCTCCTCTTTTCAAAATAAGGGAACGTCATGCGGACCTACCATTTTTTTAAAAGCAAAATAACCAGTGTTATTTCAATTTTAAACTGTGTGTGTGAACGTACCCTTAAAAATTTCCAAGGATCGTAAAGGAGCTAGGCATTCAACTCCCACTGAAAGCTTTAGGCCAGGTCTACTACATTAGGAATGGGTTACTAGTAGAGCAAAAAAGTGCTTTTCCCTATCTTGCTTTAACAACCATAATAATTATACCAACAAAGGCATTTTTATACAGGTACACCAGGCCTTTTGCCAAAAATAAGTAAATAAATAAATCAAACAACACTCCAACTGACCAAGTGTTTACTGGCAAAAGTTTCTAGCATAATCTAGCCTGAGGCTGGGTCTACACTACAAAGTTTTGTCGTCATAACTATGTCAGTCAGTGGGTTGAAAGAAACCACACACCGTGGTGACATAGCTTTGACAGTAAAACCCCCAGTGTAACCAAAGCTATGATGACAGAAGTGTGCTCATGTTGGAGCATGTAACATTGTTCAGGGAGGTGTTGTCTCTGTGTTAGCAGAAGAACTCTTCCTGTTGACATACATTGTGTCACAACAGGAGTTATTCTAAAATATGGCCAAGATGCTTGTCCAGTTTAATAGATTTTCAAGACCAGAAGGGACCAGTTGATCATGTGGTTTGACATCTTTTATAACTAGAACTGCTGTGTTAGAAGGTTAATTTATTTCACTCTTTGGACTTTATTTTTAGCAATTCTTGAGTTTTATGTGACTATCCAAGTCGGGGGGTTGGTGTTTTCTCTCTCTCTCTCTCTCTCTCTCTTGCTGTTGTTCCCTGCTGCAATTTAATGTCCCACAGTTTCAAACAGCCTAAGTTAAAAATGTACTAGGGAAGCTTTAGTGCACACCAGCATGGACTGGAAATCATACCCCCTTCAATCCACATTTCTGATCCCTATAGACAATCCTCTAGATACAATTAACTGCTTCTGGTGGTTACTGGAGGAACACTGGCTTTAGGGGCATGCACTGGAGTGTTGTATGGGTGCTTATCACTTAAGCACACAATCAGAAGTTCTTGGTATAACACAGCCCATAGAATTTCCCTCTTACCTCTGCACTGAGTCCAACAACTTGTGTTGAACTACAGTGTATTTTCCAGAAAGGCCAATCTTCAGTTCAGTGACATCAGGAAAACGAGAGTCCACCCCTTCCCTTGGCAGTTTAATGCTATTCACACACCAATTCCAAAGGTTTAAAAATAAAAGGCAAATTCAGTGCAAGAGCAGCTTCTGAAAAAGGAAAAAAAGGTTTCAGGCCTGATCCTCCCATGAGTTCTCTGCTAGCTGAGCCTCATGCCTTAACAGAGGCTATGACTCTAGGAGATTCCACAAAGATGCGGGGGTCCACTGGTTGCACGAAACATTTCAGTCCTTTTCTTTCTGCTGAAGGGTCCTTAGGACAATATCATCAATAATTTAGGACAGCACATAAAGAAAAATCTCAGATTACATACGTCTGACAGGGCATCTGATTCAAGCATGTAGCTCACTTTTATTTTTTAAAAAAATGGTGTAGGAATACTTTGGAATATCTTATTCAGTAAAAAAAGAGAGAGAGTGAACATGAATATACAAGAAACCTATTGGTTCACATGTATAAGTGAAGTTTACTCCTTTTCAGGTAGCTGACTTCTGGGTCAGGCTACTCAGAATTACCACCGCCATCACTATGCAATAGCACAAACCACTATTCCTAGGAGTTTCTTAGAATCCCCTGCATTTAATCTGTTAAGATTCTTGTACCACACTCAGCTCCAGGGTATCTGACCACCTTCCAGCAGAGCAAGGCTCACATTCTGCCTTTTTTCTTGCAGAAATGTGGCTTTCAGCCTTTTTTTACTTGCAGACTCCTGCATTTCAAATGGCATCGTGGAGCCCTTTTAGAAATCTTAGACACAGCCTGGAGACCCTTGGGGATCTGCAGACCACTGACTGAAAACTACTGTTATAAAAGGAACGAGGGACACTATAATGCACTTGATTAGCTGGAGTCACCCCACTGAAATCAACCAGGCTGCTCACAGTAGTAGGGTGTGTGCAGGATCTGCGCTTGGGACTTTAAAATTCCAAAAGTGCTAGACATAAACTCCATGCAATAATCGCAATATTCTCCCCCATCAAAACATGTAGTTTTAAAAAATAACTAATGCAGTAGTTACAATTATCTACAAAAATGGCCACTAATGGTCACCAATTTTTATATTTCCTAGAATGTTGTAGAAACAAGAGGACAAAGTAGATCCAGTCTTTGGATGCAAAAATCCCAGGTTGCTGTCACAGCTTCCATGACATGGAAGCAGGGGTGTTGCTGGTGCCTGGAACGTGGGGCACGTGCCCTGAGTCTCAGTGCCAGTGCCCCAAGTGCTTGGGGCAGCCCCTGCCTCTCCCGGCCTTGCCCCAGCCAGGGATCCAGGCTGGGCCGCCCACAACAGTGCCCACCTCTCCTGACCCCAAACCCAGCTGGGGATCTGGGGCCAGGCTGGTGGCAGCAGGAGCCTGATGCTGGATCACGTGCAGGCACTGGATCGTGGCCATGGGGCGGGACCTGTGCCCCGGGTCTTTCCCAGGGGCTGCGACGTTCCTGCATTGAAGTCCCAGCAGTATGAAGGACATGCAGCTACATACCAGATGTTCCAGCTTTAGGCCCTTATCCAGCAAAGTCTTGAAGTCATGTCTGTAAAGTCAATATACAGTTACACACATGCTTAAAACTTCCCCAGATTGGAATGGCAGACAGCAGGGCTGTTGAATAAACTGATCAAACAGGGAGAGTGAGAAGTACCATTTTAAAACACTTCGTAAAGTAGTAATCTAAACTGTCTGGCTCCCTATATCATTAATAAAGGGCCACAGAGCTCTTTTTCTTTTCCTTTCCGCAATGGCCTATGGGAGTCTACTCATTAGATTTTAAGTTCCTTAGTTTTTCCTCTGCCTTTTGCTGGGTCATTTATACCTTTTCTCCAAACATCTCATCTGAATTTTATCTTCTAATTCGGGGAGTCTCAAACTTTTTTTTTCTGATACCTCCTTTGAAAATATTCCAGGCTATGACAACACCCCTGCTCCCCTCCCAACACGTGCCATGTTACCCTTACTTCTCCACTGCCTTCAGAGCACCCAGTCAGCAGCCACTGCTCTCGGGCCACCCTCCTCTGCAGGGTTTGGTTTTGAGCCATGCACAGCATAGTTACCTAAGAGGATAAAAACCAAAAGAAAATAAGGAAATTATCTCAGAATCATCTTTAAACAGCTACTCTTTCCTTACAGATAAAGCCTGATTTTTTTCAGGAAGGGGTTTGTGTACATAAAACTGTGTCTGCACAAAACTTACTGCAGGCCTTTATAGCTAATTAACACAATCTCTTGAAAAACCCTTAAGCGCTGGTGTTGAAGCATACAAACTCCCACATTGGGCCAAGCCAGAAAGGAATTAATAGTCTGTCCTGGAGATATTGTTCTATCCACCACACCTGGCCGAATTGTTCAGCTAGGTGGGATGTTATTCCAGATGTAATAAATAAGCAGGAAGGAACAGGATATCATAGAAAGGAGGCACCTCTCTGAGGATGCTGCCATGACTAAAATAAAATTAATATCTGGGACTCTACACACAACTAGTGAAACGAGAGGCTTCCTGGAGCAGGAAAGACATCAGACTTTTTGAGCATTTGATGAGTGGGAGAGACTTCCCGATATCTCTCTGAAGAAAGGAAAGGCCTACATATGATCTAGAATTAATCTAGCCCATACCTAACTCTTTTGATGGTGTTTGACAATTCGTTTGTTTTATGCAGAATCTTTTTCTTCTCTGTACCACATAGGTATATACCCTTCTTTTCAGCCCCATGCTTCCCCAGCTAACATTTCCTTGATGTTTACAGCCTTCACAGCCAGAGTCAGATTTAGGGGCCAGTGACTGAGGTGACCTCCTGCGGTGCTGGGCTTGGGGGACACTGGGCTCGAGTGCTGCTGTTATGGTTAGTGACAAAAGAGGAAATAGGCTGTTGGAAGTAAAATGTTTCAGGTATTCTGTATGTGGACTCGTATATCACTAACCTAGAATATTCCAGACATTTGTAGAATCTCATGGAACCTTCTAGGTTTTCTGAGAACTACATTTTCCTCAGACCTCCAAGATTTACAAATCCTGGTGTGCAAATGTATCATCTCATATGACAAGGATAAGGCATGCATGCAGATTGTGCATCCAAGTCATGAAATGGGCTACAACCACAAAAAAAATTAATATACTCAAAGGTGTAACAAATGGATGGCAGCGCTCAAGACTCTCCGTTGCTTGGGTACCATTCAATTTAGGCCCTGTTCACAACTCCCTATTAGTGTCCTCCCATCAAAATCAAACAGGAAGAAATACACCTGTCAGCAGACTAGGTATGCTAAAATCAAATGACTGGCCTCTATGGGCATGTCTGCACTGCAAAAAGAAATAACTATGGCAGGGAGTCATCTGGGTGAACTGAGCTGGCTCAAGGAGCTCATGCTACAAGGTTAAAAATATCCATGTGGATGTTTCCACTCAGCCTGAAGCTTGAGCTTGGAGACCCATCCCTCACCAGTTTCCAGAACGCAAGCTCCAGCCTGCACAGGAACATCAACAGGGCTATAGTTAGTCTCATAGTGCAGGCTCTGTAAGCCTGACTCAGTTTACTTGGCTTCTGACACTGGCAGCCACATGTTTTTTGTTTTGTTTTGCAGTTTAGCCAGTCCATAATGGGTGGTTATTGAAGGCAAAGGAAATGGAGGGAAGATACAGCTAAATTCTGAAATTCTTGGTCATATTTCAATCAGGAAAACTCCTAGTGAAGTCAGAGAGATCTTCCTGGAGTAAGAACTGCAGAATTTAGCCATGCTTTAAGCCACTGTTGCATTTATACATCCAATTACCAAATCAAGTGTGATGACAGGTAATCCATAACTTTGCTAATCATAATGTTCTTCTCTGGACCATCTTGTTTCACAACCTTCAGATATTAGGCAAATGTGACTGATGCATTAATAGGCTGCAACTTTACAGGCATAAAATTAAAACCAAAACAAGGCCCTTGATTCTGAATTTACAGACATCTCCTGTACAAAAATGGCTACCTGGAGCTCCCTCAGGTGTAGGGACATCCTGTGACACTTCCCCCCATGGCCCCAGAAGTTAACTGGGGGAAGGAAGAAGTGATGGTGGGGAAGGGTTGAGATCTGGCCAAAGCGCACCAGGCTTTGACTAAGGTGGGCTGCTTCTGTGACCCAAAGAGCGCTGTTGCAGCAGATCATTAGGTTGTTCTAACTTTTATATTTTGATTCACCAAGTAATGTTTCACAAATAACCATAGACAGAGAACAACTGACAATTTTCTTCTCTCAATCATGCTGTGAAATTAAAGATGAAAGCTGAGAAATCAAACCTTTAGATCAAAACATTCCAGAAGCTTGTGGGTTTTCAAAACTGGTATCAGAATATAGTGGCTTGGGTCTATCTATGTGAAAGCAAGTTCTAAATTTATTTAGCCCCTCAGGCTGAACACCTGCACTTGTTCTGGGTCCCACTGCGTATGGGGGAAGGACTCCAACTGCAGATCAGCTTGCAGCGTCAACGCCTAAACAGTTTAGTCCTGATCAGACAAAACAAGGCTTTTGCCTGAGTAAAAACTCAAGAGATTTAGGTCAGAGACAATTTTTAGACTATATTTACAGAAACAACAATTACCAAATAAAATTAATGATACCAACTTCATTTTATTTTTGAAGGTCTTATTAGACACACAGCAATATAGTCAAATTGCACTGATTATGAACCTCTTGGACATTAATACAGCCATGGAAACTTGATCTGAAGATTTACTAACACTGACCAAACAAGCTGCTCACCAGTCCTTTACCATGAGAATTAACAGTGAATAAAGATTTTTGTCACCCCTCCTCCCCCCCTTTTTTAAGTTACTGGTCTTAACAGAGGGAATGGTAGAATTTTGCAAGGCTGGAAAATTTGCAAGGCTGGAATAATCAGGGACAAGGAAATATGAGCTAGGGAAACAGGAAGTACAATTAAGGTTTGCCAAATACAGTCATCTTGCAACTTAATTACCTAATTTTGCATTACTACTTGTGATGTTCTGTAATTCATCTGTGATGGATCATCTGTAAGTTCCACCAGCATCACATGACTACATTTGCTAGCATTATATTGAAGCGGTTCTAAAAACCTAACTATACTTAAACAGTAGTTTAACTGATTTCAGTGGGTCTGCAGAATCCAGCACTTTGTATTTTCTTTTCTTTTCTTTTATTTCACCAGGCTGTTCCTTTAAAGAAGGAACCTGCACCACACTCCTCATCCGGAACTGTATAGTTGTTGTCATCCCACCAGTGGAACAAAATTATATGTGAGCAAGAGCATTTAAGTTGTTGTGTTTGAAATTCATTACTGGTTTCCTGAGGCAACGTTCCCATAAACAAAATGAAGATACATCATAATTGTGTACACTGTAGTTTTAAACCTATGTCTTGATCTTCTTTTGGTTAAGTTTAGCATTAATGTTGATTATTTTTTCAGGCAAATGACTTGTAACTTGAGCATCTCAGACAAATACAATTAGACATTATTTGGCTGAGTCAGTATGATGAGGGCACAGAGGAGGAAAAATTCCCTAGCCCTACTTCATTAATGAGGTTGAAGAGTAGTTGAAGTGGCTGTGCAACCCTGGCTAGTCCTATCTATAAGATGCAGACCAACACAACTGATTGGTAGTCCCAATCGGGGAAGACTCTAATTTGCCTTAAGGGTGAAGCATGGCAGGGATATAACTAGTTGATGCCCCTGGTTGGAGAGGCACTGAGGTGACCACACAGTAAAGTCTGATTATGACAACCATAAGAGAAACCTCGGGCCTCTTTCCCCTGTCCTGTGCTTGCAAAGCTTTTTTAAATACCTAACTTTTATGATCAGGCATTGTTGCTCACTACAGGTGCAGGATGGGTATATTACAAGACTAGGGTGAGGGAAGGAATTATGATGTGCTTTGTTGTTCTGTGGTGTTTCCTGTTGCAATTTGCAGAAGGTTCTTGATTTGTGCATTTGCATTGTTTTCTTCCATCTGTGAGTTTCTAGGCAGGTTATCCTTTCTGTAGTCACGGCATCAAAACTCTAGGAGATTTTAGTCCTGGCAAGGGAGTTAGTTATTGGACCAGTTGAAATCAAAGGTTTGGGTATGCAGCCTCCTAATCTGATGTGTGTAATGGAAGGAGAGTCATTCCCCCAATAGATTTGCCATGTGCCAACACCTGTCTCCTGGTGAAGGCATGCCTGGACAGAGAAGATCCAAGCATTGACATATATGGAGACAAGGAGGACAGTGCCTGTGTATACGTTGTCAGGCCAGTTGTCATTAAGATACCTTATTCTGGTGTATTAGAGGGAATGAAGGAGTCCAAAATTTGTGGTCAAGGAAGAAAGGGCATTATGGCAGGTGACATCGCACAAGTGAATTAACTGGCAAGTACTCATCCTCTTGGGCCATGATTGTGGCTTGGTTGGTAACAATAAAAAAAAGTTTTGGCTCATCTAAACAAGGTCCACCTTTCTGTTTTTCATTTTCACCTTTGCAGGCAGGCATGGTTTTGTATCTAATGAGAAGTTTGGCTCGAAATTTTAAAGCTGTTCAAAATTTTACCTGTAAAGATCTGCTAGGCTATTTCTGACTCTTAGTTTTTTGCTTGTTCTTTATTTTCCCCTAGGGAACTGCCCCCCATCCCCAAAAAGGTCATCTAGAAAGAACACAGGGTCTTTTCATAATAAATCTTAGTCGTTTTCTTTTTATTACTGGGTGCAGGTCTCATGACAGCAGACCTGATTAGCACCAAAGCATAGAGAAAATATTTGCTGGCCAGCAAAAATTAAGTGTTGATGGACATTGGAACAGTGTCTTGAGACTATAACTGCAGCCTAATGTTGACAGCTCTTTTGAATTTGTGTGTGGGGTTAGGGATTTTTGCTTGTTTGTATTTTTTTAAAGTTCTGATTTGAGATGAAGTGGGATTTTTCTGCCACAAAAGCTCATGTGATAAATAAATCTGTTAGTCTTTAAGAGTGCCACAGGACTCCTTGTTTATTTTATTGTTAAGGAAATGTCATGATTCTGAAGACCTAACTGGTGACTTTTTGAATGCTTGAGATTGGTAAAGCTGCAGATGGGAATATAGTTCTATATCCCTTGTCTAATAAGTCACTGAGGCCCGGATGCACCAAAGAAACTAGACATGGGGTTAGTGAGCTTTACCATACCTAACTTTCCAGTGTCTAAAATATCACTGTGATTCACAAAGCCTGAGTTAGGCGCTAGGCTTCCTGTGCAATAAAGGGGGGAAGACAGGCTCTTTTGCTCCTAATTCTTGAGGGTCAGTACGCTTGACAGGGAACTGCCTAAGCTTAGACAATGGCAGAGGCTGACCAGAGGGGGTGTATGCTAAGCCCCAGCCCTCTTCTGAAAATAAGTCAGCAATTCCAGGTTGCCTGGAAGCACTTAAGTCTGGTAGCAATTCTGAGCTGTAAATCCTCTATTGGAGTTGGTCACCTATGCTGTTTTGCCAAGCAGTTGTGCAGGGAGAAGGGTGCTTTTAGCCCAGTGTTAAGGTACTCACCTGGGATGAAGGGACCCCACAGTTCCTGTCATCTCCCCCATAAACCAAGGGATTTGAACAGACATCAGCCACCTTTCAGGTGTGTACCCTAGCCACTCCAGCCCATCATTGAATACTCCAAGATAAGGTGTTTTCCCTCTCTCCCTGTTCAGGTTGTTGCACATATCTGAAGAGGCATTTGGGCCAGAAAGAGCATATAAGTACGATAATGATGCCTGTGGCTTGCCAATTGGCACCCTTACCCAGGAATCAGGATGGGGGAGACCCAGAAGACAGTCCCCTGTTCCAGTAGCTCTTTGAGTATTTACGTGGTTCAGCAGCTTCAACAGGAAAGACTGATGGAGGACCCCCTCCCATCACACTGGAGCACTCACAGGAGAGGTGGCCAATCCTTTAGACCAATTAAACTGGGATCTCTTGCATCCCGGATGAGTACCTTAGCCCCTGGGATCAAAGGTATAAGGGATGTCTGCGTCCTGCTCCATGGCTGTTTTGAGTGAAGTTGTCATAGGCTATATCTACACTGGCAAGTTAGTCCAGCCTAAGGAGGCATAGTCAGAGCTAACTTAACCTATGGCCACAGTAGGCTTTCCCTCGTTCAAACTAAGAAATTTCTTTGTTCAAACTATGGAATGCTTAGTTCGAACTTCTTTAGTACCGGGGCTTAGTCCGGACTTCAGCACTTAGTTCTAACTTTAGTTCAAACTAGGTGTGACGTGGCTACAGACTAATACTTAGTTTGAACTTAAGAAGTTCGAGCTAAGCATTAGTTTTAACTAGAACACACAGTTAGTTCGAACTTATAAGCCCGAGGTTAGTTCGAACTAACCTCAAACTTCTTAGCTTGAACTAACACGTCCGAACTTCCTGTGGCTAGTGGATATATAGCCTTAGGGGTCTGATCTGGTACATGTGCTCAACAGGTGCCTGCTGGAGTGGGCCCCTCACATGAGTTAGGCAGAGGAACGCCGATACTATTTCAGTTGGTAAGGTGGTCTGGGGCTTAGGTAGGAGATAGGTGCCCGGCTACATAGAGGGAGGCAGCAGTGTGCATCCAGAAAACTTCTTCCTGCAATAATTTAGGAATTGAGTAAATTTAGAGGTCTCCAAGTTACAACAGGAGATGTATACATCAGAGATATCTAAAATTAAGACTTACATGTCTAACTTCTCTTGTGCACTCAGGTGTCAGGCCGTGATTTAACAAACTCTTATGCAAGAGCTAACTTTGACTATTATGAATTGTCCCAATGAGGGGAAGTAGCAAAGTTAATTAGTTGCTTAAGTACTTGTCAGATTTGGAGCTTTAAACCAATATTTTCATTAACGGTGACTGGGTGTGGGCAAAGTCCCAGTCTGACACATCAAGGTGTCCCAAGGAGAGCATCCAAAGCAGTTACCACTTTTAAAAATTTGGCTGCATTTAAAGAAATGGCCTTTCCCCGGCCACTCACCTGGAATGAAAAACAAAATGGAATATGGGGATAGAGGGGAAACTGTTCGTTCTGCCTTAAAAGTCTCCCTCCTCAGAGCCGTTACAGAAAATAAACGGTAATATAGATATAGTCTGGAAAGGTTAACACCACAGCTCTGGTGATGGCAATAAACATCATATTCCAAGGAGACACCAAAATTAAATGAGGTGAACTAGTGAGCCTGAAATGTAACAGCCAGCTCCTCCTAGGGCCAGATCAAGGCCCAGGGGCAGAGGGTCTGCCCCCTCTTGTGGGACCCCCATTGCCCACCCTTGCTGGGGCGCAGGGGCCCCAGGGCCCTAGCCAGTAGTGCAGAGGGGGTTTGGAGGGCATGGCTAGCACTGCCGTGGGCCCGTCCTGTGGAGGGGTGGCCGGGGGGGGGGGAGCCTGGGCTATGCTGCTGGGGGTGGGCTGCGGGGTGGCCACAGGCCAGCATAAGATGGCACTGGTGCTGCAGGCTGGGGAGGGGTGGGCCAGGGCACATAACACTCCTGCCCCATCCACCACGCTGGCTAGTGAGCAGTTCAGCCAGCCTGGGGGGGTGGGCAAGCAGGCCGAAGGTGAGAGGCAGCAGCTTGTCACTCAGGCCAACGGGGCTGGATTTTGGGGAGCCATGGGGCACCCCTTTAGGCTGGAGTCGGGGACTGCAGCCCCTAAAGCCACTTCCATAATCCAGCCCTGCCTCTTTCATACGTCATTTAGGAACCTTAAGGCTTGCAACCTAAGCAGGGAAAACCAAAAGGGTCCAAGACATGCTTATGTTTTTTCTACTCAAAGAAAAAGATCCATATATGCGTATGAGATAATATATAGACAGCAAATGACCAAATGAAGTAGTTCTAAAAATCTAATAAGCTATTAAAATAATGCAAATTGTTTATCCATGTCATAACTTTATAATGAATGATAACTCAGTGATGCTTCTGGAATACACTTGTTCTATTTGTAATGTGTACAATTCTCATTTAAAAATTAAAATAATTATTAAATTCAAACAAATACCTGGGCACCCTAACCGAGAGCTTAGTTCTGGTTACAGTATGGCAATCCATCATAGTTTACTGGTCTGTAATAGTCTTCCCTATATTATGATGCTTCCATAAATCCATTACAGCTCGGATGATTTACCAGCAGGTTTCTTGGCCTTATCTAAAAACAGATTTACAGAAACTGAAGATGTCTCTCCTATCACTTAGACTTGATTTACACCGGTTTAACTTCACTGACATGAGTTGAATGATACAAAACCAATTATACTATATTACAGGCAAGCAAGAGGGGAACTGGGCCATAGATAGCTTCTACAAAGGAAAGATGTCCCAGAGCATTGTCAGTTACAGCATTTCCCTCGTCAGTTCCCACAAAATGTTGACAAAAACAAGCTCCCTAACCAAGACATACAGTCACATAATGTGTTACTAGAAAACATGGTCTGACAGTGCCACGTTCAGAAATAGAGCAAGTATCTTGTCGTTTTGAAGCAACACGATGACAAGAAGAATCAGGATTCCCTTGGTGCATAGATACTGCTCCATGCAGCCGCCTTTCTTGATGCCTCAGTGAAGTGTGTGTATATCTTTGTAACTCTGGTTCATGTGTGATGTAGGAATATGACAAATACCTACTTTGAGTTGTTTTTTGTACAAATCCACTCAGCAATGTCTGATAGGCTATTATGTTCTCACTGAGAAGGCCCTAGGGCTATAGCAATGCAAGAAACTAGAATAAATTGGCTGCACTGGTGTAAACAATGATTTGCAAACAGCTACATGAAAATTGGAAAAGTTACAGAGAAGGATACTGCATATGGTTGGGTGTCTAGAACAGCTTTCATCTGAGGAGAGATTAAAATGATTGGGACTTTTCAGGTTGGAAAAGACTGCTAAGGGGGTATGAGAATGGTCTGTGAATGGCACAAGGAAAGTGCATAAAGAACTGCTGTTTACTCCTTCACATAACAAAAGAAGGAGGGGTCAGCCAATTAAATTAATAGGCAGTGAATTTAAAACAAATAAAAGGAAGTACTTCTTCACACGACGTACAGCCAACCTGTGGAACTTATTGCCAGAAGATGATGTGAAGGCCAAAACTATAATGAGGTTAAAAAAGAATTAGAGAAGTTCAAGAGGATGGGTCCATCATTGTAATTAGTCAAAATGATCCAGAATGCAACCCAATGATCTGAGTGCTGCTAGCCTCTGACTGCCAGAAGCTGGACTTGGACACCAAGGGATGGATCATTCCATGACCGCCTGTTCTGCTCATTCCCTGCAAAACGCCTGATATTCCCCACTGTTGTAAGACAGGACAGTGGGCTAGATGGACCACTGGTCCGACACAGAATGGCCATTCTTATGTCCTCTGGATGAAGTGATATTAAAAGACCCACATTGTTGGCCTGATTCTCCACTATCCTGTGCAGCCATGTAATGTGTGTGTTGTGAGTGCGGCACCCTAGCTGCTATGTTTCCACTCACTTACCCCAGAAGTAACATTTTTATATTCTCCTGGCATGGGTGTGAATACCTAACCCCAGAGGCGGCTTTTGGGGTAAGCGATGCAGGCAGCAGCCTAGGGCCCCTGAGCTGTAAGAGAGCCCCGTAGCCGCCGCTTGCTTCACTTACTTGTGCGCTCGTGGGGCAAGTAGAGGGTGGCAGACCTCCAGGTCCGAAAGCTTTGCCACCCGCCTGCCAGACCAGCGCCTCTTCAGCGGGGACGGAGCAGCGCTCCCCGTCTGCTCCCAGCTGGCCGTGCCTCCCCAGAGGGAGGGAGGAGAGCGGCCGATGCAGCGCTGCGGCTTGCCGGGAGTGGGGCCCCTTGGAGCGGCACGCTTGGAAGAGTTCTGGCCACTTCCAGGCCTGAGGCGGCCGGGGGCAAAGCGGCCTGAACTCTTTGGAGTGGCTGCTCCAGGGCACCCCACTCCCGGCAAGCCGCAGCGCCGCACCGGGCGCTCTCCTCCATCCCCCTGGGGAGGCGCGCCCGGCTGGAGTAGGCAGGGAGCGCTGCTCCACCACCGCTGGAGAGAGGCCGGTCTGGCTGGTACATCGGCCAGTGAGCAGCAAAGCTTTTGGACCTGGCGGTCCATGGCTCCCGCTTCTCTCCCACTCCCCCTGGGGGGGCAGTTAGGATGGAAACGGGGGCCCAGAGCCCCAGTGAGGGCAGCACTGGAGGTCCATAGGGGGCCTTTGGCTAGGGCCCCCAATTGCCAAAGGCCGCCTTTGCCTAACCCTGAGGGACAGGTAGTAACAGGCCCTGTGTACGTTATTGCCTTGCTGTCAGCTTGCATCCAGCACCTGGCCATCTGTCTCTCACCTCTCCACCATCCAGACAGGGAATTTTGATGTATTAGCTTAGTTGGTTTTGAATTCTCAAGCTCTCTCTGGCTGCATGTATGGTACCTAGCAGAGCTTAGTGCAGCGTGGAGGTGGAGTTTGTGAGTAGGCAGCATGAACGTGGTGGCTCAAAACTAAAACTACATTCCTTTGCAGAATGCCAATCCACAAAAGCAGGGCCCACCCTGCTGGCAAGTGAAAGAGAAAGAAGTCAGATATCAAAAGGAGATTGATAAAGCACTCTTGGTGAAACACAGGCAGAGAGTATGAAAATTCAAGTCCCTGCCTGCTTTGCAGCATTTCTGAATGAGCTGCCCCTAGGCCACCCACTACAGGGGAAAGAACATCAGAGCGAAATTATGAAGAGTATTAAACATCAGAGCTGTTACCTGGTCCAAGTTAACTAAGGTAACGGGGGAGTTTGGGAGGTTTTAATTCTGCTGCACTTGAGCACACAAATGCAAAGTCTCCTACTTTCTACGTGGGATTCTTTCCTTCTGCACCACTGTTGTGAGCTGCCATAAAATGATGACCTCATGCTCACTTCCTGCTGAATGTGCCTGGGAACAGGTGACTAGTGTCCTACTCCTTTGATAAAAATCAGCAAATCTGCCTAAGCTGCTGCTGTTTGAAAGAGCAGGAAGTTCTGGGGCCTCAGCTGGGATTGTAGTTAAATTCTTGCTCCACCCCAGCTGGATCTCCTTGAGCTGAAGAAAATTGTATTGAACACTGCAAATTTTCAGTCAATTGGCAGGAATGAATTAGTGAAATGCAGCTCTGGGAGGAAATTCATCACAGCTCTGCAGCCCACTATGGCACTGCTATCTGTGTAGTGCTAGCGGCTTCCTCCCCCACCTGACACTTTCCATATTCATTTACCACCATGCAAAGCAGATGTAAAACTTTACTGTTCTGGTGTGTCTGCAGCTGTAATCTCATCCCTACTGGATGTTTATGGGGTGAGGGGGAGCGCAGGCCCATGAGATACAGCTTTGCCAAACAGCACTCATTAGGCATGGCAAATATGTTTAGAGCAGTGGTTTGCAAACTTTTTTCCTTGGGACCCAGCTGAAAACAAGCATTTTTGCTTATGACCCAACAATTACCTCTTTAAGCAATGCATTCCAGTCTTTTGGTAGCAGCAGCAAGGGATGGCACAACCCAGTCCCTGAGGGTCTGTGACCCACTACTGGTTTAGAGGACACTCTTGGCTATGCATTTGGCAGTAAGTGGGGTTTTCCTGCAGCTGCTCCATCTAGTCACTAGTATTTGGTCTGGCTCCAGACATTAAAAAAAAGGTGTGTGTCTTGCTCCTTACTTAACTGCTCGTCACTCCTCCTGCTGGCTCCTAGTCAGCATAGACAGAGCAGGCTGGGTGGGGAGAGGAGGCAGACACTGCCTACTGATTCAGTCGTAGCTCTCTGCCAGCAGGATGGGGGGTGGGGAGCAGAGACTGAAATTGGTTGTGGGGAGGGCAGTGGTTTTCAAACTACAGGTCAGGACCCAGTACTGGGTCATGGCACCCCCTGCTGCCGCTGCCAAAAGACTGGAATGCATTGCTCAAAGATGTTAAGCGTTGGGTTGCAGGCATAAATGACTTTTTTTCAACTGGGTCCTAAGGAAAAAAGTTTGAACACCCCTGGGATAAGGGGTATGGGGCTGGATCCCAGCTGAGGGGCTCTAGGCAGTTCTACGGTATAAATAATAAATAGTAACGTGAGACTCTCTATCAAGTCACACTTCTAGAGAATTTGAGTGAGCATGAGAGCTCCTTCATAATGTGTCCTGTCAGTGGGGCATACAGGGTTACCATATGTCTGGATTTCCCAGCCAAGCCTCTTTTTAAAGCCTGCTTTCTCTGGCTGGGGGAGGAATTTAAAAAAATCAAAAAGGAAATGTCCTGGGTTTTTGCGGAGCGGACAAGCTACAGCTCCAAAAGAGCCCCAGTTGTCCCCTTCCTTGCATTGGTGGCTGATTGGTCCATTCTCCTGCAAAGCAGAGCTACTGGAGCCCCCCAGTCAGGCCCCAGTTGCTGTGTCCTGGGCTTACACTGGCCACCCTGCCATCGTGGCAGGGATTGACACTGCCCCCCCCCAATGACTACAGCCCCCGCTGTGCCCTCCCGCCTAACTCCTCCTCCCCTACTAGTGTCCTCTAGGAACCTGAAATATGGTAAACCTAGAGAGAAATTGATTTAAGTCTCATCAGACATGTGAGCAACTTCTGACATCTTAGTAGCAGCTTGAGTTTGCTTCTCCCTTCCCTTAAACTGCCATCAAATTACTGCATCTCCAGCGAACACCAGTATAAAACTGGTGTAGTGAAGAATTAGACCAACAGTCTAGGTCTTTATTGATTGTTAATGGTATGACTGGTTTGCATCTGTTGAAAGCTTGAAATTGTCAAGACGCTGCAAGGCAATTACCCTGTGAACCACTAGTGTCGCTAAATGCTTACTAAACATGCTCTGTCACACAGGAACAGCATCAGGTCAGATACACAAAAGTCATTCTCCAAAAAGCTATCAGTCTTCACTCTCCCCCATTGATCATTGTATGCGCAGAGCACTGTGTGGAGGTGTCTTGTAGTATACGTCCTTCTCCGCTTATATTTAGTCTGTTTCATTGCTGGTGGAAATCTAGGGAAGTGCTCTCCATTCAGGATCCTCCATGGGCTTACAAATTTGAAAATTTTATGGAAGGTTGAAAGTTTTTGTTTTCTTCTTATCTGGGTTCAATATGAGTCATCTGTTGATATAGCATGGGGCAATGGTAAAGGATCACAGGAAAACTAACTTTCTCCTAATGCGTAACAGAAAACTTCACTGAAACCAATCCCTAGCACTAGAGTGTCTTTTCACTTCACTCTAGAGCTTCTACCTAATAACAAACCGCTTAATATGTATATAGTGTTTTTTGTCAATAGATCTCAAAGCACTTTACAGTGGAGCTAAGTAGTGTTTTCTCCTTTTTGCAGATGGGACATTTGAAGCACAGAGGAAGGAAGAAGCACTATGCCCAATGTCCATCAACAGTCTAGTGGCAGAATTGGGAATAGAACCCAAATCTCCGGAGTTGCCGTCTACAGCTCTATCTGCTAAGCCAGTGGTTCTCAACCACTGTGTTTGGATACATTATTGTGTTATCACAGTGGTAAGTGTGTCGCGGAGAGCCACGGAGATACTTGGATTTGGCCTGGAGAGAGTGGGCTCGTGTGTCGTGTTGAGTTGCAATGTGCTGCCAAGTGTGTTGCAGCCCATGAAAGATTGAGAACCACTGTACTAAGTCATGCTGCTAGGCCCCATTGTGCTACAACTGACAGGACACACATCCTCACAAGTGTGTTGTGTGTCTATATTCATTCATGTCTGTTCACACTTGGTTACTAGACATGGCAGCTAACCATTTTCTGTCTTTGCCAACAGCCTCCTTTCTGCTCCTGCCATCACCTATGCATGTGCTTCACTTTACTATCATGAATGCTATTCATGGTGGTAGTAATAAGCATGTGTGTAAGTGTACATCTACACAGAAAAAGAAAGAACAAAAAAAGCCCTGCAGCATCATAATCTCCTACCCCACTGAATGGCGGTAGCTGTGTCATCGGGAGAAGCTCTCTTGCCAACGCATTGCTATCCACAGTGGAACTTCTTGGTGTAACTTATGACTCACAAGGAAGTAATTCAGTCACACTACTAAGTGACACAAGTTATGCTGACCTAAGTGTTAGTGTAGTCATAGCCTTAGACTCATGTTGCCAGGCCAAAAAATAGCAATGTTGATGTTCATGTCCCAAGTCGGGTGACCTGGACTCCAGTACTTGCTGCTGTGAGTCTTTTGCTTTGCTTTGCTGTGTACGCACACCATTAGCGCTCACAGGACTGTGTCCCCAGATTGAAGCCAGGTAATTAATACTGCTATTTTTGCATTGTAGATTACTACTTATTACCAGTCCACCAAATCCTTTGTCCCATTTATTTGAGTACTGGGCCATTTCAAAGGACACTGCTCCAGGTGGTGGTGGTGTTGCTAGTGCATATCCTCTGTCCACTATATCCCCAGATCAGGAAGTGTTGAAGCAGCACAGCTGTCTAGATTATTTTTCTTTCATAGATTCATGGAGCCAGAGGCCGCTTTTGGGGTAAGTGAAGCAGGCAGCCACCTAGGGCCCCCAGCAATAAGGGGGCACCATAGCGGGCCACCAGCTCCACCTACCCTTGCTCCCATGGGGGAGCCAGAGCGCCGCAGACCATCAGGGCTGGAGGCTGCTCCATGCACCTTCCCACCCAACTTCCCAGCAGACGGGGTAGAGCAGCCAGCTCAGCCTACCCCCATCCTGCCATCCTTCCCACGGGGGTGGAGACGGCCAGCCCTGAGCTATAGCTTGCGGGGCCGGGGCCCTGGAGTGGCCACTCCAAAGAGTTCACCCCCAGCTCCCACCCCACCCCCGGCCCTGGATCAGACCCATTCAGGCTGGGGGGGGGGGGCGTTGGAGGCAAAGCAGCCCAAACTCTTCTGAGCAGATTTAAAAATCTTGATTTAAAAATCATCAATGAGGGAGAATCCAGTTGTTCCAATGCTTAATTAGCCTTGTGTCAAAAATATATGCCTTATTTACCGTCTGAATTTTTCTAGCTTCAACTTCCAGCTGTTGGATGGTTTTATACCTCTGTCTGCAGCTAAATTGAAGAGCCCATTCTTAAATATTTGTTGTCCATGTAGAAGCTTATAACTGTATTCAAGTCACCACTTAACCTTCTCTTTGTTAAGCTAAACAGAGTATGATCTTTGAGACTGTCACCAAAAGGCAGGTTTTTGATTCCTTTGATCAGTCATAGGGCTTTTCTCTGAACACACTCTAATTTATCAGCATCCTTCTTCAATTCTGGGCACCAGCAGTGGACAGTGTACTCCAGCAATGGTCACACCCATGCTAAATACAGAAGTTAAATAACCTCTCTACTCCTACTCGAGATTCCTCTGCTTATGCATTCCAGGATCACGTTAGCTCTTTTGGCCACAGCATCACATTGGGAGCTCATGTTCAACTGAGAACACAACCCCCAACTCTTTTTTTCAGTCACCGCTTCTCAGGACAGAAATCCAAGACAGTGTATATCAATCAATCAAATCATAGGGCTGGAAGGGACCTCATGAGATCATCGAGTCCAACCCCCTGGGAATTGAACCCAGGACCTTCTGCATGTTAAGCAGAGGTGCTAGTCACTACACTATATGATCTACATTATTTGTTGCTGACTCTATACTTGTACATTTAGATCTATAAAATGCATATTGTGCCCAATTTACCAAAGAATCCACAACAGTGTGAATCAGTGACCTGTCCTCTTTGTTATTTACCACTTTCCCCAATATTTGTGTCATAAACACACTTTCTATCAGTGATGATTTTGTGTTTTCTTCCAAATCATAGATGAAAAATGTTAAATAGCATAGGGCCAAGAACCAGTGTCTACAGTATCCCAATGGAAACAGTTCCAGTTGATGACAATTCTCCATTTATAGTTACATTCTGAGACGTATCAGTTAGCCAGTTTTTAATTCATTTAATGTGCCATGTTTATAGCATTCTAGTTTATTAATCAAAACATTGTGTGGTACCAAGTCAAAAGCCTTACGGAAATCTGTTACATAAACATTATTACGATTATCAACCAAATCTGTATTTTGATTTAAAAAGAAGATATCTAGTTTGTTTGATATGATCTGTTTTCCCTAAATAAGCCCATATTGATTTGCATTAATTACACTGTCCTCTCTTAATTCTGTATTAATCGAGTCCAATATCATCAGCCCATTATTTCGCCAAGGATCAATGTCAGGCTGAAAGGCCTATAATTAATCAGACCATCCCATTTACCTTTTTTAAAAATGGGAACAACATTAGCTTCCCCCTTTCTAATAAACTTCCCCAGTGCTCCAAAACTTACTGAAAATCAATGTTAATGGATGGGCAAGCTCCTCAGCCAACTCTTTGAAAACTCCTGGATGTGTGTTATCTGGACCTACTCATTTCAAAACGTATAATTTCTGTAGCTTCTGATCAGTGTCTTCTAGAGATACTAGTGAAATAGAGTATCATCACCTGCACATGATGAGACCATAATACCCCTAAATATGGAACAGAAATATTTATTGAATATTTCTCTCTTTTCTCAGAATTATTCCCTGGTACAAAAACAATTAGGCAGCATGATAGACATAGCTACACAATCGTGACTGATGCATGGTTTTGTGGCAGGAAGAAAAACTTCTCAAACATTCTGCTGTAACCGTGTAGCATTGCCTGAACAGAGTTGCACCAGATTAATTTTGCCTCAAAAGAGACATGTTCTGTGAACTCCAAGTTTTGGAATGAGAGAGAAAACGAATCACATGTGGCAGATGGAAGGCTTTCAGATATTACAGTGAGGAGGGAAGTATAAGATCCTGTACAGAGAAGAATAACGTATGCAAGCCCAACTACACTTGAATCATTGATATTCTGCTCCTAAGAGGTGTCCGAAGGTGATACAGTTTCTTCCATAGTTTGGTCAGTCAGTTTCAAAGAGCATAAAGCATCTTTTTCAGGAAACTGGGGTTCACTGAGAAACCACAGCAATATAGAAAATATCCAACATGCCTTGCTTTGAGTAGAAGTGCTGATGAAGAAAGAGCAGATATTATTCATTCTAGTCATCCTTAATTTGACAAGGATTCTCTTTGACCATGTCTACATTAGCATTTATGTCAGCAAAACTTTTGTCACTCAAAGGTGTGAGAAAAACAGCCCCCGAGTGACATACGTTTTGCCAGGATATGCACCTGTGTGCGCAGTGCTATGTTGGCAGGAGGCACTTTCCCACTGACACACCTACTGCAATGCATTGAGCTGGTTTTATTATGTCGACGGGAGAGCTCTCTCCCACCATTATAAAACACTGTCATCTTGGTAAATCTAGACATGGCCTTAATGATGCAAGGAAACCAGAAGATACCACTAACTATTGCAGGACATTCACCCCACCCACTTCCTGGCTGTCCTTACATGGTTCTTTTCCCAAAATATCCTCTCCCAATCACTTATTATAAATAATCTCTATTATTATCCTGTTACTGCACACTGACAGTAACTAATCCATCATTGTACATCACGGTCACCCTACTGATTGGCTTAATGGAGGCAAGCAAAAATTGTGATTCATATCAAAATGAGGCAGTGTTGTCTAGCAGGCTGAGCAAGATTCAAAGGCCAGGAACTCCTGAATTTGAATCCTGACACCTACTCACTGTGTGACTTCATTTTCAAATCTGTTTTTAATAATAGTTGTCATCATTTTGGTATCTCCATAACTGAGTGGTTCTGTTGTCTTCAGCAGCAAAGGCTGTTGCCATCCGACTGATATTGAGGATGTAGGTCAGAGCTTATTCACAAAGAGAGACAAAGTGAGACAGGGTCACATAGAGGTGTTTTGAGCATTTGTGGGGTGGGTTTGTTTTGCTGCTTTGTGATATGTTAAAGGTGTGGAAAGGGTTTGGTTTGGTTTGTTTTTTTAAATCTTGGACCAGTTCTTAAATACTCTGGATGACGGTCCGGACGATTGGAGAACTGGAGCGATTTGGACACACCAACGAAGTAAAATCTGCTTATTGGAAGGGGGTCATGAATTTTAGGAGCCGACTTCTGCATTTACAGAAAACAACAATCTAATTAAGACTCTTGAGAGAAAAGTAATCTTTTGTAGACAGTTCTACACCCCTCCCTACCTTTCAACTCAAAGCTACAAAAGGTCTAAGGACACTTTTCTGAATCCTCCAACACTCAACAAATAAGGGAAGATGTGATTTGATTTTCCTGATTCTTCTAAATGAAAAAAATACCTTTCAGGCCTTACGCACACATTTTGAAGAGACAAAAGAGGTTTTGGTCCCTTTAAATTCTTTCCCTTTGTAAGTCATCTAGAAAAGCAAGAGAATGAGGAAACAGTTTCATATTTCAGTACATACCCATGGCAAGAGATTTCAGAATTGGCAAACATTTGTTCTGCTGCAGATTTTAAACCTGGCTGATTCAATATTTAAATACTGATAATTTATGATAACTTGGAGGTCTCATGTGTTTGCTTTGGAGTCAAGTACTGAGCTTCGTTTTTTTAATCTACCTGTAATTTGTCAAGAGGGCAGCTTTCTTTTACACTGTTAATTTTTTTTTTTATTTAAGCACTTAAGGTATTTTTACTCATTAAACCCTTAATCCATATTTTTCTTTGAAACGTAACTTATAAAAGCAGTTTTTCTGAAATCAGTAAAAGTTACAATCCTCGAAGATGTTATTTTAGTTGTTGTTAGAATATTGAGGTTTTAAAGGTCTCCACTTCACACAATCAAACAGGTAAACTCAACAAGAGAAAAGCATAAAATCAGAAAATGTTAGCCAGTAAAATCTACAAGGTCCTGATTCTGTGAAGACGTGCTTAAGCACATGAATGTTCCTCTTAAAGTCCAAGGGCCCAATCCTGCAAGCTTCCATACAAGTGGTCCAATTTACTACTTATATGCATGAATGCTTTGGGGCTTAAATTTAAAAATAAGAGCGGCTCAAATCTACATGTAACAAAGTTCTTGATGTAGTTTTTTTTCCCCAGCACTTCTCAGTAATTTGAATTGCATAGCAAGCTGTTTAATCCAATTAAAACAAACAAGGAGTCGTGTGGCACTCTTAAAGACTAACAAATTTATCATATCAGGTTTCGAGGGAGAAAATCCCACTTCGTCAGACACTTTGAAGATGGGATGGTTACAGAATGGAAGGAAAATATGTGCCAATAATCCTGTTGTTAGGAGAGCTAAAGCAACTGAAAACTGTGTTGACTGCTAAATAACAGTGGTTCATGCTCAAAGGATTTCACTAAATGGAAGTTTTGCCCAAGTAAATGTTTGCCCCTTGTCTCAGGATATCTTGGATATAAAAAAGGTGTTGTGCTGAAGCTGGAACAAGTCTCAGAAAGGCCCTGACCGTTCAAACACTGCATTTACTTATCTTTACTTCTGTAAGTAGTCTCATTGATGTCAAAAGGACAATTCACAGTAGTAGATAAATATTGTAAGTGTTCATAGGATTAAAGCCAAAGAAATCTAATTTTGGCCACTGAGCCTATTTCCACAGTAATAGAGACCAACATCAGGTGTTGTGTAAGTTTAAAATATATTATCTTCTTTTGAAAGTTGTCTTGACTATTTTTAGTGGTGTGTCTGTTGTCATTATTGGCTTAAGAAGAACGTAACAGACATGGATTTTCTACAACCACAGAGTACTACCAATTCCAGTGTTGAAGTTCCTCTAGCAACATTAAAATCTTACAGCTCACCTTGCTTTGAAATATTTTACTAATCCACTCAAAGCAGGATAATTTATCATTTCTCTGTGTGTAATCAAAAGACAAAAGTCTGGTACTGGCACAGATTTAGGAGGCAGTGCATCTTTAGGTGTCTCCACCTTGGAATCCACCCACTTGCTTTCCAGCTGCCTGCAGTGATCTGGTTGACTCACATAGGTGCTGTCTTCATACAGTAACCAGCATGAGCTGTACACTTTGTAGTTTTTAAAAGCAGACTACTTACCATGTACCTGCCACTTTACCTCACCAGGCCTGAAGCTGTATAAAGGTAAAAGTTTGGTTTTCTCGTTTCTAAGATCTTGCAAAAAGATAGTCCCTCCTCTCCTGGAAAAGCCAGACAGACCAGTTGGATACCTTTCAGGCCTCAACTCAGAACTTTATTTGCTCATCCTTCTGCCTTTCTAAAGTAGAAAGACCTGAGACACCCTTAAGAACTGAGAATTGTATTAATTTGAAACAAATGGCTAATCCCAATGCTGTCAGCAATGGACACCTACATTGTCATCAGAAACGGAATAACCTGTTAAAAAGAGGAATCTATAAGAAAAATGGAATCACTAAAGAAATAAAGGTAAGACTTAACTAGTCACTTGTTTAATTGCCTGACCTCTGAAATCATTTAAATGGAGTTACAAATTTATTTAAAAAAAAAAAACTAGCTTTGTAAATATCTCTTCATTTTTCATTGAATGGATGGTACAGCCTTGTCCTTTACAATGAAGTTTACGGCATGGAATCTGTTCCTGCATTCCTTGTGTCACTGGCTGAAGTCCATGAGTGTTACAGGTGTTCAAGAAATATCGAATGAAGCCTTTGGTCTAACTATACTTTGCTATTTCATATCAGAAATAGAGATAACAAAGAAACTTTAACACTGTAGATCCTGAAAGCTTTTCTTGTTTGTATAGCTGATGCTGGTTTGTGAATCATTGGTGGAAATGTGTTTTATCCTCTTGGAAAGCATGTGTGAAGTGTGTTTATGATGATTTGATGCAGCACACGTGTGACTTAGAAATAAAGGAGCAAAAATGAAGGAAAGGGGATGTTTTGTTGCTGCTCTGCTGCTTGATTTTCCAGGTGATTGTACTGTGGTATGCCTGGCACGGTGCCTAGTTTTACCAAGGTATGCTCAGCATGCTTAACTATTGATCTTTTGTTGTTTACACTAATTTTACCATGTTAGTAGCACTTAAAAATAAGATCAGTCTACAGACCATTCTTTCAAAGCGTTGGCATCTGGCCTGCCTTCTTTGAAACCACAGCCTTTCATTTGCATAAATACCTCACTACAGCTAATGAGAGGTGCATGATTTTCCCTATATGGTACATCGAAACCCCAGGTGTTTTCTTGTACAACAGGTTGTTTGGACTAAATGCTAAAAGATGTCTGTAAGTGAAGCCTATCATTATCTGAAATGTGTTGCATATTCAAGCCAAAGTTGTGCTGATTTTGAGACTATATTGATGGCTACATCATTTCCGAGGTAAACTTTCAAGTGAGACTAGAAAAAGATTATCCATCAAAGAGAAATTTTGTGCTTTAGGAAGCGGAGCAGTGAGCAATATTAGCTTGTGCTTGAATGCTACCTGACATTTTTGTGTAACTTTGCCTATGCCTAAAGCTTTAAGCAATGATTGTGCTGTTTGAATGGTCAGGCTCAGCTTCATTAAAATAAAAAAAATATATATCTATTTCAAGGCTTTTCATAAAGAGAAGCTCAGGCACTTACCACCCTCATTAAGGCAGGTAAGGGCATACCTAATGTAAAGGTTAGTGGGTGCTGGCCCCAAGAGTCTCGAGTCTGAGTGACTCTGGGTTGCTGGCCCAACTTCAGTGTGGAAGGAGGAAAGGAAAACAGCTTATGCAATGAGATGGAAAACCACATCTCGGGAGTTGCTCCTATAAACCAAAGGTGGCGTCATTTTAAAAATTAAAACTATTTCCATTCACAATGTATAATATCGAAAACTTTTTGCACTGGTAACAAATTCTTAGGGGTACATTTCATCTACAGAAATAGTTAAGCTGCTGGACAAAGAATGAGAAATTGTGACAGTAGCAAGTTCAGAGGACTGAAAAGATTTGCCACCTGTTAATAATAGGAACATAGAATAGCATGTACTTGAGGGTGAGCAATAAGAAAATAATGGCTGGGGTATGGAGGATGTGGTTAATTGATGCACCTATGTGAGCTGGGAATTGTTACTATTAAACACTGAATTCGTGAAGGAGAGGGAAGAATTTATCATTTTGCAGTTGGGGGGACTAGCAGGGAACAGAGTGTTTTATTGGGGTGAGAATAAGTTAACAGAAGGAGGCAGCTGGTTCTGCCTCTTGGTTTCCTTGGTCTCCAGTTTCTTGTGGTGTTAGACCACCCAATGTTTGCAGCACTTGGTCCATTTCCTGCCACCCGCTTCATGAATGCCTCATCTTCCTGCTTAGGATGAATTTGACCCTTCCCCAGTGGGATGCTGAACCCATCTGAGAGCAACCAGCTCTCATAAAAAGAAATGCGAGGGTCAGGTCCTTGCTAGGGTTGCCAACTTCCTTATTTTGTGAAAACCAGACCCCGAGCCTCACCTCTTCCCTCTGTTGTGTCCTTCCTGGCAGGCCTGCAACCCATGCTCCTCAAAGGGGCCTCCTGAGCTGCCTATTCAGGACCAGACACCAGCTTGTCACACAACCCGTAGGCCCACAGTAACTGGACTTTCAATGTGCAGTTGGTACATCTGACTGGATGCTGACAGGTCCTCTGTTTGACTAGACTATATCGCCGCTGCATTAGTGACTCCATTGGATCTGGGGGCTGCTTCCAGGCAAGGTACCCCCCTAGAGGACCATAGAGCCTGCCATTGCTGTTATGAAAGAGATGGCATTAAGTCTTTTCAACTGTAAACCTCAAACCAGTGATAGGTGGGAGAGTATCATTAGCCCCCATTTTAAAGATGGAGATATGGATGCACAGAGAGATCAAGTGGCTCACCCAAAGTCCCAATGAGTCGATGCAGATCTGGGATGAGAATCCAAAGCTATGTCTGTTCTGCCCACCCACAATTTGGACTGAAGGGGTATAAATAGCAGGGTTCACCAAGGAATTGCCCTGTAATTCCCCCATGAGGATGCTGAAAGCATGAACTAAAAGATTCCTAGTTTGTGATAACATACTCCTGTTTGAAAAGCATTACATGAATATGAACTGTGAACCTTTTAATTCACACCTGCAACATCCATATGGGGTGGCACTGCTGGGACTGTTTATGTCCCTATAGACCAAAGAGCCGGGCAGTGTAGAGGAGTCCATGTCTTCTAAATTCCAGTTCCATGGCCTACTAGTATGAGTGTTCGAGCACTCTCCAATCGATTGTGTGTTTATTTGCACAGATGCCTTGTGAAGTAGGAAGGCGCTGTTATCCCCAAGCTACAGAAGAGGAATGGAGGCCTGGGTAAATGAAGCAGTTAGACAGGAAGCCTGGGGCAGAGCAGGAATTGAACCCATGTCTCCCACAACTCAGGTCAGTGTTCAAATCACTGAACCATATCCATCTCTCATCCTTGTGCCTTGCCCCACCCCACTCTTCTACCCATTCATTACCAATGATTAAGTGACTTGCCTGGGAGGTATTCCACGGAGGCAGGATATTCAGGTGATGTGATAAAACTGGGTCTGACGTTGACCTTTGACAAGCTACCTGGGCCCGGGACAGCAAAAGTATTAATATTAAGGGCCTAACTTGCGGAGGAATCAAGGCCAATCCAAAATCATAGGGATATGCTCAGGGCAGCTGGCCCCTCCCACCGTTTGTGCTGCTGTGACCACACTCGGCTTTTAGCATGACATCTCAAAGAGAACTAATGTGCGCATGTCTCCTTGTGCCTGAAATCACACCCCCCATTCAAAGTGCAGATGTGCTTCCTGCTCAGGCATGAGATGTCTGAGAATGAGGCCTTGCCTACGCTAGAAAAACAAGTTGACCTAACATAGGTCAAGTTACAGCCACTGCAGACGTGACTTACGTCCACACTACCCTCCTTAGGTCCATGGAGTCCAACCGAACCTGGAGCACTTCAGTGACCTTAGGGAGCAATGTGGGGAGTTGGGAGCCTGGGATCTCCGCTCCTGCCAGGAGCTCCAGTGGCGTCCAGGCTCCAGGTGGGCTTCTCCCTCCTACCTGTCGTTTCCTGTTCACCGCTGGGAGACAGTTCAGGGCTTCTCCCCTCTCTGCTCGCTCCTGGGAGCCGGGCATCCTTGTCAATGTGACAGCTGAGCCCCACTCACCACCAGGAGTGAAGACCACCAGCCACCTGAGCTTCTCGCCATGCTCTGTCAGGAGCAAGACCAGCTGCTTGGATCTCAGGGCGGCTTTCTTGTTGATCTGGAGCAGTGAAATTGAAAAGAATGACAGCCCTTCAGCCATGCAGCGTCTGTGTAGACGCTGTCACCCTACCCAAGCCCTACCCCCTCACTGAGGATGTTTTTGCTGTCAGAATAGCAGGGGAGTTACCACAGTGGAAGGACCATTTTAATCTGTACACCTCCACTGTTTTGTCAATCAGTGTAGTAACTTGAAGGGTGATACAAGGGCAACAATGAGATTGTGATACGGACAAAGTGACCTCTTGCTGCATCTTTATCTCCTGACTCTGCCACAGTTGCATGTGAGAGTACCTTTACACAGGGATAAATAAACCTGCTGCTGGTCTGGGTCAGCTGACTTGGGCTCAAACCTGAAAAACCACTTGGTAAACAGTGGGATTTAGCTGGAGCCTGAACTTTGGACTCTGTGACAGTGAAGGGTCCTAGAACTTGGGCTCCAGCCTTAGCTTGAACATCTACACAGCAATTTTTAACCCCACTATTGGCACATTGTAATCCCAAGTCAGTTGATCCAGGCCAGCTCTGGCCATTCAGTGGGTTTTTCATCACCATGTAGATGTATCCAGAGTGACTAACTGGAACAGCCGGCTTTGCAGAGCTCAGCCTCCTGCATTTCTTTGCTGAGAAGTTATCAGCAAGCAAAGCTATTTAAATTGGGATCAGTGGCATACTTTGTATACAAATAGTGTCAGAACACCTGTATGTGTGTGTGACTCCTCTGGTCCTCCAAAAATTCCAAACATTTTTTCTGAGTAAAGGGTATTTTTAAAAAGTTTGCGAGGCAGGTGTCAGGGGCAGAAAGTAATTTGAGATTACCAAGTGTGGGGAGTAAGCAAGCTCCCCCAGTTCTAGTGATTTCTGGCATGTCATTGCTAATTGTAGAACATGATGGAGGAAGGTAGCATTGATGGGGGAGCAGTGCAGGACCCAAAGGACACACTGCTAGAAGAGCTGCTCTTGCCTTTGGAGAAGATGTCTAATGCCATGGCTGAGTGGGATGCTGGGAGAGGGCTGAACCTTTCTCCTTTTTAATACAGGAAGTTCCTATTTAAGGAAAAGGAGAAATTGTACATCTTGTTCTAGGAGCTTTTGTAAGTTAGTCTGTTTGACCAACACTTCATTGCAATCATAACAGTCAAGGGTCCTAGTTTACGGTAGGGTTAACACATGATGCTGCACACATTCCCTAACTGTGTCCCCACAACTGAGATGATCTCTTGGAATTATCTAGGGATATTACCTCGTTGCAGGGATGTGGTAAAAAGCTCTGCTAGATCAATCTCCCACCGTGTTGTAGCTGGGTCGGGGGTGGGAGGTAACTGGTTTATTACTCAGTTCCCTCTCTCTAACAGGTTCATGTTGCACTCGTGCACATTGCACATCCCTCTCTCATGTTCACATTGCACGTTAAATGGTCCCAGCAGACCTTGCTCGCGTGCACTGTTTCAAACAGCCACAGAGTTCCCGTGTTTACTGGATGCGTCACTTAAACCAGGATGTTGACAGGTGCATGCTGAGCACCCAGGATGAGATGCATGCAGTATGACTTGCAGAAAGGCTGAATGATCTGTAGCTGATGCTAGTGAGAGCTATGGTGTATAAAATGCTAAATTCTCTGAAAAATCATACCACAGGAATCTCAAATCAGGCACCTAAAACATAGGCATCCTTTTCTCCTTAATCTCTCTGGATACATCTACACAGCAAAAAAACAACCAAAAAAAAAAACCCCCAAAAATCCTGCAGGAGCTGACTTGGGGTCATGGACCTCACAGTATGTACTAAAGAATAGCAGTATTCATGGTTCCACTTCAGCCTAGACCCCAGCTTTGTGACTCTCTAGTCTCCATCCACCTCCTGGGTGAATTCGTTCTGGACTGACCGGGACTGTATCCTGTTCTCCCGTCTCGCCACTTTCCAAGTCTAGCTTCTTGCCCCTGTGCATTTCAGCTGGGCTTTTCCTCTTTACTGCCTGGCTACCAGGACAGGAAACATTGACAGCATAAAGCAGACAATCTCCTAGTTCTTAGTTCGTGTGCCTGGTACTACAGTGGCCACGGGTTGCCAGAAGAACAATTGCAGAGAGAGTTCATTTCAGTCCTGAGCGGAAACATGCCCAGCACAAAAGGAATAGTTGCCATAGCTGTCAGACTCTAGTCTAAGGGGTCTCTGTTGAGCATGTGTAGAGATTGTTTTGGAGGCTTATAACTTGGCCGGATTTGGGCATCTTTTCACAGGAACAGCAAAAGACAAGACTTCTGACCACAGGACATTACCCCCTGCAAAATTTCAGGCTCTTGCTGTGAAGCCCGTCACCCCTCAACAAAACAGTTCTAAGGAGTTCTTAAACTGGTAAAGCAAAGTAGTATTTTTCCCAAACATCATTCTGAGAAATGGCTGAACCATTTTGGAGGAAGTAGTACAGTACTGAAAATATCAACCTGAAGTGGACACTTGGGATGGAATGGTGCAGCCCAAGTCATGAACATTTGGCAAAGTTACAATGTTGAGACAAACTTAACAATCTGCAATCCCTACTTGTGCCACCTACAATGAAATCTAAAAGGTGTCAATACCAGCAGTCAATCTTTGGATGACAAGCCGTGTTAAAAAGGACACATTGGCTATGTCTACATCTGTTTATTTAGTTCAGACTTGCAAGTCTGAACTAAATAAGTAGAGCCCTGCACGGATACAAATAAGTGGATCCGTATCCGACCTGCATCCGCAAGAAATGATCCATGGATATCCATGTTGTATCTGCAGATGCGGATATCAGCATACTTGCAGGGCTCTAGCTCTGTGCAGATAAAAATATGTGGATCTGTATCTGATCTGCATCCGCAAGAAATGGTCTGCCCCTAACCACCACATACTTCATTTCTCAGACACCGAGTAAAGCAGAGTCTCAGGCACAACATCATTTAGGCTCTTCCCTGACTTTTGTAAGAAGCCCCATGGTAAGTCTTCAGTGATCTCAGATGAGTACCCCTGTTGTCATCATTTGCATCTTCTCCAAGTGCACTGACTTCAATGGCATCATCCTGTATGTACACAACAGACTGTCACATCTTCTGTACCGAAAGGAGCTGCTTTCTCCATCCCTTCCCCCAAGCCTTGCCTCTCTGATTCAACATAGTCTGGTCTCTGTGCAGTAGACTGCTGTGGTCTGCCCGCGGCAGAGGTATCACAGTGAGATAAGAAAGGTCTGCCAGCGCTCTTTAGAGCGGTTTCTTTGGGACTGCAGAAAGCCCGACATTTCTCTTTTGTAGTTCTCCCTGTACTGCTGCCGTGCCTACCTCCCTTGCTAGCTTCACAAGTGGGAGGCCAATAAAGGCAGTTGGAAACAGGAGCTTGCTTAAACTGACACAGTCCTGGGCAGAGAACTGTAAAGGTCCCTCAGACCAGTGGACAGAGTCGCAAATAGACCATTTTTGTGATCTGCTCCTACCCAGCACAGTTTGGGCTGTGTGCACACACAAACATATAGTTGTTATGTGTCACTGATCACGGTGATGTAGATGGGAAATTATAAGCCAGTAAATACAAGGCACTAAAAGAATATGAACTGAAGAATCTTCAGTAGCTGCTATGCTCACTCTGAAGCCATCCCATCTTCTCCCTGAAAAAATCTTGAACTCAGTGACTCAAACAAGTCATCCTGCTGTTCAGGCAATCAGTGATAAGGCTCAAATTTCTGATGCTTGTATTATTTGCAACAAGCTGTTCAGAAGCAATCCAGAGGCTAAACTGTGTCACATCAAGCTTTCGTTGTATTTTTTAAAAAATCATACTCTCTTGGATGTTTCATGATTGGAAAAAACGTGTACTGATTTCAGTAAAAACAACAAGAGTCCTATGGCACCTTAAAGACTAACAAATTTCTTCAGGCATGAGCTTTTGTGGGCTACAACTCACTTCCTCAGATATGGGGTTGAACTCATGAATCATGTGGTTGGTGCCCACAAAACCATATGGCTGGAGCCCACAAAAGCTTACACCTGAAGAAATTTTTAATCTCTAAGGTGCCACAGGACTCTCATTGATTTTGCTGTACACAGACTAACAGAGCTACCCCTCTGGAAGTTGATTTCACTGAATACATTATTTTGCAACATTATTTGTCCACCTTTTTAAGAACAAATTTAACTATCCAATTTAAGCATTTGAACTTGCAACGACATTATAGCCATTAATGATTCACCTAAGGAGGGAGGTTTTTACGTCTGTATCCAGTGGAGTATATATATACTTCCATGTCCACGTTATAAAAGATACGGCTTACCATTCATATACTGTCACTGTATAAAAATTTAACTTGCATCATTGTTATATAAGCAGCCTTTATGTTTACATGTGTGAGTTTTATGTAGTGATAGGGAGGAGTTGGGCAGGAGCCAAGAAGTGTTCAGCCCCAAAGAAAAAAAAATTGAATCACAAATGACAAACTCCTTTCAGACCATGTCCTGTTACATTTTGCACACCATTTATACAACCAATGTTATACTCATGGCTACCATCCCTCCCTTGCTTTGCTCAGCAGTATTTCTTTGCATTGTTCTTTGTACCTGCTTACACGTATAAAATGGATACTCCTATTCTGTAACTCAGAATAGGTGCATCTTTGGATGAGTGTGTCATGGAAGTTATAAAAGGGTGGTAGATGGGGGTTTGCAAAGTCTAAGTTTCAGCCCAACATGAGAAATAAACTTGCAATATAAAATGGGGTAGCAGGAAAAGTTTCTATTAAAAATAATTGTGTACTTGTAGTTTTTAATTTTTTTTAAGAAGTCCCATAAGACCCAGGCCCCAGGTCTGATTAGACCTAGCAAAACCACACAGGGAAGGGGATCCTAACCGCAATTTCTTCTATGGCTGCATCAGTACCAGTCACTAGTGCTTTTATTTTTTTTCTTTTTGTAAAAGGTACCGATATTCTCCTTCCCCCGCCTGATTCTGCCCTCCCAGTTGGGCAGCTGGGCCAGCAAAAAAGTTGCCAGTACTCTATACCCCTGTGTACCATCACCAAAAAATTAGTGCCAGTCACAAACTACCCTGTGGAGCCTGATTTTTCAGATCAGCTAAACACATGCAACTCCCACTAAATTCAACAAGAGCTGCAGAGCTCTACAAAGTAAGCCAATAGAGTATGTCTACACTGGCAGCTCTGTTAAGTCGACCTGACAAGGTCAACTTTAAGTTGACTTAAAGTTGACCTTGTTAAGTTGACTTAGAAAGTCCTGTTAACTGGTTGTGTCCACACTGGCAGGTGCTAGATCAACAAAGGAGTGGTGCATTGTGGGTAGCTGTCCCTGGTGGCTAGGAACTCTAGTAGGGGACCTGGAGGCCAATTAGGTCAACTTAAGGGCTTTTCCCGTCTACACTGGCTTAAGTCAATTTAATAAGGTCAACTTAAGCGTTAAGTCTACCTTAAGATGAGGTGTTATTAAGTCGACTTAAAGAAGCGCTTAAGTTGACTTAATAAAAGCCCAGTGTGGCTGCAGGAGTCTGTAGGTGGACTTAACCTTCCTTAAGTTTACCTATGGCCCCAGAGTAGACATACTGTGTAGTAACTGACACACAGACACCTTGCTTTCCCCACGTCTATTGTCTTCAAATAAAAGTGAAAGAAAGAAGAGTGAGTCAAAGACGAGTCCTTGTACCTTAAGACTTTCAAGGACAAAAGGCTTATAGTCTTTAAAAGTGCTACAAGAGTTCTTTTTTCTTTTACTGAAATAGATTAACATGGCTACCACTCTGGAACAAGGATTTTAAAGAATCACATGATTGCTAGGCCTATATATTTCTTAGATACGCTCTACCTTTGTGTAGGACAGTGTTTCTCAACCTTTATTGGACTGGAGAACATCTAATGGTATTAAATACTTTATGCAGAACATCTGATGAAAACTTTCTCCAAAAAGCCAGTGTATATCAGTTGTAGTGTTTGCAGCATCTGTATACTACACCTTCCTGTGAAAATGATTCAGGAAACTGAGTTAAATACAGTTTCGTGAAGATAACCTGATTTATTTCTTTTAAAAAAAAGAGATACACATACATAATGATGATGCACACAACTTTAAACTGAAAATAACCAGGAATTAAGAGTTCTGGCTGGAGGCGAGGGGTGGAAGCTTTGCTGCAGCTGGGGCATTTTAAATCTCCCAGGTGCATGTTAGTGTAAGGGGACTGATAGCCCCTTACTGAGATTGAATGGGCAAAAAATAAATCTGTTAGTCTTAAAGTGCCACACAACTCCTTGTTGTTTTTTTTTACTGGACTAGACTAACACGGCTATCCCTTTGGAAATTGATACTCCCACCTGGAAGCAGGACTCTGAAACAAACGGCCCCAGGGCCAGTGGGAGAGGCCAGTGTCCCAGGATGGCCTGATTGATTGAAAGTGCTCCCCCGTCCCTGAGCTGAAACTGCAGGCTGGACATGCCTGGGCAAGCCAGAGTGTGTGTGTGTGGGGAGCCGAGCTAAGGAGGAAGCACTAAGCAGCCAGCAGCTGGGAGCCAGAGGACCCAGGAAGGGAGGCCAGGCTGAGTTGATTCCTGCAGAGCAGACCCACAGCAGCTGGACCAGCAGAGAGCTAAGCAAAGCTGGAGCTGGAGTTGTCTGGAGCTGGGTGCAGGAGGCCAGGGAAGGAGCCAAAGAGCTGATCTGACCGGTGCAGACGGCAGCAGGACCAGAGGAGCCCGAGGAGCGCCCCAGAGAGCCACATGGAGCCCGAGCAGCGGCTGGGAGCCAGAGCTGCAGCCCTCTGGAGCTGGGTGTGGTGAGCAGCTGGGGAACAGCAAAGGGGGGCTGATGCTGGGAAGAAGGACCCTACCCCTGGAGCTTGGGGATGTGTGGCCACAGCCGGAGCCTGCATCTGGCCCCCTGGAGCATCCAGTCGCAGCCAGGCCTGGGCAGAGGGCTTGCAACATGGAGAACAGACTGTGAGACTGTTCCTCAGGCCCCAGAGACTCTGTTTGTACTGCCCCCATGCCAGCTGGTGGCACTGGGGGTTTATTGTTCACCTTCTTCCACTTTTTTCTATTTTCTCATCGGGTTATTCTTTTTATTTCTGTATGCTTAAATAAATTGTATATAGTGTATATAGTAACTGGTGGGCCAGAAGAGTGGTCAGTGTGGGGACACCCTAGCCCTGTCCTAAGAGAAATTCTGGGGCCCAGCCTTGTCAGGGTTACAGAGACTCCTCCAAATGGGAGATTGGGAGGGGAGCCTTTGAGGTCAGGCAGGCCTTGGGGTAAAGGAAGTGGGAGCAGGGACTCAGATGCTTTTGCTACCTGCCTTCACCGGGGTGGTATACAAAGTCTGGGAAGTTCCCCACAAGAGCGGGTCCATCCCGCCACTTACATTAGCTCACTGTGTTTCTCCCTTCCGCCTCCCCAAGAGGGAGGAGTCATGGAGCGCCTTCGCCATGGCAGTGTTCCACAGAACACTGATTGGAAGACATGAAGGCAATCCCCAGATACTTTGCATCTTGAGAATTTGCTTGGAATAAATATCTGCCAGAGAAATCCTTCCTGTGGTAGTGATTGCTTTGAGTGTAAACAGATGCTTACTCTTTTATAGGTTCTTTTCACCTCTCTCTGTGTATGGTAGGCTGTCTTTACAAGCAAATTGACTCAGCTATCCATTTTCAACAGGTCTCCCAACATGTTTAATAAGGGTCTTTTTTCCTTCTTAGAATTCCCCGCTGGAAAGGGTCTAATGAAGAAGGCTTGCAAGCAGTGGGGGTGGGAGAGGAGGTATTCAGCAAGGAACTTCTGTATTGCTTTTTTTAAAAGGATCCTTTGCTACCCCATTCTCCTATTCCCCCTATCCGCCATGTGGTTGTTTTACTAAAGTGGAAAAAAAAATTAGGGCTTGTCTATTATGGTAATGTCTGTGGTAACTAGAGAAATAGTGAAATTATGATGTCACAGGCATCAAGAGGAAGCTGAGCAGATGTGAAGGATAGGATTTTAATGAACACTGACTAGTGAAAACAAGATGTAGAGACTTGTTGATTGTAATAGTTTGGTCAGTTGCTGGGTTTAATGTGTGGGTGATGGTCTGGGACATGCAGGAGGTCAAATTAAATGAGGTAATGGTCTCTTCTGGTCTTAATAGGATTATGGTGTTTGTTTAGTTCTGTCATTTCCCAGGTCATTGTCTGATGTGTTGGTTAAGATGACAGCTGTCATACCATGGCAACTTTTTCTTTAGTAGTCTAGATTCATGAACTACAGTGACCTTTTGAAGTGACTGTGGACTGAAGCTTTGGAAACCACAGGCAGTATTTATGACAAAAATTGGGCAGAGGGAGAAAACTGTAATAAAATGAATGGCTATGGCAGAACTATTTACTACCTCATGTACAATATTTTCTGAACAGGAGTCATATAAGAGACTCATGAATTACATTCCTCCATTTACAAAAACGTATTTCAGGAGAATGGAAGTCCTTCTGAGTTGATAAAATTTTCTTGATGAATGAATAATGTAAACTCTAACTGGATCAGAGAGGTAAATATAGAGGAGGCATACTGGAGAATTTGTCCCCCATCTTCATACTATCTGACCTATCCACTGTGAATGTCATGACTATGACCTTGGAGGGCAGGGAGGATTGGATGCCAGGAGGTCAAAGTCTGAGACAGAACAGAGGGCAGATGAAGTCAGGAGGCAGGCAAGTTCTGATTCAAGTTCAGCCTTCCAAGCAGGAGGTCTTCCAGAAACCAAAGAGAGGTTTTCAATGTAGACCGGCTCATCTTTTACTTCATCATTGAGTCTTCACCTGAAGATAACCTTGGGCTACCTCGTTCCAGCTGAGATCTGTCACAAGCTGGTGGAAATGAGTGGTGTAGGAATTAGCCAGTCCTTTCCCTGGTGAGGCTCCTGCAGAACAACCTCTGCAGAGCAGATGCAACCCAGGCCATCAAAAATGGTATGGGGGCTTGCAGTAAGGCACGTGAGTCAGAGAGCACTGGGCTATTCAGCTCCAAAAGATGGCAGGCCCAAATGAGCTCTGCATTGGAAAACCAGCTGAAAACTAGCCCCATCTTAGTCTAGTCTGTGGGATACACTGAGAGGTGGAGCAGGAAGAGTTTCCAGGAATACCCAGAATTTCCAACAATCCCCATCAAACCATTCAGGCAGTGGCTCCGTGAGGTCTGACCTCAGGTAATGCATGGTCTTTTTAGCTCACAGGGTCACTGCTTCTCCCTGTGAGCATGCATCTGCACTCCTAGGGTTTGTGCTTCAGCAGTGCACTGTGCCATACCGCCTGAGCCTACAGCTGGGCTAATCACTTACGCAGGGTCTTTTCTGTACTACACAAGCACAATGCATAACTTGCGCCTATAGTGTCAGGTTCTCTGCCTGAAGATGGGCCACTAGGTCCTGCAAGTCCTGGGTCCTTGAGGAGCCACTTGTTGAAGGCAGCCTGGCCCTTCTACCAGGAGTTGGATGGATTTGGTGGGCAGAGTAAAGGTGAGCTGAGCAAAGTGTCACCACCAGGGGATGGGCAGTCTGACCCAGTGCTTAGAGCAGGAGTCAGGTCAGATGGCAGGAGATTGTAATCTGAGATAGGCCCCATAGCGAACTGAGTATCAGGCATCAGGCTAGGTCAGGTTACCAGGAGATTGGGCATGGGTGCTAGGCTACAGAGAGTGAGGTCAAGGATAAACCAGGGTCAGAAGCTGGAGTCTAGTGTTAACAGGGTCTGAAGCAGAAACAAGCAGCTAGTCTATGGTGTTCTTTGCACAGCGTCCCATTATGGCTTTCAGGTTTATACTGGTATCAACCAATTAGTGGTCTGTGAAGGTCTACTGTTCATGGCCTTTTGGGTAGTACTTCATGGCCTAGCTTTACAGGGTCCTCCCACAGCTGCCTGGTCTAACCCTCTTCTGCAGTGGTTTTCAACCTTTTGCAGGTGGTGACACACTCGGCAAAGTAGCATGACCCTATAGGATACACCAGCCCACCTCCCACAGGCCAAATCCAGTCATCGCTGGGATTCTCTGCAACACACTCAACCACTTTATAGCAGCCCAGTAATGTGTCCCAATGCACTGGTTGAGAACCACTGATCTAGTGGGTATGTGACAGTTTCAGCAGTCCAAAACACGTGTGGTTCCTAGGTTCTAATCCATTTCTCCTGCTTACAGTCTGTTTAGCCAGTCTTTTCCCCCCTTTTCTTCTCATTTTCCACTTTAATGGTGTGGTCAGTCAATTTTCTGTTTGACAGGCATCCACACTACTAAAATAATGACAGTCTAGTCCAGGGGTTCTTAATGTGGGGTGCCCATGCCCCCAGGGGTGCAGGAAGAGAAGGGAGTCCAAGGGGTGCAGCTGTAACATATACTTTAAACATAGAACGCCCACCTAATATATATAAAATGTGATGCCATAATGAGAGATGAAGGAAGATGATACATGCGCTATGCCACACCATTATATATATGAGGTGACTGGATAGCGTAGTGGTTAAGAGCGCCGTAGTGGTTAATACTGACGCCCTTTGATACGGGAGACCGGGGTTCAAATCCTGGTGGGTACCTGTCTACCTTCCCAGTAGGGGTCCTTGGGCAAACAACCCCCTAACGCTTCACTTGCCTACCTCGAATATGAGAGTGATACGAACTAGGAGAGTCGTGCCGGCTCGGACGTCGCCCGGATTAACAAGGTCCGCGCCAGATGGTGGGGAACCAGGACAATCTGACGATAAGTGGGCTACTGGAAAAAACCATGCATGGACGAGACAAGAGAACCTGGAATTGATGGAATGCTACTACAACAGCAGACCTAATGAGAGGGGATATATGAAACGTATGAGGGAAATATGGATGGACAAAAAACCTACATCCACACTAACAGAGAAACAGCTAGTTACCCAACGCTTCAACATAGTAAAGAGGCAGCTGCTCTCACAACTGGAGATAGACCAACTCCACATTACCTCCCAGACTCAAGAAGAAGAGACCCAGAAGAACAACTGGAGGTGCAGCCAACACCTGAAGCTGGAACTTCACTGCCACCCCCTCCATTACAGAACACAGCAGCTGATATCAGGCATAAAATCATGGATAAACTAGCTACAGTCAACCCTCGAGACCGATTACCAAAGCTCGTGGGAGAAGTACCATCAGATAGTATGCTAGAAGATGCCAATAGAGCCCTAATGACAATTCCTACTACCACCATCACTGAAACCAATGAACTGGTATATGCTACAGCCTCTGTAATCCTGGAGATGCTTGGCTACGCAATCAAGAAGAACAGCAGTACATACCCTCCCTGGAAAATGAGGTTGGAGGATAAGATCAAGGCAACCCGGAGAGAAGTTAGTCAGCTGGTGGAACTACAGAAGGGGGTAGAGATTAAGGATAAGACTCGGCTACTGAGAAAATACAAGGGCCTGACTCCATCTGAAGCCCTAGAGACTGCTAAGCAAAGGCTCACAGCACTGGCCACCAGGCTAAGGAGATACACTAGAGAAGCAGAGGCCAAAAAGATAAATGCCCTGTTCTCCAAAGAACCATCCAAGGTGTACTCCCAACTGCAGTGCAACAACACAATAACAGCAGAGCCACCAACAGCAGAAACTGAACAGTACTGAAAGAAAATATGGGAGAAAGAGAAGACTCATAACACCAGTGCAAAGTGGTTGCAGGACCTGAGAACAGACCACAGCAATCTCCCAGAACAGGAACCAGTCACCATCACAATAGCCGACATCCAACAGCGGGTCAAGAACATGAAGAGCTGGACAGCACCTGGCCCGGACATGATCCACACCTACTGGCTAAAGAAACTAACAGCAGTGCATGAACGCCTAGCAGCACAGATGAACCAGCTGCTAGCAGCAGGCTCCCACCCAGACTGGCTAACACAAGGAAGGACAGTGCTGATCATGAAAGACCCCCACAAGGGAACAGCACCATCCAACTACCGGCCAATAACCTGCATCCCCACAACATGGAAAGTCTTATCAGGCATCATAGCTGCCAAGCTACAGGACCACGTGGGCCAGTACATGAGCACAGCTCAGAAGGGCATTGGGAACAACACCAGAGGCTCAAAACACCAGCTGCTCATAGATAGAGCAGTCGCCCAAGACTCAAGGTCTAGACAGACCAATCTGAGCACAGCCTGGATTGACTACAGGAAAGCCTACGACTCAATGCCGCACACATGGATCTGTGAATGTCTGGCGCTATACAAAGTCAACAGGGCACTAAGGACCTTCCTCAAGAACTCAATGGGACTGTGGAAGACAACACTGGAAGTCAACTCAAGGCAGCTTGCACAAGTGGCCATCAAGTGCGGCATATACCAAGGTGATGCGCTGTCCCCGCTGCTGTTCTGCGTTGGCTTGAACCCCCTCAGCCAGATAATCACAAGGACTGGATATGGATACAAGTTCAAGAGTGGAACTACCATCAGCCACCTCCTCTACATGGATGACATCAAGCTGTATGCTAAGAATGAACGAGACATCGACTCGCTAATCCACCTGACACGGATCTACAGTGAGGATATTGGGATGTCATTCGGACTGGAGAAGTGTGGCCGGATGGTAGTAAAGAGAGGGAAGGTAGTCAAGACTGATGGGGTGGAACTACCAGCAGGCCACATAGCAGACATACAGACCAGCTACAAGTACCTTGGCATCCCACAGTCACATGGGACTCACGATGAGGAGGCAAGGAAGACAGCAACATCCAAGTACCACCAAAGGATAAGACAGGTCCTGAAGAGCCAGCTCAATGGGAAGAACAAGATCCACGCCATCAACAGGTATGCCCTGCCAGTCATCAGATACCTTGCCGATATAGTGAGCTGGCCAAAGGAGGACATGGAGGCTGCCGATGTGAAGACCCGGAAGCTCCTCACAATGTACGGAGGTTTCCACCCCAAGTCCAAAACCCAGAGACTGTACGCCAGCCGGAAAGAAGGCGGGCGGGGTTTGGTGAGTGTCAAAGCCACTATCCTGGATGAAACCCAGAGCATCCAGGAGTACATCAGTAAGATGGCACCCAAAGATGAGCTGCTGAGAGAATGCCTGAGGCAGCAGCAGCAGACATGGGAGGAAGATCAAGCAGAAGAAGTGCCATGGCAAGACAAGACCCTGCATGGGATGTACCATCGACAGATAGCTGAGGTGGCTGACATTGGGAAATCCTACCAGTGGCTGGAAAGGGCTGGACTGAAAGACAGCACTGAGGCACTGATCATAGCAGCACAAGAACAGGCACTGAGCACCAGATCCATTGAAGCAGGGGTCTACCACACTAGACAGGACCCAAGGTGCAGACTGTGCAGAGAGGCCTCGGAGACAGTCCAAAACATAGTGGCAGGATGTAAGATGCAGGCAGGAACAGCATACACTGAACGGCACAACCAAGTAGCTGGCATTGTGTACAGGAACATCTGCACAGTGTATGGGCTAGACCCTCCCAAGACCAGAGATGGGAGATCCCACAGAAGGTCATGGAGAATAACAGGGCTAAGATTCTGTGGGACTTCCAGATCCAGACAGACAGGCAGGTACTGGCCAATCAACCAGACATCGTGGTAATAGACAAGGACCAGAAGACAGCGGTGGTGATAGATGTATCAGTGCCAAGTGACAGCAACATCAGGAAGAAGGAGTATGAGAAGCTGGAGAAGTACCAGGGCCTGAAAGAGGAACTAGAGAGGATGTGGAAAGTGAAGGCCAAAGTGGTCCCAGTGGTGGTAGGAGCACTCGGGGCTGTGACTCCTAGGCTGGGAGAGTGGCTCCAACAGATCCCAGGAACAACATCAGAGCTCTCTGTCCAGAAGAGTGCAGTGCTAGGAACAGCTAAGATACTGCGCAGAACCCTCAAACTCCCAGGCCTCTGGTAGAGGACCCGAGGTTGAGGATGACACATACCACCCCTAGGGGGTGAGAGAGGAATTTATCTCTATCTATCTATCTATCTATCTATATACACACACACACACACACACACACACACACACACTTTTTTTTTTTTGGTTGGGGTGAAGGGTTATCATGTATCACTGTATGGCGTGCGGGGCCTCTAAAAGGTTAAAAACCCCCAATCTGGTCAGAGACATAGTTTGGGATCTTGGAATAGAAGACAGGATAAGGAGAGGTAGATTTAACCCTTAGAAATTATCCTGCTGAGTCATGGTTGAAGCACACTTGCAGAGCAGTTTCAGAACGTATTGAGTATCGCTGTTTTGAAAATGTTACCAAGATCCAAACAAGCAGCCTTATATATTGGACAAATAGGACAGTCTCCGTGCAAAAGTATAAATGGGTACAAAGCTGACATCAGAAATCTCCAAAGCATGTGATAAAGTGGGATCTTCTGTCATGAGAGCTCATGCAATAAATATATTTGTTAGTCTTTATGTGCCACAGGACTCCTTGTTTGTTTATTTTACTGAAAATGTTAGAGGATTTTCATTTGTAGGCTTGTAGATCCACCTCCTTTTGCAAACCCTAAATGTTAAAGAATCCACAAATTTGTGAACCATGGAAACTAAGCCTTTTTTTTTTTTTTCCAACTCTTTCAGGGGTTTTGGCTGGCCCATTGAAACATGATTCACTATAGCAGCCCTTCTATAGTAGCTCCATCAGTTTCTACAAAACTAAGACTTTCATTTGCAAGAAAATTCTAGCCTTTATGGTTGCAAAGAACTCAAGTGTGAGCTGTGCAATAATGTTTTACCAGGCCGGCAAAAAACATTGAAATAGTAAATGCCAGATTCACCATTCTTTACCCAGAGCTTAATTTCCAGAGAAGGCTGCCCTGGGAGTTGTGGTTCCTCAGCACCTGAGAATCAGGCCTCACTCTTTAGTCAGTCAGAATTCCCATTGATTTCAGAATGCAGAAGTAATAAGAGCTGAAAAGGTCCACTAGTGTGATGTCTGAAGGCTGTCACCAATTTGAGTTTCATATCTCAACTACTACTTTAACTATTGAGTGCTTTAGATTTATTCTTTTAATTTAAATTAAATTAAATTTTTAATTGATTTTTTATCTACCCTGCATCTCAGTAGGTGAAGCTCTGGTGTTGTCCTTACCATGAGTTTGTATTGGATCTCATTGCTTGCTATTTCTTTCTCTTTCTGCCTCTTTGTCCAGCTGATCTATCAAACTGGCTTCTGATAAACCTGTCAAACCATGCATTGGCTCCTGAAATAGAAGGTGTGTTTCACACTCCTGACTAACAATGTAGCAAAGCAAAGAGAGACCAACATTTGACATAGCACATTTGGTAAAAGTGTATTGCTAGAAGGAGGAGATTGAAGGATGGGGTATGTGTTTCGAAGGACAGAGAATCCTCGACTTACTGACAAATTATGTATGTAAAGTACTCCTGCTGGAATCAGATTTACAGATCAGAATACTGGGATTGCCCATAATCCCAAGCGTTGATATTGCTCTACTGAAACAATTTCCTTGGAATTTATAATAGAAGCAAAACTTACTAGATCTTTGGAAAGAAAGTTCTTTGTCTTTTTGTTGAATTCACTTATAAAGCCCTATTGACCTTAGAACGCTGTTGATCTCAAGCTAGAGCAAGTAGTTATTTTTTGTGCAGACTACATTTTTCTTAATTTACAGGTCCTTTGAAGTCACCAAAGGCTAGAGTTATTAAACAATAACTTCCTGTTTTTGTATTTTACATTCCAACATAAATTATTCAGTAAGAATGTCCAAAAAGGTCCCATAAAACAAAATCACTTTAATGTTAGTGTAATCAAGGAAATTGTGTAAAGTCTCAAAAAGACAAAGATCTCAAGGCACCCTGTGGTGTAAAATAGAATTAAGCAGAGCATTAGACTTTAAAGGGGGGGGTGGGGGTTCCATAAATGGAAAATGAAGTCTTTTGAAAATGTAGCCCCAGGTATAAGTTTTGAAAATCTGACCTATCAGATAGCAAATGCAAGTGATCTTTTAAAATTAACTTTGATTATTTAATTAATTTGATTATTTAGTTAGATTATCCAGCAACTAGATACTGTAGAAATATCTCTTAAAGCAGTCAGATTACAATAATAAATGGAGTAACTCGATTTAGGTATCTATTCACATCTATAAAACATGCATGTAAACAAAAAAAGCTACAATTGCTTTTTTCTGGTACAGTTCTTATTTACTCAAATTAACAATATTTCATACAAGGTATCAGTCAAATCAGGGGACCAGTAAACATCAAAGCCGTTCCTCCTTTTCATATCAAGCTTACTAGTGACTTTAATAGTCAACTGCTTGGAAAGAAAAGCCTTCACTTAGATGATGACTGCCTAGACAGAGAGAAAAAGAAGTTTAAGTAAGCTGATGATAAATTAAATAATTTAGGGTGATTGTTATGGGGAGTGAGCAGTGTTGAAAGGAAAATAATGATCTGGAAATTCTGAGGTGGAGCTGCTTAAAAAACAAAATGTGTAATGAGAACTAGGTCAAGGAATGATTAAGATAGTATGTGCGGGTGTCTGTTCGATAGAGGAGGACAGTAAGGAGAGAAGAAGTGAGAGTGGCATTGATTTTCAGTGTCAAAACTGATTATAATTAAGGATGAGAATGATGAACTGAGGAGAGCGTGAAGTATATAGCTAGGGAAAAGGCATTGGCTTCTACCTGACTGCAACTTGGAAAGGAGAAGGGAGAGGAGAGGCAAGACAGACAGCTTCTATATTAAAAATTGATAGAGGAGCTTAAAGCATGAAGAGGAAGAGCGGAGTTATCCAGCGCCATGGCCTTCAGGCTTAGAAGTATGGAAAGAGCCCATCAGATAAGAAGGCAGCCTGATTATAGTGTGGACAGCCAAGATTAATACAGACGTCATCAGCAGGAAAGAGGATAGTAGTCTCATTTGCTGGGGGTGGGGTAGTGGAGCAGTTCCCCCATCCCCAAACTTGTTTTGCCCTCCTTTCCCTCCAGATTCCCATAGCTCCTCATCCGTCAATGCTGTCGTGTCTTCCTCAAATCTTCCAGCCTCTATGGAATAGGCTGGGCTAGGGTTCCTAGCTGTTGTATTGTCTGTACTGCCCTCTTGGCCACATTAACTGGATAGGAAGTGCTGAGAGCAGCCAACCTCAAGTCTTGTCCTACCATGACCACTGACAACTCCCTACAGCCCTCGTCCTGCCCCATTCCCTGGGGTAGGACCAACCAGCCATCTCCTCACTCCCCTCTGGCCTGCTAAGCCCACACAAGCAGCTGTGTCTTCGGCAGGAGGCCAAAGCAGGGATGCTGAAACATCCTCTTTGTCTGAAATGACACCTCTGAAGGAGGAAGCATAGAAGGTAGTAGAGGTGAGAACACCTGTGAGAAGGGCAAGAAAGGGTCGGATGCAGTGGACAAAGAGAAGCACTAGTATAAGGGAGAAAGAGGAAGCCAAAAGGGCTACTCATATAGGTAAGTGCTTGCAGTGCTGGACCCTCAATTATGGTCTTGACAAACTAATGAGACTATAGCTTTCACTGGGAAAGGGAAAGATGAAAGACACAGGTTAAGGATGTATGGCAATGCAACTGATTGGTGTAGATATTCATGTAACTTGGATGTTTGTGGCTGCTGTTTTGCTCAAGTGTACACAATCTAGTTGTGAAGCAATTCTGCGGAAGGGAGATTTTAAGAGTGAATTGAATGACTCAAGATTGGATGTTTCACAGGGATTTTTGGCAGGGTCTGCTAAACACAAAAGGCAGAACGGAAGGAGGCACAGAAGTGTTTTTGTAAATGAGACAAGTGGTGTATTAAGCAATGCAGGCAAGATACTTGATGCAGAGCCTCGAAAGCAAAGACAAAAAGCTTTGTCATGTGCAATGGGGAGTCAGTGAAGTAGCTCCAAGGACTGGTCTTGCAGTGTTCAATTTCTAACCATAGCAGTTTGGTTCCTACTTGATTCTTCAAAAAGAATCAGGTTACTGAACTACTGACCAAGGAGTGAACAGGTTCTTTAATCACAGGATGTGATTTGTATAAAGGTTAGGATGTGGTCCAAACAAACAAAAAAGCATAGGGACAGGTTGTCTTCCTAAACATTAGTATAGATAAAATTGTAATAGTCACAAAGGAAAGATTTCAGAATTGTTTTAATAAATACATTCAATGAAATAAAAAAATATGCTCTGACCTGTCCATGGCTATTGCTGCTATCATGTTGCCACGCTTTTGTTTTGAGAATAAACTAGTAACAATCAACTCTGAGACTTTATCAGGTTGATCTTTGTTTTCTACTCGGTGCTGATAAATACTACGATCTGTCTTAATGTGCATCCATGAAATTCAAAAATTGTCACATTTATCATTTCTTTCCAAATCCAACAGGGGGGTTTTGCACATGGGGGGAGGGAATAAAATAAAGGTTTTCCTGACTAAATCTATTTGTCAGATAACTCACTTCAAAATCACAGAAATGGAATGTGCTGTTGGAGTAGAAAGGTCACGATGTCCAGGGTGAACTTACAAAGTGAAAGTAGAGATCCCAAGCTTGGTGTATGGGCAGCTGGAGCCAGTCTAGCAAGCTACTCAGTTACGTGTTTGCCCCCTGTGTAACCAGTGTTAATGAAAAGACCATTCTTATTCACTTCACAGATGCCTGGCTAGGGTTTGAGTTTCAAAAGGGTTCAATGTCCTGCACTGGCGTCAGGTTTTTTCAAAAGAGCTCGTCTCATTTAGACATTGATTGAAGGAGCCAGAATTTCAGCACTGGTTCCGCTGAAAGCAATAGGAGTTGTTTAATGTGGAAATTTTTGTGCTATTGGCCACTTCATTTAGGAGCCTAAATGGAAGCTAACCCTAGGAAAAACTGGCATTGGTCATTTCTTTATGGGTATACAGAAATGTCTGTCTTTTTCAGGAAGATGTAACAAATTCACATCATGAAGTTTGTCTCCATTGTACTTTTCGTATAGCAGTAAATCTGTTTCATTCGAGGCATAAATATTCCCTCCCAGCTACAGTATACTTTATCCTCATGTTTTACTTAATGTAAGGCAATGCAGTGAGAACCCTTTTAAGATGCTGACTTCTCTACTTTACAATAAGAGGATGTGATGATTTGTACCTACCAGAATTTCTTAAATGTCATGTATTATAATGTTCTGTTGACATTCTCATAAGCAAACTAGGGGAATGTAGTCTAGATGAAATCCCAGTAAAGTTGGTGCACAGCTACTGCAGTCTCAACAAGTAGTTATCCATGACTAATGGTGAAACTGGAAAGGCATCTCTTGTGGGGTCCCATAAGGTCAGTTGTGGGTCTGGTGTTATTCAGTAACTTCATTAATGACATGGATAATGGAGTGGAGCATGTGTTTGTAAAATATGCAGCCAAAACCAAGCTACAAGGGGGTGCAAGAACTTTGGAGGACAGGATTAGAATTCAAAACAATCTTAATGTATTGTAGAATTGGTCTGAATTCAACAAGATGAAATTTAGTAAAGGCAAGTGTGAAGTAATACTCTTCACAAGAAAAATCAATTGCACAACTACAAAACGGAGAATGTGAGTAGCGGCTAGAGGGTAGTGCTGTTGAAAAGGCTCTCGGGGGGCATGAATGAGGAGAGTAAAGCAGATCACAAACTAGGTGTGAGTTAGCTGTGTGATCCAGCTGTGAAAAAGCTAACCTCCGTTTGGTATGTACTAACAGGAAGATTTTAATGTAATTTCTATTCCACACTGTGAGGCCTTAGCTAGAGTGCCATGTCCAGTTCTCAGTGCCACACATTAGGAAAGACAAGGAGACATTGGAGAGAGGGCAGAGGACAGCAAAAAAAAAAATATTGTAAAAGGCTTAGAATACCTGATCTCTGAAGTTAAAGAAACCAGGAATATTTAGTGTTGAGACAAGAGTGAAAGGGGACATGGTAGGAGTTTTAAAAGACATTAACAGTTGTTATGAAGAGCACTGTGATCAATTGTTCTCCATGTCCTCCGAAGGTAGGAAAAGAAGTAATGGGCTTAATCTTCAGCAGGAAAGGTTTAGGTTAGCTCTTAGGAAAAGCTTTCAAACTATAAGGACATTAGGCACAGGAAAAGGCTTCCAAGGATGGTTATGAAATCCCCATTATCAGAACTTCTTAAGAACAGGTTGGACCAACATCTGTCAAGGTTGGTCTGTGTTTACGTAGTCCTGCCTTAGAACAAGAGGGTGAACTTGATGAGGTCCCTTCCAGCTTTTTACATTTCTATGACTATATGATTTCTATTCTGTATAGATTCTTATATTGGATTTGTCATCAGAGTTTTTGGCAAAGGTGATTTTGACGTCTACCTGCTCTGTACAACCTGATCATTTTGGAAAGCTGACAGCATGAAATAATTTAAAGTGCAGTTTGGAATGCTTCCTGGGGTGGGTTTGTTTTTTTCCTTGATCATACCATTTGTAAAATAGTTTTCTGTACAGTATTTTTCTACAATTGGGATTCTAATAGATACAATAGAATCCCAGCTATCTAAATCCCCACTATTTCCCTTTCTCTTTCTAATAAGCTGTTGACTAGTCTCCTGACTGGTGATTATCATATGATATTTTGATGTCCCCGAAGGTTTTGAATTATTGGGATTCCAGTGAAGTTTTGGAATGAAACAACTCAACCAAATGTAGTATATTTAAAGGCGGGTGCAACTTCTGTTTTATTTTAAAGCAAAACAATCCTTCATGCAATGTTAGAACTGCTCATTCAAATAAATAAGTTAATTAAAAATGGATAAAAGTTGTTTGGAGAGCTTATGCGGCTCCAGCGTAGTTCTAAAAGTAACCTATATGTGTTCTTCCATGAGCTAGTTATCTGATTTTTTGTAAGAACTGCTCAAAAACTGTTTCAGTGTTTATGCCAGGAAATAACTCAAACAAGGAGTCCTGTGGCACTTAAAGACTAACAAATATATTTATTGCATGAGCTTTTGTGGGAGGAAATCCCACTTCATCAGACACTTGTTTGTTTTACTGAACTAGACTAACGCGGCTTCCTCTTTGGATCATGGAACCACTGAATCTCTCTGTGCTTCACATCCCCAACCTTTCCTTCATCCCAGTTTTTGTCTGTTTTATCTGTTTAGAGCATAATGTTGAGCAGACAGGGGCTCTGTCTCGTGTATTTCTACAGCACCTATCACAATGGCGCCCCTGGTCTTGCTTGAGGCCTCTAGGCACTGCCATAATATTATCCAGCAGTGCACCTAACTAATTGTGCCTTTTCTGGAATGTGCAATTAAATGAGGAACCAACGGGCTTTTGTAACTGCCTCAGTGCCTCAGATCAGCTAGAGTGAGGCCTGGAAACACACTCACCAGCTGAAACAGGCTGGAGATTCCCAATTCCTTGGCCAGATCTATCTGGGCTAGTTGTCCAGCCATCTGTCTCCTGTTTGACCTTAATACAGGAGAGTTCCACTCTATCATACTGAGCCAAACAGAACTGGGGCAACCATCTGTGTTGTCCTTCACAACAGCTGCTTACAAGGAATTTTACCTGTTATGTAACTATTGTATCAGGGATGTCAAACATGGCCCACGGGCCACATGCGGCCAGTGAATCTCTTCCATCTGGCCCATGACTGTGCTCCATGGGACTACCCTCTCTCCTTGACAGAGAGAGAAGGAATGTGGTCTCATATACCCAGCACTCCTCAATACCACAAAAGCATCAGGCCTCATGACATCACAGAGCATAGATATGCAAGGCTGTGCTCAGTGAGACCACTCTCTCTCCCTAACGTCAAGAGAGAAAGAGAGAGGCATCATGGAACACAGTTTTGCATACTCAGCATGCCGCAATGCTGCAAGTGTGCCGTAGTATTTTGATTTATGGCAGGGATCTCAAACTCGTGGCCCAAGGGCCACATACAGCCCCTAAAGTTATTTCTTGTGACCCGCAACAACACTATCGCTATCAATATTTGCAATACTGTTGTATGAAAAGGTTTCAGTGGTGTGGTCCTTGGGCTACCATACTAGTTCTCGTGCATCGTGCAGACCTTGGGCTAGCGTACTAGTTCTCATAAGGCTCTTGTGGTGATTTAAGTGTGAGATCCCTGATTTATGGTATGTACAGCCCATCTGAAGTACATTTAAGTCAAATCTAGCTCACCATAGCAAATGAGTAAGACACTCCTGTATTGTATATTGGGAAATGCTTCCTTAGATTCTCAAAACCTAATTTTTGAAAAGCAGAGTTCCAGCATCTCAGACCAAAGTCAATGTGAGCTGCAGGTGTTCAGCACCTTTCTAAAGCCTTGATGGTCTGATTTGTAGAGTACCATGACTGAGTTCATGTATGTTTCTCAGTTCAACCTTTTAAAGAAAAATTTTCTCAAACTTGTAGAATATCTGTCCTCACTGAGAACTTGCACAATTCCAAGTCTGAAGTGATTATCATTTCTTTCATTTTGCATAGCTGATATTCTGTTACTCACTTCAATGGGAAAACACTATGGGGACATCTACATTGCCCTGCAATTTCAAAAAAACTTTTTTTAAAGATAAGTATTTCGAAATAATTATCCTGAAAAAACTTTTTTCCAAAAATGCTATTTCAGGACAACAGTCCGTTGTCCTGAAATACCACGGCTTTGTTTATTTCAAAAAAGAACGTCTACACCAGACTTTCTTTTCTGAAAGAAAAGCAAGGCAATGGAAGAGGAAAAAAAAAAAAAAAAGCCTTTTCAATGTCTGGGGATGGTTTTTTTTCAAAAAAGCTACCTCAAAAAAGGCTTTTTATTTCGAAAAAGCTGGCGGGTTTAGCTTTTTTGAAAAAGTGCTCCAGCATCTCGAAATACCAGAGCGCTTTTTCGGGATCACTAAACATCGTTTTATTTAAAAGAAAAGCATTTTTCAATGTAGCTTTTTCAGAAAAAGCCATCCTGGGGACACGGAAAAGGCTTTTTTTCTGAAAAAAGCCTCCCTATCTCTTCCATTGCCTTGCCCCCCCCCCCCCAAAAGGAAGTCCAGTGTAGACTTTCTTTTTCAAAAATAAAAAAAGCTGTAGTATTTTGGGACAACAAACGGTCCCCCAACTATTGTGTCAAAATAGCATTTTTGAAAAAAAAGTATTTTCAAGATAATGATTTCTAATGCTTATCTCAAAAAAAGTTTTTTTCAAAATTGCAGGGCAATGTAGACATAGCCCATGAGTTTTGAAAGATGATGTTCTTATTACAGAATGGTTCATAAGTATTCGTAGAACAACTTACAATGGAACTGTAATGAAAAGTTAAAATGCGATATACACAAACTAATTAAAAATTGGCTCACTAGTAGGGCTCCAAATGTAACTGTAAATGGGATCCCGCAGAGATCAGTTCTTAGTCTGCCCTATTTAATATTTTTGTCAATGGCCTGGAAGAAAATATGAAATCATCATTGATAAATTTTGCAGATGACACACAAATTAGATGAATGGTAAATAATGAAGATCAGTCACTTACTCAGAACAATCTGGATTGCTTGGTAAACTGCACAAGCAAATATGCATTTTAATATGTCTAAATATAAATATGTACATCCAGAAACAAAGAAAGTAGACCATACGCACAGGAAAAGGACTCTATTCTGGGAAATAGTGACTCTGGAAAAAGATTTGGGGGTTCTGATGCATATGAAGCTGAACATGAGCTCCCAGTATAACATTGTGGCCAAAAAAGCTCATGTGATCCTGGGGTGTATAAACAGAGGGTCTCCAGTAAGTTTGAAGAGGCTATTTTACCTCAGTATTTGGCACTGGGTGATCCCTGCTGGAATACTATCTCCAGTTCTGGTGCCCACATTCCAGGAAGGTTGTTGATAATTTGGAGAATGATCAGAGAAGAGCCACAAAATGATTACAGGATTGAAAGTCTTGCCTTATAGTGTTAGATTCAAGTTGCTCAATTGATTTATCTTAACAAAGAGAAGGTTAAGGGGTAACTTGATTATAGTCTATAAGAATCTTAGTTCAGTTAGGATTCTTCCTGTAGGTGAAAAGGCAAAGACTTTTACATGAAAATGAAGTCATTTAGTTCTTTGACTTTAAAACCATATACCATGATATTTAAGAAAACAATTTAATAACTCACCTACTTTACTACATCCACATGACAGCAATGATTTTCCTGGCAGTTTCTACTGCCATTATGCTAAGTTTATATCTGTAGGCCTGGATAAAGGAGACAGTTGAAATACATAGAGAAAATACAGTTAAAATACCAAGAGAATAGTACAGCCTATAAAATAGGTGTTAGGAGTAGGAGGCAGTAGGAGCCTAACTTGACATCCATTTGAAGTCCACAAGAGTTTTGCCATTGAGTTTGTCAGAAGCAGGAGCAGATCAGGAATGTGAAATTTCTCAGTCTTCCATATAATGAGGTCTGGTTAACAGTGCTTCCCAAACTCAGCAAACAAACAGGCCTTGAAATTAGACAGTGGGGAGAGCCTGAGTAATATTAACAAGTAGAATTAGGACAGCAGACTTTCATTTCACAGATATGAAGATTTCATTTAAATCACCTTCTGGTTACGCTAAAAGTAAGAACTCTTTGTACGAAAGTAATGAAGACTTTTAAGTATAAAATGGCTTTGTTTTGAAAAGGCTAATTCTATTTGTGCATTTAATAGTAGGTTGTGTGTTGTCCACTGTTATCTTTTATATAGTATTTTACTTTCATTTTTTGCACCAGTGGTGACCTTAGGTCATCTGGGACACTAGGTGAAGGCTCATTGCTAGGCCCCCTACAGGAGCTACACACACAATTAAAGTATAATGTGGGGGTGTTTTTAATTCCATATGTTACATCTGAAAGCAATGTAGGTATTCTAGATGGTGAATGATCAGTGATCAATTAAATCAATGGCCAGGTGGTGAATATGATGTATCTAATGTACCTATCTAAAATGTAATTACCACATCATGAGCAAATTGAAATTTTTTCTCAATGTTAAATGTGGCTTACAAGTCTAAAAGTTCATTTTCTTACTGTTTCTGTTGGTATATTCAGTAATAAGTTCTTGGAAGTCAACTGATAGTGTAGTGTGTCTTGTTCATCGGTGAGGACACCTAGTATACCAAGTCTAATCAGAAAAAGCTTCATTAGCCATGATTCCAGGGACAACCAGGGGTTACAGTATAATTTGGAGGGCCCAGAACCCTCCTAAATTTCTGGATCCACCAAGCAGTCCGGGCCCCCTTCCTGCAGGTCCAGGCCCCCTTCATCTATCCCAACTACTGTCCCCCAAACACCTGCCTCCCCACCCCAGCTACTGCCCCCAGCCTCTGTCTTGCCACTGGTCCCCTGAACTGTTCCCCAGCCCCCTCCCAAACCTCTGTCTCGCTCTGATTCCCCAACCCTTTCTCAACTCTCTGCCATGCCATGCTGTCTCCCCCCTCGCACCCTTTCCCTCTGGGCCAGTTCACCAGTCCCTGAACCCCTCCCAGGGCCCCCTTACCTGGCCATCATGACAGCTGGCTGCCATGTCCACTATCTGGCCACAAGATAGTGTCTTCTGGCCAATAGGAAACTGCCCTGCCCCAGACTGACGCTCCAGCCTGGAGCCTGCTCTCACTGAGCATGCTCAGAGGCTCTAAGCATGCTCAGTAAGAGCAGGCTCAGGGTGGGAGATTTAAAATCTGCCAGCCTGAGGCAGTTCCCTGCCCATCCAGAATGCACTGGAACAGCATTCTGGGGCCTACTATTTTTAGGGGCTCAGCATTTGGTGGGCCCCTAAAAATAGAAAATGGAGCCAGAACACTGCATTCCAGGGCCCACTATTTTTAAATGGCAGGCCCTGGAATGCAGCGTTCTGGCTCTGCTTTCTTTGTTTAGGGGCCCTGGAACACTGAGCCTCTAAAAATGATAGGCCCTAGAAAACCATTCCAGTGCATTGTGGCTTACTTTAACCCCTGGGGATGACTTAGGCACCTAAAAGCTCTAGGTTTTTTCACAAGTAATAAGTTAGAAATATAGCAGACATAAGCACTGTTGCTAATAATATATATTTTTAAAAAACCAGTTAAGCTACATTTTAAATTTATAAATTTAAAACAATCAGGAAATAATTCCCAATCCCAAAAGTGACTAGGCAAATCATAACAACACTGATTTAGGCTATTACCAATAAAAAAACTAAAAAGTTTAATGTAGTTAGTAACTACTTATATGCTTTACTTTCTGCATTTCCCTAAGTGCAGGCAATGGGGGAAAAAATCAGGTTTTTTTATTTGTAATTCATTTCACTTTCAGTGCCATAGTTAAGTGCTCCAGTGTCTGGGTTGCAAACTCTACACAAGAATCTTGGTCTAAGACAGGGGTCTCAAACTCAAATTACCATGCAGGCCGCATGAGGCCTAGTAGAGGGCTGCATAAGGACTAGTACATTAGCCCGAGAGCCGCACCACGGGAACCTTTTCGTGCAACTATATTGCAAACATTGGCAACAACAGTGTCATTGAGGGCTGCAGGAAATAGCCTTAAGGTTTTGGAATCTTTTTAGTAGTCTATGACTTCATAACTTTGTCTTTTAAAAAATAAGTCATATGTGCTGGAACTAAGAATATGAGGCATGCCATATTTCCTGACTTGAAGTGGTTTCTATTATATAAAGGCCTAGAACAATGGCTGCATGATCTCTAAATTATTCTTGGGTATGATACTTTTATTTTCAATCATGAAAGAAATTTTCAGATTATGTTTTGTAACTTGATTATCTTTCATCTAACAAATGAGCTAGTGCTGAACTGCAAAGTTAAAATGAACATTTAAAAGTTTTTATTTTTAAAAATCTATGTGCATTAACAAACAAATAATGGTTTAAAATTAATGGCTAAAAATTGCACTTTAAATTTTCTATTTTAGTTAATACATAATAAATCATAGCAACATAGATCTATTATAAAAACATTTTAGCAGCCAAATCTTATCATTTTTCATATAAGCTTGGGTTTATATGCAGTAAAAGTTTTATACAAATAATTACAATATATTAAAAATAAGTGAAAAGATTTCTAGTGTGTAGCTACAAATCAAAAATCAAAAAAACTACACACCAGATTTCAATGCAGTTCACTGAAGTACTCAGTTTATAAGACTCTGGCCCCTTCAAAATTATTAAAGAATAAGTACAAAAGAAGCTAAACATTTATTTACCAAGAGAAAGGCATAAAGCACAAGTATCACACAGCTGTAATTGCTGCCTGAGTGCAGCACTGCATTTGTGCATGACAGCCTACCTGGACCTACCTGGTAAGGAAAAAATTCTCACAAGTAGGATTAAAAAATGCCAGAATAAAAGGCACACTGAGGAACTAAAAAAGAGAACACCGAAAGGTTCCAGTGACTTTGCTCCGTCACTTGGTGTCATTGAGCGCTTGCTCCTGCTGTTTTAGCATGTCAGCGTGAAGGTGATGGGCAAATAGTGGTGAAATCTACAATTCAGATGAAGCACAGATCCCAGTGATAGTTTGTCTTTGTGAGCCAAGATTAAAAAATGCAAAAGCTTTCCAGCCTCTGCTAGATGGGAACAATTTTTATAATTAGCTTTATTTTCATTTCCGTGCACTGAGTTGCTTGGTGCCCTAGGCAGTTGCATGCTTTGCCTACCCCTAAAACTGTCTTTGCCCAACAGGGGTGAAAACATTTTTGGGTGGAAGAGGAAGAGGAAGAGAAATACAATTATAAAGCCACTAAAGTTGGTAAGGGATTCAATAGCAGGTACAAGAGATTCTGCTGCCTGTTGATATTTAAAAGACAGTCTTGGATGGGCCAAACCACACGTTTCAGTGAGCCCCTCTTCCCACCTCCTTTGTCCTTCTGTGCACACATCTGCCTCTTTCAGCTGCGCTATTGCTTTTAGAGATCTCTCTGCTTTGTCCCTCTCCTTCATGCCAGGGGATCTGTGCAGACATGGGGCCATGTGCAAGGGAAAGGGCCTGGAGAGAAATCAGGGCACAAGCAGAGATGGCCCAATTTTTTCCCCTCATGTCTGGGTTTACCTTATAGCAGCCCTACCCAGAATATTTACTCAAGTTTAGTCTCCTCAAATGTAGTAACTGCTGAAGGAGTAGGCCAGAGAATTCCAGTCATGCTTATGTAGTTGTAGAAACCTGCATAATTACAGGAACAGCTTATTAAGACCATATTAATTGGCATTTGTACTCAAAATAATCATGTAACAATTTTTACTTAACTGATTGAGTAAAATAATTGCTTCTGATTTACCTAATTTTTCACAATAATTTGAAATACTGAGACACAGAACAAGAATTACTTTGTGTAAATTACTTCGAGGTTAGTCATAGCCACTAAATATTGTTCTTCTCACATGTACTGAAAATGCTTGTTTGAAATACACAAGGGAAGTCAGTAAAGCCCAGATCATTTTCTCTTTTTCTACAAATACAAAAGATCAGATCATGGAGTGGATAGTTTCTCTTCTGAGGAACTATTAATCCCTCTGTAGTATTCCCTCAAAGCTACCAACGTAACACGTGGAACTCATTAATATGCAGTATTTAAAACTGCAGTGTAGCACTAAATATAAGCTCAGTTACTGACCTAAGGTCAGAAGTCAACCTAAGCACAGAAACATGTGCTCTAAGACTTATTAATGCTTTCTTTTCCTCTTCATCGCTGTTTTGGTAAGATGTATCGCGCTTAATCTCATTGTCATACAACATATATATTTTTGATTAGCTGTAATTAAATGTAATAGATATTTTAGTATAGGCCTTAGTTCGTAATGGCAGGGGACAAGTTTCAGCGTTTGTACATCGTTGAAGAAAAAGTAGCAGCAATAGATCGGGTACCTAATGGTGAAATCCAAGCCAAAATTTCTAGAGATCTTGGGATTGCCAAATCAACTTTACAACATTGAATAAAAAACTAAACAAAGCTGCATAGTTTTGTACAGAATGTAGATTCTCAAGTTGTCCTGGAGCGAAAACGTGTGCAGTATTTGGCCTGATGTAGACAAAGCATTGTGTACATGGTTTGCCCAAGAAAGAGCTAAGGGAATGCCACTAAGTGGCCCAAGTCTCCAAGTCCAAGTAACTAAATTTGGGACTTTAATGGAAATGAAACATATCAGGCCAGCAAAGGCTTTATAAGCTGGATTAAAAGTCACCACAGTATTTCCTAAGTTAGCATTTCTGGAGAAACCAATCAGCCGATGAGACTGCTGCCAATGAGTTTCCCACCAAATTAAGAACTATAATAGAAACTGAAAATTATAATGAAGAACAAATATACAACTGTGATGAAACACCTTTATGTGCAAAACTTTTGCCAGATGAAACTTTAGCTTTGAAATATGAAACTCAAAAAAACAGCAGGCTTTCTTTTTTTTTTAAGATGGGATCACTCTTCTATTTTGTATGAATAAGCGGGCAGTCACAACCTCGCACCACCTCTCATCGGTTGGTTCAACAATCCTTGGTGCTTTAAGCCCCTTAACAAAGCCAAACTGCCTGTCATGTACACCAGCAGTAAAAATGCTTGGATGACTAGAAACATTTTTGAAGAATGGTTCCATTACGCTTTTGTTCCCCCGTTAGTAAACATCTCCACAAGAAAAAACTCGAACCTAAAGCGCCGTCAATTGTCTGGCTTATCCTCCTTCCGAATTATTGGTATCAAATGATGGGCAAATCTGTGTGCTATGTCTGCCATTCAACACATCATCAAAAATCCAACCCTTGAACCAGGGCATTATTCAAATTTTTTAAAGTAATTATTGAAGTGATTTGGTCTCAGAAATGATTTCATGCAAATCATCAAACATTTCTGAATTCCTAAAAGAGTTCAACATAAAAATCTACTGAAAATTGCTGGATGAAGGCTCTTGGGCTGGCCTTTTCTGTCAACGCTTCTGCCTCTGAAAACCAAACTTTACTGGTTCAGAATCAGAATTTGAAGGGTTTACAGAAGAAGACATCCTGCTAACAAAAACACAAACGAAAGATGACAAAGCTAAATTTCTTTTTCAATTAATTAAGGACTTTAAATTAAACACATCACCTGAATTCATAAATGAGTGGCTAGAACTAGATGAAAAGGGCTCAACTGCAGAAGATCTGACAGAAGAAGAAAAAAATTGAAGGTTGTGAGATTGGGTCGGACCACAAAAGTAATGAGGAATCGTTACAGGAAGAAGGAGCAGATTGATGATGACAAGAATTATGTTGAAAAAGCCAAAATTTACCATTCAGAAGTGCTAAATGCTGCCGAAACTCTTGCATGATATATGGAGGAGCAAGATGTGGAAAATATCCAAATTTTACACCTATGTAGGATGATCAATTTTGTGAAGAAAAAGAAAGCAAAATCCAGGAAACAGCAGAAAATAACATTGTACTGCATAAAATCTCCATCCCAACAAGATGAACCTGCAGACTATATGAAGTTTATATAGGTGTGCTTTTTAGATTATGAACTCTGTGGACTCAATGTGGAATCATGTAATATGTCATCTATCATAATAAATATTCAAAACAAACTCCACTGTCTATTAGTATTCTCACACATTGATATGTATTTATTTCCATCAATGTTTTCATGGTGAAATAAATAATCATTCTTAAATTTGTTTAAATAATTTTATTATGTTTCAGTGATTTTTGTATATTTTTGCATATTTTGTGTTTCAAAAATCAGATTATGAATTAACATTTATATTTTTAATTTTGCTAAATAAAATCAAGTTACGGTAGCTGGGTAACCCACATTAAGGTATGCCTGCTGCACTATGTATGGATTTACTTTGAAGATATTTTAGGACACTTCATCATGGTCCCAGTTACACATGGTCTGTTTTACACTTGGTCCCAATGGCTTATCTCCTGACAGCCACGCATTAATCGATCTACGCTGTACTTAGCGAGAGTGGCCATTCCTGTGGTATGATCTGTCTTCCACGGACATTGAACTTTAATTGGTTTATAGTCATTGTGGGCTTAATGGCCCAATTATTATTACTGCTTAAACTCTCCTGTCTCTTTCTTAGGAAAGATTGCTAAAGAATTGATCCTGTTGTGTGTTCCCAAATTAGCTGTTCCAACAGCCACTCACTGAAGGTGTTATGCAAATGCTTCTCTATAAATTTTGGATCATTGTGACACACTGTAAGATCAGTACATCTGTGAGTAGGTGCAACACCCATAATTACTGGTTTGCGTTAGTTTTCTCTTTCATCACCCTCAAAATTCTCTGCCTTGTTAAGCTAGCTTTTCCCCGCTAGATGAATTTGCCAAAGCTCTTGGCAGCAATCCTTTTTTGCTGCCATTAGCCCTTGTCCTCCCAGTTGTTCCTCCTCTTCTAGCTGGGACCCAAGGTGTTGCTATCCCATTGTGGGCCCGAAACAGGAATATTCTGGCAGTCCCCCCCTCCCCCACAACACGTAATAAAAATTGAATAGGGAGCCCCGTGGATTTGCTCAGGACTTGAAGCAATTTCTTACTCTGCTTATGCCTACTGCCGACTCTACCAAAGTCTTCTGTTTCTCCCCGCCTAAGAAAATAGCAACTGAGTTCTTGCTCTGGTCCCTTCTCACCTTCCGTCTCCAGCCAGCAGTGCCTGGGCAGTTCACCTCATCCTAATCTCCTTAAACAAGTAATAATACTTTGGCCTTCATGCCTCGTCTTTGCCTCCCTACCCCATGAAAAGAGGGAGACTGGGGCTCCCTGTAGGTCAGTGGGATTCTCAAGTACACAGCTGGCTGCTGGAGTGGCTGTGAAATTTCGGTAGAAGTCTCACATGAATTCAGAACCCACAGTGGCTGCCTTAGCCCCACACTCCAGTAGAAGCACTGAAGCTGTGCACTTTCATGCTAAAAAGGTACTCATGCGTTAAGTTTACACTCCATATGCATTTAAGTTTTCTTTCCACCCCTAAGCAGTCTGGGTTTTTTGGGGGGGGGGGGGGGGCGGGTTAGTTGGTTGGCTGAGCTGGGGTTGGTTTTGTTGTTTTTTTTTTAAGCGGAAGCTTTGGTTCTGCAGAATTGATGGCATTTGGCTAGAAAAGATTTGTACTCACATGTGGGTGAGTAGACCTTTCCAGTCTTGTTTTTGCTGTGAATTTAGAACAGTACAACGGGAGCAAGGCTCTGTCTCCTGGATTTATGGAGTACTGCAAAGTAAAGATTGTGGAGTCCTTAGAGGTGATAAGAATAATCTAACCAGCTCAGCTGTCACTGTAAGAGCATGACAGTCCAAGAGATTATTGATGCTTTGCAATGACTTCTGCTTTGCTGAGTCTATGCATGACTCTCAGATCCATAAACTGATGTTTAAATGTTTTTGATGCCAAAACAAAAGTGAGCGAGACAGTGTGAATGCAATAGTTGAAGTCTGTGAGTCTTTACACGTTAGTGGTGCTTGAGGAGCTCCTTGTGACTTTCCTTAAAATTGGTATTTTCCTCTTTCCGTGACAAATTCTGCATTGAGACAGCTTCTGTAATTTTAAATTGTCAAGCCTGAGCATTGTGATGTTTTTGTCATGCACCAGAACTGCCAGAGACATGTTTATTCCTGCTGGAGCCTATGCATTTGTTACTATTAAACTCTTCTTCCACGTCCCTTCTGTGCAGAATTTTGGCACTGTTTCAGGCTTTTGCATAATACCATGGGTGAAGCTCTGGGATCTATTGATGACTCACCCTATTGTGTAGTGTCAGATTGACAATCTGTAAACTCTTCTCTGTGAGGAAGCAGTCTTCAAAGGAGTTGCATTTTATGCTAATGTATTCTCTGGCCAACTACAGCATTGTGCTAACTCACAATGAGTTGACTTGCATGTATCATCATAAAATGTCTGCCAGTTTGGTCACATTCTGCAGCTCACCAAATCAACAGTCAGTTTCTCATAAATTCCATGTCAAATAAAACCAGCATAATGCTTTCAAAGAATTTCTGGGAGACATTTTCTGAAGTGGGAATAATGTCAGCATCAACATCAGAGAACTAAACATGCAATGGTCCTTTTGAATGATGGGGTCTAATCTACTTCTCTGTTCCCCAAAGTTGTACATAGTCAAAACTGGGATGAACAATTAGCGGAGATGTTCAAATGTCCAAATTATTAATAGCATTTGGGTAGCACCTAGGAGACCTGCTCATGGACCAGGACCCCTTTGTGGTAGATGCTGTACAAATGCAGAGTAAAAGACATGCCCAGGACTAATGAAATTGCAATCCAAGTGAAAGATAAGAGATAACAGATTATTAAAGGTGGAGGGTGGAATATAAGGAAAAAAATGAGACACGATTAATCCAAAAGTTTGTACGTTCTTTGGAAATGATCAGTAAATATATACGCTCAGGGTTGGTTGGTTGGTTAATTTAATCCATCTGGTTATCCCCTATATTACTGCTGAAATGTTGGAAAAAGACATCTTTGTGTAGTTCCCCGAGTTATTTTGTTTCCAGAAATTCTGAACTTAATAATTATTCTCCATATTTTGCCTTTTTGCTCCCCTCTTACCTTAATTTGCATAGCTACTGAATTCACTATGGGTAATGGTGCATGGAACAGTAGCTGCCTTGTCTACATTTTAAAAAAAAAGAAAAAAAAAAAAGCACTAGTCTATAGTTGTCTATAGTTGCCACACTTTTTGGTGGCAGTCAACAAGAGATGCACAACGTACATAAAATACCTTGTGTATCTCCCAGCAACTTATCAGGAGCTCCCTACACACTTTGCTAAGCTGACTGGAAATGCCTTCTGGTCGGCCTAGTGCAATGCCAGTACCGGGACTGGTGTTGCTATTGCAGTTTCCAGATTGATTGAGTGCTTCTACACAGATTGCTCATTTGAACTTGAAAGATTGTGACAGCATAAATTTACCCTTAGCTGACATAAAGTATATCGATTTACAGCCACCTCTGTAATTACAGTGTTGTACCTGGTTGAGGTGATTTTATTTTGGCAAAAAAACGGGGCACTTCTATCAGCAGGGGAATGTTTGCAATGTATATACCAGTATGGTTTTGTTGTTTAAAAAAAAAAACACACACAACCTGACTTGATACATCCAAGAGGAAATAGTAGCCATGAACCCAGCCCAGTGATGATATTTGTTACATACATTGCTTCCAGGACCAAAAGCTGGCAGAGACAAGGCCTTAGATAAAGATTATATATGACGGTTGAGTAGAGAGATACTTGCTATTTAACATGACAGGAATGGCTCCTCTTTATTTTGTTGTAGAGAGCACAGAGCATAACAACTAGGTTATTAAAGGTAATCTGTAACAAGCAGATTCTGGAAAGCAGCAGATTCTGTAAGATAAAGCTATTTCAAAAGGTTGAACAGGTTCTGAGACTTCTTCTGAACTCTTTTTTTCTTGTTTTGGTCGCCCCCTTTTTGGTTAGTAAAGTACATTACATAACTACAATTCCCAACAATATTCCTGCTGAGTCCTCCTTAATAGATATACAGGGTGTTTTTCTTTTTTCTTTTTCTTTTTTTTTAAAGTCATATTGTATTTGGTTTCTTCCAGGAAAGGAATGTAGCAGTTTGTTTTAGGTGGTGCAAGAGTTGTGAAGTTGAAGTGCTACTCCTCTCCCACAAAGGCAGAGAAGACATAAAATTTCTCTATCTTGTGTTGCCCTCAGATTTTCAGATTGTAACAAATTTTGATTGACTACCCATCCTCTGACATAGTGAGATTTTCTCCTATGAAAGCTCATGTGAAAAATAAATCTTAGTCTTAAAGTGCCACACGACTCCTTGCTTTTTTACCCATCCTCTGTCATTCTAGGATTTTCAATGACTCATCAAAAATCAGGTCATCCCGATGCAAATGCAGGTTAATGCCAAAATAATTTTGATTTTCTATTTCTAAAGATGGAGAGTCATCAAATACATTATTAAGAGGTATCGTGGGGGTAGCTCCTACTTAGAGTTTTCCAGCTTTCAGAACACTGTACTGAGTCTCTAGGCAGCCCTACCCTGTGGCCTACAACAATAATGGGTCCCAGAGTCCTCTGATGCCATTTCCAAGCATGCTTGGACTCAGCGTCAGGGATGGGAACAGAAAGAGTTAGAAATTCCCGTTTAAGCTGATATGGAGGGTTCTGTATAGGACGGCCGGTGATAAGTCCGGGCTGATTACCCTTTCAGTCTGACTCAGAGACGGAGACTAGTTTTAGTTTCAGTTTCAAGCTTGGTGCTAAGAGAAGCAGAACAGATGAGGGAGTCTTTGGACTGCTGTGGTATCCATTGCATGAGTCAGGCAGTTCCAGCCGTTTGGAGGCCAGCATCGAGAGTAGCAAAGATCTAAGACAGAGCTGGCAGCCAAGAGCCAGCCAAGACCTCCATAAGCTTCCAGGCTAATGACTGACCCCTTCTCCCAGGTGCAAAGACACTGTGAAGGGGCCTTTCTTGGAGGAGGGAGGGGTTGTTTAAGCCAGTCAACATTCACAATGCTGGAGCATTTATTTATAGATTGTACTCAGCATAGTATCTGCCTGGAATGGGGTCGATATGGAACTGCAGATCAGGAAGAATTGTGAATGTGGTAAGGCAGGAAACTGGTTCATTTGTTGGAAAGCATGCAGGAAACTAGTTAACTCATTGATGATTTAGTACTTGTTAGTTAACCCTATCCCTTTCCTTTCTGGACCATATTTTTGCTGCTCCCAGTAAAGTCAGCCTTTGTTATATTGCTGGGTTTGGATGTGTCTTTTCTTTGCTGGGATTTCTGTTGCTATACTTCCTAGTTTCATCCTGTACTGGATTTTCTACTCCTGTGCCCACTGGTAGTGTCATTAATTTTCTCAAGGCACAGCACATCTTCTGTCCCAGACAGAGAGAGAGGAACAACCTTGGATGGAAGCTGCAAGTGTCATCAAAAAGAACCAAAGACCCAGTCTGCACAAGGGAGAGGAAAGAAACCGCACTAAGTAGCAAGCTCTAGGTAGGAAGCTCAAGCCAAATGTTAGGAACAAGGCACATGTGACAGCTCCTCAATTGTGGCACTTTTAAAGACTCAAAAATGTATTTATTGCATGAGCTTTCATGGGAGAAAATCCCACTTCGTGAGGTGCTTGGCGTAGGCTTTCCATATCTGAATTCAACTGTGTGTTGTAATAGTGAAGACTCCTGTTCCAACAGATACGGTTCTCTTATTCCTGTCTGAATAACAATGAATCTCTCACTGTAGAGACTGGAAAATTTTGTAAGAGTACGAGGTTGCTGCTCCTCCCAATGACATTGGTGGCAAAACTCCCATTTATTTATTGGGAGATGGGCCAAGACGCCAATTCAATATTGTATACTCTAGCATTTTCTCTAAGCAGTAGCATAACCCTGAAATCTTCACTCAAATAACTGTTCAGCTAAATATAATCAGTCCTGCTGCATACCTGTGGGGGCCAGTGGGTTGGTGCTTCAGTAAAACCATAGCTATTTTAGATTTGGAATGAGTTATGGCTCATATTAAGTCATTTACATTCCAGACGGCTTCTCTCTTGGATATACATTCTAATGGTGCTTTTGTATTTGGCACTGGGCTAAGACATTTCGAGAATGGCAGTCATCATCTCTAGGTTTCCTGGATTCAAGTAGAATGGTTCATGTTCAAGACACTTCTGAAAACTGGGTTAAATGAATCTGGAATAATTTTATCATATGTGCTGGATTATCACTTGTGTTTGGCAGTGCAGAAGTGTTGCGATCTAATCAACTTGGGATGATAACTCCTTGTGTAAACACTGCTCACACTTTTGTGTCTGATTCTTTCAAAGGCATATTCCGTCATGAGTTTATACTGTGTGCTTAGAAGTTTGACTGGAGTTTGATTCAAGTTCACTATCAAAGGGTTTTTCCCCCTGTAAAACTTGTGCCTGAGGATGTGCAGAGGAAGGGTTGCTTGCACTAACTTGATGCAGCCAAGTGAGCAACAATTATTGCTGTTCACTTGAGTAACTTTTTTCAAAAGAAATTAAGGGAGCTAGGCCCACTGATTTTCAGGAAACTGGGAGCCTGAGAGTACATCTGTGCAGCAGGGGTAAAAATCCCTCAGCAGCAAATCTCAGAGCTTTGGTCAACTGATTTGGGCTTCACAGTGCTCATGCTACAGAACTAAAGCAGCAATGTGGATGTTCAGGCTGGAGCCCGGACTCCGAGACCCTTCCCCTCAAAAGATTTCAAAGCTGGGCTTCAGCCCAAGCCTGAACATCTTCTATGCTTCTGGTTTTAGCCCTGTAGTGCGAGCCCAAGTCAGTTGACCCGAGTTCTGAGACTCGCTGACACAGGGTTTGGGTTTTTTCCCTGTATTGTTGTTTCTTTATGCTTCTAAATCACCTTGGCACTTGTGAAAACTTTAGCCTAAAATGTTTTCCTTCAGTGCTAGGAAGGATGTTTCCATGCAAACCCAAGGTATTCTATTTGACTGAGAAAACTCACTCTCATATAGCATTTGGATTGCATCAATTATAATCCATTCTCTCATCAGCCCTCTGCCATGGAAATGTAGTGTCCTTGGTGAATGAAAGGAATAGCTTCTTAAAATCTGTCAAATTCTGACTAGGTGTAGAAATCATTTGAAGTATTGTTTTCATCAAATATTTCTTGACATTATATGTTGCTCTTGAATTCTGTGTTCTCTGTACTGAAAACTGCAGATAGATCAACCAGATTCGCATAGTTTTAATCAGTTTCCTGTAATAACCAGTAAATTCCAGCCATTCGCAGATCTACATTTTATGTCTGTCAGCTGAGGGAAATTAGAGTTTTTCATCTTTTTTTGTGGATCAGATTTTATTCTTTCTTAACATGCCAGGATTTGCAGATAACTCCTTTTCTCATCTTACAAAATTGACAATGGAGTTGTGATATCAAGTCTTGTTTCCTTCAGCTTCAGACGGTCTTCTGATTGCTTCTGCTAGTGTTGACCAAACACAAAGTAGAAACTATCACCACTTCATCAACAGTAGGCAAATCAGAGAAGATTTTTAAACCAGACATGCCAATACAATATTCATTAGGTTATGAAAGGCACTGGGAACATTTCAGAGTCCAAAAAGCATAACACTGAAATGATAACGCCCTGCTTGTAAGATAAATATTGTATTGTTTATTAACTCTACAGCTTCTTGCCAATAGTCTTGCAGGAAGTCTGACATCAGCTGACAAAAATGATTTGTGGTAGCAAGTGCAGAACCTCCTCCATTTAGTGACTAAAAAAATATGCCTCCTTTTGCCTAATTTTGTTACCTCTCCCAACATTAGTGCCATATCTTCTCTCTTTCCTTGTAGAATGACGAGCACTGGTGTTGCACAGAGGCTATTAGATGGCGCAGTTACACTGCAATGTCGTATTTAAGTATTCTGTGTCTATTAGCTTCTGCAGAGCCAACAAAGCCCTATGAAATTGGTGCTGCATGTCCTTGTTGTGAGTCACTTAAGGTGCCTGTCTCCATCCTAGACTTGGGCAATGAACTCCTTCAGGTACAGAGCTTAGGACACGTCCCTTACGTTGGCATCGCCCATTGGCTGGCTTCATTTGGGGGCTCCCTAGCATGCTCCCCTTTGTGAGTGAATCCCATTTTTAGGTGCTTATCTTGCCTGATTTATTGTATAGAGAGTCTTAGTGCCTAACTCAGGTTTTGTGAATGCCAGTGATTTTAGAGATTGTTGAAAGTGAGACTTGGCAAAGCTCAGCATTGCCACACCTAATTTCTTTTGTGACTCTAACCCTCAGTTCTCTGATTAGTTGACTGATTACTGCTGGCAGTATATGTGGGTAGCAGTTAAATGCTTTGTCAGAGATGATAGAGAATCTTTGCACAGATGAATTGAAGATCTCTGTTCTTCAAAGGGCAGGCTAATAGCCTTCGCTAACATAAGTCTCAGCTTGATCTGAGTTTGTTAGATCTGATCTAACACCTGGTTTTTCCCAGACGTGTCCTCTTTTTCAGATATTAAACCTACATCCAAACTGATTTTTTAAATATTTTTCGGTGTCTAGGATTTGCCAATCCGTGGCCCAGGTGCTGAGGCGTCCCTCTGCCAAGCAAAGCTGGATCTGGGCCCTAATGGGGAGGAGAAGTGGCCAAGCAGCTGGCTGCAACAGCACAGACTGATTCAACCTGCCTGGGAGCTGGGGCCAATTGGGGTCCTCTTAAATGTCCTGCCCTGTGCATAGCTGCATGGGGGGCATGGGCTCGTCTGTTCAAGGGCCAGTAAAGAGGGGGGGCAGTAGATGGGTTACAGGAGCAGGGCAGGGGTTATGGAGTCCCCACGGCAGGGCCAGGGAGGGGGAGCCCCCGAGGCGGGTGCTGGGAAGGGGGAGAGAGGAGGGCTACAGGGGAGTATTGCTGCATGGCTGGGAAGGGAGGAGAAGCCTGGGGAGAAGAGCTGCATGGAGAATGGAGAGGGAGGAAAGGGATCTGGAGAGAGAAAAGGATGAATGTGACCCTGCCAGCAGGTTCGAAGATTTGAGGATCTTGGGGGGCAACCACTGCACCCTTGGGGTACAGGGTGGATCTGGGGTACACTTTATTAAAATGAGTATAGGGTAAGGTGAGCAGTGGTCGGTGTATGTCGTGTTTGTCACAGTGGTTTCTGTAAAGTGTTGGGGGGTACCTAACTTTCGGGAGTGGGGACAGGTTGGGGAACAATGGGGTTCTTCAACTAACCTACTAACACTAGAGCCCTACTCACTATAACCTAAAGGCTACCTTAACACACTATAGGAAAAGGGGGGGTACAGTGCAAATTAGTGTGCCGCAGTGGCAGAGAAGATAAGTAGCAGGGAAGCCGGGGCCTGAAGAGGAGTAAAGGCAAGTGGGGGGGGGTGTCGAAAGGCAGTGAGGTGAGGAGGTGCTTGGGGGTTGGGGTAAGGGGACAGAGGCAGGAGAGGGGCTGTAGGTGCGTGGGAGTGCGGGCAATGGGGAGAAGCAGGAGGGGCTGAAAGGGGATTCAGGGGTTTGTGAGGGAAGCAGAGGAGGGCAAAATGGTAGGGAAGGCAGAAGGGGTTCGGGGGAAGCGGCTGGCGGGGAAGGCAGAAGTTCAGGGGAAGCAGCGGTGGCCGCGGGAGCGGCTCGGGAGCCGCAACGAAAGCGGGAGCGCCGCTGAAGAGCCTGGCACGCCGCAGAAAAGCGGCTGGGACCCGGGGTGCCACGGAAAGTGGCGGAGGAACCGCAGCAAGGGCGGGGAGCCCGCGGGAAGCCGCAGGAAAGCGGCGGCTAGGGCGGGGAGCCGGCAGGGAGCCGCAGGAGAGCGGGAGCGGCTCAGGAGCCGGGAGCCGCAGGAACGCGGCAGATACGGGAGCGGCTCAGGAGCCGGGGGCAGGAGGTGGGGAAGAACGGCTGGCAGCCGGGGCAGGAAGGGCGGCCGTAGGAGCGGCTCAGGAGCCGGGAGCCGCAGGAAGCGGCGGAGGACGGGGAGGGCTGGCGGGCTGCCGCGGGAGTGGAGGAGGCAGCTTCTGGTTGATCAGGCCAGGAGAGATGTTGAAAACCATCCTGCCTGAGCACCCCAGAACCTCAGCTTTTAAAGACTATTTCCCGCCTTTCCCTGATTACAGGGAATGCGGGGAACAATGGGGGTATGAATCATGCCCTGCAGAACCTTGCAGTTAGGCAGAGCCCACCTACACCAAACGCTGCAAAACAATGGGCCCCCAGGGTGGTAACGGCCATCCAGTTGAGTTCAAGGGGGCCATCTAGTTAAGGTGAAGGAGCCATTGTTCACTTCACAACTTCTATGTACTTTAATGATGGCCTGGGAGGGGCGGCCATCAAAGTAACTGCTATGTCACAGACAGAATGCACTGAAGGCCATGATGTGTTCAGGTGCTGCGGTGATGGGGGGTGTGGGATGGTGTGTCTGTCCCACACACGACTGAAAGGAGCCACTGAGGCTAAGAAAGGGCCTATGTCTCCAGTCCATGACTGCATGTAGAACGGTACATTTAAATTCAGTCATGTTTCTTTTTTGAGATTATTACACTTGTTTCTAAATGTTGGCTGTTCAAAGTAGAAAGAAATTACACGCAAGAAACTGTATCCCCCTGCCCCTCAATTCATCCTCCCTCCAGGAGCGTCCTCTTTTGGGAAACTTGAAATATGGTAATCCTAGTTGTAGGTGAATTCTTAATGTAGCTCTTTCACCTCTATCGTTCTGACATGGCTGGCAAGCATCAAGCCTATGTCTACACTAAGGAAAGTTAGTTCAAATTAATAAATTCGAACTATTAAGTTTGAGTTTAGTTCAAACTAAACTCGAGCTTATTAGTTCAAATTATCAAAGTGGACTAATTCGACTTAACATTAAGTCGAATTAGCCCACTTTGTTAATTCGAACTAACTGCCCGTAATTCAAATTTATTAAATTTGAACTAGGGTTAATCCTAGTCTACCCCATCCTTAGTATGAAGTAAGGATGGAACTAAGGGCTTAGTTCGAACTAACTAGCAGGTCTTACTAATTCAAATGAAGCTTTCATTAGTTTGAATTAAGGAATTCCTTTATTTGAACTAATGAAAGCCTCGTGTAGACAGGTACCAAGTTAGTTTGAATTAAGCCTCTTTAATTTGAACTAACTTGCAAGTGTAGACATACCCCAGGAATCTTGTGATTCCCATGTCATCACCAGTGAGATTTTTCAAGTACCCAGCACCGTTTTCTCTGTCTTTCATAAGCATCAAATGTTTGAAAATATATATGTTTGAATATATATATAAGGTTGAAAATATGTAATATCATAGTATCAAGTGATTGTGCAGACATTTGCAATGGAGGGCATTTGGTGGGGTGAGAGAGAGAGAGGGGAGGTTATTAGTCTATCAATTCTTACTCTGGAAGGGAATAGAGTGAACTTTGCTCCACTATGTGAGGCATGTATAAATAAAATGAGGAAAGCAAAATGAAAGTAGGCAAGAAGGAATTAGGGCACAGCATCTGCAAAATGCCCGTAAGTGCTGTTCTCGATCTGCCCTGTGTAAACCCTGTTGGTGCACTCTAAAAGGAAGGCTGTATTAACATGAACTAGGTACCTGTTAGAGCAGTGGTTTCCAACATTTTCTCTCCCATGGCACACCTTGCTACCCTTTAATTAATTTGAGGCACACCACCATATAGTTTCCAAATGAACTCATGAGTATTCATGAGCCATTGGGCCAATCCAGAGCTCTTTGAGTAGTTTTTCAAAAAATTCTGTAGTATATCTGCTCAGACCTGCTGGCACACGTGTGTGCCATGGCACACTGGTTGAGAAACACTGAGTTAAAGGGCACCAGCAGAGATTACATGGGGTACTTTGAGCAAAGCTTGTTAGTGCACTTTACAAATCACTCCCCTCTGGCATGATTTGCTGCAGTATGTAGACGAGCTCTTGTTTTCAGTTTTCTAGATCTACAAGCCTGGCTGTGGTCATACATTTAAAAAGATTTCATAGCTCAGTTCTTATTTAATGCCTATAATGTTTGTTTGATCTTCTACTGATAGCAAAAGAGTCGTGTCAAGTTATTGATTCTAGCTGAGGATCTGGCTCTCATTCAACAATTCATAGATTCTAAGCCCAGGAGGGACCAATATGATCATCTCATCTGATCTCCTGTATGATGCACGCCACAGAACCTCCCCACCCACTCCTGAAATAGACACCTAACCTAGGACTGAGTCACTGAAGTCCCAAAATCGTAGTTTAAAGACTTCAGGGTACAGAGAAACTGCCAGCAAGTAACCAGTGCCTCATGCTGCAGGGGAAGGTGAAAAATCCTAAAGCCCCAGCCAATCTGCTCTGAGGAAAAATGGATTCCTGAACCCTAATGTGGTGATCAGTTAATCCCAGAGCATGCATGAAATCAGAACCCATCCCATCTCAGGCTATTGGCATACTTACCACTAGTAGTCAAAGATCAATTGCCAAATTAGGCTGTCCCATCATACTATCTCCTCCATAAATTTATCCAGCTCAGTTTTGAAGCCACTGCCCTATAGATTGTTAGATGTTCTTCTCTACTAGAGAGTGTCTAATAGCTCTTGGTAGGAGCTCTCTAGTCAGATAAAAGGACGGTAATATTCCCGCTTTCTTCTTATTTCGAAATAGCTTTTTTTTTAAATTTCAAAATAAGGCTTTATTTCGAAATGGCTTGTTTCAAAATGGCTTGTTTCGAAACAAGGGCTTGTGTGTGGACATAGCCTAACAGATTTATTTTTCGCATGAGCTTTCGTGGGAGAAAATCCCACTTCATCAGATGCTTTGAAGATGGGTGAACTTATAGAATGGAATGAAAATAAATGAAAGGGGGTGTAAATCATAGGATCAGGTCATACAGTAGCAGCAAATCTGTTAGTCTTTAAGTGCCACGCAACTCCTTGGGGTTTCTTTTGAACTTGTAGCCAATGCTTTCTCTACCAGTGGCTGAATCTTCCCGTTTCCTACTAAATCGTTTCTCCCAGGTGATTGCTTCCCCCCCACATCCCCTGAATTATGGTCAGGCCAGCTTGGGGATGGGTCACCCTTGATGGGGCCCAAACTAGCATGAGGCAGTCGGGTTGCAATGCAAAGAAAAAGAATTAGTATTCTGAAAGCATTCATGATACTGGCTCTGAACTACTCCCATTGTACGTGCTCTAAATATAATCCCACAGTCCTTGGTGAAGGAGAGGGTGGCCTGCCTCATATCCAGGAGCACAGCCAGTCGCTGTTTTCTGTCTGGGCCCCTAAATCTGCAGAGTGGGCCTAGCCAAGGGCAGCTTCTGGTTATGTGACAAGAAGCTGGTCCGTGATGCTCCAGGTACTAGGTAATAAGTGGAGCTGTGGGAGGAGGAGGGAAGGAGAGAGGTGGTATGATGAGGCCCACCCACCGTAGCACCCAGCAGTGATGCTGGCACCTCTGTTCTGCTCACAACTGTGGCCAAGGGCAGTCTTAGTGAATCTTGGGCCCTGGGCAAAAGTCAAGGATGGGGCTCCCCATGCTGCATGGGGGTTCACCCTTTACTTTTGCCCCTCAAGCCCTGCCATCAGCTCCCCAACCTTGCCATGGTCCCTGCCACAGCCCCTGGCCCCATCATGGGTCCCATCTCCAGCTCCCCAGCTGAACCTGGCCACCCCACCCTGCTCACACAGGCAGACCCTCTCCCGGCATAGGCCACTGGGTAAATGCCCAGGTTGCCCCATACCTAAGATCACCTATGGCTGCAGCAATTGGCTGCTGGACAGCTCTGCAGCCACTGCAGCGAAGTTGACACTGCTGACAGTGGCTGGAGTGGCTAGGCATCATCTCAAAGTGGACGGGCCCCAGCCCACCCATAGCTATACCCCTGCTTGTGTCCTTGCTCTGCCCTAAGGTAACAATAATAGAAGTATGTTTTCACATAGATCAGCTGTGCACATCATGTAACTCACAGAATGTCTCACCTTTAGTTGGTGGTGGGTTTCATTAACTTTAGGACATGGCATGGAGACCTCCATTGGTGTTGCTAAGGCTGAGCTGTGTGGTTGGAGGCCAAACCTCAGTACTCACCCTCTAATTTTCACATAGTTCATCACAATATGCTGCTGATCTACTTATGTGACCAAGCTGGAATGGATGGTGCCACAGTACAATTGCTTCAGTCATTACAGGAAGGCTACAAAAAATTCTGTTTGATTACTCTTGAGGACTATAATGCAGTAAATGATCCATTTCTGGATGAGTCAGTAAGGGCACTGTGTATTCAAAGGAAGTGAAATGAGAAACAAACAAAGCTATCTAAAAGCCTCATCCAGTAAATTCTTTACATACCCAGAATACTTTGCAACATTTAAACCTGACAGAGAGGGAATGTTTTTTTTTAATCTTCAGTTCACTAAACATTTTTGAGACTACATATTCTTCTGAATTTCTGTACTCTTGGCAGAGCAGATAGAAACTATAGATATTGAAAAGACCCATATCTCTGATCCTGCTGCTATATCCATGTTGAGTAGTATTGATGTAACCTCCAAGGTGGTTTGACAGATTTAGTAATTCAGTGACTTGTTACCCAATGTTTGTTAATTTATAAACAGAATGTTGGATTGTAACCTTTTCAGTCTCACATGAGGTAGACACAAATTGCTCAAGAACAAATTCATTCTTGTGTGTGTACATGTAATATATATATGTATGCATATATAAGTAGAATTCATTCTCTTTCCAAGTAAACATAAAATTTGCATAAATGAAATCCAGCATCAATCACATCAGCACCATTTTTTATTCTTCCCCTTTCTGCTAATTTTTTTAATTGGATCAGTGCATTTCTCTTGGTTGCCTGCAAAGGCTTTAACAAAAGTCCAATGGAAGTATCTTCTCCATAAACAGGAAAAAATTGTTGTGATATGAATTTTACTAAATGGACACAAATAATCCTTGATTTCAACACTAGCAGATCCTGCAATCTCAATTTTGTAAGATAACTAGAGGTACAACACCAGGTTGCCCTCTTTTCTGTTGTTGCTTTTCTTATGCCTAGTACTCTGATTACGATTACTGCGTAACAAGTAATCCTCCTCCAGATTAGATTGTCCCAAGTCAAGTACTGTCATTGTATAGCTCTGCTAATCCAGGTTATGCTACAGGAAGAGATCGCATCTAAAAGTCTTTCATCTTGAAGAAAATTATTTTTGGTTTTAAGGGTAGTTGAAATATTCTAATCACAAATTCATATTTTGTATTTTCAGAAAAATGGCATATCAAATGGAAGTCTCTACAAAAGGCCATTTAATGAACACTTTGAACAAGCACCAATGTATGTTGCTGTTTTTACGTACCTGGGTTTTGGAATTGGAACAATATTTGGCTACCTGCGAGATTTTATGAGAGCCTGGGGACTAGAAAAATGTAATCTTGCTACAGAAAGAGAAGAACAAAAAGTATGTATTAGAAAAAAGTTAATGTATTGCACATCATTTTCTTTGGCTTTACAAAATATATGCAGTGAAGCAACAACATACTAAGGCATAGAATCTCTTTTTGCCACCAAATTGTTGTGTGGACTACATTGTATGGGGTGAAGGGAATTTATAGACTGGGGTAGACTCTCTCTGGAGTCATAAAAGCTGTTGGGAAGTCATCTCCACAGTGCAGGAGATTCCAATGGGAATACATTCATAGATTTTAAGGCCAGAAGGAACCAATATGATCACCTAGTCTGATCTCCTGCACAATGCAGGCCATGAAACCTTCCACCCACTCCTGCAATAGACATCTAACCAAGGATTGAGTCACTGAAGTCCCCAAATCATAGTTTAAAGACTTCAAGATATTGAGAAACCACCAGTAAGTGACCTAATGCTACAGGGGAAGGTGAAAAACCCTGAAGTCCCTGCCACTCTCCCCTGAGGAAAAATGTATTCCTGACCCCAAATATGGTGATCAGCTAATCCCAGATCATGTGGGCAAGACTCACCAGCAAGACACACAAAAAGAAAATCTCTGCACCAGCTAAGAAACCACCCCATCTAACATCCCATATCATGCCACTAGGAGTCAAAGATCAGTTATTGCCAAATTAGGCTGTGCTATCATACCAATTTCCTGAATTGTTGGAGGATAGGCAAGTTGCTCAGGTAAATTCTTGAACTGAGAATGGAGAGGAAAGTGAATTCAGACACCACCTGTTGTAAGGATACCTCTTTTGTATTTTGGCTAGCTGATCTACTTAGTCACAGTGGCCTCTCCAGAAGCTGAGTTTCCTCTTCTATCTGTCCTAAGGGAATCATTATTAGTAACATCCCCTAATAGTACAAGTGGAATGGAGTGGCAATTCTCACAGTCAAGAGCTTTACATTTGCTTCCGAGCTCAAAGATGTCTTGAAAGAACCAAAGCTTAGGCACATAGTATTATTTTGCTTACTAGTCAACATTTTTAACCTCAGAATATATATTTTTTAAAAGTCTTACAAATGCTATTTAAGACAGTGATTTTTTTCTTTCTATAAACACAGATTTTAAATATAAATGAAATTCACAAATATCTATACATAAAGATGAAAATAGTCTGTCATACCAAATATAAAACCCTTATTTATAACAAACAAGGAGTTGTGTGTGGCACTTTTAAAGACTAACACATTTATTTATTGCATGAGCTTTCGTGGGTGGAATTCACTTGTGGTAAATAAATGTGTTAGTCTTTAAAAGTGCTACAGGGCTCCTCGTTTGTTTTGCTGAAATAAACTAACATGGTTACTCATTGGATATTATTTATAACAGTCGTTGGGAACTACGTAGTGCTATTCCTGCATGATTTGGGGATTGATCTGACTCTAAATCTGTTATACTAACACATGCATAAATGGTGCTTCCAAAGAGTTTTTGGGAATATACTGGAGTTCTGTTAATACACAGCATACAATAACAACAATATTTTATACTATTTCCTTTTAAAACAAAGGCCATTGTCATACTACTCCACAGATAGTATCTTGGCATATTCCAGTCCCAGGGTGTGTTTTTGCCAAGTACCATGTGGATCATAAATTAATCTGACTCTTCTGTTCCAGCTACATAACCTACAAAACCAAAACAGCTGGTCTTAGATGCATGTTTCCATCTCCCCTTGCAGGTCTACTTTAAATTGACTGTATCAGTATTGATTACCTGTCTGTCTCGTACCAATCCAACAATTTGAAGCAGACCTGCCAAAGAAGGTGGAAGAATGAATGATTCCCAACAATTCTAGATGATCGATTCATGCCTGATCCCTTAGATTCCATTGAGGGCACTATTTCTAACAATATGAGCTGCTTCCAAATGCGGTACTTACATATAACAGATATGTTTCCTTCTTCACCTGTCCCCACCTCAAAGTTATATTGGCCTCGGGCCCAGGACTGACCAAATTTGTTCTTGGACTGGTGGCAAGTTTACTATTTCAAAGTCTAGTGAATGATTAGAACTAGAAATAAGTGAGAGAATGTTCTTTTTTCAATAAGGGACATGGGAAATGCTTCTTTCTCTGGGGAGCCCAAGATACTTCATGCCAACATCAGAGTATTGTGATGCACAGCAAAGCTATTTTGTATTATTTATATGGATTCCGAAATTGATTGATTGATAATTATCTTCTTCCGAGCCTTCTGTAGTTTGGACCAGGAGCTGCAAGAGGAAGGATCCAAAAATAATACCAACTCTGTGGAGAAACACATCTGGAAGAAGTTTTGGTTCCTAAAATATGTGCTGGGGGTGGCATTTTGTCTTTGTGGGTTTTTTAAAAGCAGCATGAGCTACATAATGAAGCAGCACGATGTAAAGGCTTTACCAACAGACTTTTGATAGGTTCTCCATAATTTAATCAAAGATTGCCCATTTGAGATTAATGAAGAGCCTAAACATTCCAATAAAATATTTTACCTTACCATTCTATTGTGTATTCTGTTAATTCTCATATTTCATATGTACGTATTTCTAATTAGTACAACAGTGTAGATATATATATATCCTTCCATAGTAAACTTTTTGTCAATGCCCTACAAGAAGAAAAGTGTAAACAAAGGTGGGATCTTCTAGTCTCAGCTGAAAATATCCAGATAAATCACTGATTAAATCTAATTAATCAATTTTGTTATGGGTTGTGATGGGATTTTTCTCACATTTCCTAGCAGCCCAGTATTATAATGAAACTCTTTGTTGTACTTGGCATGAGGGCTCCTCCTCTTATGAGCTTTCAGAAACATTGGACCTTTTTGTGAGCTCTCTCCTTGTCAAGCAGAAGTAAACGAGCCATGCATGGGACTCTAGGTAACTAAGAAAATCTGCCAACATGGGAATTTATGTGTCACAGGAGATCTAGGCTTGCATTGCCACCAGTTTCTCAATAAATTAGTCTGCCTTCTGAATTTAAATAAATAAGATGTGTAAGATGGAGACTTTCTTAGAAATGTAACCCTGTGCATGTTTTCAAAACCAGGATTTTGTGCCTCTTTATCAAGACTTTGAGAACTTTTACAAAAGAAACCTCTACATGAGAATACGAGATAATTGGAACCGCCCAATCTGCAGCGTCCCAGGGCCACAGTTTGACCTGATGGAGCGTGTGACTGATGATTTCAACTGGACGTTTAGGTGGGTCAGGCTACAGGTAGAAAGCTCTGGGGAGGAAAAGAACTATAATGGGAATGTAAGTATGCAGAATACAATGCCCCAAGTTGGAACATGGCAATAGAGCAAAACTTAATTGAGAAATATTTTTACTTATTGCCCCTTCTTCAAAATCCACTTCAGTCTGGTTTCTACAAAAATAACATCCGATCTCCATCTATGAAGAGCTAACAACAGCATTTAACTCTTCAGAGTCAGTGGCACTGTACCAGTGCACATCAGCTGAAGATATAACTCTATGCTTCTAAATGCTGTTTGGCCTGCAGTATGGAAGGAGGCCAAATTATGCTACAGGTGGACTTTTAAGAAAATCGCTTTAATCCAGGTAAAAACCTAAAAGAGAGAGATATTAAGGTATTTATGATGCAGTTTGGACCTATCCACACTGCTCAGTCAAAATCCATTTAGCTTGTATCTTTCTTAAGCATACTTGTAAATCATGATTGTTTGTGCTGTGTAGACAAGTCTTCTGATTTACACACAAGGGTCTACACCAATTATTTGGTATTGAGCTTCAAACAGGTTGGAACCTAAAGCTCTCTATATTCTGTTGAAAAGTAGGTAGAAATTCACCCATGGTGAAAGTGTATCTAACATCTCTGTTTATGCTATGGTTACTGAAATATTTTGAAAAAGCAAGCACATGTATTAGAAAGATATTGGGTTGTGTTACAGCCTGTGGGGTTTATGGATAATTTTTCTAATGATTGAAATGGCATTGAAATGTCTCTGTTCTTTTTTCCAATGAATGATGCACTTTTGTTCCTCTGGTATTGACTCTCTTGGCACAACTTGATGGAAGCCATACCTCTGATGACCCAACAGAGTTGGGAAACAGAGAAGCAGATGTCAAATATATGTTGTTCCTCCTGAATAATCCTAAAGCAATTTTCAAACTATATTAACAGGCATTTTTGTTTCTCTCAACACTGAAAAGCAGCCACTTGTATGATGGAACATGGCAAAAATTCTGTGCAAGCAACAGTTCTTCTTCAGGTGTTGGTCTCTATGTGTATTTCACGGGTGGGCTCACATGTCCACCATGGCCCTGAGTCTGCAAGTTTTCCCAAGCAGTATCCATTGGCCCACACACGCACAATATGGCTCCTCATGCTAAGTGGTGGTCGGTGGCAGAGCAAGGAACAGTGGGCTAAATTTGCAGTTGGGGAGGTCATGGTTGGATATTAGGAAAAAATTTGTCACTAGGAGCATGATGAAGCACTAGAATGGGAGACTTAGAGTGGTAGTGGATTCTTCCTCCTTAGAGATTTTTAAGGCCTGGCTTGACAAAGCCATGGATGGCATGATTTAGTTGGCATTGATTCTTCTTTGAGCAGGGGGTTGGACTAGATGACCCCCTGAAGTCCCTTCCAACCCTAATTTTCTGTGATTCTATGAATATGGTTGTGCAAGTCAATGGGTCCTACTTGGAAAAAAATCCAGGTTCAGGTAGATGGTGTGCATGCACATCCACATGTGAAATACAGATAAGGACCACACATCATGAAGAGCCTCCTGTTACAGTGAGTAACCTCCTCTTTCTTGCCAGGGAAGTAGAAAACAATTAGAAACTGTAATGGACAGTTACATTCTGCATGTTATTGGAATACAGCAATAAAACAAAACTGGATGTGTAAATATTTGTTGTCCTTCTCATTAAAATCTGCTTTAATTGTAGATTTACTGGAAGATCTATCAAGGATGTAATCAATATGGGTTCTTATAACTACCTCGGCTTTGCAGAAACAGATCCTAATGCTTTAAAAACAGTGGCAGATGTATTGCAGAGATACGGGACAGGAGTGTGCAGTACCAGGCAGGAAATGGGTAAGTGGAGAAAACTGCTACATTTCTGCCAGGATTTCTGTTACAGATGGTTTGTTTTGCAGATGCTATGATGAAACTGGGTGCTTGTAACATTCTGTTCTTGTTAACTATTACTTGTGGGGGCAAGTGACAGGTGGGAAACACCTTTTCCGCAGGACCTTCTCAGGGAAGGCCTGGGAGGCAGGTGTTAAGACTGCCCTCACCACCTGGAGTATGCACCAGGGGATGTGAGGAAGAGACTAGCAAGTGAGCAGGTGCTCTGATCACTTAGGCGCCAATTAGTTCCCATGGAAAAGGCTGATTGGAAAATATGTGGTTAATTAGCTCAACAGTCTGGGTAGACCACTGAGCCAAATAGCCATCAGCTGAGGGCCAGGAAAGAAGTAAAGGATAAAAGGACTGGCCCCATATGTGCTGACGTTTGAAGAGAGGGAGATCTGTTCCTCACTGGCCCTGGGAGAAAAGGTAAAGAGATACTGTACGTACTTGGCAGGCTGCACAAGACTGTGTTGGTGTTAGGAATATAATTAACAGAGAGGTGCCACTCATTGGAGAGTCTGAGAGGTTTCTGGGCATCAGAGGGCATGAATGGCGTATGCCCAGTCACAATCCGGTATAACAAGGCCCATGAAAACTTTATTTAGATTTTCGATTGAGACATACTTCAAAAACAGATTATTTCTCTGTTGTGGAGGCTGCATGTGTTGCCATTGTCTGTACTATTCATATTAGTACAAAGCATTTTACTGGGTGGAAAAAGTATTATGTGATGACACGCCTTATAATAAACTAGGCAGGGTTCTATTCAAACTATATGAAAAATTCAAGGGTAATAACTCTTGGCCATGGAAATACAGTTTTGTTTCTTTCTTTCAGGCTTTTGCTCTGTACAGCTTTACTAAGACTAAAGAGGCAGATTTTAGATGGGAAATATCTTTTACACAGGAAAAAAGTTTTAAATGAAGACTATCATACTGTCAAGATTGTCTGATGATTTTTAATCTGTTTGCAAATGGCCTACATAGCCTCATGTAGCTTTGTCCCAAAATCCAAATGTATGAGTGCTTTTCTTTACTGTAAAGACAACTCAATCACTGTGCTTTCATTTACAAATAACTTTATTCACAAAAAGCTCTTCTACTTGCCTATATGCATCTAACTACAAAAGTGACTGCGTTTTCCCTGCAAACATTGGAAATGCTTTGAAATAAAGACCCCCTTTAGCAATAACATTCATGAAAATAAAATGGAAAATTTAGTTACTGCTTGTTCCTTTTCACATATTTTTAAAGAGATTATTCAGCTAATATCTATGGGGGCTGCAATTTGTGCAACCATTTAAAGATTTTTGCAAAACAGATGACACTGAATATATCTCAGAATGCTGATTAGTGGTTTAATAAAGATGAATTAATATTGTATTAATATTTTTCTACATTTTTATTCTACTGCATATTGTTTTCCATTTATGATGTGCAGTGGTAGATCCACAGATATTACAGCCCACAGAGATTTTCTTTAACCTTCAGTAAGTTTTTGTCTCATGCACTAGCTTGTGATTCAAGAAAGGTGCATCTGCCTGTTTTCCCCATCTGAATAAAACTTTGATTTGTATTCCCATGTAGAAGCTCTTTCTATGTCTGGCCACTGTGGTAAAATAGTCTTCTGAAGCTCTTATATGTGTGGTGCTGGTAGTACAAAGGCACAAAATTAAAGGATGGTAGCCTTGCCCATTTCTGCCTTCAGCTAGTGTGGATTGCAAATACAATAATAGTGTTTTTTCAAAGCTGTTTTGACTAATTTTGGTAATTACATAACTTTGGGTATTACAACTTGCAAGTCTCCATAGTTCTTGGTAATCAGCTCTTTTTGTTCACTTCTGGAGAGCTTTGCTAATGGTTATAGCTATCATAATTAAAGGTATGGACAGAACTTCATGAAACTTGTCTAGTAGTGTGTGTGGGTGGGAACCTGAAATTGCTTCATCTGCTCATGTCCCTGCTGATTTTGAGATGGTGAGGAATTTTTCATCCGAATAGTTTTCCAATGGAAAATGCCACTTTTGCAAAAAGTCAAAAAAATTGTGAGGAAAATATCAATTCTAGTACTGTTGATTCTTTATCCTTTGATTGTAAATAATTTTATTGGAGGACTGTTATATGATTTTCAGCTTGAGTAGAGATTCAAATTCTATAATATTTGTTTGAAAGCAATGTTATATTCCTGGACTAGTGTTCTGCCTAAAAGAGATTTCACTAATAAATTAAAAACCTGCCCCTCATGTCTTCAAGGAAATAATATAAAGCAGGTTACTTAGTGTTCAAATATTTATTTTAATGACTTGCCTTCAGTTGCAAGAGAAATACTAAATTGGCAGGACATGAATGTGTTGCACACAAACTTTGAAGAGGGGACAGGGAAATAGTTTTTCAATTTATCTGTCTTGTTGGTGGCAGCGTTAGGCCTTTCCATTCCCAGGCAATGGTGTTCATTGACAGGTTCTGCCTCTTGTTCTAAAGTCTTTGGCAAGTATTTAAATAATAAAACAAACCAGGAGTCCTGTGGCACTTCAAGAGTAACAAATTTATTTATAAGAAATTTTATTGAATAAATTTGTGAGTCTTTAAGTGTCACAGGACTTCTTGTTTGTTTTACTGACCTAGACAAACACGGCTGTCCCTTTGGTGCTATCTAAAGAATGGCTTTCATTATAGAAATAAACTCTGTAGCTCCATTGGTCAGAGCCACAGTGGGACAATCTAACTAGCAGATAATGTCCAGCCAGGTAACTCCTGGCCATATAATGCCAAAGAACTGCTAACAATACTCTCTCTCTCGACCGAGTTCCTTTCACCTGAATCATAACTGTAACAAGACTTTGAGACCCTAGTTTAGTGGTAGGCAATGCCCGGCATATGGGCTGACAGTGGCACTCGAGCCCATGTCGAGCAGCATGCAGCACCACAGAAATTGCTGCTCCTGCGACCAAAAGTCACTCGGGGCACAGGGGGGACCCCACCATGCCCATGCCCCAGTCATGCCGCAGAAAGAAGCCATCTGTGGTGTGCTGCTGCCAAAAGGAGCCACTCCAGTCACCTTGTTTCTGTGGCATGCCTAGCGGCACCCATCCCCAGGCACGCTGCCAAGAGAAGCCGTTTTGGGTGGTTTCTTTCCATGAGTGTCTCTTTTCACCAGCCACCACCAGCTGAGAGTTGGAGAGGAGGGGCTGGCATGACTTCTCTAGCAAGTAATCTCTTTGTGCATGTGCAGATCCACAGAGATCTCACAGCAGATGTCTTGACTGACAGCCCCTTGGCTGAACTCGTACTATTAATGCAGACGACATTGCTTTCCTAGGCCAGGTCTACGCTGGCAATGAAATTTGGTGGCAGTCAACAGAAGTTATGCACACTACTCAGTGCAGCTTGCATAATTCCCATGACTTCCTGGCTACTCCTTAGTGCAACGTCTTCACTGCACTGTGCCAATAAGAAATGCTTTCCTGTCAAGACAGCACTATGCCACTTGAGGGTGGTTTTATTAAGTTGCTTTCTGGATCAACTGCTCATGTCTTACCTGACTGGTCAGTCGCTCCAGAAAAATTGACCTGATAGCAGCGACTTTGCTTGCCTTCAGTGTAGACATGGCCCTACAGAATTTAAGAAATTGTTATAACAAACCCATTAGGCCCCAGTCATGCAAAGATTGACACACACACTTATCTGTATGCACTATGAGCAGTCCCACTGATGTCACACAAGGACAATTCCCAATGCATAAGGTTATGCAGTTATGTAAGTCTTTGAAGGATCAAACCCTAAATGATTAACATTTCTCTTCTTGTCACCAAGTAACTTATTGCAGCAGACTTCCACACATCTAAAATGTGACAGCTTGTAGTCAGTTCTGTGGTGACATGACCTTTAATTTCTTTCCTGTTGGAATTGTTGATGGCTGGGGAGATGGGGTACAGGCTTGTATGGTTTCTACCTATTTATAAAAAGTAATCATTTAAAAGAGAATCCAGCTCTATTTTATTCTAAGATGTACAGCCTTTCGGCAAGCAAGTTGTAGTGAGGAAAATAAGGAGTTTAAAAAGTAGAAAAAAGTGGTATGAGAATGGGTTTAGGTCAGTGGTTCCGTCTTTTTTGGCTTAAGAGCCACAGATACCATTTTTACAGCCCTGAAGGTGCACTAGTCCCTTCCAGAAGACTGAATATTTTCCCTCTGCCTGACCCTCTACAGCCAGATGGAAGCAGCTCAGTGAACAGTTTGCCTTCTCGTAGAGCTCTTGTCCTTCTGGCTGCAGCAGAGAAACTGTATGCGTCCTGTAGTCCCATGTGCTCCACTTGTGTCCCTAGGCAGTGGCTGCCTTCTGCAGCGGGGGGGACACAGAAGATCAGTGTTCACCTCTCTCAGGAAAGGATGTGGGCAAATCAGAGTCCAGAGGAAGGCAACAAAAATGATTAAGGGGCTGGACCACATGACTTATGAGGAGAGACTGAAGCAACTAGGTGTTTTGAGTCTGCAGAGGAGAAGATTGAGTGGAGGTAGCAGCCTTTAACTACCTGAAACGGAGTTCCAGGGTGGATGGAGCTAAGCTGTTTTCAGTGGTAGTACTGACTAAACTAGGAAGAAGGGTCTCAAGTTGCGGTGGAAAAGGTCTAGGTTAGATATTAGGAAAACCTTTCCCCTAAGAGGGTGGTGAAGCACTGGAATGGGTTACCTAGGAATGTGGTGGAATCTCCATTGTTTGAGGATTTTAAGTTGCAGCTTGGCAGGGACCTGGGTGGGGCTGGTTTAATTGGGATTGGTCCTCTTTGACGACCAGGCTGAACTACATGACCTCCTGAGGCCCCTTCTAATCTTCATCTTCTGTTATACTGGCTGTTGTTCTCCATAGAGCTGGCAACCAGAAGCAGCAGGGTCTGCTGCTTGATTAAGGCTATGCTGCAGTCATGCAGGGTTTCTTCCCTTTGGAACTTCTCCGCTTGCTGTTCAGTTTAGGCACAAAGGGCTCAATTTAGGCATTTTAGAATAAGTTGGGTGTGAGTTGCAGGGAGAGTTTAAATTTTGGTTCTCAACTCAAAATCAATTGTTGCTTTATGCTGTTTTATTATTGGTGGTGGTGTTACTAGATTTGTCTTTTAATGTCTTTGTTTGTTCAGGGAAAACCTAGACTTCCCTGTCCATATTTAAGTTACAATAATACTTTTTTCCAGGCTTTAAGGCCTTATGTGACTCTTTAGTGGAATGTTCTGGCTGGAGGTGATGGTTGTGTCACTATTTTTGTTTTGGTTTTTTATATGAAAATTGTGTCCAAAGGTCCTAATCAGGGTCAAATACTGTTGCTCAAGGTACTATACAAACACACAGGAGGAGACAGTCAGTCATTGTCTTGAAGATGATATAGTGATAAGAAAGTAAAGGCCCTGTGAACTCAAGTCAGACAAATTGCAGCATGTATGACCTGAAGTTTCAGATGTGACTAATGATTCTGGGTATCTGTTTGTGAGTGGCCAATCTCAGCCATCTTTGAAAGGCCTGATTTACATCAGAAAATCAGAATTCTTTCATGTGACTCAGGTTTGAATCTCACAATTACCATTAACTCTTGAAAATTTAGGCCTGTGACTTGTTTTGTGTGCCAGGGTTATTGGAACTCTTGTCTCTGTCAGTTCAGTTTTCACCCTAATTGATTTGCTTGTTTTAAAATCAGCTTTTGTTAAATGCAAGAGTGAAAGAAAATTTTCCATACTATTAAAAAAAAAAAAAAAAAAAAGCAATGGAAAGAATTAAATTTTAAAAACAAAGTAAATATTGTCCGCCGGCATTTGCAACTCAGACATTACAGCATTGTGCTAATACATAGGAATCTGAAAGAAAAACTAACTAGACTGCTGGTAAAGCCAGTAACATGATCTTTGTCCAAGCAGAAACGCAAGTGCTAAACGAATTGAACTGATGATAAAAAAAAACAAGACTTTGAACTTCTTTGTTTAAATTTTTAATAAGCTGTCAGTGACTTTTAATCCCCAAAGCCTGGATTTTGTCCTCTTGCTGTAGGAGTGTACACTTTACATTCCATGCCTACACCCCATGATCTGTGGGATGACGGATTCTGTAAAGAGGGTCTAATTTTGGGGGAGGAGTGGAGGATGCATAGGAGACTGAATTTTTTTTTTTTACTGTTTCACCATGGTGGAAGCTTCACTGTTTTCATAACTATCTTTGAAGAGATATTGATGGGGAGGGAGGCGGGGCAGATTACTGCATTGGCCCATGCCCAGGGGCCCACACATCGTATGGTCCCCTGCCATACTGGTGCTGTGGCGGAGAGGGGGATTAAGCGTGGCAGCCCTGGCCCAGAGGTCAGGCTCCACACTCCTGCCGTGCCCTGGGCCAGCTGATCCACCGCCGGGGCGGAGTGGGCCAGCGCATGATTGCTCCACTTTGGGGCCAAAGCTCACTGGTGTGCTGTCAGCATCTGATGTGCCCTTCCAGGGCCCGTGGCTCTGGAGGCCTGCACCAGAAACTCCACCATGCAGAGCCATCCTTAGGGGAGGTCAAAGGGGACATTTGACATGGGCAGGGCCCGCACCCCCCCATGGCAGGAATCGGCAGGAGCCCCACCTCTTCTACAGTGAGCCTGAATGTTTTTGGCCAGACACAGGCTCTGCCCTTGAGTAACCTGCCGTCCCTCCCCCTGGATCCACCTGAGCAATTAGCTGGAGGGAAGAGGGAGGTTTAACCCTTTCCTCCTCCAGCAGACTCTGCCAGCACCAGCCCAGAGACACACAGCCAGGTAAGTACTGGGGGGAGTCTGGTGGGAGCCTGAGTCTGGAGGGGGACAAGGGTGCTGGGGATCCAAGACGCCCTCCGGGCCCTGATTCACATTGGGCTAGTGGGGGACAGATAGATCAGGGATCATGCGGTGACAGACCGCTCCCCAGATCCCATTCAGTGTGCTGCTGTGACCTCCCAATTCCCCCTCCTGAACCCTGATTCATCTCCCTTTGCCAAGTGACCACTTACTCCTGAGTCAGTCTACTCCAGCCTCTTGTGTAGGGTCGGTCCCAGGCAGGGGGTGTATGCCTCTGGCTACTCGAGGGAGGGTCCCCCAGCAAGCACCCCCGGCCCCTGTTACTACATCAGGAGCCCCTGTCTACAGAGATTGGGAACCACTCCCGACCACCACACACTCCAGCCCCTCCATTTAACAAAGAAAAGGATTGTGCCCAGCCTCCTCACTCACACCCTCTAAAGATCACACAGCTTTAGGGAAAACAACTACTAGTTTATTGATCAGATTATAATTCTTTACATGAGAATATGGCCAAGCATGGCAGAATCACAGTAGAAGTAATTCAGGACAGACCACAAGAAAATAAAAGGTAAATACGCATACTAACCTAATACTTCTACTTAAACTAACCTCATAGTCCAAACAAGTTTATGCTCAAGGTGTTTGGCAGTTAGATGTTTGCACAGCCAGCCTCTACCTGAGGCCAGGCAGGGCCCATATCTTGCTTGCAGTTGTTTCAAGATGGAGAGTCCCAGCTCAAAAAACCTTTTAAAACTTCCAGGTCTCAATTTCCAAAGGGATAGCTGTGTTAGTCTAGTCCAGCAAAAAAAAAACAAAAACCCTACACACCAAGGAGTTGTGTGGCACTTAAAGACTAAAAGATTTATTTTTCATGTGAGCTTTCATGGGAGAAAATCCCACTTCATCAGATGCTTGTCTCAGTCTTTGTTTGCAAACCCCTCAGCACCTCCCTTTCAGGGCTAAGGTGATTCTTGTCTCTTCACAGACACCGCCATTAGCATACCTTTGTCTCTGTCTGACACTGCTGGGAGAGACCTCTCTCTCTCTCCTTATCCTTGAGCCATAGAAAGCATGTTACATGTTTGTTCACATGTATGAAGTTGTAGGAAACATATCATCATAGAAATCATGTAGAATAGGTTATTAGCATCCGCACAGAAACATTGCATGGTGCAATTGGCAGCAAATCATACAATTCCAGTGTATAAGTGAACAGGAAAATAATGTAGATCATAACCCAGGGTGCACACCGTCACACATGCCCCTCTGGGTCCCGAGTCATGCTGGGTTGGTGGCCAGCCGAGAGGATGGCAGGCAGACGAGGCCAAGGACTGTCCCCCCATCCTCCCCAGGCCAGGTGGTGAGGCTGGAGGGCAGGCTGGGCCAGGGATCCTGTGTGATCATTGATCACCAGCCGTTTACAGACATGACTTTTGCTTTGTGTTTTCTTTCTGGGGTGGACCCTCGCTTTTGTGGGACTTCTTTGCATCACTTAGCCACTAAGGTAGTACTTGCATTTATCAGGACAGGCTGGTATTAACTGATTCCATCACACACACACCCTTCATTCACACATCTTGTTCACACATTTAAATGAAATTTCAGAGTATACACCTAAAAGAAGTTTTATCAAGAATACAAAATAGATTTCTAAATTTACAACATCAAGCTTTGTTGGACATTAGTTACAATGTCTATTAAACTGAGTTAGTTATTTCAGTTATGATATTAAAGAACAGATACTGTGTTGCCTAACAGATGCTTTAAAAGGTACATTCAATTACTTTTATCTCTGTGTCCCTACATTGTGGCTACAGAAGCCTGCTACACTAGCACGAAGAATACAGTTAGGGAAAGGAATTCCTTGAGTGAAGTATATGGTATTAATTTATACAGTATTGCCAGTTTCAAGAGATCAAAAATCACAAGAATGGCAAAAATAAGTCCTTTCGGGGGGGGCAAGAAATTAATCTCTTAAAATTAATCTCTTGATGTTTGAATTCCCCCTATCCATCCCAGGGTGAGTAGGTGACAGTTAGTGTTGCCCGCTCTTTCTACCACACATACTGGGTAAATTTTCATCTTTTTACCCATCTTTTATATTTGCTGACTCCCAAGTAAATCTATGGCACTTCCTGTGTCTTGCTTCCTCAGAGCTCCTGTGTGATCATGGTAAATGGCTAGTGATCAGACATTCATCTTGTGTATTATTTTTTTTTTTTTCTTTCTGGGTGGATCCTTCTTGCTTTTCCCATCCTGAGTAAAATGGACTTGCTTGCCTCATGGGTTCCCTAACTTCCCCCACCTGATTTGCATGCACCTGTAAGCTGGGACCAGACCAGAGCCTTTTTAAATTTTCTGCCCACCAGCATGTCCAGGCATTTGGCCTAGGGTAGGAACAGCATGGGAAATTGCAGATGCTGTGCTGCCTTCCTTGGTGCCTGCCACCCAGCTGCACTTCTCGTACTCTCCTGACACCCCACTCTGTCCTCCCCTGCTCCCCACTCTCATGCTGCCACTCAGAAGATTGTGGGGAAGGCAAGCATCACAGCAAAGTTCATGGGAGGGGCAGGGCTGGAAGTCCCAGGGACAGTATGATCCATCACCCTCCCTCCTTCTCCTATTTGTGGAGCTTCTTGGCTCCTGATATTCAGCAACAGGAACCTGGAGGGGTTAGGGAACGATGTGCCTTGGCAGACACTCCCCTGGGCTGGCCGGCCCGCCCCCCAGTGCTGGGGTGGGTGGGGGCCCCGCAGAGAGCGATTCGCCCAGGGCCCCGCACCCCCCTAGGGACAGCTCTGACACCATGCACCAGTCGACCCCACCACCTCTAGGGATGGACTGGTCAGAGTGGTGTGCCACAACCCTAGACTGGATGGGAGCTATCAGTGGGGGATTTGGGGCCACAGGTGGGGAGGTCCACAGGCCCCTGAGGCCCCTTAATCTGCCCCAGCCAGGAATTATTTGAGTTTTCCTTTCAGATTTTTTGATGCCTGTTTTTCTTTTTATTAATTAGACAGCTTGTGCCACCTGTTTGAGAAAGTGCTGCACCCAGTTCAGTGTCAGGTTAAGCTGTGATCATTGCAGGAGTCTGGTGGGACATGGGGGAAATGTAACATCAGGGTAACTTTGTGGCCCTGGTCATGGGACCATTCTGACCACAGCAAAAGAGAACAGCCTTTTAGGGTTTCTGTTACTTACAATTGCTGCTTCCCATGGAGCAGTTCCACTGGCTAGGTATTTCCAGGACACTGGTGCTATGGTGAAACCCTATTCCAATGGACTTGCATCCTGTACTGGAGTGCTGAGTGGGCTTGGGTACAGATAATGAGTATAGCAGGCTGTACACACCAGGGGACCATCCCAGGCTGGGGGAATCCTCCTATTTGACTATAGACTACACTTTCATGACTGTTTTTAATACATTTAGTATCCTCTCTTTCTAAAACCTGAGAAACTTAAATGTGTAGGTTGACTATGAATCAGCTTTGTTCCTCCCACCCCGTATGATTTTGTCACTAGCCTTTCACTGATAAAATCTGGTTGAGCATACTTATTCCTCACCCACCACCTACAGTAGTTCCATTCTAATGAGTGATGTGCAAAACCAGCTGGTGTTGCAAATCCTGTCAGTCAGGTTTTGGTTTTGCAAAACAAAAGCCCACCAAATTCCGGGGTGGGTCTGGTTTGCAATTTGGGATTTATATACAATAATAATATAGAGTGATTGCAAGCATCTTACAAAGTGTGATTTCTCCCACAAAAGCTCATGTGATAAATAAACTTGTCAAAGTGCCACAGGACTCCTTGTTTGTTTTGCTGAAATAGACTGACATGGCTACCCCTTTGGAACCTGCATTTTATTGGCACATGGCTCCCATTGCTGGGGTTTGCAATTCACAGACAGAAACGGGTGAATCTCAATTTGTTCAGTCTACCTGACCAATATCAACAAAGGGTAAGCCTTTACTAATGGTGGCAAAGTCCCCACCACTGGTGCAATCTTCCAGGTTCAATTGAGTGCTCTGTGTAGAAAATCCAAAAGTTTCTATAACAACTCCAGCCCTGGAACTGGAGTTTCAGTATGACTTAGTGAAGTGAGTAAGGAGCTCTCAAAAAGTCATCAGGAGTTACGCAAGGTATTTTATGTACCTTGCATATCTCCCATCAACAGCTGCTGAAGAGTGCAGCCAAGTCTAGATTAGGGCAAGGACAAATTAAAGAAGTAAAAGTGATGCTGCCCCTTTTCTATTTTAAGAGTAACACAAACATACCTGCTTGAACTACTGTTAGGGCAACTGACCAGAGCTGGAGAGATAGACATACAATTTTTTTCAGCAGATGTGGTGTTTTTTGAAGTTGATGATATTCCTTTAAGCCTGCATTATGTAGGTGAACAGGAATAGAAAGCACCACCTAACTCCAAGCAGCTGAGTTATAGTTCCTCCTGGAACAATAATGAGGCCATTTGACAGCTGGCTTTTAATTATGCCAAGTGAAATCACCTTTCTGGCTCAAGGCTCTCTGCCCCTCCTTTTTTTTTTTTTTTTTTTTCAATAGCCTTCCATTTCCACCAGCTCAAAGAAAAGTTTCTGGTCTCTGCTTTCTCAGTTCTCTTCACCATTTAACTCTACCTCACCTATCAGACCTACTGGTGAACTGACACCAACCCTACCTCTGCTCTGGGGGTGACACAAGCTATTATCATGCATAGGCCCATTTGTTTCCTGAGGAGCGCCACACTTTCTCCTATTTCCCTTCTAACAATATTCATGGCAAAATGCTGTCAAAACCCATAAAAGCAGCTCCTTTCCTCCCTCAAATTGTTCCTTAAGACTTACGTCTGCCACGGTGCTTATAGAACACTACCACAAGAGCAGCTAGGCAGATGATAAATTGCGAATACTAGTTTTTTATGCACAGTTGCTTCATATCTCTTCCTACCAGCTCAACAGTCTTGTCTGTTCTCTATTGCATTTGATGTCATCTTAAGATTATGATCTGCCTGGAGCATTTTTATTTGTTTGGACAGCACCTAGCACTGTTGGGCCCAGTTATTTGATTGGGATCTTTAGGCAATACCGTTATATAAATGAGAATAATAGACTGCTTTCCTGCTACCAGATCTTTCATAACTGATGGAAGTGAATGGATTGGGAAGGGGTGAGTTCTCCTCTCTTCACTTCAATATTAGTGGCACCAGAGGTCTTTTTCTGGCTCACAGCTTTCAAAAAAGAAACAAGAGAAACATTCTTCTTTATTCCTCTCTAACAAAGGATGGGTCTATCCACCCCCCCCCTTTTTTTTTAACAGTGGGAAAAGCATGGGAGGGGATCTGTTATTAGTTTCCCCTTTTGCCAAAACTCAAAGGAAAATTTTCCTTCTGAAGGTGATTTTTTTAAAAGAAGCATGAAAAATATGAAGACTAAATGGTGAACATTTCCAAAAGTTATTGGTATATGAAAATAGGAGGTGGTGTGTAAGCTGTTGTGCTGTTTCAATGAAAGAGATCAATCAATCCCTTCCCTTCCTAATTGTAATTCGCTTGAATCCCTCTGTTTTGTATTTTGTCTCAGGTGTGCAAGATATAAATGGAAAATCTTTGTCAAAGTCTGAAGCATCTATGTAATTTTGCTGCATGTTTCCAGACCATTTTCTTTTTTATTGTCTTTGTCTTTGGAATTAGATGTATTTTATACTATAATGGGTGTTAAAATACTTTGTAACTCTTAATCCAGGTAATATTGACAAACACATAGAACTGGAGAACCTTGTGGCCCAGTTTCTTGATGTGGAAGCTGCTATGGTGTTTGGCATGGGCTTTGCTACTAACTCTATGAATATCCCAGCGCTGGTTGGGAAGGTGAGTATGGCTTGTTTGGTCTACACTTATACTAAATCATATACTCAGGGTATGACTTCACTGCCATGGCAGCAGGTGTCAGTTTTGTGGCATTGATTGATTGGGTCTGTGTAGACCGGCTCAGACAATTGAAGAGTTTTATCTGATAGACTGAATTAATTCACCTCCCTGAACAGAGTAAGACTCCATCAACAGGTGGGTGTCCCCCATCGACACAGCGCCGTGAAGATGCTGTACTACATGAGTGTGTGTCGACTGGAGCTACATTATACAGTTTGTATATCAGTTATCGACTGCCGCCTGAACCAGCTCTCGGTAAACTCTGAGGCTTGGCATGAACATGGGATTAAATACGAGGAATTTTTGAGTTCTGATGCTCTTCTTCACCTCAGGTTATCATTCCATTATGCTCATTGCCAGTCACTCCTGGGTGTTGCTAAGGCATATATTCTCCTTGTGTCTAAGTACTTGGCCTTTTTTCCTCTATTTACCCTTCCCTAAAATGTGAATAGTTTCTGCCTCCCACCTCATATTTGTAAGGATTAAATAGTGGGACTGATTCTCCCCTGCTTACTTAGGTGTAACTCCATTAACATCAGTGAAGCTACATCAGCAGAGTCTCCAGGCAGATTTCCACCCTTCTGTGTGTGAAATATTTCTCCACCTCTGCTTGGTTAACCTGTAGTTGCAAAATAATTATTTGCAAAATGCTGCATTGCATTATGGTCACGTAACAAGAGACAGCAGCATAAGCCTTTGATTAAAGCAGGGCCAAGATAAGATTCCGGTTTGAATCTGAACCCTGAATTCTGTTTTGCTAACTCAACAGATGATGCAATGTGATTTTTTTTCATGCATTTCACTGAGGTTTTCCTTTTAAAAAAAAAAAAAAAAGAAAAAGAGTTTTTAGCTAATAGGATCAGTGACTGTAAAAGTTACTAAAAATTTGGGTGAGAGGGGGGGAGCGAGGCAATTTCCACCGTGCCCAAGCACTGCTAAGATACAGTACAAGATGTTACTCTGACTTGCACCACTGACATAAGGTTCTTATGGGTTCGTACAGCAGAGAAGGATCAGGGACACTCCGCTCCACTCACAACGCACTGGGGAAAGGAAGTGGTAGATACAGGAGCCAGGTCCATTAGATTTACAACAGCGAGGAGCTCCTACCCCCACCAGAGTAATTCACTGCCAGCTATTTACGGACAGTATCTTGCCCCCTTTCATCACCTAGGGCTATTCAAGAATCTGTCCACACAGATATGTCCCTGGAACAGAAGATTGGGTCCAAACGCCCACCTTTTAGAAATTTTCTCAATTCACATTTAAACTGCAGCTTGGGTGGTCTTAAGTGATCTGTATGCTCACATTGACTTGTGAATGTTCTAAAGGTCCTTTTGGATACTTACTGTACTCTTTCTCAACAGGGTTGTCTCATATTAAGTGATGAGTTGAACCATACTTCTCTTATTCTTGGTGCAAGACTTTCCGGAGCTACCATTAGAGTCTTCAAACATAATAGTGAGTATTGATGCTGAAAATGTTTGGTAGCAGAGATGTTCCAACCAGCCACCATCAGGAGCGTTCCTGCCCCGGGGAAAGACCCAGGGCACGGGCCACGCCCCCTGACTGCATCCTCGCCTCCGTGGCCCTAATTCCCCGCCCAGACCCAATCCTTCCTTGGGCTCCTCTCACCGCAAGCCTGGCCCTGAATTCCCAGCCTGGGATGGGCCAGGAGAGGTGGGCACCGTGACAGGTGGCCTGGCGTGGGACAGGGCTGCGAAGAGGCAGGCACCGGCCATGGGTGGCTGGGGCCCAGCTCTCTGGCCAGGGACAGGCCAGGAGAGGCAGGAGCTGCCCCAGATACTCAGGGCACTGGTGCTGGGACTTGGGGCACATGCCTCGTCTTCCAGGCACTAGCAATGCCCGTATCCACAATGCTTATGCACTTTTTGCTCTTATTTATTTGAGAATGTTTAGAGGGCAGGGAAACTAGCCCCTCAAAGCTGTGTATGATTTCTGGTTTTGGAAGGAGAAAAATGGAATGTATGCAATGACAGTTTGCTTTTGACAAAAAGCTATGGCCATGGCTTAATTAGCTGCGCTGAAGCTTAATTTTCAAAACAATTGTAATAATGCTCACTGTAATCACTCTTCTGATTTGATGCCTTGCTGAGATTCCATCCAGGGCTGGAAGCATTTATCTCCATTACAACAGAAAATCCTTACAAAAGATTACGGTGTTTCGGAAGTGCTCAGCATTGGTCTAACTCTGCCATTGAAGTCAGTGGAAACCAAGTTAAGCCATTGCTCAGTGTTTTTGAAAATCCCACCCTAAATTTGTGGTATGTCTGTAGCAACACCACCTAGTTTGGCTTTAGGCTAGGTTCCCAGTAACTGTGACATATGCTTTCATTTGTCACGTAATATACTTTTCTTGTGGTCTGCATTTATTAACAAAGTTCATAAGCAAACTCAAGAACTCCCATCCAGCCTTCCTAACTAGCTCACAAATGTTGGGGCAGAAATCTTAGACTTGCCCCTGCTGAGATTTTGCTCTAGAAGATTTGTCCTCCACGGTCCAGCTTTCTTAGCTAGATTCCACTCCCTGGAGGCTTGGGCACCTGCCCTTCTGTCCAGGACGTAGGAAGATCTTTCTGCATGGAGAAGTTCATGCAGCCCTTCCACTCGTTTGAACCTGTTCCTGCTCTCTGTTGAGCAGCAATTGCCTGGGCTTTCTGCCTGAGTCTTTACTCCTCTCTCTTTGGCTGCCCACTGGCTTCTTTTTTATTTCTCCTCTCAGAAGGCCTCATTGACCTGACAGTTAAGTGACTTTGCTCATTTTCTCCTCCTGAAGAGGTAAATTAAATGTTTCACAGATGGCCAGACCCTCTCCACAAAGAGCCTGTTACATGACCTTTTAAAATGCCTACAACATGGCCTTTTACTTAATGATAATGTGGCATTTTCTGTACTCACTGTACCTGCAAACACTAGTTGTAAAGTTTCTAAGAGCTAGCAGTGACCACCTTCAGTTTTAGGTGGTATTCTCCACTGTTCTGTACCATGCCGTGTACTGTGTGGTCACTTACTACTTCACCCCATGCCAGAGGTGAGTGAAGTCATTTCATTATAAATGTGTTTATAAAAACATACGCTGAAAGGTGCCCCATAGTTATGAGAGACAGTATTATTAGCCTCATTTTAATTGGCCAAGAAGCAAATCCATAATCTGATTAAAAATGGCTTATGACTGAGTCTGATTCAAAATGTTTTCACAAAAGTAGTTATTTATAAATTGACTGTCTGATGTGCTTACTAACATTCAGGGACCCAGCCTGTGAGATTTAGACATACTAGGCAGCATCTCTATGCGTCTGGGGTCTCATCTCTTCCTACTCAGATACTCGTCCCGCTCCCACTTCCTGCTGCATGACATTTTGAAGGATGACCTCTGTCCAGTGGTTCTCAACTCTTCGCCTTCCCCCACACCAGCTCCACATTCATGCCCAGATTATATTGTGCTATTTCCCATGAAAGAAGATATCCATTCAGGGAATGCAATTCAGCTTGCAGCTCCTAAATGAATGTTGAAGACGTAACTTTGGTTTTTGAGCCATATGGTAATAAATTCTACCCCTAACCACTGATCACTTGTCAGGGAGCCATCACACAAATTCTCCACCCTGCCTCCAGCTGACATTTATGTTTGGGCTTATCATAAATGACAGCTGATATTTTTTGCAAAGAATGTGGGGCGAAACTAACAGCAATAGCTAACTCGTTCAGCAAATACCAAAATACAGATGGAAAATTGGGTAATTCCCTTAAGCATCTCAGCAAACATGGGTGGAAGTTCATCAGGGTTCTTTTTATATAACCCATTGTTCCTTAGATTAGGGATTTGATTTGCCAACGGCCAGTCTAGCTTTATTTAAAAGCCGACTGGCTTAAATAGTTTAACCATTTTGAGTCTTATCACTTTAACCAGAATTACAGCAAGACAACACTTACCATTATGAAACTGTGGGAACCTTTTGGAGCATTATGTATAGTTTGAGCTAACCCCATCTTGCCTGGACCTTAACTTGAATTATATGTAGAAAATCCTTTTCATTGTGAAAAAGTAAGAATGTTTTGTAAAACTGTTTCTGCTCTTCAACACAAACACACCCTGTACATAGGAAACCATATATAGAAATACCTTTGCAGTAAAGTTGCTGTTTTGATATTCCAATAAAGAGATTTCATAAATCAAATCCCTAACCCACCTACCAGATCACTTTCCTCATCCAATAACTAATCAGATTGGTTTACATCTACAAAATACTTTTTCATCCTAAAAGATCTCCAACAGTTCCACAAGCTGTACTTCTAGCACATAACTGAAATGTGACCCTGCTGGCGCACAGATTGGCAGCCAACTTGGACACACACAAGGCAAACAGGGCCCCAGCAACACCATAAACCCATTTTAGATGCTGTTATCTTCCAGCAAGTTGTGCTTTGCTTTGTAAATGGGACTTCACTGGATTTTAAAAACATCACGTCCAGGCTTTGCCATCATCTGAAAAATATGTTTAGGTTCTGGCTACTTTGAAAAATGAACTGTGTCAGGGAGCGATAGCATTGTAACGGGCTACTCCAACATCATTGCTTTTGTAGTGTATGTACAGGAAATGCCTTGGCCAGACTCAGCCTCACTTATACTAGGAATTTATATTGGTTTAGCTACATCTCTCAGGGGTGTGAAAAAGCCACCCAAGAGGCAGATATACCAACCTAATCCCTAGTACAGATAGTGAATTCTTCAGTCAGCCAAGCTAGCTCCTCTCTCAGAACTGGATTACCTACGCCAAGATGAGAAGCCCTGACTTCGGCGTAGATAGTGTCTATGCTAAGCCACATGTGCCATTGTAGCATTTTAAATGTAGACAAACCTTCAGTAATTTAAATGGCTTTTCATTCAGCTGCCTCAGAAACTTATTCTTTTGCAGATATTTGAACCTATTGTTCCAAAGTGTCTTCCAGACACACCAGGCTTTGGCTCCAAAGCTGCAAAGTACTTAAGCAAGTGTATACCTTTTAGTATATGAATAGTCTGAGTGATTTTAATGAAACTGCAGTTTTTTACAGTTATACACATGCTTAAGTGCTTTGCTGGATCAAGACCTTGATGGTTAGACTGCAAAGCGCATTGGCCACATGTAAATCAAATGTTGAATCTTGTGCTTTAATTCTCACACTTAGTGGAAATAGGTCAACTGGTCTGCTTTTTGTCCAAGTCACATTGCTGAGTGTATGGGAAGCGTCCCTATGTTGTATCAGCCCTGTGGATAATCAGAAAACTTTGCAGTCAATGTTCAGAGCCTTTAACAAGGTTTACACTGAGTCCAAAATTGTAAAGTGTTTTTGTCATTTTCCCCCTATTTTCCCACAATCTTAGCTGCAGGGGATGGGAACTGCCTCCCCTGCCCCCCAACAATCTGCAGGGAATGGGGACTGGTTTGTGTCATGGCTGGTTAGGGGAGCAAAGCGCCCTCTGAAGGAGCTCTGGTACTTGCCCTCATCTGGAAGATGTCACCATGTCCATGGAAATGTGAAGCAAATATCCATGGAAATGTGAGACAAAGGGGAAAACCGAATGCTACTATGACGTTATGAGAGCTGGAAGGATAAGTTCCAAAAGGATAGCTGTGTTAATCCAGTTCAGCAAAACAGAAGAGGAATCTTGTGGCACTTCAAAGATTAAGAAATTTATTTTTCATGTGAGCTTTCGTGGGCAAAGTCCCACTTCGTCAGATGCCAGTGTAGTGGCATCTGACGAAGTGGGACTTTGCCCACAAAACCTCATGTGAAAAATAAATTATTTCTGGTCAGAAATAAGTCCCTGTGTCAGCTCAAGTGCCATGGGCATCCCTGGCACCAGGCACATGGGACATGAGCCCCGAGTGTCCCAGCCAGTGCCCCAAGTTGCACTCTTTGGTGGCACAGGCAAGGACAGCTCGGCCTGGGAGCTGTGGGAAGAGCAGCTGACCCCTTCCCCCTGCACCAGCAGCCCAGAATGGAGAGGGGGATTTCAGTCCCTTCCCAGGCAGTGTGGTCAGCATTGGAGGGTGGGAAAGAGCTGGGGAAGAAGCAGGTGAGCAGGTCCTGTGTGTGGGGTGGGAGAGGAGTCCAGAGCCAGACAGAGGCTGACAAGCACTTTAAAAAAATTACCCTTTTCTTTGACCTAAAATCTGGAAAACCCATCTTGAACCAGCGTATGTACTTCCTGGGGCCGGGGGTAGTACCTCTCCAGTGTTGTTTAGACTCAAAGTCTCAACTTAATTACTCCCGACGAACTGGTTTTAGTTCCTATACAAGCTGGGAGAATGGTTCCCATGGCATAGAACACAATCTTTCATAAACTATTCATGAATGTAACATAGTGGTCCCCAAAGGTGGTGTGTAAGATTGTAATGGCTGTCTCACTGGTACAGAAGAGGGACAGTCCCTGCCCCGAAGTGTTTACAGTCTACTAGAGTTTTCCTCCTCTCCCTGGTGGTTCCATGGTACTGAAGCTCTTGGAATACAAGAATTGTTATCTAGCACATCTTCTTAAAAAATTGTTGTGCAGCAACTGGATGGCTCATCCAGTGCATGCACATACCAGTGCTTGGGAACCTCTGTTCCTATTTCAGTTGTATCTATAAGCGACTAGTAAGAGGTACAGTGGCCAGGTGGATAAGGCACTCGATTACAGTCCCAGAGGTTAGGGATTTGAGTCTCACTGATTGTGCACTGAGAGGCCACCTCCACTTAACCCAGCTGCAAAATGGGAGCCTGATCCATAGCCTTAGGGACATCAAAGTAGTCAGACGTTATGCCAGCCATGTCACTTCTTTGTGTATTGCTGGCTCTGAAAACTGACATGCTTTAAATCATGGGGGGTCGGGGACTTAGGGCAGACATTTTACTTTAATAAATATTCAGTGGTGATTATCACCTCTCCCTGTGCCTGATCAGAGAATAGAGTTTAGTACTAAACCTGTACTACTTGTGTCATATCCTTTACTAAGGTATTTACAAGTCTGTCAACTGATGATAGTTTTGGGGAAAAGAACTGCAGCCGGGTTGATCAAGAAAGAGCTAGTTTGCCAAGCCTAAGTTTTCGGTTGGCAAGAGGCATAGGCAATACCGACTAAAATTTGCCCTGTGCTGTGCTGGCTCATTGACATATCATAATAGGGGAAAGCTTGCACAGAAGGAACTTTTACCCGCATGGTGCTCTGCTTCATCCTGTCTTCATTAAAATTCCTGTCTCAGTCACCCTGAATAATGTGTGTTTGAGGACACAAAAGGCCTCCCCTGCAAGGGACCCATCATGAATCATTCATCTAAAAAGTGCTTCAGCTGGAACATGCAACATACGCCCAGCTATCTGAATAGCATGGGGGGAAACACAGGGAGGCTTCAGCAACTCTCCTGTGCTCAGTCAGGACTCTTCTCGCTCCCAGCAGGGCAGCAGCTTAGAAATCCCACCCTTCTAGCGTGCATTGCTGTGCCATGTAACCAGCCCTTGAACATGCCCAGCTCTACTTTCTTACATTCTCACTGTTCTAGTTTTTCCCTCATTTTTGTGAAGTGGTCTTTGGTTGGTTCTGGAGGCAGATCTCTTGTGTAAGCATGTACATTCAGACTTCCACATACAGTAGAGTTGTGCCAATGCACTGTCAAGCCTGACCTTCCTTACAGCAGACCTGAGCTTGTACTAACTCACAGGATGCTGGCATTTCCTATGCTGCCAGCCAGATGAATGTTTTGGAGGATATGGGTATGCTGCAGAGAATTACATTTCTTCAAAGTGGCTCATAATATGGTTAACAGGAATATCCAGAGTTATAATAGTTTGTTACTAACAGAAATTTTGGAAGGTCTCTAAAGCCTCATGCTTCAGGGTGATCATCAATCCCTAACTATTAGACATCAGAAGGAGACCTTCATGAGGGCATAGCTTACCCTATGTCAGCCTACTGTGGGGTTTCTTGCACCTTTCTTTGAAGCATCTCATGCTGGCCACTATCAGGAAGGCAGGCTACTGGACTAGATGGACCATGGATCTGGTTCAGTCTGACAATTCCTATTTTCCAGAGTGGTAGCTGTGTTAGTCCAAATATAACAAAAACACCTGTGGCACCTTAAAGAATAACGTTTCTTCAGGCATAGGCTTTCGTGGGCTGCAACCCACTTTGTCAGATCATGACACCTGCTAATTAGAACCTGGTGTGGAAAATGGGGCCCTCAAGAAGGCTCTGGAGACTATGGCTATTACATGTCTGGTAAAATTTCAAGCCCTGTGTGCGGAGATGAGGCTGAGGGAGTAGACAAGAGAACGAGATAGCAAAATATTAAGGTGAGAAATTCACAAATTATGAAGTGTGTGTAAGAGAGAAAAATTGGAGAGGAGGAAATAGAAAACTATAATGGCGGACATAGAGAACACAAAAGAAAAGAGCATGTGGCCTTTTTTGGAAGGATGACTGCAGGATTATTTAAAGAGCATAATAGGATTTTACTAACATTTTGTCCTAAGTTTCAGCTCATATATATAGGGTTTACACCCTGAAAAGTCTTCAACACTGCTAGATATAAACCTGCCACCTTGAGTTCCAGCCTACCCTTTAGGGAGGGGTCTAGAGCATTGATTTCCTAACTTTTTTCCTCAGGACCCAGTTGAAAAAAATCATTCATGCCCATGACCCAACAGTTCCATCTTTGAGCAATGCCATTCCATTCTTTTGGTGGTGGCAGCAGGGGACACTGTGACCCAGTGCCTGAGGGTCCACGACCTAGTACTGGGTCCCAACCCCAAATTTGACAACCACTGGTCTAGAGCCTCTAGATCAGAAGCTCAGGTCAGGAAAGCCATCCTGGTGCTTATTGTTATTTCTTTTGATACAGTGCCTAAAGATCCGAAACAGAGATTAGGGCCTAATTGTTATAAGTATTGTACAAATAACTCAGTCTCTGCCTCAGAGAGATTACAATCTAGTGTCAGTCAATGTGGAACAGAAGAAATAGAAGACAGGAGAGGACTGCGAGGCAATGGTAGAGATATGTGCCTTTTCATTCAGGGTTTGCTTATGCCTGAGAGTTATTTAGAATGATCGTCGGGTGTGAATTTAAAGTGCAACAGCTATTCTGTTTCGTGTGTGGATGCTCTTATTTTGGAATAAGCGTGCCTAGTTCCTGTTTGTCATAATCTGGAATATCTCTGTGTGTAAACAAGCCATAAGGCTCCTCAAATCGCCTCCTCAGGCCTGGGGACTGCTTATTAATTGCCACCAGTGGGGATCCATGCAAGTTGTATTCAAAGTAGATAAAATGGTTACTTACCACAGTACCTGTGGTTCTGATTGCCTGCATGGATCCCCCTACTCATCTTCACCGTTCCCTGGTGTTTCACATGCTAGCACAGGTTAGATTTAGCAACAAGAAATGAATAGCAGCTGTTGCTGCGTTGTCATGTATATTTACAGGTGAAGACACAGGCAGTGCTTAATTTGTAATGAAAGAGGTGCCGGGGTTCAAGCATTTTTTTTTCCCATTCATTAACTAATGCAGCAATCCTAGAGGTCCTGGCACTATGAACTGCCAAGCCTCGAGGTGCCACTCTTACGGATTTTAGCATGGATCAGTGCGGACAGTGAGTGTGGTAACTATTCCATTTTTTGCAAGTGTCAGCATTAGACTTTATCCTCTTCTGGGTGAGCACCATGTCCTAAACAGATGCAGAGGAAGGGGAAGATGGGGGAAATTAAGTGCCTTTGCACATGTAACACCTTATATGCTAAAGATTTACAGGCATAGAAAGATTAAAATGTAAATTCCTTCAATGCTATAATACAGTAAAATAGCATTCTAAAATATAGGGAAATTAAGTGCTTTTACCCCCTTTACTGCTCCCACACTATGAAGTAGTTTTGCAGCTGCAGTGACATACATAGATGAAGCCCTGATTATGCAAACACAGTTGTGCTTCACTTTGACTTCAGTAGGACTACTGATGCGCATAAAGTTGAGCACACATGTGAGTGCTGGCTCGATCAAGGCCTTAGAAAGATTCTGCATTATTTCTTCAATCTTCCTCTTCACTGGTTTTAGCACAGGAACTAACACACCCAAATGAATGCTAACTCTCCTCCCACCCCACAGCCTTCCCTACCCCCTGTGTGTGTTAGGGGGGCAACCAGATTTCCCAGCCAGAACTGCAGCTCACAATCTTGGGCAAATGGCCTTTCCCCAAGACAGATTTCAGCACTGGTCCAGTTTAACAGGATAGCTTCCTAAATCAAAAGAACCTATGTACTTGGGGAGATTTTCTATAGCACAAACAGGAGTCAGGACAACCCCAATTGATTTGTCATTGCAAATTGGGTTGCCTAAGTTCCCATTTACATCTTTGAAAAAATCTCCCCCCTGTAGTCAGCATGATGCCATTCAGCCAGTTGCATATTCTATAGCACTGCTTGACATCTTTTTATCTTATAAATGCTAATGGTAGTGGAACGCTGATCATGAGAGACTTTTCTCCCCCTTCCTCTCAATATTTTAAATTATTTGTACATTGGGATATAGGGTGAGACAATATGGGAGAAGAACTACCACTTACTAAATATGCAAGCATTTGACTTTGTTTAGGGCAGGGGTCTCAAACACACGGCCCCGTAGGCTGCATGCAGCCCCTAAAGCTATTTCCTGCAGCCTGCAATAACACTATTGTTACCAATATTTGCAATATCATTCTATGAAAAGGTTTCAGTGGTGCAGCCCTGAGACTAACATGCTAGCCCTCCTGTGGCCCTATACTAGTCTCATGTGGCCCTCATGGTGATTTGTTTGAGACCCCTGGCGTAGGTGGATGCAAGGGGTGCTCTGAATAGTTGCTAAATAATTCAGTTTAGAAACATGAGAACTAATTTACTTGATTGCCACCTAGTGGACAACTGTGCTGTCCAAATTGGATTATTCACCATGGGGCAGCAATCAATTTTAGACCTCAGCTAGCTGAGTAATTTTTAGAACAAAAAGGTTGCTATCTGTCTGCTTTGCTTGCACCCTAAGTAGCAAATTTAAGACTCCCTCTACTGGTAAGAAAGACCAAAGGTTTGAAATAACACAATTATATGGCATTAGAAGGCAAGCCATGGGATGTTCCTTGCAGGGAGAGTCTGTGATCCATCTCTGTGCTGTAGAGCCGTGCTCTGCAGCAATGGTGCTAGGAAGTAGAGAGGGAGGGATTGGCCATGATGGAGATGTGATAGTGAAACGGCCGGTTCCCAGAGACAGCACAGCAGACTACAGGTCCCTGAGAGGAGTCAATAGGTTTCTTCCTTTAATATTGTAGTCATAGATCAGTTCTGTGTGTACAGATGCCCTGGGTCCTATTTTGGCTTTGTTGATGGGACCACATATTGGTTCAAAATGGTAGGGCAGAAATGTGCCTAAGAAACTAACATCAAGTTGCACTAGCAACAGTTGCACTCATTGGAATATTATTTTATTGTCCTGCCTTTTCTAACCACCAGTGATTAATGGAAGGTGTTGTTTTAAGTAAAGCACCTCCTCTTTGAGGCTTGCAATAAAGAGGACTGGAATACTGAATAATCTTTTCCAAGGTCCAGCCACTCCTACTCCTCCCCTAACACTGTGTCAATTTGTTTCATAAACTTCTTGCTCTTTCCATTGAAGCACCTTGTATTTTCTCTAACCCACCGTGTACTGGACAGCAAATACAGCTAGTGACTGGCTGCACTAAGGGGACCCACAGAGACCTCTGACAATGGCAAAAGAGGTGCCAGTGGGGTAGCAACATTCAGGATGAAATTTTGTTTTCTCCAACTCTTCTGGCAGAGCCAAATAGAAAAAGTTGCGGTTTATAACAAAGATATACCTTTTATAAATTAACAAATCACTTCCAGCTCAATATCCAGACATATTACATAAGAGTTCATGAGAAAACTCTTTTTTGCTATGAACTACAGTTGGAAGCAAGTAGTGGTGCTGGATAATGCCTTTGGGTCTGCACATGGAGTTAAAGTACTACTGACTAAGGTTCACAATCTAATCCTGCGTAAAAACTAGGTGTTCCAAGATGGTTCATGTACTGTGGATAGTTTAAAATATGCATCCTCATAAAGTGCAAGGTGGCTTCTCTTAGAAATATAATAAGTTCAAAATTGTAGCTGGGGGAGTCAAGGTTGGATATTAGGAAACACTTTCTCACTGGGGGTGGTGAAGCACTGGAATGGGTTACCTAGGGAGGAGGTGGAAGCTCCATTTTTGGAAACAGCTAAGGCCCGGATTCTTCAAAGTGTCTGACGAAGTGGGATTTTCTCCTGCCAAAGCTTGTGCAATAAATATATTCATTAGATTTTTAGGTGCCACAGGACTCCTTGTTTTTTTTAAGGCCCGGTTAAACAAAACCCTGGCTGCGATGATTTGGTGGGAGTGGTCCTCCTTTTAGTAGGGGGTTGGACTAGATGACCTCATAAAGTTCTTCCAACCCTATGATTCTGTGTCCTAATGCTAAAAGAAAAAAGGCATTCAAATTTGATTGCTGAATATATGGTATCAGTTAATATAAAATATGCCAGCAATCTTTGTAAGGTGTCATTGTCTTCTCCCAGGCAGCCACTTGCAAATACCCGCACAAAGGCCTTTTTTCGTTGGGTGTATACCTATCACTTTTAATGAAGAGTGCAGAGTCCTAATATTCTATGTCCACCCACTATCGCTACAGTTAATAGTCACTGACTTGTAAGGCACTCCAAATGGCAATATGTTTATGGGATTAAAGCACTCCAGGGCCTGTGGCAGAGCTTTGAGCCTGAGATGCAGAATTCAGATCTGGGACTGTGTATAAAGCACCCAAATGCAAAGACATTCTAGTAGTCTAACATTCTGGTTGACCTCTTTCTTAGCGATAAAGGCCACCCATGAGATTGAGATTAGATCCAAGATCATAATTCAAAATTGAGTCTTCTACCAAAACTTGGAGGTGATCTGAACCAGGATTATGGACCCACGTCTAATTATGCTAGGGTTGCGGAGGAAAGGGTTCAGCCAAAAGAGGTAGATACAGCACCGTCCCTTGCGTATCTACCATCAACTTGACCCTGCTTCTGGCAGCAGTTGGGAAACTGGGACCGCACATCCCCAGACAGCAGGCAGGATGCATTTTGGAGTGTGTACTTTTAGTTTGCTACAAATTGCAGGAGGTAACCAGCTTCAGAGAGAGTCATCCAAACATTGGTCTGATTTCAGTCAAGTATCTATTAGGAGCCAAGTTTTGATTCTGCCCTAATCTTTGTACATACATTCTTTTCTTTTTCTTTTGTACTTGGACATCTGTCATGCCACTTTCTAGAAAGTATCTAGTTGGCACCATATTGTCCATAACCAAGCCCAGAGGGAAAAGCAAAGCTTCTAGCACTGCTCCTGGCTTCCTGGCCTTATCAATGCCAAACATGTCTTCTTGTCTCAGAAGTAAAGATCCCCATCAGTGCACTTGTACCAGTTTGTGTGTTTTCCCTCTCTCCCACTCACTCTCATTAGGCTTCTCCCACCTTCCCCCCATCTTTCTTGTAAAGGACAAGGTTCCTCCTCTTCCCATCCTGCTGAGCTTCAGGCAGCAGGAGTCAAGCATCTGCTGATATTGTGCATGGAAATGACCCAAGGCTGCTTAGCTGAAGTAGGCTTAACAAGTCCTGGTTCTGCTAAATGAATTTCAGATGAAATAAACATGCTGTCCAATGGCATTTGCCCATGTTGATCATAATGAAGGATCTGTTGGCTATTCTGTTTGGTACCAGTGTAATGTCTGTTTTTAATAGCCACAGCAGATTGTGCCATAATACTACTTTACTCTTCTAAAACTTATTTATCATCACTATGCTGTAGCCTGAATAACTGCATATAACAGTCTTAATGGGTTTTTTTCTTTTCTAAGTGTATTGCAACTGTGATGACTTTTGTTTCTTAAATTTATGTAATTGATTCCTCTCCTCAAATCTGGGGAATTAGTGAACGGGGAAGTAAAATACATGCAAATTTATAATCTCTTTGTCTACTTGAAGTCCTCTTCTGTCCCACAAATCTAATGGTAATAAACAGAAAACTGTTGGGTTAAATCCTCCGTTTGTGTCCATCAACGTCCTCCATAAAAATCAAGGAAGCAAATTTTATAGTGATTTGAAGATCTGATCCACAGATTTTATTACAACAAGCTTGTATTTGGTGGAGGGTGTATTCTAAAGCTCCCAAGAGATGTTGGACCATGAGTCATTGACTTTCAGTGAACCCAGAGCTCTTAAATCTCTTAGCTCTTTTGAAAATCTCCCCAAGTAAAGTTGACTATACAGAAGTTTCAGGATGCTGTGAATTTCTTCAGTTCAAAGAAAGACTTACAGACAATTAAAATGACTGGCTAACAGCAGTGCTTCCGTCTCTCTTTTAAATAGAGAAGCTGAGGATTTCTAATGGTTAACAGAAATTTTTCCCAGTTGAGGTGCACAGTTGCAGAAAGCTCTTCTGGTCATATTGTCGCAAGATTAAATACAGGCAAACTAAATCACCTGTGGCCTTTGAACAGAAATTTGCATTCAAGAAACATTTTCCTGACTGCATCAGTTTCTTTTCTTATAAAAGAAAACGGTGGCCAGAAAAATATTAAAGTATCCTTTTAAAGCCCTTTATGTTAATACTTTGTTTTCTTCCTTTCTTTTATTTTTAAATAAAGACATGCAGAGCCTAGAGAAATTACTGAGGGATGCAATAGCACATGGGCAGCCTCGAAGTCACAGAGCATGGAAAAAAATTCTCATCCTAGTAGAGGGCATTTACAGGTATGTAGGCATTTGCAAATGTGTGCGTACTTTGTATTAGAAAGGATTTTAATAGGCGTAACACTGGAATTGCCTGAGAAATCCAATGTATTTTTTTAATTACTTAACTGGTCACATGGGATCTTCAGTGGTCTTGGTGGTCTGTAATGTTAACAGTAACAAAGTAATAAAGACAGTTTTAGTATTTTTTATGTTGACAAGTTCCAAAGCGGTAGCTGTGTTAGTCTAGTTCAGCAAAACAAACAAGGGACCCTACGGCATTTTTAAAGACTAACAAATTCATTTATCGCATGAGCTTTCATAAGTGGGATTTTTGTCCCATTAAAGCTCATGCAATAAATAAATTTTTTAGTCTTTAAAGTTATGTGTACACTAGCAAATTAGATTGGATTTAGGAGGCTTAATCCAGACTAATTTGATCCCTGTCTGCAGTAGGCTTTGCCTAGTTTGAACTTAAAAATGTTTAGTTTGAACTAACTGCTTAGTTTGAATTTAGTTCAAATTTTAGTTCAAACTAACACTATCTAGCCATACTAATTCAAACTAAATAAGTTCAAACTAAGCGGTTAGTTCAAGCTAACATTTTTTTTTTTTTTTTTTTTTTTTTTTAGTTCGAAATAAAACGTTACTTTGAACTAACTTTTTAGTTTGAACTAAAAGAAACAAAGTTAGTTCAAACTAACTCCAAACTGCTTAGTTCAGACTAAGCAAGCCTGAACTAAGCAGTTACATGTAGACAAAGCCTAAAAATCCACAGGACTCCTTAAGCGTTTTATATAAAAATCCTGATAATCAGTCTAAGCCCCAGTAGAAGTAGAATCAGCTCCAGTGTGATCCTTGTGTGTAATTTTGAATATTGCTTTCCAAAACACTTTCTTTTGTGATGGGGCATGCTACATAAATGAAAAGGGGAGATCTTCAGCTGGTGTAAATGTTATGACTTCACTTAAGTCAACAGAGCTTCGACAAGTTACATCAACTAAAAATCTGCCCAAAGGTGACTAAATGGAACAGCTTTCTAGAGTTGTCTGTTATGCACTTATGAATAGAAAAAAGACACAGGTACTGCTGTGGTATACGTTTTGTATGCCCATTTTATATCATAACAGTAGAGTATAAACATTTAGGACTAAATTCAGCCTTCGTAAAGCTAGCCCATCCTCAGTAATCAGTGCCAATGTCCATTGGTGTTGTACTAAATTTGTGGGTATAAAACCAGAATTATACCACAGTGGTAACTACGCCCTTCAATAAGGGAGCAACTTTGGAGTCTGTATAGTATGATGCATAGTAATAATACCTTGAAATTGTGTAGTAGATTTTATATAGAATCCTTTCAGCCCAAAGGGTGCTAAATGATTTACAAACCAAAATTGAAAGGTGCACATAAGGATTACATTATCCATCACTGAAATACAACCATGTTGGATGGCTGCAGTTTATGCCATTCGAATAATAAATGCTAATCATCCTCAGTAGGATACTTTTTTCATTAGAATTAAAGCTGGGCAAAAAAAATTTGACTGGAAGTTTTTACACCATAAAAGGCAGATTTGGGCTGACTGCAATATTTCAGATTTGTGTTAATTTTGGCAAATTATTTGAATGGAAAAAAGAGAACTTTCTTATGCCATTTCTGAATTGAAATGTTTTGAGTTTTGCAGGCTAGATTTACAAGGGTCTAAGCTTGGCTTTTATTATTTTAAAAAACAAAAACAGTTAAAAATGTCAAAGCACCATGAAACAAATTGTTTGACATTTCAGTTTGCCAGAATGGCTGAAAAATTTCAGTTTCAAGTTGACCCAGAGTTTTTGATTTTTTCAGATCTGCAGCCAAAAAAAAAAAGTTTATTGCACCATTCTGATAATGCCCTTTCTTTTCTCATGTCATCATAACTTCATTGTCGTCAGCACCTTCTTTTTGTGAACTTGTGCCAGCTGCTGCAAAGAACAAGTCAGCTCTCATCTAAACACCAGTCACTCAGGACTCAACAGTTTAACAGTAGACCAGCTGATCCAAAGCAGGCTAAATATCTCCCTTTAGCCAGAATAAACAGAACAAAGCTGCAAATAAACATAGCTTGGCTCACCGAAAAGAAAGTTAAGTTTTCAGGACTTTGATCATGCAGAAATTAAGTGGACCACCAACATTTTAATGACAAATACTCCTGCCAGTCACATGACCTACAGAAGACACTTTAGCTGCTGTGCTTTGTTCAATTTTAAAATCCTTTACTTTGGATGCAGACCAAGAAGGGAAAGTGAGGGTAGATTTGTGACATGGAGGCATTGGTTGAAGTGAGCAGTTGCACAGATACACAACATCAGCTTGCTCTGGCATTTGTCACTTAATCAATCTCCAATTTTATGGGACACCAAGCATTAGTTTCCCTTAGATCTGCAGCTTGCATTCAAAGAGGATTTTCTTTTTGAAGAAAGCAGAAGAGCCATGTGTCTTTCTCTTGTTTGCAAAATAACACCATGTAAAACTTCAGAGAGAGAGAGCTTGATTCAAAAGCTCCAGTTATGGATTTTCAAAGGTGCCTACAGGAATAAGGCACCCAATTGCTGTTGACTTGCACTGGGATTTGGGCACGTAGCTCCTATAGTCTTTAATAAAAATCCCAGCCTCAGCGTGGCACCTGTTAAGCGATTGTCAAAGAAATGGGCATAGGGTCAAATAGTGTATCTGGGATCTCTTATTTTGTTTTGTTTTAAATGTTGACCATTTTATTTCCACTAATAACCTTTGTATCTGAGCAAGCAAAAAGCATACAATCAGAGCAGTAATAAAATCTAAACTCTCTTATAGCACCTCATTAAAGACTAGTCCAAACATTAGCTAGTTTTAAAATCTTTATTATATACTTTTGAAGTAGGGAAATAAAAAATCGAAGCTCATGCTTCAGAGGCAAGCCAGTTTTGTACTGGGTCACAAGGAATCCTTACCACACTGCCACTACGATGTATCATTGCATAACTGGCTGGATGCAATATTCAGTGAGACCTGACCTTCCCATAAAGCATTGGTTCTTCTCTGACTGGTGGTCCCTATGTGTGTTGCATGCCAAAGTACACATGTATGCCATATTCTGAGTCTGGAAAGTTTTGGTAAGTTGAGTCCCTTGGTCCACACGTGCAGCTTTTGTCCTCATGCTCTGAAGCAAGTATATGAGAGCAGGGCAAATGCCCCTTGGATTCCTTCTTACTGCTTCATGGCCTGAGTAAAAATTCTCTATGTCCAGCTCTTCCTCCTTTAATATCTGTAAATGCAATTTGTAATTTGTTTTAGTAATGCTTTTGTAGTTTAGACTTAATATTCTACTGTTGTTTTCTGATTATCTAGTTAGCTTAGTTCTTCCTGCCCCAGGAAGCTTCTCCATGTAAAGAAGACCTATCCAAGAGCCTCAGGGTTCAAGAACTGTCTCCTGTCACTGTTCCTTCTCTGCCTGCAAAATACACCAGCATTGCCTTTGTTGCCTCACCAAGAGCAGTATCTGCTGCTCCTTTCCTTTATACACTCATGAGGGACACGTGCTCTACCTGCCGAAGCTCCTGGTGTAGTAGGCCATGAGTAGGCCCTGTTCAGATCTAGGCTGGGGAAACTACCATGCAGCATGGCTTCAGACTGCAAACAGCACCACCACAAATATAAGATCTGGAGCAAAGACTAAAACTCTTACTTGTAAGAAACCCTCTCATGAGAGTAGGGGACATGATCATAGGCATAAGGACAGATCCCCACCCAGATCTGCCTCTAAGAAAAAGGATTTCTTCTCACCTTGGCGCCATTTGGTGAGTCCTTGCACATTGGTCCTGAGGAGTTAAGATCCCATAAATCTGTCATTTAAGAAGACAGATTTCAAAGGAAGAAGGATTTGATGGTTCTGGTTCCAGCCGCATCTCACAGATCAAAACAACAATACCAACCAGCCCATCTGAGCACTCTGCACTGGGACCCCATTCAATGGTTCCAACGTAATCATGTGGCATTTGCCAAATATCCCGTTGGATACCCTGAATCCACCAGTCCCCTCCTCAGTGACTCCCCAGACTCCAGAAAGAACCAAAATCTTTACAGGAGAATATTTTCACACTACCCTGTCCTACCCACAATCTTCTCTGTTCTCAGACTCAGTCCTCCTATGTCCAAAAAAATCACTTTGAAATGAAGGGGATCCTCCCTTCATCCACAATTTGGTGCATCCTTCCGCCAGTACAGATAACACTGCCAATAGGGCAGAAATCTATTATTTTATCAAACAAATCAGAGGCTCCAGGCAAATCTTCCCCCCCCATTGCTCCTCAGGGAAACAAGAACACAGAGGAGATATTGGAACCATCTACCTCTTTAGGATATGACTATTCAAGAGACTGTTGGCACCCTATGTCTTGTGGTGTTCCCCCATTGATTGATATTTTTTCATAACTAGAATTGGAACAGATGTACTGGATCTGTGCAAGAATTACATTTGTCCTCTTTTCCAGTCAATGCCAACCAGTCCTAGCCGCATTTGTGGAAAAGAAAGCTGAGCTGGATCCACTGGTTCTGCCAGTTCAGACAAGCATGTCATTCTCTTCACCTGAGAAGACAGTTGCTCCATCATCCTTCGTCCTTGCCTGATGACCAAAGGTAGTACCAGGAGCTGTTACATAGGATTGCCACCAAGCTCTAGATTCTTGCTGAAGAGATCCAGGACACCCAGCATGATCTATTGGACATCATCCAGCCCTGTGAATGGGCCATAATTCACTCTCTGGAAGAGGACACATAGTTCATAACTCTCTTCATCAAAGACACTTACTTTCACATAGACATTCACCTGTCCCCCTGAAGAATCCTCATATTCCAGGTTGGGAGAGACCACTTCCAATTCAGTCCATTTGGACTAGCTATAGCATCCAGCATCTCTGCAAAACTACTTTCAGTGGCTGGGTGAGAAGACACAGGATTACTATCTTTTCATAGCTTGACAAATAGCTCCAGACTGGCAGTTTCAGTGGGAAAGTCTAGTTTGGCAACTCTGTTCTTGATCCCTCTACTATCTTCCCTGGGAATCTGTGTCAGCCACAGAAAGTCCAGGCTGACTCTCATGAGGTTGATAGATTTCACAGGAGTGATTTTGGATGCAATTACCCCCAAGAACCTATTTCCTGTTGGAGAGTTACCACACCATTCGTAACTGGGGGGGGCCACATATGGACAATCACACTGCAGAAGGCCATTGGACTCCTTGTAGGGGTCAGGATTCATATCAGCTGACTGTAATTAGAGGCAGTTCTTCAGGCCTGCCATGGATTTCTTTCACTCCTCCAATCCAGATAATGTCAGACAATATGGAGCTGTCTTCTAACAACACAAATGGGAGAACAAGATCCGCCCCACCATACATAAAGACAGTCAGCCTCAGAAACCACATGGCCCTTTCTGCTGCATACCTACCAAATGTACAAAACTACATAGTACACAATCTCAGCAGACACTTTTTCATGCACCATTTCTGACACAGTTGCAATTTTATTCTGAATGACATCTTTACCGAGCGAGGAATGCCATCTTAAGATCTCTACACCTTCCAAAGGAACAAGAAAATACCCCTGTGCTGCTCCAGAGCAGCCAAGACTGCAGCCTGCAGGATAATTCCCTGCTGCTATCTGGGCAGACCACCTAGAGTATGCCATCTCTCCCAACCCGTGACAGGACTCAGGTCATCCTCATAACGCCAAACTACCCAAGATAGTTCTGGTTCTGAGACCTCAAGCCAGGCATCCATGAACCCAACTATTTCTGGATCTGCTGATACAATCCCTTGATACAATCAGACACTCCACCCCAGGATCACTATAACTCAAGATCTGTTATTTGGATGGGCATCACAGAACACATTTTGTTCAGTGGCAGTTCAATCCATTGTCAACCAAAGTAGGAAAGAGTGTTCTAGGATGTGCTCCTTGGCCAGTTGGAAGTCCTCTTGACCATGGCAACAGCAGTTATCTCCAGAGTCCTCGAGGATTCTTGTTATTCTAGAATACATACTTGCCCATAAGATATGAAGCCTCTTTCTCAGTTCCCTTCAGGTCCATCATGCAGTAACCAGCACCTTTCATCATCCACCTGAGAACCATACTGTCTTTATTCATCCTGTGCTGAAAGATTTCTAAAAGGACTACTTAGAACTGTGCCACCAGTGGTGAAGCCAATATCGCAATGGATTCTCAATCTCCTTCTTTCATTTCTCAGCAGACCTCCTTTCAAACCATAGCAACCTGTTCTATGTCCAGTCTCTCCATAATGTTGCCTTCCCAATTTCCATCACGGATGTGTGAACAAGTTGGGAGCACTCATGGAAAATCTGCCATATACCATCTTTCATAAAGAGATGGTGTTTCTCTTTGTTTCTACCCAAAATCCAGCCCTAAAATATCAGTTTCATATGAGTAACACTATTCACTTACCTTTTTTTTTTTTTTTTTTGCAAAACCTTGTGCCTCTGATGAAACGAGACAGCTTCACTCTCTAGACATTTTATCCAGAAAACAAAACAAGGAGAAACGTTTCATCCTTTGTTATAAATTAGGTCACGTTCCCACCAACCTCTGCAGCATCTCTGCGAGATGTTCTGTTACCAGATATATGTGGGGCAACTACCTGCAGCTCCATTCACACCTTTACAAGACTTCATGCATTGGTCTAGACTTCTCTTGCAGATACAGCTGTGAATGGCAACGTTACAGACATCCATGCTATCTATATCTTCCCAGCCAACTCCTGTTTGAATATAGTTTCATAATCTCCCACTTGCAGAATACACACAGGAACCATTACTCAAAGAATAAATGAAGATTACTTGCCTGTAACTGATGGCTCTTTGAGATGTGTGGTCCCTTTTTGTATTTTGCTACTTGCCCTCCATCCCCTCTTCTCTGTATCTTGACCAGATTTGTGGTAAGAATAGGAATTAGAGAGGTATTGGCCCACACTGCCCTATTTAGCCTTGGATTGAAACACAAGGAAAACAACTGTGCTTCTGCAGACCAATGGATACTACTTACTAAAAACTTGTAGACTCGGACATGTGATGTGCATCAGTACCCACATGTGGAATACACATAGGGATCACATCCAAAGGAACCTCCAAGTCACGGATAAGTTACCTCCAATAGTCAACACTGCTAGGCACAGATTAGCAGACCAAAACCAATCCAATATGTTGGCAATAATATTTTAAACATTAAATGAGGGGTGCAGGAAGATATATGTGCTTGAGCTGTGGGTTCCTCTCATTCTGATCCTTTCCCTTCTTGGACTCTAGTTTTGATGTAGCAGGAGAAGGGAAGAATTCTTTAAAGTGTTTTTTTTTTGTTGTTGTTTTTTACTAAGGTCATATGCTGTGTTCTTAAATGTGTTTCAAAAGGAATGGTGCATGCCTGATAAATATTAAATAGCCTTAAAATCACTTGGTCAAATCTATAATGCAAGTTAATCTATCTTGATTACAAGTTTAGCTTGACATCTCTTCCCATGGATGCAACTTTCCAGTTTTGGGTTTTTTTAAGATTGCAATATCTGACAGTGATGATGTCAACAGTAAGGGTCAAATTCTGCCTTCACTTATGCCTCTGTAAACCCACTGTATGTTATGGCAAAGTAAAGAATTCACCACTCAGCAACATTGCACATGAATCTTAACTTACAAGACTGAAAAAACTTGAAAACAACTATTGTGAGCCAGAATGGGTGTTGAAAAAATCAGACTGTGCTTCAGAATCATAGTCCCCTGAGTTTGCGTGGGGTAAGTAAAAGCAGAATTTGGCCCATAACTCATAAAGGACCCAAGCTGAATGTCAAGTAAACAGTGAGAAAACATTTCTGGTTTTAAAATTTATTTAACATTCAAAAAAAGAAAGCTCAGCACAGGTAAATGTAACTATTAATGAATGCTGGCTTTTAACTTGGACTAGTTTGAAAGTAAATGTATTTCATATTCATTCCAAGCTGAGAGAGACCACATGGCTATCAATTCTCAGTACAAAAGCATGAACAAGTTTTGGCAGTATCCATGGCAGAAATTAAACTGATGTGCTAAATCATGTCTCTGTCATTTACATTCTAGCTAGTGTTTTCCTTGGCTTCTACTGTTTTCAGTTCATGATTAGTCATTTACTGCATTCTTGCTCAGTTTCTGGTAGATTCGTGCTACGCAGTAACATATTTACTTACGAGTCAGATGGGCCAAGGCCCAAAGCAACAAGTGAGGGGAACATATAGTGAGCAAAACAGATGGCTTTTCATCAAACATTTTTCCATTTTCATTTTAATTTGACTTGATCATATTTCCTTACAACCAAGTGGATGGTCCTCTGATCGCTTGGATGCTATCCAGTGAATTTTCATGTATACTTGAGGTTTTTGGGGGATTCAATGCCAGCACCTGAGGCAGCCTACTGGAGCAATTTTTTATTCTGCTATTAGGTGATTGCCAATCCCTTCGTCCAAAGGGGCAACATGTTAATTCATTGGCCAGAGACCAACAAAAAGGGTTAATCAATCAATGGCTGCTTCCTAATATTTCAAAGTACAGTAATCTACAGCAACAATTTAAAAAGTCAAATAAACCACAAAATAGAGAACTCTGTGTCAAGCCTCCTCAGTGCCACACTGTGACAAAATCTACCAAAGAAAATAATGCTAAAAGCAAAGATTAACATTTAATGTGTGTATTTTGGTAGAACAAAATCAACATGAATACACTGTGTGTATCTAAGTTATATGTCAGAACAGTGGGAAGGAGTTTAAAGACCCATGACAGAAATGATCAAGGGGCCGGAGGCATTGACTTATAAGGAAAGATTTGTATGTAATCTGAGCAGTGAGTAAGGATAGGAATATGATAAATCTTCCAATACTGGAAGAGTTAAAACAAGTCTTCGGAGATTGGAAGGGTATTATGTGCTGACATATCTAGGAGTAGTGTGATGAAATTAAGAAGGGGGAAATGAATGTCTGAATATCAGTGAAATCAGTAATCTTGACAATGCAATGAATGAGGCTATGGAAAATGCATCATTCTACCAAGGAAAATGATAGTAGCCCTCTTGCCCGAGAATTTTAAAATTAAACTGCATAAAATGCTGTCAGCATGCTATATAAAACAAGCTTACGTCTGGCTGAAAGGGTGAAATAGTTGACCTTAAGTGATATGTGTCTTCCATGTCCAAGGGACCTGATCCAGAGTTCATCAGAGCTAATTGAAAGAATCCCCTCATCTGTAATGAGGATTGACTCAAGACCTAAACTCAGTGATTCAGAAACTACGTTGTTTGTCTCCTGTACCAACCTCACCAAGGCACCTCTTTGCAACAATTCTGTCTCATGGCCTGGTTCAAATTTCATTAGAGTTGTAGAAAAAATGGAACATAATCAAGTTGCCTCTAGCTTGTGTGGCAGAGCTAAAACCTTGTATGTAACCAAAATTTTAGCTCTGCTACAGTTAAGATCCTGTCTGCAGTACATATCTGAACATTTGTAACTGTATCAGGGGATGTTGGTGTTGCAAAGAGGTTATGGTTGTTTCTGTGGTATAGACTGACTCTGTGAAACACCGCAAAGAGAATAGCTTAGGGTTGGAGATAATACTGTGTGAGGGAAGTCCACCTCAGAAGTTATAGACTGAAAGGACCACCCAGAACTCCAGCAGGGCTGGTCTGACCTCTGACAAATTCCAGTTGATCTGGGTTTGAGGAAATAATACAGTGATATTGGACTTCTGTACCCTGACCTTTACAGCAGGCATTCATTGTTCTGTTTCATAGATTAATCTGGGGCCAGATTCTGGGGGCAAGTGCCCCCAACAGGGGCAACTGCCCCCAACAGGGGCAACTTTGCAGGAAATTTTCCACAAATTACAACTACATCACACAGCCTGAGCGAAAGCCTGTCACTGTTGCAGTTCCTGCGTTCCCCTGGGGCACACAATGCCCCCAAAAGACAGGAAGGAAGCAAAATCAAGGCCTCATCCAGTCTCTTCACATCCTAAATGAATAGTTTAATCTGCACAGGCATCACGCACACTGGGCTCCACGGGGTGGGAGTCCTCAGTGAATGGCACACCTTTATGCTACCTCTTTGTCAGAACACAGTGACACCATTTAACTTTTTTCCCCATCCTTAGACCCCCCAAAAATGTTAAAACATTGGCAAGCCCCTTCTTACAAACTTTCAGGGCTGTGAAGTTCCCTGCTAGTTTTGCAAGAATGACCCTACCAAAATGAAATACACAGATAAATTTGGTTTGAGCTCTAGGTCTGTGGTTTAAATCCTGCCCAAATGGATATTTACTGAAAGTTTTATCTTTCACTTGGGCTGCTCAATGGCTTACATCAAATGAGTTTGAGAGCATTCCAGTTCGGAGTAGAGAGCTGTCTGCATCACAAACCCTCTGCCACAATCACCAACATTCAGCAGCGAGGCCAAGGACAGAAACTAAATGGTCTCTTGTCTCTAAAGCTGGTCCGGTCCTGGGAGGTTTGAAGCTCAGCAGGTCAGCATGCAAGGAAACCTGTAGTATCATAAAAGGTGAAGGGACCTCGGGGGATCATTTAGTCCTAACCCCTTGATCAAAGCAGGACCAACCATAACTAAATCATCCCAGCCAAGGCTTTGTCAAGCTAGGACTTTAAAACCTCTAAGGAAGGAAATTCTACCACCTTTCTAGTGAAAAAGGTTTTCCTAATATCCAACCTAGACCTTCCCTACCACAGCTTGAGACCATTTCTCTAAGTTGTGCCATCTGCCCCCACTGAGAACCGCCAACTTACACACACACAGACACGGAGCTCTCTTTCAAGTAGGTAGTCAAAGACTATCAAATCCCCCCCCTTTCTCTTCTGCAGGCTAATCAAGCCTAGTTCCCTGAGCCTCCCCTCATTAGTCATGTGCTTCAGCCCCTAATCATTTTCATTGCTCTGCACTGAACTCCCTCCAATTTGTGCATGTCTTTTCTGGAGTAGGAGGCACAAAACAGGGCACAGTACTCCAAATCTGGCCTCACCAGTGCTGAAGACAGGGTTATAATCGCTTCCCTTGATCTGCTGTTAGTGCTCCTTGTAACGCAGCCCAATATGCCCTTAGCCTTCTTGGCAATAAGGGCACGCCGTTCACTCATATCCAGCCTCTTGTCCACTGTTACCCCCAGCTCCTTTTTTGCAGAACGGCTACATAGCCAGATAGCGCCCAGCAAGTAGAAGTACATAGGATTCTTCTGTCATTGTCCGTGCTGAGTCTCATCAGATTTCTTTTGGCCCAATCCTCAAATTTGTCTAGATCATTCAGTATCCCATCCCTGCCCTCCATGTGTCTGCTGTGCCCCACGACTTAGTGTCATCTGCAGACTTACTGAGCGTGCAATCAACCCCATCCTCCAGATCATTAATGAAGGTCTTGAATGATACTGACCCCTGGAATACTCCAGTTGTTACTGGCTCCCAACTAATCATTGAACCATTGCTCACTACCCGTTGAATCTGATGATGGTAACCAGCTTTCTATCCACCTTATAGCCCATCCATCCAAACCATAAAGCTGCCTGTGTTCTGTCCATGCTGATGAACTCCAGGCTGTCAGTTGCTCAGAGGGGTTGGTCCTTTCATTGTTCTGGTGGACTCTGGCTGCTCTCCCAGGATTCAGATAAACCAACATCTTTCAAGAGCACTAAGTTCACACCATAAAATAAATAAAAGTTCTTTGTTTCCCTAACCTGTTTAAACTAAAAACAATTAACTCCTACTTGCATCAGTTGGTCATGATGTATGAAAATAATTCTATCCAGTTTTGTTCCCATTTAAAACCTCCTGGAAGTCATATATCAGGAGAGGGAATTTAACCACACTCTGTGTATTGCGGGCATTGGGTAATTTGCTAGAGATTTGTGCAGTGGAATCTAAATTTTCAACCTTTAAATTAAGATTTTTGACCATATAGCTGTGAAGGTAAACTTCCAAATGTAAACCAAAGTAAGGTTTCTGCCAGAGACTTCAGGCTCTTGGAAACAATATCTCAGGCAGCAATGTAGATCTGTCCCCACTGATCAACATGTGCTATGTGAAAATACTGATGGTTTTCTGCAGCCTTGAAGTAATACAGAATCCAAAGTTTGAATATAGTATTGGGTATAGGGAAGATTCTTCATTGTCAAGAGTTAATGAGATTTAGGAAGCTTGGGTTAAAGTCATCCCAAAATTTCCAATTTATCTTCAACCCAGCCCATGAGAGTAAGGGAAAGAGGCCAAAATCATGAAAAGCTGCCTTTGTGCCAAATGTCCCCTATTTGACTGCCAGCCCTCCCTGTCAATTTGTACAATGCAGCTACACGTTGCACATAGCAAAATTGTGTAGGGTAACGTAAAGCAGTTTGAAACCAATATGGAGATAGATAATGCTGGGAGGCTGCACTGAGTATATTACTCATTTGCACATTCAATTCAGGAACAGGTCCACTGTTCAGTTTAGCTGGCCCTTTCTCATGATTTCCAGTTTGACCCACCTGACTAGGAGGGCTACCCACAAGATGTAGGATTTGGTTGGCACAAAGCACCTTACATGTGGTATGAAATATTTTAGCATTTCTGTATTTTTTTTACTTAATGCACCTAGTGCAAGAGCACAAGTTGAACTCATTGTAAAAATAAGCTGTTGAGTGTGTCCCAAAGTGGGTGGTGATGAGCTTCTGTGGTAATCTCACTCAGGTTTTCAAGGCATAATAGTCTCCACAGCAAAGGTATGGATAACTAAACTGCCTTGTATTAAAGTGGATTTCTACTTTTTTTCCTGGGGAGTTTATCTTGCAGGGCATATGCTGCAGATCACCTACCCAAGACTGCATGGGACTTTTTATCCTTTTTCCACTAGGAGTTTCAAGATGTTGTTAAGGCATCAGTTCAAAATATTGAATTCTTCTCATGTAGTATGAGGCGTTAAAAAGCATAAAATAGTAAGGGATCTTTTCCTGTCTATTGCTAGATTATCTGGAGCGTCTCCTGAAAGACACAGAATGGGAGCAAAGGGGTCAAAGATGACTTTAAGTCACCTTTGTGCCTCCCAGATTCTTCTTGCTTCAAGGGCCAAAGCTGGTCCAAGATAGAGAGCCTCCCAACACCTAGTATGGGCTGCTCTGAAGCCCATATATAGAAATCTTTATCCCCCTGCCTCTGCCTCCCACTAGTGACACCCTAAACTTCACCTGCACTGGAGTGATTCTGCCTGGATCTGTTGCATGTAAATGTTGTCAGAGTGACACACAGAATATAAGTCGAAGGGCAGAATGTGATCCAGAATTAGAAAGGCTTTTGGGGCATTTGTGTGTGTATATATTCCTAGCAAAATACCTGCCTATACAATTGTGGGGCGTTCGTATATGTATGTATATGGCAGTTTCCATTTTGTGTGTCTGAGGAAGTGGGATCTCTCTCATGAAAGCTCATGCAATAAATACATTTTTTAGTCCTTAAAAGTGCCACAGGACTCTTTAGTGGGTGTGGTGGCATTTTTTTCTTTGTTTTGAAACAGACTAATGCAGCTACCCCCACCAGAACAGGTTAACTACGTTGTCCGTATTGAGGACCACAGTGCTAATGTTTAAATGGAGCAGAGGATTAAAAGATTCATTAACAGTTCTTGTTCTCTAGCATGGAAGGTTCTATTGTGCGTCTGCCAGAGATAGTCACTTTGAAGAAGAGATACAAAGCCTACCTCTATTTGGATGAAGCTCACAGCATTGGTGCTGTGGGACCAACTGGCCGGGGAGTCGTGGAATATTTTGGAATGGACCCTGAAGATGTTGATGTGTTGATGGGTACTTTCACCAAAAGCTTTGGAGCAGCTGGAGGATACATAGCTGGCAAGAAGGTAAATAGAAAACTTCTTGTGTCTGTTTTACACCAAAATCCTTTCTACATGTGGCGTATTTAGGTGCCTTTCTATAAAATCGGCCACGTTCTAGTGGTGATGTAAAGAACTCTTTACTCACTTCCTCTTTAAAAGTACTTAAGATGTTCACTTTAAAGAGCCATAGTAGATTTTTCTTGTTATGGGTATTGTTGTGTACACAATGTAATTTCATTGCTATTCAAAATTTTTAAAATATAAACAAGTGAATTACTGCTAGAATCCAGTCATGATTTCTTGGTGTCGAAGAGTTAGTTTCTGTATTATTTTATTATTATTCATTTTTGGACTGCTCTAGCATCTAGTACCCCAATCATGGACCTGGCTTTCTGTGCAGATATAGAAAAAAAAAAGGTGATGGGGCAGGGAGAAAAAGAAAAAACAGGTTTCTAATATTCCACTTTCTTCCTACTGACCATTTTCTAGTAAGGTACAACAGTGTTACTTTAGAAGAGCTGATTGTAATTTACACCATACCAGTAGCAAATTAAACTTGTCTTGTTCTTCCTTTCCATGCCCTTGCTCTTTGATTTCAGAGCTAAGGAACTGCATTATCAGCTCTTTGAAGTAAATAGGGTTGTGAAACTATTGAAGTGTTTTATTAGAACTCTGTGGCCAAGCTATCGGCTTTCTTAGACGTACGTCTGAGACGGTAGCTCATCAGATTCTGCAATCTAAGGCCTTATCTGCACAGGAACATCAGGGCAGCTGACAGAGGGATTTTTTGTTTGTTTGTTTGCTAGCTGGGTTTTATGCCTAAAGTTGAGAATTCAAACCAATATAGGAATACCCTCCCACAATCGCTCTTGTTTCAGCAGGAAATGGACTTCTTTCCATTTATGTTGCCAAGGAAGGATAATCCCAAAAAAGCCACTCGGTCAGAAACAACAAAGCCTAGTTTGGGATTAGACCAGTACAACTAGACATGTTTATGATATCAGTCAGCATAGCTGATAACACTTTCTGGTGTGCACAAGCCAAAGCCTTTATGTCCTGTAATTAGGCCCCCTCTTCGTGACTTTTCGTTTATATGAAGTCCTTTGACTCAAGTAAGTATCAGGGAGGCAGCACTGCAGGATCAGGGTCTAAGAATTGCAATCAGATCCCGTAACACAAATCTCCATGCTCCTCAGTCCCATTTAAGTCAGTAGTGCCCTTCAAAGGGGTTCAAGCCGATATACTAAGCTTCATGACTGAAGTCGGTTTTCATTTTCAGCCTGTGCAGATGCACGTGTCAGAAGGACTCGGGAATGTGTTATAGTGAGGATCATTTGACAACAGGGAGTTGCAATGGATTTTGATGGAACAGCTTAGTGAGGCTGTCTTACATTATAGAAAAACTAGTAAGACTATAATGAAGTTGGTTACAAACACTTGTGTGATTATTTTTTTTCTGCAATGTCCAGTGGGACAAACTGCACTACCTGACATTTTCATGTCACATTCATTCCTCTGAAAAGCAGGACAACACTATTTTAAATGCAGTTGTAGATCATCCCTCAGCGAGGCATGTGGTGATTTTTCCTTTTTTTCCTGTAACGGTTCTCCTCATATCAGCAAAGTAGTTCATAGCCTGGTTTCAGCTTTGATGGCATAGGTAGCTGATATTGTAAAGTGTTTACATTTGCCAAGTATCTCCTGTATTTCTTCACACCATGGATTTTTAATAACAATCAAGAAAATAAATCAGTTCAGGAATGTCTTGGTCAAATACCCTTGATCTCTGTATGTTCTCACCTTTATCCGTGTTTGTGAAGAAGTTTTCCTGTCCTGACAGCTCAAAATTAATCCAAATTTTGTTTCACTTTTTCAAGGAACTTGTGGATTTTTTACGAACTCACTCCCACAGTGCTGTTTATGCTACGTCTATGTGCCCACCTGTAACAGAACAAATCATTAGGGCAATGAAATGTGTCATGGGACTTGATGGAACAACACAAGGTAAGATACCTTTTATTTCTTGCACACATTTGATTTGTAACCTTAGTATTTACTGAAAAGGAGCAAAAATATTTTGTAATTACAAAGGTTGCCAAGGTAATAGAGATGTATGGTAAAAGGTGCTGTGTAAATGCAGTCATTCACATCTGTCATACTATCTGCATACATGCTGAAACTATAGGGGTAAGTCTACACTTACAATTTAGTTCGAATTAGAGAGGCTTAATTTGAATTAAATTAGTGCATGTCCACAGTAGCTTTCATTAGTTCGAGCTAAGGAAAGCCTATTTCAATCCATAAAACCTCTCTTAAATTTGAAGTTATAGTGTGTTAACCATAGCTTGATTTTTCCCTATGCAGTTTCCAAAGGGATAGCCACCCAACTTCGAAGCATCTGACAAAGTGGGATTTTCTCCCATGAAAGCACATGCAAAAAATAAATCTGTTAGTCTTAAAGTGCCACACAACTCCTTGTTTTTCTTGGTTTTTTTTTTTGTTTTTTTTAACCTATGTGATACTGCCCCCTACCTGATTCAAACTAACTAGTCCCGTGCGTGGACATGCTAGTTCGAATTCAGGTTTCTAGTATGGCTGTGTTAATTCGAATTAACTTAATTCAAACTAATAATTATTAGTTTGAATTAATTAGTTCCAATTCAGTTAATTCAAACTAACCTTCTAAGTGTAGACATTGCCTAGATGTTTCTGCATTCCTCGACTCAAATTGGTTTCCACACTATACAGGGTTTCGAGCACGATTCGCTAACTCTCAGCACCCCACTATAAAAATAGTTTCAGGATCTATGACTGTCTGTCATAGCCATCCTTGTATGCACCTTATTCTTTTTAATCATACCTCTGTACACTTATCCACCGCATCATCAATGACCTCAGAGTACACTCTAAGCCATTCTCAAACTAAGCTTCACAAAACTCTTACAAAAAGATTTTTGCTTTGTTGTTGGGTAAACTGAGGCACACAGTGGTTAAGGAATTGTTCAAGATCACAGAGAAAGACAGTGGCAGAGATGGAGGTATATCTCTGGAGTTTTTGCTCTCAACTGCCTTTTCTACTTACTAGACCCATTGCTTCCCAAAGGCATAGAGGAAAAGTATATAAGATCTTAAAATGTTGTATGTGAGTTCACAGCATGAGTTCAGAATTAAAGTTGAGTATCTCTCATTAATCATCTTTGTGTGCTTAGATATTGCCGTAAAAATACTACTTAGATATCACTTCTGGAGTTTCAAACTCAGCTTTGTCTCAGTAGAGGCGGGTTGCTGGAAGAAATTCATGAAGAAAGTAAACATCTGAAAGCATACAATAGACCGTCTGCAGAGGTGTGACACTCTAAATGATAAAACAAACAACAAGTCTGGCGGCACTTTTAAAAACTAACACATTTCTTTGTCACACAAGCTTTCATGGGAAGGAATCGTCAAGCTTTTGATGAAGTGGGTGTCTTGTCCATAAAAGCTCATGGGATAAATAAATTGGTTAGTCTTTAAAACTGCTACCAGACTCCTTGTTTGTTTTGCTGGACTCAACTAGCATGCCTGCCCCTTGGGAACTTGTGATAATGCTACTGAAATTATTACTTTTATGTCAGACTTCAGTTTGTAACTAGATTATTGTATCCTGGAGTTAATTTATTTCCAAATATGCATTGACCCCATGCTCCAGAGAAACCACAACAAAGCTGTATCAGTATCGTATTTGGAGGAAAAGTCTTATGTGTATTCTTTCTCTGATAGGTGACCTCGATGTAGATTAGGATCATAATCTCTCTAGAGTGGACACTGCATAGAATAAACTGTAGAACAATTTCCAAAGGGGCAGCCATCTTAGTCTAGTTCAGCAAAACAAACAAGGAGTCCTGTGGCACTTTTAAAGACTAACAAATGTATTTATTGCATCAGCTTTCATGGGAGAAAAATCCCACTTTGTCAGATTTTCTCCCATGAAAGCTCATGCAATAAATAAATCTGTTAGTTTTTAAGTGCCACAGGACTCCTTGTTTGTTTTGTAGAATAATTGTGTCCTGTAACTATCTGCTAATAGTACAGAATGTTACTGAAGTATCTCCAAGCTCTTAGGACCTAAATCTGTCTTAACTCAAGGTTAATAACTGATTTACCAGGGAATTTTAATTTTCTAAAGGTGTTTAGGGAGACTGTTTAGGGAGGTTTTAATTTTATGTATAACATTCACGGAAGAGTCAGATTCTGTCTGGAAGAGCAACTCATTTCTGCTGATTCAACAGCAAAAAGGAGATGGAATTTTTTTGTAGTAGAGTTCCCTGCCTTGTGAAGAGCTACTTAGTGACTTCCTGCTGGCCCTCCCTTGTAGTCCTGGGTTGGGGGGCAAGCTGGGGTGATACAATGATCCATAAATGCTGTTGCAAACCAGTACAGTTTAGAGCAGCCCTGGGCCAACTTACATTTGCATAAAGGGCCAGTGAATCTTCTGCCCCAGGCCAGCATTTGCAGGTGCTAGTGCAGAAAATAATGTAGTGGCTAGCACTTCTGTTTAATATGCAGAAGGTCCTGGGTTCAAGCCCCAGGGGATTGGACTCAATGATCTCATGAGGTCCCTATGATTCTATTCTATTCATATTGCAAGAATGGAGAATCTGGACAAAAATACCAAAATTTGCTTCAATGCAGTAACAAATCTTCAGGTTACTTGGATCTAGAAACACACCATTGTGATGGCTGGGGAAATGATATTTTTTTAATTAACTAATCCAAACCAGATTAAGGAAATAGTTGTTACACTCTCCAATTTGAAAAATAAATAACAGGGATAAGAATACATATGTACCATTTGCAACAAGAGATTCAGTCTGATGTGCTGCTTGTGTTTTATCTGCTGTGCATGTCAGTGGTCCTGATACAGAATTTGCTGAAGTAGTTTTATAAAAATGCTTGCCAACAGAGGGCAATATTGCACTAACCCTTTTCAAGAGTTATATATTTAGAGCCTAGGAAATACAGTATGCAAAAGCATTATATACATAAAGCATTTCTAAACTCAGCCTTTGAAAGTACTTAGAAGTGACTTTGGGCTGATGTGATTCTGCGTACAGTCTAATGCGCTCTGATGGGATTCAAGAGAGAGCCTTTAAAATCACTCGCCCTTGGAGGATTAGAATTTCAGAAAACGTTCGATCAGCAGCAGTGTAGTTTAGTGACCCAGTGTTTGTATTTTCATGTGAACTGCTTCACTTGTCTCTTTTGAAAATGCTATATCAGATAGATTGCACCTAAAGTTCTGAAAATATATTTTAATTTGCCATATAATATTGAATGCAAATTTATTGCATATCAGGTCATCCATCTGATGCTGCTTTGGCATAAGGAACAGAGACTGTGGTTGAGAACATAAGATGAAACCGAGGAGGCTTGCTCTGGCAGTGTTTTCCTAGATATTTGTTTAGCACCTAGCACAGCAGGGCCCTGATCATGACTGGGGCCCTGGAATATAAAATAACATCTGCTAATTTGTGAATGATCCTTATGAGGCAACATGTCACAGGACAGGAAAGTCATAACTTAGACAAGATGTTATCCTTAGATCTAAAAGTGGAAGAAGCCCTCTATATGTGGATAAGCTACCTCCATACATGTTTCTCTTCCCACCCCCAAATTAAGGACCACCCAGAAAACTGTGAAGAGTTGGAGTCTTCATGGGGAGTGGATCAGCTTGGGGATGGATCTTCCAACAGTCTGGTGAAGATTACCCAGAAAAGATAACTCAGGCCAACCTTTTTCACAGACTCCTCTGCACTGGGAAACCCCCTCTGTAAAGATAGGGCCCAGTGGCAGAGGAGGCCCCTGGTAGGGCGGCTGCAATGAATTCGGTGTTACCGTGGAGTGAAGATGAGCCTGGAAACCCCAGAGCTAGTGAGGACGGATGGTCTTTCCCTGGGGATCTACTGGATTGTGAGACTGGCACTCACTGCATATGGGTAAAGCTGCTCCCTACCCCACAGAACGATTTGAGGGAGTGTCCTCACAAAACGTTTCCTCTCCCACAAAATATTCCTCTAGGTCAGGGGTTTCAAACTAAACTACCACGAGGGCGTCATGAGGACTAGTACGTTAGCCCGAGGGCCGCACCACTGAAACCTTTTCATACAATGATATTGCAAATATTGGCAAAAGTAGTGGTGTTGTAGGACTCAGAAAATAACTTTAGGGGCTGCACGTGGCCCACGGGCCGTGACTTTGAGGCCCCTGCTCTAGGTGGAGCTCTTCTGACCCTCAGCTATCTAAGAAACTGCCAGCACATGTACTAAATATCCGAAAAAGGAAAGAAAATACATCTTGGTGAGTTATTCCATGAGAATTTAATGAAGAGAGAGAGTGAAATGACTTGGTGGCAAATAAGTGAACAACCTATCTTCATCACTGAACCCTAAAATGATGGATGCACAGAAATGTGATTGGATAAGACTATTTGATTATTTAGTCATGCCCATGCAATTTCCATGTTGTTCCTCATGGTATGTTGGATGCGTGGCTGGAGGGTATGAGTAGATACATATGTATGTTAGCAGTGCTATATAAGTTTAGCTATAGCAGGTAGTCAACATTGCCCATTCTGTTACAAGCCCATTTTCAGTTCCATTATAACTCTTCCAGGTTTTAACGGTTCAAACGGAAATTTTCCATGAATGCCAGCTGTCTGCCTGTGGCAGAATTTATTCATTTATTTGAAAAAGAGTTGAGGCGGTTAGCTCTACTAGGGCCCTGCTTTGAAGCAAAGACATGAAACTTGATAGAGGACCATCCCAGTATCAAGGGCATGCCTTTTGCTGTTTCTGTGAAATCCACCCAAATAGGAGCCTTTGGAACATCTCCATGTCACAAGCTCAGTAGGCTAGTTGGAGTTTGGTGGGAAGGCGGTGGGCTAAGATGAGAGAGCGGAGTTGGAAGTGATTGGGGTGAAGGGCAAGACAAGGATTAAGCAGAAGCTCCAGCTGGAGGGAAGGGTTCTAAAACTGAGACATGGACAGATTGAGGGATAGAAACAGAAGCTTTCAGGCTTGGATGGGACAGGAGCTGAAGGGTCTGTACTCACTGCAGTACACTTCCGACCGTGGAAGATGACCCAGCCAGGATTCATGAGCTTCGCTACTTCTTCTACAGTTAACAAATATCTGCGAGTGAACGCAACGGCAAAATCTGTATTCTACTTTGTAGTGGGCTGCTCTATTTTATCACTCAAAACCTCCCACATTCTGTAACTGAAAAGAAATGCAGGAAATACAAGGTGTCCCCCAAAATGTGTCTATAAAGGAGTACCTGGAATGTTGGGTACCTCTTATCCCAGAATTTGTGATAGAATCCGGAAGCCTTAAGCATTTTTTCATGATAATTTCATCAGTATCTATAACAAGTATACTGTCTTAGATACATTCCACCTGTAACAATTCTGCAGAATCCATGAGTAAATACAACATACCTGTCATTTTACCCTGTTTTCTCCTGTTGACTGAGTGAATGAAACCAGGAAATGTTGCACTGGTTCGAATTAATTGCCCATCTAGTTAAGTATTCTGCCTACATAATGTCCTAAGCCAGAGAATTCAGAAATGGTGAAAAATTCTGTAAAACATCAAGCCATTTGTTCAGTATTATATGGCATTCTCGGTTGAAGAGGCGGAAGCTTCTCCCTGAACCCATATGTTAGTTCTGGAACTTGTGAGGAGTAACAATACTTGTTGTTTTTATCCTAACTGCGAATGTGCTATTGTAGTTCATATAATACAGTTGTTCATAAAATGCAAGTGTTTAATCCTTGTATGAACCTTTTACAGCTATTACTATAGTCGTCACAGATACAGTGCAGCTGTGAGTTCCATAGGTTAGCCTGTACTGCTTTGTTTTGGGGTTTGTCATTTTGTTCCTTTCAAACTTACATGGCCTTTTAATCTCAAATATATCCTCCTTCATTCACATGGGATTTGATAACCACTTTATAATTTTGATTATCTATATTCTTTATGCATTCTCTTCATGACTTCTCATCATGCCGCTGGAGATACCTCAGGAAACCCCAACTGCTTGTTTTATTTCTATGATGAGCCTGCACTTGGCTTGAAATACTTGAACTTTGTCTGAGTTTTAATGTTTGCTCTTTCTTAGTTTACTTGCCTATAAGGCACTAACATAGCTTCTCAACTAAGATTAGGAATGAGAAAGCCATGCTAGCCCCTTCCAGCTGTGACCTTGGACCTTTTTTTTTTTTTTTTTCTTATTGTGAATACCACAAGCATATTTTTACACTTAAATTTGATGGGTAAAAAAATAGGACCACTAAATGCACAGATTTAAGACAGCTAGCAAACAAAAGCCATTTTCATGTTGATGAACAGTATAACATAGTTATGTAACCTGCAAATTAATGCATTTTAAAAGTAATATTTTTTTTTCTTTTCATACATGGCAATTCATAACAAAGTAGCATTCCTTTTTTATATGCAATGGGATGCTGCAAATTTTAAAATGTAATCTTAAGAAGCTACTGTCCCAGAGTAAGTTACAAAATGATTGTTTTGAACTTAAAACAGAAAAGATATTTTTAAAAAGTAAATGACTTTCACTGTTTGGTTCCAAAAGGGTAGCTGTGTTAGTCTAGTTCAGCAAAACAAGAAAGAAATCCTGTGGCACTTTTAAAGACTAAAAATGAATTTATCATGAGTTTTCATGGGAGAAAAATCCCACTTTCTCAGATACTTGAAAACGGGGAACTTACAGAAAGCAAGTCCCCATCTTCAACACATCTGATGAAGTGGAACTCTCTCCCACGAAAGCTCATGTGATAAATAAATTTCTTAGTTTTTAAAAGTGCCATGGGACTCCTTGCTTGTTTTGCTATTTAGACTCTTTGGTTTAACTTTGTGTCACATTTTCTATCTCTGCTCAAAAAATTAGGGTAGGCTAATAGTTCGTAATCAGAACTGAGTTTTCATGTTAGATCAAAGCTGACGTATTTGGATTGCAGATGCAGGGGGGTATTTTTTGTTTGTTTGTTTTTAAAGGTACATTTTCCAAAATTGGTTTCTACTGGAATTGGAGAAGAATCCCTGGAAACATTTTCATTGGTCTTTTTGTTTTGGTAAAAGTTTAGAACCAGATTTTCAAAAGCGCTCAGCTAATTTTCCGTGGCTCTCTGCTGAACAGGAGCTCAGCGCTTTTGAAAATCTGACCTTTAGTTTTCCAAAACATTAACTATGTTTGTCAGTGTCTCTTGTAACATCTAAGACCACCGTGTGGGCAGGTCCCAGCACCCACTCATTGTAGCTTGCAGGAGAGGAGCAGTGATGAACTAAATTTTTTTCTATTTGTTATGAAATTTTCCTTCATGGCTCCGTCAGATTTTCTTCTTCCTTTTCATTATAAGAGACAATATCTTCTCTGAGGTCCAGTCCAGCAGAACATTTAAGGACAGCTTAATTAAGTTAATGTATTCTCATTAAATGTAATGCGGCTACGCGTGTGCTTAAAATGCTGAAGTGCTTGTCTGGATCAGGATCTTGCGTCATAGCTGTTTCCTCAGCAGCATTTGATGAGATGGAGCCATCCTTATCGAGCTGAATCAGAACAAACTCTGAGCATAATCACACTGATTTCGGAAGCACCACCTGCAGAGTAAAGTATACCTCACCATAGGCAGGATTGCATCTATAGAGAATAATGGACTGTTGATTATAACAAACAAGGGTGCTTGGGCAATAGCTTTACAGAGTTAGATTTCTCGAAAGCACTTGGCACCGGCTTAAGGCTTCTCCTGTTGATTTCAGTGGAAGTTTTTCCATTGACGTCAAGTCAAGTCAAGTCAAGTCAAATCATAGGGCTGGAAGGGACCATGGGAATTAGAGCAGTGGTGCAGAGCCAAGTGGGCGAAGGATCACTGATGGTGAACTGCAGAGCAGGCCTGCCCTGCACTTACTTGGCAGCCGTGGCCCCTGTCCTGCAGGGCCAGGCCTAGCTCCCTCCTCTGGGCATGCAACAAGGTGCACGGGGTCATGGCTCCACTTAGTTTTGTGCCTTGGGCGCCCAGAGCAGGGAACTCAGCCTAGTGCTATGGGACAGGAGCTACTGCTGCAACGTAAGCATGAAGTAGGTTCACTCTCCAGACCTATAAAGGTGCCATTCGTGCGCTCAATGACTGCTAGGGGCGCAGTCCCTTCTGCTTCCCTCCATTCACTCAGGCACAGGCTGCTGGAAGCTGAGGGCTCCCTCTGCAGTGGGAAGCAAGAGTGGTCCCAGCTCCTTGGCTCCTGCAGTGGGCACAATGACACCAGTGAGCTACGGGGACATCGGCCATGCCAGAGCAAGGCAGCCAGCCCAATGGCAGGGCTCCAGGGCACAGCCTCCCACCACTGTCCCTCTCATTTGCACACTCAGCTCAGGCGCTGGAGACTCGCAGTACCACTTGGGACAGAGGGCAGTGCTGAGTACTTTTGATGATCCCATACATGATAGTGATCTCCTCTGATCTGCAAATTAACGATGACAGAGAAGAGTGGGGGAAGAGATCCACAGACTAACATGGAAACAAATTTTAGTTATTCTTCAGGAGCCAGATTGTGAAAACCTTTTAAGACACTTATGTGCAATCATTCCCTCGTGATTGCACTGATGTCAAGAAAATAAGAGCTACGCAATGAGAGCAAGGGGTTCAACTGCGTGGTGCTCAGTAGGCAAAATCTGTTTTACAGCATGCAATAATGCACAGTCCCATTGCACAGTAGTCTTTAAATGGTACCTTTTTCCTTCTAGAGCTAGCAGAGCTTTTGATTCTCCTGGCACTTCCAGAAGAAGCTTGCTGCTGGTGTATAAATGCAGTTGGCAGTGGGTTACGAGTTTGAGAAGCACAAAAGAGAGTCTTGCCTTTTCTAAATGCATTTAGGTTGTTGGCATTTCGGTAATACCTAATACTTTACAGATGTAGTGCAATGTGTGCTGGCTGGCTTTCAGCTGAGAGACTGACATGCTTTGTGATTAATCACCTGTGTTTGGTAGTAAATATGTTCAGCAAGGGCTTGTTGCTCTCTCCCTGTTTTTGTGCAAGATGCTTTTTAGTTTGCATGATACACACAAATGCAATAAGTGCCTGTATGTCCCTGACAAATAAAAAACCAAGAGCATTTTGTATAATTCCTCTTCCACATTGTTCTTTATGTAAAATTATCTTTGCATTTTCTGAGGAGAATGTTTTACAGCAGTTCACGGTTAAGATTATACTGACCCCCGTTCTTAAAGACTTGTTTAGCAAGAGTATTGGTCTAAATCATTTGGTTTGTAATTGCTGTTACTATAGAAAAAAAATGCCTTCGCTTCTCCTCAATCCATAAAAAAAAAGTTATTTTTATACAGAACTATGATCTTAGAGCTCATTTCCTTTAGGCACCCTGGTTTTATAATGTTCTATTTATGATTTAATGCACATGGAGGTACTATTGTTACTTCTATAGTAGAACCAGAGAGAGAGAGAAAATCAGTCCATCTGTAACTGTTTAATGGAGAAGAACAGCTATTGTTTTCCAGAAAATTTTGCAGCCTATTAAAGTTTTCTTTTTGCTATCTAGTTTTTACTAGAGGAGGGCAGGGAAGGAAAGCTCTCTATCCCAGGAACAAAGATCGAAGAGACATTCTGACACTGGTATGTAGAAGTTTGATTGGATAACTAATTATCTAAGAAGCTCCTATGTAAAAACAGCTGGAGAAGATTAAAGCAGGTGGATTTGACTCTCACACAGCTCACTGCGTGCCAAGGAGAAGCACAAACAGTGGGATTACCCTCTCTGAAACATGTTCAGGAAAATAACTCTCCTTCAATGAAAATACACCTGAAATATAGATACTAAGGGCTACAGGTTGCTGGTTCCTGTTTTCAATATGTTGTGTAAGAATTTTTGAGGTTAATAAGCTTAATGTGATGTTCAAACGTAAAATGTTGTGTGGAAGTTGGAGACACACATTCACAAGTTTAAAGCTTTCAGAAGTGAAAAACAAATATTTTTGGAAGTGCAAAAGGAATTTTGTTTGAGAGAGAAGATAGTTTTGTGGTCAGGGTAAGATTCTTTTCTAGTGTAAATCAGCATAGCTCCATTGAAGTCAGTGATTGACACCAATCTGGCCTTCAGACTGCTAGACCAGTGGTTCTCAATCCCTGTGTCAGAGCACATTACTCTGTTGCCACACGCTGGTAAGTGTGTCTCAGAGAGCCGAGGAGATGGCTGGATTTGGCCTGGGGGAGGCAGGCTGGTGTGTCCTCTAGGGTCATGGTATGCCACAAAGTATGTCACGACCTGCAAAAGGTTAAGAACCACTGTGCTGGGCTATTGAATTCAATACTAAAATCATTGAGGGACTCTAGCACAAGCATGTTTGTACCCACAGAGCTCAACCGTGAACTTCCTTACATGCATCAAGGCAGTGAGAGTGCATAAGGCATCTGCTGGCTTTGCCTTGGTTACCCCTATTCCAGGTCACCATGTAGGTAGGGTGTCGACTTCCACAGAACCACTGTGATGGGGGGTAAATGGGCAGGAGCAAAGACTAGGCTCTGCCAGTCGGCGGAGGAGTTCCAGCAAACCTGGGGAAGTAAATGGCATCAGGTATAGCCAGAAACTGTTGCAGGCTAGTCTCCTCCCAGATAGGGAGGGATAGGGGAACCTGGAATGATCTAGTTTCCTGATCTCCTCCCAGCTCAAGGCTTGTAGCAAAGCCCTAGTTGGACCCATCATTAGTACTTATTTTACTCTATACATATCATGAGTAAACCCATCTATCTTATATCATTCTCTACTTCTCTTGTCATCTCATTCCCTTCATTATTTTCTTAAACAAAAATATTCATTGTGGGTAACGAAACCTTCTAAAACGAATGAGCTAAAACTAGCAAGATACAATGCATTTTACCATAATTGCTAGTACCTTGACATCCTGCAGTTGAAAACAATTTTTTTAAATAAAAATGCATAACAAATATAAATACTGAATTTCCCAGTAATAAGTGGATTGCAAATGCAGTAAGTCTGCGTTTGTATTGTAAAATCCAGATGTTATCTTCTATTTAATGAAACTGTGATAAACAAATTACCAAAAAAGTTATATTTTACACTTATGAAATTTATTTATAAAATTTGTAAAATTTTCAAACCCTGTCTTTTATTCCTCAACTTAATCTCTCTCCTTTTAGCATCATTCAGGTAGTCAAAATATGTAGAACATTTTATGTTATGTACTCAACTTCAGCTTTGAACTGTGGGATTTTAACAAATCTTATTTAACTACTTAGCAAAAAGTTGATTCTCCTAATCCCATCACACTGGTTACTATGACTATAATGTATGATGTGGCTCAGGTTTTATGAATTATAGCTACCTATTAGTTCAAGCATGCTTTGCCGTACATCACTTGCATAGGTTGAAGAGGCTTCTAATCGTCAGAATTTTATAAACTTAAGATGTTTTGAACTAATATATTTACAGTCTTAGGCTCTGATTCTGCAAACAGACTCTTAAATCCACCTGGATACAATTGCACATTTTGGCTCAATGACCTGATCTTGAAAATTCTTATTCATATGACAGAGGGTTTAATAAGAGGAAAGGTTTACAGGATCAGGGTTTAAAGAATCAAAGAAAAAAAACTTAAGATTGATTACTTCGATTAAACATGCCATAGTAGGATTTTGGACATCTAAAATCTGATTCTGAACCAAGTTGCATCATTATTACACTGATTTAACCTGGTGTATTTGAGAGGCCCTTCAAATGAAAGCCTGTGCTTTACCCAAAACAATATTTACATGTAATATAGAAGAGCCACATAAAAGTAAAAACAAAAGAAGTGTTGGTATATTAGTACAAACTTGAGGGTTTTTTGCTTCCCCTATTACTGTAGAATACAATATAAATAACTCATTATATGTGGAAGTAGTGAAGCAATACTACATCATGTGATATGTGTATGAGGCAAGGATGTGGTCTTCAATCAAAAAACTTAATATCAGGAGGGAAAGTATTGAAGCTTGGTAAAGGAAACAGTCACCCACTCACTCATCCTCTTTAAGTATCCTCTCCTGTGATGATCACCTTTACTGTTCAGAATTCCTTTTGCTTTTTCTACCTCTAGCAAAATGATGTTAAGCATTCTGAATGTAGCATTCTGGGATGTCATACTATGCAGTATCATTGTTTTTAAAAAAGGGCGTTCCTACATCAGCATTTGTATTTCCTGAAATGGGTCCTCTGGGCATGCTCCCTAAAAAAACTCTCCCTTGCCACTTTCAAATTGCCTAAGGATGTAGATTCGGGGAAAAGAGTAGGGAGGAAGGTCGTATTCAGTTCTTTAGAAGCTTCTCTGAGGGCTACTCATCACTGATGGTGACAAAATCACCACCGTCAGATTGGCCTTCCCAATTGATTGAGCGGGTCTCTGAAGTCCTGCTCAGTGGATTGGGAAGCCAATCTATTAATACCTGCCGGTAACCGAAGTAGTGCTGAGTCAAAGAAAGGCCCTTTCTTCAACTCAATGCAGAGAACATGCTGGGCTTAGGGCAGTTGAACCGAGATACACAAGTTATTTTCAGTAATTTGCATATCTTGATTTAACTGCTGCTGAAAATGGTGAGCTGTGTAAACCTGCCCTGAGTCTTGGGCTATGGCTACACTAGAGAATTTACAGCAGCACACCTGGATTGGTGTTCGTACTTCTAGTGCAAATGCTCCAAGGCAGTGGGAGACAGCTCTCCTGTCGACTTAATTACTCCATTCCCCACGACCAGTGCTAGCTATTTTGGCAGAAGAAACTCTCCCACCAGCATAACACCGTCCACACCAGTGCTTAGCTCAGTGTGATTTATGTCACTCAGGAGGGTGTCTTATTCATGCTCCTGAGAGACACAGTTTACACTGACTTAACCTATACTGTGTACATAGCTTCAGTCTACGCTACCAACTTCTGTCAACATGATAACATCCCCCAGGGACAGCAACATAGTCACACCTGCCTAACCCCTGAGGTAGGCAGCAGCATCATGTCAACAGGAAGGCTTCTCTTTTCAATATAACCATTGCCACTCATGGAGGTGGAGTGCCTATGCCAGCAAGAGACACTTTAAAGAAGAGCTCTGTGTAAACTCAGAGATAAATAATAAAAATATTGCCTCATCCACCTTTGCTCTGATATCCTGGGGCTGACATAGGTACAGAAACACTGCATAAGGTGTCCTTTTGTCCATTCTACTCTTTTTCCCCATGGCAGGATTTTCTCCTTAATAGCCAACCAATATTACCTGCACCTTAAACTGTTAACTGTTTCCTGTTTGTCAAATCTGTGCAAAGATCAGATGCTTTGATAAATTTTGAACAGCCTGGAATTTTGAAAGGCTGAAACGCTTTTTCCAGCATTGTGGTAAATAGCTAACTAGAAAAGGAAAAGGCAGCAAGTATTAAACTACATCCGCCAATGACATCTGCATCTATGAAAACTTGCCCTAATTGAAAATCCAGTAGTTTCAAATGCTGCAGACTGGAATTTAGGAACTGGATTGTGTTATATTAAAGTACTATAGTGATTTTTAATCTTTAACACACATACACATGGAGAGTTCTTTCTAGTCAATATATTAAGAGATGCGACTAACGTTTCATATTCAAATGAAAGGAGAACGTTCGTTCTGTAAATTTCAGTCAAGCTATTCTGTGCCCCACCTCCTTCGATATTTCCTCCTGGTTCTTTCAAGAGCTACTACACCAAAAATATTTTTGGAAATACCACAGACTATTGTTTTTATTAGAGACTGGAAAGCTTCATAGTAGGATACTTTTGTGTTTCATTTGTTTTCCTTGCCTTGGCACATCTGTTTTTGTTTTAATAGCATTGGAGAGATGGTTAAACTATTTGCAGCCCCTACTAACCCAGCAGATTTCTTACACAAAAAGTTATAAAATGAACAGCAGAAACTGTAACTAATAAGTTGTCTGTGGTGGGCAGTTTTGTTCATGAAGTTACAAACGCAGTGGTTTTATGAGATCTTTTAATTTGTTCAGCAAGACATTGATCACTCTAGAGCAAGTCCCAGGTTCCCTATAAATTTCCCCACCAGAAGCCTGACAGGAGAGTGCCTTGACTAGATAAGATACAAAATGTCTGAAGCAGCAGATCTTAGTTAGACCTAGACTTTATTAAGCAGTAGGAAATGATTTGAGGCAGAGGACTTGCATAGGTGTGGTGATCCCCACAGTAACCAAAGGGGAAGAGTGTGAAAGATAACAGGTGCTGTGGACCAGGGCAGTCCAATAATGAAATTTGCTCAGTGCATAGCTAGTACCCTGAGTTAGTTCAGGAACAGCAACTGGAGCAGAGAGGAGAGTGGGGAATTGAGGAGCAGCAATCCAGTAAGTGGGTGGTATGAGAAGAAAGAAAATTAAAGAAAGTATTAAAAGTAAAAACTATAAATATTTATGTAGTGTATCAGTAATGCGAACTTTACAAAGCAATGAAATGTCTTGCACTGGGAGATGTGATAAGAATTTCTGATGATTCAGTGACATGAGTACTATGGGTTATTGAAATTGCTGGTGATTAACTATGGGGGAAAATGCAAAACAGGTTAACTTGCAGTGCTGGAGGAGTAGTACTAACCACAAGAAATTCATAGATGATTTGAATAAATGTTATGGGTGTGGCAGTGCTGGATTTACTCTAAATCTATTCCAGTAGAAACAGAACTGAAGTAATGAGGAGTGTGATGCTGACCTCTTATCAGAAACACGCTTGTGCAGTCATGCTGTTAAAGGTATGGGAAGCAAAAAAATCTGCTAGAAATGCGCTTCCTTGTGATGTAGAAAGACTGAAAGGTTTTGCAAAAATAAGTGATTTTTTTTCTTCCTTCTTTTTTTTGATATTAGAAATACAGATTTTCTGCTTCCCTGATTTTGCATTGGAGCCATATTAAGAAAGTGAGATTATCACATCAGTAGAGACTGCAACTGAGAGGATGAAAGACTTTTAGTCCACTTATTTAAAATTCATTTGTCTCTATCAGATTAGACTTCTCTAGGTTCTATGTTACTAAATTTTGTCAGCTTGGAATGTACAGTGGTAAGAAAGCCACCGTAAGGAGTAGGTGAGAGAAAGATTGAAGCTGTTTATTTCTAATTCCTCACAAGGGCTTGGGAGAAAAACTCATTTTCTGGAACATTCAGCAATGTGACCTCTTTAATTGAAGGCTGAAGAAGTTCACTTCAGTTCTCCAGAGAGTCTCCCATCTTAAAAATTAAGCTTAAAATCCCTGCTTTTTTCAAGGATAAAAAAAAATAGGCAAGAAAGAATACCTTGGAAAACAAAAACACTTTAGGTCCTTTTTTATGCATCATTCAAACAGAAAGGGTAGAAACACTTTTTTATTTGCAGGTCACTTTTAACTTACTACACTCTTCACCATTTTACACCTTTTTATCTAACTGCACCATTTTAGCCCAATGACCATAAAAGGATAGAATTTGGCATCACCCCAGCAGAGGATCATGCCTGAGTATAGACAGTACTGTGATGGTACTTTCAAGAAAAGAGGGTTTTTTTTTTCTTTAAATAGAAAGTTAGATACCGCCTGAAGGAGAAAAGTTAGGAAATGAAAATCCATAGACTCTGAATGGAGATTAGGAAAGAATTACCTGATTACAGTCACGAAGTCTGCATTCCTCAGAACAAACGCAAGGAAAAAATAGGGCCATAGAGGAATAGCAGGAGCCCAGTTATGGAGATTGTACTTGCATTAGTGACCATTTGCCCATGGAATTGGTCCCAGTTAAGTCAGTGGGATTGGTCGTAAGAGTAAATGAACTGGAGCAATACATAAACTTTGTGCAGGCCCGCTGGAAGTAGTAGACTCTTAGAATTAGACTCTAACGTCAGAAGGGACCAATATGATCATCTAGTCTGACTTTCTGCACAATGCAAGCCACAGAACTTCACCCGCTCACTCTTGTAATAAACTCTAATCTATTACTGAGTGATTTAAGTCCTCAAATCATGACTTAAAGATTTTAAGGTACAGAGAATCCACCAGCAAGTGAGTCATGCCCCATACTGTATAGGAAGATGGAAAAACCGCCAGAGCCTTTGCTAATCTGCCCTGGGTGACAAATTCCTTCCTGGTGATGAATTGCACCTTCCTGTGAATGGATACCACAGCTCACCCCCAGGTTTGTAAAAGTTCATTCGGATAAAAACCAATGAAAATTCAGTCCATGAGACACTACTAAAAGGAAATACAAAACTTTGATTCTGATAAAATGTGAAACACAACTAGCTAAAGCTGTTGACCCAAACACAAATAGGAAATACCTTAGAACTGAGAAGCTAGGGTAGTTAGATAAAAAGGAGGAAATAATGAGGAAGCTAAGTGGGATTTTTTGCATCAGTCTTCACCCCACCACGATGACAGGAATAAGTGAGGGGACTGTGTATTTGTGGTTGTCCTTCATAGGTAATAAAGATGAAGTACTGTTGGAGATAAATATCAAAAATGGAAAAGCTGATTAGATGGCAGTAAATCTCCAGGACCAGATGCGATTCATCAGCAGTGTTCCCTCTAAGCCATGCAGCCCCTGCTGCTGCGCAGCACCGAGAACACTGCCAGCCATGCATGGCCGGAAGCTGCAATCCCTGCCCAGCCAGAAGACTGAGAGCTGCTCCGGCCTAGGAGTTATTAAAACTCCTGCTTGGCGTAAGCTCTTATTGAGCATGCGCAGAACCTCTGGGCATGCTCAGTGAGAGCTTCCTCTGGCCAGAGGAGCAGCCAGGGGCCAGGCTGTGCTGCTCTGGCAGCCAGGAAAGGGAGGGGGCAAGTGGGGATAGGGCAGGCGTAGCCAGCTGTGAAAGGGGGCAGAGAGTTGGAGGGAAGACGGGGTCAGACTGACTGGGGAGAGGAGAGGGTGGGATCCGGCCAGCTCAAGGGGTGACCCGGAGAGCAGCTGGGGGCAGGATCTGATCAGTGGAGGGCACAGGGCCTGCGGGGGGAGGGAGGGGCTGCACAGTGAGCAACGTAAGTTGCTCAGCTGCCTTAGGGCCTTAGAAGGAACATTGCCAGAGTTTTAAGAAACTGAAGGGTAGAACAACTAGACTACTACTAAAGCAAAGATCTAGAGGATAGTGAATTATGGTGGCAAATTTTAATTAATAGAAGAGAGAGAGAAAAAGGAAGAAAGAAAGATCATCATCCTCAGAGTTTTGAGATTTCTTGCTGAAAACTGTGTAAATCAATGGGGAGAAATTAGCCTGGTTTTGGTAGACCTGTTCTCTGAAAGTGCCCACAAAATAATCAATAAAAGGAAGTCGTGGAGAGTATGTCTGCATTTACAAGTTAGTTTGAATTAATGGGAATTAATTTGAACTAAATTATTGCATGACTATACTGACTTTTGTTACTTCAAACTAAGGAGTTCTTTAGTTCAAAGTCATGAACACTTCAAAGTTATAAAATCTTGCTTAACTTTAAAGAAACAGTTAGTTGAAACTTATTAGTTTGAATTAACCCAATGGAGCTGCGTTAATTCAAACTAACCATTAGTTCGAATTAATGTTGTTTGACCTTATTTGTCCCAGGGTGCCTTCCTCTTTCTATGTATTACAGAGGGCATGGCCCTTCTCGGGGGCCATGTTGCCACACTTCCAATAGTTCCCCCCTTCTAAATCAAACTAGCAAGTCCTGTTCATGGACATACTAGTTCAATCTGGGTTTCTAGTGGAGACATTAGTTTGAATTAACTATTATTAGTTTGAATTAATTAATTTGAACTAAGTCAATTCAAACTAACTTCTTAAGCATAGACATAGCTGGAGAGACAAGATGGATAAGGTAGTATCTTTTATTTTCTTTTACCTCCCTTATCTGGTTTCTCTAATATCTTGGACTGGCGTGCTACAAGAACATTGCATACAATGAAAACTCATGGTCATAGCTTCTGGAATATATAAACAAGTTGTTACTGAAAGTGCTTTATGCAGTGACGTAAAGGAACCAGAGTTTGTGAGATGAGGTCCTACCATGTATTATAAGCCCGTTAAGATAAAGTAGGTAAAACACGAGCAGTTCTTACAGGGGAAAAAAATTACGGGCTAGACAGTGACATTAAAAGCCACTGATCTTGATGATGGAGAGATGCATTGCCCCATGGGGAACATGGGAAAGATTGTGTCTCAGCACACAGCTACATCTTTCATTTGATGGTACCAACTGCTCCCCAGCCAGTGCTATGGGCCTTTCTCCTCTGCCTCCTTTGGGATGGATCATGCACCTGGGACCAAATGGAAAGATCATTCAGTATGCTCCCAGTGATGGCAGTTCTCCCTAGCACTTGCACAACCCTTCCTTCTTCTCTCCCTTTGTGCAGTAACCAAGGACAATCATCCTAGTATTGGAGCGGCTCATGAACTAGTAGTATATATGGTTGAAAATAGCAAGGGTTTTGAGATGCCCCAGAGCTTCTGACAATGCAAGGTGAAAGTCAGTTACAGACAAGCGGGAAGCAGAGCATGGGATGAAATAAACTACTCACATACACTGGGAGTTAGGTCTCCTCATATACAACTACCCAACATTCAACATCAGTCACAGAAACAAATGAGAAAGTGACTGGTATTTAGGGAATAAAGCGTATGTATACTTTTACAGTGGTGTCATACATCTTGATACGCAGCGTTATGCCATCTCCTCAACTACTGTTCAGTTTGATCACCTAACCTGAAAATCATCAGTTAGTTTGGAAAGAATAAAAATGAAATCAGATGGTGCAGGTCTGTAAAATGATCATCAGTATAACATAGTGCAGGCAAGTTAAACACTCCTTTTTACCCTTTCCAATAACACAAAAACAAATGGGCAGTCAGTTGAAAGGCAACAAATTTAGAGCAGATAGCAGGAAATACTTTCTAATTTAGCATATAATTATCCCTTAATAATGAATGCCACAGGACATGACTTGGACAAAAACAGTAGTTCAGAAATATTCAAAGGATCAGACAATTATATGAATGGGAAGAGCATCTGTTACACCAGTTAGGATTTAAAAAATTACAAAGTCTATCAGTTCTCTTGCTTCAGGATGTAAAATGGTCACCAGCTGGGGATTCTGCTTTACATAATGATGAGGGTAATGTGCATCATTCTATGACTTGTATAGTTATTCAGTGGATTGGATGGAACTGCTTGTGTACATCCATAGTGTAACTACACATGCATTACGTGTTGTAAGGGTTTTGGTCTATTTGCTAGGTTGGCAGAAAGGGAAAGAACAATTTATTTTAAAGGACATTCAACTTAGCCAGGCAGCCATTAAAATAATAGGCAGAGAAAATCATTTTTAATAGACGTTGCGGTATTTCAAGGACATTTGTTTGACCTGTATTGCTGTTTTCTGTTCAACACTTTGATACGAGTGAAAGTGCTTTACCACGCAACTAAAAACTTGATAAGAATTCAGTTTCTCTTCCAGCAGATGTACTTGGACAGTTAATGCATCTTAAATATTGTTAAAGTGGTTTTAATAATTTCATATTGTCTGCAAAGATCAAAACTCATCCCTGAGCTCTGACAATATTTAGCAAGCTAAGTCAAGAATTCGGCCCAGGTAACTATCCTGGACAGCCAGCCGCTGGTCCTATCACACTCTTCTCCCGTGGTGCTTCCACAGGACTGGGAGGAAGCATGCTGTGGAACTGGACCTTTCTCTTATTGTCTCCCTGGATCAATTGACAGGAGCAAAGGGAGGCAGATGGCTCTGCCTTTGCCATAGGACATGGATGAGCCCAAAAAGTTAATTGGATTTATCAAAAAATGTGTTCAATAGTTATATGGCTGTCAGCGGGGGTGAAGTTTACAAGAGGCAATGTCTCCCCTTGACTGGTCCTTTCTGGCAGCAGCAGGATCCAGCCCTGGGTCCGCCAGGAGCAGGAGCCAAACTGAGGGGAAAGGGGCTGGATATTCGGTGCTGCCTTCCCACAGGCAGTCTCCAAAAATCCTTCCATGACCATCAGCAACATCTAGAGTTATTGAATTACTGGCAGCAAGTTGCAGAAGGGGTATTAAAGGTTGTAGATAAGGGTGTAAGGCAATCTCTAACTATCAGAGACCGGACTGATAACCCCACATCTGCCTGTTAGGGTTCCCTCAGCTTCCTCTAAGGCATTCAATACTGGCTGCCCTTAGAGACAGGACACTGGGTTAGATGGACGTTGGGGCTGATCCAGTGCATCATTTCCTGTTTTCCTATAAACTATTAACCACTGACAGAGACATTAATGTAATGCTTTCATGCTAAATTCCTGTGCAGATATTTTCTATCAGGTAATAAATTACCCTTTTCATTTACAACATACGTGGAGCCATTTTTATATGGTATTCATTCACCTTTTTCCCAAAGTAATCATTCTGAAGGGTTTAAATAAAATGGCTTTCCCTTCCCTAACTCTTGACTTTCTCTTACAAACTATTTTTATTTAGCCAGTCTTATTAATATATACACCTCATTGTTAGGAAGGGAGGAAGACTTTAAAATGCATGTTTGGAAGAAAAATGGTTATTTGAGCATTGTTTTAAAAAGAATGGTGGGTGCAATGTCTTTTTAGAAGGGGAAAATATATGAAGCTGAATTTCAATCCTTTCTTAACTGTTCTTCATTACAGTTAGCTGGAAATGTTTCAGTAGTTGTGGACCAGTAAGGGAGGAGGATATAGCGGTAGGAAGCGGGCAGTGTCTGCCTTTGACTACATCTCTGTCTTCCAGAAGGGATGGTGCTCAAATGCAGTAAGATAAACTCAGCTTTGGTTCTTCCATGGCTACTAGTTCTTCTGTTCTTGGCTAGCCCATGTGTACACTTACAAACCCATGAGAACCTTAGCCTTGAAGTGCAATTCAGAAAAGGGCCATATGGAAACAGGTTTCCTTCAATGAGACCCTGTAAAAATAGGTTCCAATAGAAAAATCTGCACCTATTTTGAATGGAATTTGCACATCTTGGCAGCACAAGAATATAACAAGATGTTGTTAGTCATAGAAGAACAGCAACAAGCTGGATAGTCATACCAAACCACCACTGCTATCCACGAGTACATTTCATCCAGCATGTCCTTATTAATAAAATGCATTACAAAGACAACTGTTCCCTAAACTATGTCCAGAGACCCAGATGAAGAAAACTCCTGTTTTAGGACTGTGTATCTAAATACAGTAGGCTTAAGTAACATTTTAGGCCACCGTATGTCAGGTGTAATTCAGAAGTCAGCAGCGTTGCACTATTGTTACATGGGTTCAGTATGTGCTTCAGTATTTATGTAGCTTGTATAATTGACTCATTAAATATTTTTCTTATGGATCAAATTGCTACATCAAGATCTTAGGGAGAGCTAAGCATTTCTGCAATTGACTTGTCTCTGTTTTGGTTTCCTTTTTCTGGAGAGAAGCCCCATTGGGATCTGTGCATTGACTGATTTTCATGACTCTTCCATTTCAGGGCTTCAGAGAGTGCGCCAGCTAGGTGAAAACACAAGATACTTCAGGCGGAGACTGCACGAAATGGGTTTCATTGTTTATGGAAATGATGATTCTCCTGTGGTCCCTTTGCTCCTTTATATGCCTGGTAAAATAGGGTAAGTCCTAAAATATGGCACCTAGGCAAACAAACTGTATTAAAACTGTATTGAGGGAGGGTTTGTTTTTCTTAAACTGTTATATCTGGTTCTTTGTAGATGCTGCATGGGAGAAATTTCTTCCTTTCCGTGAACTTGCTTTAGGTAGCTTTAAACTGAACTCTGGCCTTAATTTTGAGCCAGAGTCTCCATGCATTAACTAAGTACACAGAATTTAAAATAAATCATATTTCTTCTTCAAGCACTGGTCATTACTGTATTCCTCTGAGGGTAACGTGCATGATCTATGTACCCCAATCAAGAGTTTTTCATAGTAGTAGTGTCCATTGGTCTGTGCATGCACCCTTGTACTGACTTGTGGTTTTGCTTGAGCTGATAAAGGGCAGGGCAGACTGATCATATCTTCAGTTCCTTCCCATCTCCACATGGTCTAAGCCAGAGCTGCTTCTGTTCTCTTGTCTTTGGTGACACAGCTTCCCAAACTTTCCAGAAATACTGTGCTGCTTCTTGTGTATAGTCAGGATTTTACTTTGCGTAATTCTCGACATTTCATAGTATTAAGGACTTCGGGGACACTGCTTCAGCTGCTTCCTGCCAAACAGCCCTCTTCATGCCAGCACTTGAGTCTAGGTACTGGATAATGCTGAAGACTCTGGGATTCAAAGTCAATGCTTCCTGCCATCATTTGTTTTCGATCAGCACCATATACCAATATTGTCTGTACTGCTTGGGGGAAGCCCATGCTGGGACCAGTACAGTGTCTGCCTCTCCTTCCCTGCTCATATGCACAAAGGCTGAGCTCTTCATCTTGAGATGTACGTCATGAAGGTCTGTATGGGGATGCAGTCAGCTCCTGGCCAGGAACACCCTCATAGCTCCCATATATTGGCCTGAACAACCCCAGAGAGCACTCCCTGCAGCAGAGCCTCAATATTGCTCTATCAGTACCAGTATTACATACCCCATGCTGAAACCAAGGCTTGAGTCTTGGAAACATGCCCATAAGCAAGGCAGTAAGTCTTTCTCCAGATCCAAAAAAGACACCATGCGATCCATGAGTTCCAGCCACAGAGTAGCACTGCACTCCAAAGCCCACAAGGGCAACAAAAAGTTGTATTACTTGCCAGATCTGCTGGTCCTTGTACCAGACCTGCAGACCCCCCCTGCATCAGCCCCACCAGCATCTCATGAACCATTGGTCTCAATACAGTCCCCTTAGCCACCTCAATTCTGTTCAAAGACTGGGCAGACTCCGAAATGCTCTTGGGCTTCATGAACTGATTATCTTGAAAAGAATGAGGTCTCCCCATGTTCTGGTACACTCACCTGTTGAGACCTCATCTCTCATGTTAGATATGTCATCTTCTGGCTGTGTTCCTGCAACAAAACCCATTACATCAGCTTCCTCAGCACTGACATTTATACAGAAGTCCAATTCCTCTGAGTCTAAGAATTTGGATGTTGCACATTGTCCATCACTGAAGTTTTGAAGGACTTGGCCTTCCTGTGAATGAGCAGATACCGCACTTGGTCCCAGTATGGCCTTCCCCTGGCTATTATAAATAGCGCTGGTACTCAGTACCAATTGAAATGGGAATGACTACCAGAGAGTTCTGATGGTAATGTGGCAATACCTTTCTTTATCTCAGCCCAGGATCCACTCGTACCTGGCTCCTTGGGCACCGCTGAAGCAGTGTCAACTACAAAGGCCACACTGGAGCTATGAATCCAATATTCACCTTCTAAACAATCTCATTCAACATGGGAGGACTCTTGTGTTTTGCAGCACCATCCTTTGTGAATAGACATTTGGAATAGAGGCTAAAAGATGTGTTGATCAGCCCAGCTCCAATGATACCAATAGATCCAGAGAGATTTCCCCAGTGGTCCCAAGACATGGCTGCAATGTTGATGCCCTCCTCTCCCCAGATGACGATTGTCAGTTTTAGGAGCTGCTCTGGGGGTTACCTAATGCTTTTCAGATCCGATCAGAAAAAGTGCAGAACAGTCAGCACTATCGATTAGACATCATGCATTCAGCAGTACTAGGCAGGGTGGCCCTTCCAATCAACTCTAACATTCTTCAACCGGCAACAACATGTGGCATATCCTGGCCACATCCACCCTGACCCTGAAAGGGGCAGAAAAGAGATACTGTGTACCCCCATAAGGTGTATGAATTTCTGTTCCCATATCCTCCACCCTATTCCCTGAGGATAGCAGCCACACTTCAGTTTTATGGGTCAAAAGGTCTTCTCCTCAGCCAGCCTCCATTTCCAGATCTTGAACTACTGATGGACAAATATTTAAAACTATGAACAGAAGACGGATTTTACAAATTAACTATTGCAGCAGGATCGTGACTGGTTCCAAGTGACTGCAGAGGAGAGTAAGCTGAACTCTGTGTTCATTATTCAGGCTGCAGTTGATCCAGTGGACATGCCCTTGTGCATACTGGTGACTGTGTTCCTTACTGGGCCTGTAATGGTAAGCCCAGCATGATAAGTGCTTACACCTGATGATGTGAACGCAGGCCAGCTCTTGCACTGAGAATTTGCGCTTTCCATGGCCAAGATTCCATCATCTTTTCAGGATCTCTGGGAATAGTGAACTCACCTGTCTCCCAGGTACACTAAGATCCTTTCATCTGAAGTTTCTGTTTATCAAACCCTCTTGCAAAGGACTATTTGACAGGCAGAAAGCAACTCAGATAATCATGAGATACACAAAATCCTCAGCCCAGAACACATCCCAAATAATTGGGCTGGGGGGAAATATTAGACATCCTTAGTTTTAGAATCATTTTTGTTTGAGTATGGACAAGTCAAGGTGCAGAGACTTCCCATTGTTGGGGCTTCATCTCTGGAACTCCCCCTTGAAGCTGTTTGTCAGTGTTTCTGCAGCTATCCCCTTAGCTCATATAATGCTTCATCTTTGGATCAGTTTATGCATGACCATAGCTTGTATTAAAGGGCATTAATCCCAGCCAAGTATTTTGAATCTATCTATGTCCCTCAGCATTTATTTATATCACAAAGATAAACAATTTTATCTTCAGGAGACCAAGAAAGTAGCTCTTCTCTCCATTTTACCAGTAGGGAAAGGGCACAGCACTTAAATGGCTTAATCATTCAAGGGGTCTTCAGCAGAGCCAGGAATTAAGCCCAAATGTGTCAATTCCCAGTCTCATGCTGCAACCTGCTATTTTACTGTCAGTGCCTTGTTCAGTGAAAGGTGCTTTAAACATGATTTAAATGGTATTAATTTTATTAGTCTAAATATTTGCTGGATATAGCATCTGATTCTTCCTGCCTTATACGATAGATAAATGTGCACCTGTGCAAACCGAGATTGTAAATTTCTCCTAATCAGAATACTCTGCTCATTTGTATCAATGATTGTATTCCACAGTCCTTTTGCAAAGATGAAAATGATTACACAAGCTGCAAAGCAGTGGAGAATTGATACCAAAACTACCATGAGCTTCAGTAGGACCTGGACTTTTTAACCATTGTTTTTCATATTTGAGTGTTTTCTTTTTGCAGTCAATTTATTGGTGGTAACACACTTTCGGTTTCTTCTCTCCCTCCTTCCAGGGCTTTTGCAAGGCGCATGTTAGACAAAAATATTGGGGTGGTTGTGGTTGGATTTCCAGCTACTCCTATCGGAGAATCAAGGGCTCGATTTTGTGTCTCAGCTTCACATACACGGGAGATGTTAGACACGGTAAGCGGAGCAGATGTCCTGGTGAAATTAACATCAGATGCTGGGGGGCAGGGAGAATCCACAAGTCTGTTACTTTGAAACTCAATAATTCACTTTGCATTTGCTTTTCTTGATCTGTCACTTGATCTTTAAAGCATTTATAATTACATAGTTTATTTAAAACATTATACAACAGTTAACTGCACTATATTCCACTATTTCTAATAGCGACTAAATCTGTCATAACTAATAAAGAGCTACATGAGGCGCACACCAAGACTAAATTTAACTACTAGGGCAAAACTGCAAAAGCAGAAAACCCTAACTAATGTGGAAATAATTGCATATAGGGGTTTCCATACTCCTATTTTCATTCCATATTTCTGTTAGTTAAATTTCAGCAGGAAAATACAGCACCATGTTTGGTTTTGTATGATACAAATGAAATTTTTAATCCAGTATTTAGAATGATTTGAATCTAATAAGAGTATTAAAAGGCGCCATACAACCAGTTCCATCTCTGTATATTTACCTGACTTTCCAGCTTTCTTTCAGTCAAACAGTGGTTTTTCCCCCGAGACAGGAGGGATATGTCTATACTAGCAAATTAGTCCTGATTAAGGAGGCTTATTCCAAACTAATTTGCTCCCTGTTTACACTAGGCTTTGGCCTAGTTTGAACTAAAAAATTTTTTAGTTTGAACTAAGTAAAGCTTAGTTTGAAGTAGTTTGGATGGTTAGTTCTAACTTAATGCTTATTTCGAACTTAGTTTGAACTAGCATGATGTAGCTTTGCTAGTTCAAACTAAATAAGTTTGAATTAAGCAGTTAGTTTGAACTAACCACATTTTTTAGTTCAAACTAACTTTTAATTCAAACTAGCTGTGCTTTTTTATTTCAAACTAAAAAGTTAGTTCAAACTAAAAAGCCTCAGCAAGTCCGAACCAAGCTTTTAGGTGTAGACGTAGCAGAGGAAGTTCAGATGAAATATAGTCATTTGTGACTTAGGCAAGGGTGAATGGAGGGGGCCTTTTTGGTTGGCAGTAAATTTTAAGGCCATGTCTACACTGAGAGCAGCAAAATTGTTGTCATTAGATCAGTCATTCCAGATCGACTAAGTGGTCTGTAGAGCGACTTAATGAAACCACCTCCTTAAGTGGTGGTGTGGTTTGGCAATGGGAACGTTTTTTCCCATTGGTGCAGTGCAGTGGAGACACCACATGGAAGGGGAGTTAGGAACTGGATGGGAGTTATGCAAGGTGACTCCCGTCGACCGTCACCGAATTTCACTGCAAGTGTGAACAATGAGCATAACTCATAGAAACTGGTGAATTTTATACATTCGTTGTTTTCAAGTGACAAGGACCCTGATCCTGCTTCTGAATCCGTGCAGCAAGCCCCTTGAGGATCCGGTTATGTTTAGAGGACTGAGGCCACATTTTTCAACCACAGAGAAAAAACTACAAACTTTTTTCTGTGTTCTTGAGTATGCCACTGGGTAAACAAGAATAGGGTTGAAAGCAGAATGTCGCTGCCACTGCCAGCCTGGCCCCAGATCCCTGGGTGGGTTCAGGGCCGGGAGAGGCAGAGGCTGGCCCAGACACTCGGGGCATTTGCCCCATGGGCCAGGCGCCAGCGATGCTCCTGGTTGAAAGGAGGTGCTGTACTTTTAGTGGACACCAACTTGTTGGTTGCTCTTCAGCATGGGCTTACAACTGCCAGGTTCTGATCTTCTCCAGGGACATGCTGACAGCTGTTGCTTCTTATTGAATCCAATGGGAGCTGAGGATGCACAACCACTCATATTGTAGGACCAGGATGGCTGTGACATGAAAACATGCAAAAGCAGAAAATGTGCTATGAAATACAGAATCCTGTTCAACGTATATAGACAATGATCCTGAAAAACATTCTGGATGTGGTCCACCTTTGGAGTCGTAGAGTGGGGAAGCTGGCCTTCGGAATATGACTGCAGAAGCAGCAATGTTGTCTTGTGTTGTACATGTACCATTTTCACGTAAAGAGAATTTTTAGTTGGAGTATTTTTCGCCTGCATGTCTGAGAAATACACACAATTTGCCAACAGTCAGCCGATAAATATAGCTATTGGCTAATGCAGCATAACCTACCATAGTGAAAAATTCTATTTTCAGTGTAGATCAATTGATTTAATTTATATCAGGGGTCTCAAACTCAAATAATCATGAGGGCTGCATGAGGATGAGTATGTTAGCCTGAGGGCTGCACCACTGAAACTTTGTCATACAACTATATTGCAAATATTGGTAACAATAGTGTCATTGCAGGCCGCAGGAAATAGCTTTAGGGGTCGTGTGTTTGAGACCCCTGATTTATATACACCAGAGCAGCTGAGAGCAAAATTCACCCCTTTGGGATTTATTCCTTTTTCTCTGATTTTAAACTCTGAAAACCGCAATGTTTTTGTGACATTCGCTGTTCAGCTGTAAAGCAGGAGTGAGAACAGCTTTAAATCCTTTTAAGATAACTGATACAGTGTAATGATTTTGCAGGTCCTGAATGCTCTTGATGAATTGGGCAATTTTCTACATCTGAAATATTCCCGGCATTCCAGGTCATCTCGTCCTGAACTATATGATGAAACAAGCTTTGAACTTGAAGATTAAGTTTCCCACGCATGAAGAGAACGTTATGATGTTATAAAAAGAAAAAAAAGCCTAAGAAATATAAATGCATTTCTTCCCTTCTATGGGCAATTTTTGTTTCTCAATTAATTGAACAGAGGGGAGCCACTGTTACGTTTTACTGTATCAAATTTCCATGTGAAAGAGACTGAAATATTGCTACAGATCTACCCCCATGGAATTATATGCTTTTTAAGGTATTTTTGATGAAAAGAGACTGTCCCATTGGTCAAGTTGCCACTGTGCAGCCTGGGTGTCTTTCATGAAGAGGCTTTGGGTAGTTCTTAATTCTGGTTGAAATAATAAATTTAAAGGCTTGAGGGAATTCCATTGTAGTATGTTAGTTTACATGAATTTCAACCGTCAGACTGCCCAATGCATCATTGTGGACTGCCACGAGGAAATGGCAGATAAGGTCTCCTTACCTAATTTTCACATTTTGAGTTCTCAAAGGACAATAGGTGTTTGAAGGACATTTTAGAGCATGAGAAAATGATCATACAGCAACTCACTCATATTAAATATTTCTGAGAAACCTGTGGAGGGAGTTAATATCTCATTTCCCCCCTCCCTTGGCTCTTGGCCACTTGATGTTGCAAACAAAAAGCAACCACCCATAAGGCTTTATTTCATTGTGAAGAAAGAACACACAACAAGCTTCATAGTGTGTGGACTCATATGTGAATTGAATCTTTTGGTTAAAGATGGAAATTCTTTTCTGCTACTGTATTCAATCTACAGTTTATGCAGCCTATTGCCACTGAAGTTATTCGACAAGCTTGTTCCCTTTTCATGTAGCAGTAGTAAACAATTTTAATAACCCTTTAACTTTCCTGTAAAGCATTGATCAAAACACTCAGATACTTGCGGTTCACAAACTGCAGCTGACATTTATGAGCCCATTTCCAAAGTTTTTGAACTACTTATGAGCTTAATAAATGCACTAACAAGTAAATAATGCTGAAGCTGCTTGTTATACAGAATATGAAGTCCAGGGTACCTTACTCAGTTCCACCCACCTGTTAACTTGAAAACTCTTTGATTTCTGAATGTACCGAGTTTCCCCCAAGTGATTTCAGTATCACTCATTGAAATATTGTGTTCTCTTTTTGTGCTATTATGATACAGTTTTTATTTAAATAATGTTTATTTTTCAAATGCTTGACTGAAGTAGTTGAGAATATGGTCGAGTCCAAGAGAGAAGATATGGTCAGAGTTCCATTTCCATTGCATTAAACGATCTACCAAGATTTTGAGAAAACGTTATCCTCCACAGCTTGATTTGTCTCATATCAATGAGTTTGTTCAGGCTGAGCAGTTTATGAGGTGATTTTTGCAGACCATATTTTTTGTATGATACCAGTTAAAATTGTTCTGCAACTTTAACAGACTCCAAGCCATTCCACAGTATCAAATGTCATTGTAAACACATCAGATCAAGAGATGTTTAGCTTTCTGTTGCACAGATGTACCACACTTTCATGTTCTTGAAAGCTGTGGTGTAAACTTAACTCACAGCTGCAATATTAGGGTGAGGAACAGACCAATTAAATTGTGGCATAGCAATTTCAGTATATTACTCCCTGCTTGTTAAAGGAGCTTTGAGGATAAAACAAGGCTGATCAGTTATCAGGTCCTGGGTTTTGTTATGGGGCTTTTTGTTGTTGTTATGTGAGTTAATAAAATCCAAAGATGCTATAATTTTAAGAACTGATTACGACACATTCCGTAATATCAGATATCAGCTTAGAACATGTATATTGAGGAACAAGGGGAACTAAACAGTGACATATGATTGTTCACTCTGATCAGATGAACTTGAAAAGCACTAGAGGCAATCGAGGGAGTCATGTTTGTGCATCAGGGTAAATTTATTGCATAAATATTAAAAATGTTCTTGTTTTTTATTTGCATTTGAAGTGATTTCTTTGTCAAGGTACCCATTTGCAATATAAAGCTACTGGGCACTTCACATGTAGGGCGTGTGTGCTTAACATTGCCTTGTGATGATGGGGAAGGAGGGGAAAGCTCTACAGGAGTGCTTTTTTTTTTTTTCAAGGAAAAAGCACTGAGTTGATATATTGAGTTTTGTTCTCTTCTCTTGAACATCTGTGGCCAGTTCCTCAGCTAGTGTAAATTGGCTTAGCTGACCTCTGGCCTTCAGTCTTAGAGTCTATACCTCAGAAAACAGCATTCAGCGTGCTGATGCAATCAACGCTGTATTTCTCTGAGAGGCCTGAGTTTCATTAAGCTAGAGACTGATCACTTTTAATTCTGTGGGGGGATGTTGTCTGTCTAAAGCAAAATTCCTCCTACCCTCAGAAATTGCTCTCTGCTTGCTCTGTCTTTCTCTCATGTTAAAGAGAACAAGTCTATTTTTCAGAGTTGTCAGTTTATATATATTATGTGATTTCTCTTGATTCCCTCCATTCCTTCCATATTAGAAAAAGTATGAGCTAAGCGTATTCCACACAGAGACAGAGGTGGTGGAGCGGGGGACCATGGTGTGTCAAATCATCTACAGACTAAATCCACATGGATTTTTCAGGTGAGCAGAGAGAAAAAAATTATGCAGAACTGAATAGCATAGTTTGTAGGAACAGACTGTTCCCTGGAATATCAAGATAATGGTGCCTGCAAATTGAGCTTGCGGAGAGCAGCCTGTTAGTCTGACTTTGATTCCAGAGAGTTCATGAAGACGATGGCAGACAGTCGGGATGACCACTGTATTGGCCCCTTTTATCCTCTCTGCCCTCTCTTGCAGCAGCCATCCTCTTAAAGGGCCTGTAAGACTGGCAGATGAGCACTAGTCGAAGTACCCACTCCTATCCGAGCTGGATGGCTGTGTTGGTCAGTGGTGAAAGGTCTTCCTGATGGTATCCCAAGGCAAGTCAATTGTTGGGTCTGATTATCAAAGAGTCACTGAGAAGTTGTCCGTGAATCAGAAGTGAGTTTGTTTGGTACCTCTGGCTCACAGGCTACACACACCCAAGGCTCGGTTTGGTTTTTGATTCAGTTGATGAGGGTATGGTGATCTTTGCTGAGTGTCACGTCTTCGTCCAGTTCCCTGTTTCTAAATGCCTCAGTATTTGGGAGGCAACAATGTGACAGCTGGGAAATGTCTGCCAGTATCCATATAGATGATGCAGATTCTGCATGCAGAGCTGACATTCATGACAACGCATTGTACCCTCTTGGTCGCACTGCGCCTGTTTGTGTCAGCCAGCAATTAATGGATTAATGTATGCAATTCAGATTTCTCTGCACAGTCCTTTTTCAAACTGGCTGGAATCATCCTAAAAATCCCCTTAAGTTGCCAAGTGAATCTCTACTTTCGTGAACTGGCCAGTAGGGTTTGTAGCATCCCTATTTCCTGGGCCTGCAGCAGTTAGTGTTTGTATCTCTGGTCCTGGGTTAAAGTTTGGCCTCCAGGGTCTTCATTTCTCTAGTAGGGTTGCCTGCCTCAAAAGCAGGTAGGGTGAGGCTAGAGGTTTTAATAACTTGCCTGCTGTTGTAAGGAGACGTGTGTGTTTGGCATGGTGCTGTTCCAGGAGTAGGTGTCTACCTAGTCATTCCAGTGAATGAGGCGTGATGACGGCATCTTCCTTCTCTCAGATTGCACGGTAAGCTCCCCTGGGGGCCCGATCAATGAGATGTAGCTGGGAAAGCAGGACTGGGAAGCAAGTCTGAGGCGCTGGATACTCACATATAACTTGGTTATTAGGCAATTATGGTGGCGTAGTCTAACACAGTGTTTCCCAGCCAGTGTGCCATGGCACATGAGTGTGCCACCAGGCAGCAGGTGTGCCATGGAAGTTTTTGAAAAACTACAGGAATAGTTCTGGACTGCTCATGAATATTCTGGAGCTCATTTGGAGACTATATGGTGGTGTGCCTCAAAATAATTAAAAGTATCAAGGTGTGCCACAGCAGAGAGGAGGTTGGGACCCACTGGTCTAACAAATGCAGGCCAAGGTTGAGGAATTAGGATGTGGAGTGATGTAACATTTGAGTCATGCAGCCTGGTTTCCCATGAACACCCATTGAAACAGGCCCTCTGACTGAATTCAGCCATGAAAGTAGGCTGGCACCAGCCTTTTAGACTAGGCCAGGGCATATGTGTGTGGTGACTCATAGCATCTCTTGTGGAAAGGGAATCTTAGGTAGAGTTCTCTGTGAGCATTTTCCCCAGTTATTGCTTCTGGTGCCTGTGCCAAGGACAAAAATTGTCCTCCATGGCCAGACAGAGAGCAACTTACCCATCTTGGATTCCATATGCAGACCACAGCCCAGTGCAATGGGTGTGCTGGTTTGGCATGATGTCTAGTGATCTAAAAACCTGCAGATCCTGGAGGTTTGGGATGATGTGGCCACCGTCCCAGGTAAAGCTCCTGACATTGTTGGGCGGTGAAGGTGTCCTGTGGTAGCCCTTCATCTGATGTAAATTCCTTCCCTGTAATATTTCTTAGTTGGCATCTGACTGATGAGAAATTTCCAAGGCAAAGCTTCCTCACTCAAGGCAGGTCTATACTGCCTGCCCTTTTTGGCAGCTGATGAATGAGGATATGCAAATTACTTAAAATAACTTCCGTATCTGCATTCCAACCTTCCTACTCCCAGCACATCTACTGCACCAAGTCAAAGGGAGGGGCCTTCCTATGACTTGGCACTAATTCCACTGGTGCTTAGAGATTGACTTCCTCATCGGCTGAATGGCTCTTCAGAGACTCAGTCATTGATCAGGAAGTTTGAACAGATGGTGGTGAATTGGCCAACATCAGTGAAGACTAGCCCTGTCTGTTTTATGGTTGCTTCCAGGTCATCAGATAGGTCTCCTGACGACCTACAGCCAAGAGCAGTGCCGAACCTCTTTCACATATTGGTGGGCACAGCGGTAGCAGGATATTCTAATCTAATGGGGTTCTGCTATTTACAGACAGAGCAGACAGAATACGGTTGATAATGTTAGTGATCTGGGGCCAGTGTTGACAATACCCAACATTCACAGCAGCATAATTCCCTGTTGCACATTTCAGCAGCCACCTTTAAAAATCAAAATTCTCTTTAGGGTAATGTTGACTAGAGAACCTAAGAAAGGGCTGATTCACACGGGGATTTCACAGTGGCATAGCTCTGTCTCTCAGGGGTGAGAAAAATCTCTTTGATTTTTGGATCCCAACTGGATCCAAACCCCTAAGGGATGGGTTTGTCTCTAGGCATTCAGGACAGCATGCGAAATATACACTTAAGCTAGTAATACTAATTCTTTACATAAAATCTTAAGGAGAAAAATACTTACCTGATAAATAAATCTGTCCTCCCGTCAGTGCAGTTGATGTCTACATTGAAGTGCTACAGCAGCTCAGCTGTATTACTATAGCTGTACTTCAGTAGCATTTTAAGAAGAGACAGACCCTTGGACTCAACAGAGCTCTGTTTGGTTCCCAGCACTGCTATTGGTCCAGTTGGTACATCATTTCATCCCTCTTTCCCCTTGCTCCCTATCTATAAAATGGGGATAATGTTCTGACTGCCCCCGCACAGTACTTTGTGATCTGGGGTGGGGGGAAATTGTGTGTAAGAGCTACGTGGTATTATCTAAAATGGTCTATCTATTCATTTCTAGGTGCCAAAACTAGTCCGTTATTCTGGCTAGAGATATTAAGAACACTTTGTTTATGTGTCCCAAATGTAACAGCCAGTACAAGCAGGGGATTAATTCTAAACAGTCTGTAAAAAATGCTGGAATAGTAAGGACTTTTAAAGGTTTCTTTTGTCCATGCTTGGTATGTTTCTTACCACTTAATGCCTGCCTGATTTCAGAATTTTTAAAATACATTAATTTATCTTCTCAAAGATTTGGAACCAGCCTTTTTCCAATTTGTTAAAATAGCTGTCGTCTGTTTGTTAATGTGATGTTCAAGATTTTATAGTACACAGTCTTCAAAGCTAAAAATTTTTTTTTCAAGGGGCTAATTCAAACCAGAGTGGAGCAGCTTGGACAGTTTTACTCTTTTGCCAGAATCCTGCAACAGTGATGTTCAAATTATATCAGAGTATGAGAAGAAATGAGCAGATTAAATCTGAATCCAGCATGTCAACTTTTCTGCACATTGCCAGCCAGGATTTCAAATATAAATCAATGAAATGGTCAACTACAAACAGAGCATATTGTGTCATTGCTTAACAGCATGTGATAGTGGTACTCTCTTCATGAGCTCAGATGCCCAGTTTTGCTGACCAAGACAGAGTCCATGCTGTAAATCTAGGTATCCAACTCCCGTAGAATCCCAGCTCCATTAGCTTTCTTTAAAAAACCCCTCTTGAAATGTGTGATGTCTGTGTTTGCATTCCTAGATCTTCAAAGAACTTTATTGTGTTGGTGGACATGCCTCACATCCAACTGAGAGAGCTCCTGATTTATTTACCAGGTGCATTTATTTTTTTCATGAATTAAGATTTTATTGAAAAATTTCGTGTTATTATCTTACCCTTGTATTTCAGATTCTGTCCTGAATGCCCACCTCCAAACCCATCTTTAAGGCCAGAGGTGGGCAAAATACAGCCTGCAGTCAGGATGTGGCCTGCCTGACAGCTCTATCCATCCCGCCATGACTCCCAGCTAGAATCTCTGCTGCCGCGCTGTCCTCGAGACCCTCTGCTGCCACGCTTGCTGGTTCTCTGCTGTCCCCGTGGCCCTACAGCTGGCACTCTGCTGGCCCCGAAGCTGGCTCTCCACTGCTGCGCCACCCCTCTAGCCACAGGGCCCTCTGCCACTGTGCCAGCAAGCTCTTTGCTGCCTCCCCAGCCCACCTGTGAAAATTATTGCCCACCCGTTTAGCAGAATTGGGTCTTACTGAGATCCAAAACCAAAAGAAGAGAAATTTTTCTGGCTTGGGTGCACTTAAAATCTCAAACACAGCCTTCCTCCTATCAAGACTCCTGTGCTTTATAATGACTGAAATGACACGAGAGGAGTTGATCTCGCAAGATTTCTGCCCCATTGGACCGAAATCTCCTGAAAGCAGTTCCCATAGTTTTTGGTGCCATTGATCCCTAACCTTAGCTTTAGATTCAGCTCAGTCCAAATCTGTTCTGAGTCAGAATACCAAACTTTATCTGTCAGTCTTCTGCACCCTAAGTCTATCTGGGAGGTGGTCGCTGTCTGGATGGTACATTTTCTCATTGCTGTTCAGCTAAATATGGTTGTAGCTTGAATGCACTTTGACTCAGTTCACCTTTTCTGCTTCATCAGTACCACGTTCCCAGTAACCTTCAGGTTCATTCTATGCAGCCATTATAGCCGTCCATTTGTGTGGAAGACTTATTGGAGGAAAATGAGATGTGCCTCTAAACCCCACATATATGAACTAGGAGCCCTACATCAGAATTGGGGCTTGTCTACATTTAAAATGCTGTGGCTGTGACACTACAGCACTTCAGTGAAGATGCTTCCTATGCCAGTGTTATCCCATCCGTGTAGGTAATCCAAGTCCCGGAGAGGTAGTAGCTAGGGCGATGGGAGAATGGTTATATAAGGGGTCAGGCTGGCTAAACTGCACGGCTCAGGGCTGTGGATTCACTCCATTTATGACTTGTTAATAGCTATGCTCAAGCAAATGGATAATAAAGCAAAGCTTCAAAGAGAAACTGCAGAATTGGAATTCATATGCAAATTTGACTCCTTGAACTCAGGACTGAATAAACGTCATGGACTCTTTTCCCATACAGCAAGTAATGTTGCTCACCTTCTCTCCCACCTACCCACTGCCCTGCTAATTGCTGTACTCCACTGTTTGAGTCCTAACAGTTGCTTTGATTTGCTGACCAGATCCTATGACTTATACTTCCCTGCATTTATTTTGCTCCCATTCTGTAAGTTCCTGATCTTCAAGCGTCTGACGAAGTGGGATTTTCTCCCACGAAAGCTCACGCGATAAATAAATCTGGTAGTCTTTAAAAGGGCCACCAGACCTCTTGTTTGTTTTGAATTCAGGCCACTTTAATTCTGGGTTTAATGCCATTTAATTAATCCATCCCTTTTAATTGTCAAATTAATTTTCTTGAGAGTCCACATGGAGAAAAGCCCATAGTGTTTATCCAGTCAACAGGTGCTAATATGAATATCTTGACCTTGAACACCATTTTTAGAGTATTTTAAGTGCCAAACCACTGCTTGGCGTGCCAGGCCAGAATAATCCCTCACTATTTTCATGGTGCTTGTAGCACAGCCAAAGCTCTTTGATCTTGAAGATCTTTTCTGCCAAATTTGCTAACTACAAAATTAGACCACTGTTACGAAGCAGGCATTGCTGAAACAGAATGTGAGTTAACAAGAAGGTGCACAATTTCTTTCCCTCTATCTCAATGCTATCAGTTACTGCCACCAACAAAAAGTTTTGTTGCCTTCATATGGAATCGTTAGCATTTAAAAGGAATGGTGAGGTTTTTTTCTTCACTTCACTGACCATCTATCTAATGTCATGTGCATTGCCACAAATGATCTCAAGGGTTACCAGACGGTGTGGATGCCTATGTGGTGAATTACAAATAGCCTTCTAAATACCTCCCATGTGGCTGCAAATTGACTTTTGATCCCCCCCCCCCCCCCCGATCCTTAAAGGAAATATTTGTATTGCTCTGTGAAGACTTTATTTACATTCTCTCTAGTGCATTCCTCTGTGCCACATTAGACCAGCATGAAACACATTCTCATATATAGCCAGTTCATCATCATCTTCTCAATGTTCTCAAGCAAAGAAAGCTAAAGTGTCAGCCAAAGTAAAGCATACCCACAGGTTCAGCATGTTCCTAAAGCTTCGTAATGTAACCTATTAGCTGACATGTATATTTTAGGTCAAGCAGAACTTTCTCTTTCGAAGGATTCATGGGAAGTCAAAGCACTTGATCCCATATACCAGATCCCCAGCTGGCATAAACTGATGTTGTAGCAATGGAGCTAGGCTGGTTCAAACCAGCTGAAGATCTTTCAAAACGGACCCCGTTACTCAGGATGTTTAAAAAAAGGCCAGATCCCACGAGTTACACTTCCTTGCATTTATTTTGCTCCCATTCTGTAAGTTCCTGATCTTCAAGCATCTGACAAAGTGGGATTTTCTCCCATGAAAGCTCATGCAATAAATACATTTCTTAGTTTTTAAAAGTGCCACAGGGCTCCTTGTTTGTTTTGCTGCACTAGATTAACATGACTGCCCCTCTGGAAACTGATATTAAAGCAGCTTTTGATTCAGTTGACAGATCTGCACTCTGGTTTGCCCTACAGGGGATGGGTGGTCTAGATGTTCCTCTTGAACACCATTACTGGCGCAAGAGTGTACGTTGTTTCATGGCTTTCACAGTGTTTTTGTGCAATCAGCGGACGAAGCAGTAGGCAGTTGTCCTCTAGCATTATTCAGTAAAGCTGTCAACTAGTTATCAGGACTTGCTGCTCTACACATCAGATGCTGGATTGGTCAAGAATCGTTTACTGAGCCAAGACTACACTGACAATACTTCCTTTCTTGTGGAGAAGTCAGAGAATTTCAGCCCTGCTCTCTGCAAGGTTTCCAAGATGTCACCTGCCCTATGAGGGAGTAGGTCTCATGGCAGACCAAAGTCCAGCATGTCAAAAAATGAGCTGTGAAATCAATTACTGTGGAGAGCCTCAAGTTCATTCCTAGACTGCGAGCAGAGTTCAAAGGGTCACAACAGACTGATCATTCTTTGACAAATAGGTCTCACTACTTCAAGTCCATGTCTCACTTCTGGGTGGAAAAAAGCCTTTGCATTGAGGTAGAGTTCTGGATCTATGACACGTGTATATTAACCTGTGTTGGTATACTGGTCAGAAACCTGTCTCCTCATTTAGGCAGACTTGGAGTGTCTAAGTCCCATTTTTCAAAAACTTAGGCACTTAGTCTTTGGGGCATAAGTCTCAAAAAGCTGATATGACAAATTCTTCCTCGTGAAGTGCTGTCTCCATTTCAAAACCCAGCATTTAGGGGCCAGTGGCATTCTCAAAATCCCTGCTCAACTTCTCTGTATCCCTGTAGAAGCTTAAAGTCCCTAGGCACCTAAATTGCTGTAATCCATATACGCAGGGCACCTACATTTTGGCAGGTATCCATATGTGTTCTGGCTTAGGTATCTGAGTCTTTGTGTGCATTGGATAGGGATCCTGAGCACCTAATTCAGGGGTATCAGAGACCTTGAGGCCCACCCTGAGGTGCAGAGCCACAAAGGGCAGAGCAATGTAGGCACCTAGAAAAATAACTAAAACCAGTGTGACCCACAAAGCCTGAGATAGGGGCCTCGGCTCCTTACGCAACACCTGAGGGGACATAGGAGCCTTAGGATGAGAACCGCAAAGCCAGCATGAGTTGTTTATTAATTGGGACAGTGACGCAGCCCATAGCCCAGCGGCTGGGCACTCACATCAGAAGTGGCAGAGCCCTCTTCAAATCCCTTCACGTGAGGCAAGCTGTGGTGGTGGGGACCTGAGCAAGTCACCTTCTGCCTTCTGGGAGTGAGCTGTAACAGCTAGGCAAAAGGTTAGAAGGCATGTCCGACTCCTCCTTCCCTCCTGGATTTTTCTGTGGGGTTAGGTGGCTCTTAGAACACCCATCGGATCAGGCCCTGAATGCGATATAAGCAGAAGAGGACTTTATCTTCCCCTACTTCATGGATTGCATATAGAGGCTCAATTAGGAGACAGGTATCCAGACACCTAGTGGGAGGCTATAGTGCACATCCACACCGGTACCGAGAAACATTTACTGCAACAATGCAAGCGATGAAGACATTTAGACACCTACAGGTTAAGGTGGCAATCAAGCAGGAGTTTCCTGCATCACAAAGGCACCAACAAACTGGAGTTGGCCATTAAAGTACATTTGTGGATCTGGGCCTAAATACCTAAGTCACTTTTGGAAATGGGATACAGACTTCTAAATCATTTACATGCTTTTGAAAATTTCACCCCAGCCCTAATATACAGTTTGCTGCTTATTATAGCAGGCTTGGCAGCAACCACATTAGTTACATGGTTGTGTTCCAGTTTCCGTTCTAACCCCCAGCTTTCAGTAGTTTATAACTATCCAGAAAGCCTTTGATGAAGCAAAGTTTTGTTCCTGCCTCAAGGGGAAATTTCACTTTTTCCAGCCATAAATTTGGTTCTAAAGAAAACCATGAATGTCTAAATATTTCAAAAGTTGTCAAGTGCATAAAATTAGGTCTATCGCTTTAAGTTGTTCCACCAGTTGGCCAAGTAAAAACTAAATATTTTAATGTTTAATGTTACTATCTCCTCTGTGGGGAAAAAAAATCTAGAACATTTACATGATCGTCTTTAAATGTTTCCTTCTTATCCATCTACATGCACTCATTTTATGTCTACAAACCTGATGGCTACAGAATCCCAATGAGGTAAGTAGAAGTAATTCCTAGAAACGACGTATAAGCCACGGTGACAGTAGAGCAGTGTAGCAATGAATTGTAGCCCCGTAGTGTAGACCAGCGGTTCTCAACCAGTGTTGGGCACATTACTATGTCACCACGCAGCAGGAAGTGGGTCCCAGGGAGATGGCTGGATTCAGCCTGGGGTTGGAGGGTGGAGGGGCTGGCGTGTCCCATAGGGTTACAATATGCCACCAAGCATGTCATGACCTGCAAAAGGTGAGACCCACTGGTGTAGACACAGCCTATACCAAGAGAAAAATTACAGGCTTTACTTGTTTTTCTTATAGTCTTCTAATTTCTCTGCTCTTTCATTCCTTTTCTATTGTAGAGGTTGCCATCTCTTTTCCTCCACCTCATTGTCTGTTGTTCCATCATTCCTTCTCTCACCTTCAGTCATGCTTTATGTCCCTTCTCTCTTTTCCTGTGTTACGTTTTCCCATAATTGTGTACTCTCTGACTTCTTCCTTTGGACCAATATTCTCCCCTCCCCAATGCTCCTTCATTTCCCACTTTCCAAGGCAGCCATCCCAGCATACACATACATTCCACTCACTGACAACAGGAGCTACTAGAGAGGGGGAGTCAGCATTGACTTGAAGCATCAGGAGTTATGGGGCCAGGTCCAAATGTATTACTTGCCAAGTCCAACCTTGGGAATTTAAAATGTTCCCCCATTTTGCAGCTTGTTATGACATTCTCTATTCATATGGGCATGTACTATGCGAGGCCAGCTGTTATTTCCCCTCTTTGAGTCCGCGGCTCTTTCCCCAGCAGATGCATCCAGTCAGCACTTGGCTGCAAAAAAAGAGTTCCACATGCAAGAGGGCCTATTTGCCACCACCTATCTCCCCTCCTGCTGTGCACTAAGAGTGCAACCTCTACCAGCATTTAGTCGAGGTGTAAGCAAACTACCTTAAAATCTAAAGAAGCAGCTAAGCCATAACTGAGAAGAAATATGGTAATAATCTTGAAAGGTGAAACACTAAGGAAAGAATTATTTAATGCAGAAAGAATTATTTACTGCAGTAGAGAACTTAACATGCTCCCCCAAGGAAAGGGGTGGAGGCCATTTTACTAGGGACTTTTAAAACTAGACAGCACAAAACACTTGAAAATGTGCCATCAAGAACCATCTTGCAGGGATGAAGACATGCTGAAAGTCAGTCAACTTTATTCCCGTGGGGCTCCCACTGTAACCATGAAAACGATTGAAGTTAGAGTAGTGCAAAAGATACGTAATGCAACCAGGTGAAAATTACTAGTTTTGGCTGTTAAAAATCTGCAGCTCAGGCCAGTTGTGCTGAAACTTGTAAACTGGGACCACTTTGAGACTGAACCCAAGATAAATTATATAGTTACAGAGAGAAGCCAGGCACAGCTTAATATTTCATGTGGTTTTGATACACAAGTACATAAACCAACATGAACCTTGCTTTGAGATTTTGGGCTCATGTGAACCTCCAAAGCTTGAGGTATGCATTATCTTTGTCAATGATCTGAAAGAAAATATAAAAATCATTGATGGAAAACTTGCCAATGACAAAAATTGTGATAAGCAGTGAATAAGGGAGGTCAGCAGTTCGGCTTACTTGGTAAACTGGGGTCATTTGACTAATGTGGCATAAGATTCAAGATTGTACCTCTGGGAACACAGAACGTAGATGCGGCGGGGGGACTGAATGCCTTGGGTTCTGTATAGGTGATGCTTTCTGTAAATACACACATGTAGACAAATTAAATGCTAATCTACAATTTAAATCTGTTTGTTTAATCTGAATTTACATAATCTGCCACACTAATGTAAGTAGTCAGACTGTTTCAGTCCTAGCTACTCTGTGAATTGGGATTCAGGTTTATACAGTTGACATAATTGGTCCATGTTTCTCAATGCCTGGAGAAAGGTCAAAAGCACTAGGGTGGCCAGCTGTCCAGATTTCATGGGGGCCAGTCCTGATATTTGGGAGGTTGTCTTACTCCGCACTCTCTGTCACAATTTTTCACAGTTGCTGTCTGTCCACAAAGCACCAGATTCTTGATTTTAAGCTCAGCGCATGTGTTTCCCTTGGAAGTGCCTTAGTCCACCTCAGCTTTGGTCATTTTATTGTGAGCATTGCTAGTTATCACAAGCCATTACATTAAAAGGGCCCTTGCTCTAGAGCCACTTTTAATTACTGAAGAAACAAAATAACACATCTACAAGCAATGCCAAATGTTTTTAACAGGCCACCAGTAAAGTGTAACACTGTGTTAAAAGAAACATTTTCTCACAATCACGCTTGCAGTTTTCAAAATGGCCTTGGCCCTGTTATATATCCTTTATTATAGGCAAAACTTACACAGTTGGGGGGGGGGGGGCGTGGACAATTGTATGCCAGGCCCAACCAAAAAATACCACCACTGCCTTAGTCTTCTTGTCATTTGCTGGAAGGGGTTTGTATTGGCCACGTCACACACCTCACTATGCCCCAGCAAAGGAGATTGCTATGCCTATGCCCCACCTCATCCTACCCCCCGCCACAGTCTTCTCATTGGTCTGTCTTCCACCTCCTTGCTGCCCCACTTGATCGCATGGCTCATCCTGTGAGAGCTACATCACCACTGCCATTCTTTCATATCAAACTCTTTCCTGTTGAAGAAAAGCTCTAACTACCCTCTGCCATTAGGTAATGCTTTTGTGCTGGTTAGTCCAGGCCTTAACTAATGACAATGGCGCCGTTATGTATGTCCATAGTGCTGTTAATCAGGGCCATCGTTGGCACCCCAAGTCCCAGCGCCCGAGCCCTGGGTCTTTTCCTAGGCCAGTGGTGCTTCTGCTGCTAATGCAAGGGTCTCAAAGTACTTAGCGCCGTTACCCACATGGGGCAGTAACATATTACTCTCATTTTTTACCAATGGGCAAACTGAGGCACTGAACTATGCAAGGACAGCTTTTTTGCAACAAACTGCAGTGCCACCTGCTCTCACCTGGGCATACTGGGTGCTGCCATCTTTAGAAAATGTGATCCAAGTGTCATGCTCAAATTCCCTGTTAAAATGACAAGGGTACAACTTAGAGCCATAGCAGCATCCTGTGACAGGTGCCAGACAGACACACAGCAAGTCATATGACAGTCTGTACCCACGTATGCTGCCTGGGAGAGGGAAAATGACATTAAGCTGGACTTTCTTCCTACACCTTCCCATTTTTAAATAGCAAAGCTATACAATGAATTAATTCATTCCCACTAAGTTGGGAGGGGGGCGGGCAATGACCAACTTACCCATCACCTTGCCTCCGTCCTGTTCCCAGGTAAATCCCCCTAAAAGCTCTTGTACACAGAATGTATGTTTTCATAAGCATATTCCCTAAGGCCATTCCAAAGGAAGTTTATTTGATCTTCTAATTAGATTTGGACACAGTTTAAAACGCTTTAACCCTCCCACACTCCCCTGCCAGTCCCATGTAAAAATCCTTTATGTTACCGTCTTCCGGGTTGCTTCATCCTTCTACAAGTCTTGTGTTCCAAAGACAGGAAGGATGCCAAATTTCCCGTTTGCATGATGCACGTCAGTTAACATCTAGTCAGAAGCCCTGCTTGGGATGAAAAGAATATTGGATTCTGCAAGTCTCATTTATTTCAGAGAGTAAAATGTCTGTCTTTTCAAAGTGCTTCTATTTAGCTTTCATTTCCTGTGTACAAAGTGGCTTTGTCTCCAGTACAATAATTAAGTTGTTGACCTTCCTTTGGGGTCAGACATAGCTTCCCTTTGGAGACAGATAAAAACTAGCAATAATAGATACTCCAAATGGCCTAAGATATAGTACCCCCCCCCCGACAGGTGATGTTCTTGTAATGTCTGTGGAATACTTTTCTTAAGCTAATCAAAAATAGACTCCTGGTCAGCCTGTTTACATTGTGTCTGCAGGGTATTCATGTAAGATAAATTTCCTCAGGTCTTCACAAGTTAAAAAATGAACTGCTGTTGTAACTAGAGAACGCTATGAATGGGACATCCACAATCCAAAGGGTACGTTTCAGCTGATTTTTAAAAGGATGATGGCATTTTGCAGATATTTAATTACGTTATGCATGATGTCTGCATTCAGGCCCTGATTCAGCAAAGCACTCAAGCATGAACTTAATTTTCATCGACTACACTGAGACTTTAACATGAATTTAGCTACAGGACTAGCTATCTGTGATGGCACATCGTATTATTAGCATAGGCTGTATAAAAGCTTTCTAAACTCAAATCATTAAATCATTACAGTTAGCAATTTAACAGAGAGAGTGACAGAAATTGTTATTTCATCTTTGATTCTTAGGAGACATTCAGATGCCACCACCACATTAAAAACTTACACGGAAAAGCCAGAGAGACGTTGCCTGCAAATTTGGCATAGAAAAATAATAGAGCATGCTATATTCACTGATAGTGTTTAAATGCTCATTAGAGGCTTTAAACATTTCACCAAAAGTGATGTTTAACTCTGTCAGTTACTGTAGGATTTTCTGTGCCCTTCGGTCCAATGACAGCAGAAGACAATTCTGTTTTCAGTAAAGATTTTAAAATATTTTGAATGGTTCTCCTTGTGTCTTCTTATTATATGGTATTAAAATATAAGAATGCAGCCAAGGAGACTAGAATACAAAAGAAAAGCCTTTTGAAAATTCTGCAATTTTATATCCCTCCCATCCTAAACCCACCAGTAAATTCAAGTCGGAGAAGAAAGAAAATCTTTATTTGTTGCCCAAAACGCTGACTCATTGCTCTAGTCCGTCTTCCAGAGACAGGCTACTTAAACATGTTGCGCGAAAAGGCTCGTGTAGATCTAGTATTCACATAAGAAGCGAGGAGTCCTGTGGCACTTAAAGACTAAGGCTATGTCCACACCTAGGTGGATAAATTGATTCTTCTTGAATCGATTTAACCAAAGCAAAATAAAACTTGTTAAATCGATTCAAGTTGAATCAATTTAACAGGTCCAGCCGAATAAAACCCAAATTGAACGAGCATGTCTGGACACTGGACTTGCTAGTTCGATTTGGAAGAGGGGTACCCTGGGAAGTGTGGCAACATGGCCCACGGACAGGGCTATGCTGTCTCCCAATCCCCTGCCTGGCTTGCACCTGGCGAGCCAGGCAGGGGAAAAAAGCATCGGGGCCAGGGATTCTCCTACACCCTGCATCCCCCGCTGCTGGCTGGGTGGCTGGGGAGGGACTGTGGGGCACCCTGTTTCCCCCGGAAGTTGCCGAGTGGTGGGGCGCAAGCTGGTGCACGACCCACCTTCCCAGCAGCTGTGGGCTGGCATGTCACCTCCCAGCTGCGGGGTACTGGGGGGGGGGGCATGCAAGCTCCCTGCTCACGTTGCCCCACAGCTGCTGCAATTGGAAAATGAACAATTTGGCAAACCTGGAATATGGAGTTAGCTGAGCAGACCATATGATGACATTAAACCCTTAAGGGTATGTCCACACACAGCTTTTAAATCAAAATAACACTGGTTATTTCAATTTAAAAATGGTTAGGCCCGCATGACGTTTTCTTATAGCGAAATGATGAGCTCAGTCATTTTGCTTGAAGAAAAGGCATATCAATATAAGAAAACCGAGTTTTATAGTGATATGACAGTTAAATCGAAACTGTTATAAAGCTAGAACCCTGTAGGGACATGTTATATCGCTCTAACAGGTAGAGCGAAACCCTGTTTGACCTTCCTCCCAGGGTGCATGGCACCCTGGAAGGAAGGGGCCAGGGTTCAGGACCCCGGCAAGGACTGTGGGGGTGGGGAAAAGGACTCCCCCCCACCCACATCCGGCTCCCTTGTCCTAGGGGAAGGGATCCCCATACACCTGCTTCCCCTGCACTGACCAGGCTGCGGGGCAAGGGACCCCGCGTGGCCAGTGCTCCCTCTGCTAGCCAGGCGGTGAGAAGACAAGCGCTCTCCCCATGTGCGTGGCTGCAGCACGCTTGCTGGTGCCGGGGGAAGGGACCCCTTGGCCGGCTAGAGCCGCACTAGCCAGCCTATGGGGAATGCTCCCCTGGGTCTCAGCCCGCTTGCCGTGCTCCAAAAGCTGGCTCTCCTGCAGCCTGGCAAGTGGGCTGGGAGCTAGGGGAGCATTGCTCACAGGCTGACTAATGCAACTCTAGCCGGCCAGGGGGGTCCGTCCCCCGGCACTGGCAAACACGCTGCAGCCACGCACAGGGGCGCTCTTCTCCCCACCGCCCGGCTAGCAGTGGGTGTGCGGGTTGTGCAGGGGTCCCTTCCCCTGCAGCCCAGCCAGTGCAGGGCAAGCAGGCACATGGGGAGCCGTCCTCCCACCACCCAGCTAGCCACTGGGCTCCAGGATCCCAGAGCCAGTTGGGGCTTTTTGTCTCCCTGCCACTGGCTCTCTGGGCAGGGGATTGGGTGGCAATGTGGCCCTGCCAGGGGGGCCATGTTGCCACACCTACCAGGGTGCCCCTCTCCTAAATCGAACTAGCAAGTCCAGTCCTTGGACATGCTAATTTGATTTGTTGTTTTTCGTGGGGACCTGTTAAATCGATTTAATGATTGTTGTATCGATTTAACTTCAGGTTAAGTCAAGTAAACGCCCTGTGTGTGGACATAGCCTATACCTTGCAAGAACATGAAATGAATGAAGGTACCGCTCATCTGCTGTCAGTATTTCTGCTGAGTCAAAGGAGCTGTGGCAACTTGTACCATCTAAGAGGCTGACTGTGTGCCTTTTTGGATCAGGGACCGGAATGAAAGATTACCTCCTTCCTTTTTGGTTGGTTGTTTTTTTTTGTCCTAGAGTTAACAAAACTCCTTGTAAACAGTAATATTTTTACATCTTGTGCCCATATGCCATAGTTACCATGCTATTATTTAACTTGATACACCCTCCCCCCACCCAATTCACTAGCTGTAAAAAGCTCTTTCTCATTTCTTCTTTGCTCTTCTACCCAGGACTGTTAAACACATCTACTGCACTTACATGCTGTCACTTGCATTTATAGTATCACTCATTCTGTGTACCATGGAAATGCACTAGCGCTATTAGAAAGACATACTTTGACTCCAATTGGTTTTACTCATTAAATGAATCCTTTAATCTATTGCTCTTTTTTTTTATTTGGATATGCATGCTTGTGTGTTACTTAAGTCACTCACATTTTAATTGTAAAAACTGAAGCTATAAAATTCTTAGCTCCATTATTAACTTTCAAAGAATATTTTATGATAATTGTTTTGCTTGGAGATTTTTTTTTTTTAATATTCACGTATTCCTCAGGGTTGTATTTCCCCAGCCATGTGCTTCTCACATGGCATGGGTTGCTGAAATAATTTTATAAACTCATTCCAGTTAAAACTTAATTTAAAATCCCATTTGCAATCTGATTATAGACAATGACTGGTTTCTGTATTTGTAATGACAGCCTTGATCAGTTGTTAAGCATCAATTGGTTTTGGGCTTTCCTGTCTTTTGCTTTTATTTGGCAAAACACACCACTCCCATCCCAAGTCTGCCCCCACCATACTGCACACAAAAGACAACTTTTCCACAGGTGCTACAATTCTGCTGTGGCACAGCAAACCGTGCAGCGGTGTGGGGGGAAAGCACCTTTCAGCCGTGCACACACAAAACGTGCTTCCACACACAGACAGGACAGCATCTGTTTCTTATGCGTTTCATAGAGCAGGTCATATATTTTAAAGTTTTTAAACTAAGACCCAGATCTCAAAGGTGTTTAGGTGCCCACCTTCCACTGATTGCAATAGGAGTTAGGCACCCAATTGTCTTTAAAAATCTGACTCCAAGTGATTTAATTTCATAGCGGTGTAACAGCTCAATGTGATAGGCTTCACCTGAGACAAGCAAATCATTGATCCTTTTTTCTGCAATTGCCTGTTTCTAACACTGGCCAGCACCACCTGCTTCCAAAGCCATAAAACCCAGTGGATCCAACTCTGGCTCTATTGATTTCCATTAGAGTTTGCCACTGACTTGAAGGCAACTAGGATTTCAACCCGTCATGGGCTGTTACACAGAACCTGCTCAAAGTGGTGGTTTCTCCTAACCCCAGGTAATTAAGGGCCATTGAAGAATCCTTTCCATTGACATTAGGGGGCTTTAGACTGGACTGTGTGTGGTTGTCTTGCCTCCTGCGGTATGAGGACTGAAATCCCTCTATATATGATCATAGTTCTTGTAACTGTAGATGTCTTATTAGTCGTAACTATCCAGCCCTTTTCTCCAAATCCTACTACATCAATTATACCTTGCGTCAGTGAATCCCATAGTTTATTTATACATTATGGATTAGTGTTTAAAAAAGGGATATATGCCTTTATTAGTTTTAAATGTTTTGCCTTTTAATTATCTTGGGTGTCCCTTTGTTCTTATACTATGAACAATATGTAAACATGAGCTTCCAGTTTAATTTGTGTACACCTTTTATTATTTTATAGATACCTCCTGGAATTAGGGTCCCTCGTATTCATCTTGTCTCAGTCTTTCCCAGTATGTGCTTATATGGGAATTTCTCCATGTCCCTAGTCATTTTTGTTGCTCCCATTTTGGACTTCATCTATTTTGGGAATATCGTTTTTGAGATAATGTGACTAAAAGTGAACACACTGTTCACAGCCAAGGTAATATAATGTTTTTCAATATTCTTTTCTGTCTCACCCTTAACTAATCCTAACATATTGGTTCTTGTGATCATTTCTTCACAGCGAACATCTTTCTCAATTGAGCTTCCATTTTGAGGCCTACAGCTTTTTTTCTCAGTTAGACTCTAGCAATGCATATGCTGACTTCCTATCAGTCCTTCCGACAAAAGATTCTTTTAGCTAGTGTCTACCCTGAATGTCTGATGTTATTATATTATCCATTCATCTAGCTTTTCTAGGTCTTGCTGGAGTTCCTTCAGGCTTCTCTAATCTAAATAATTTTGTGCCTTTCGCAAATTTTGACACACCACTGCTCACTCCATTCACCAAATCAGTCACACATATATTTTAAAAAAACTGTTCTGCATGGCAATCCAACCTGTTTCCCAAGTGACTGTAACATGTGTTAACTCTTATGCCTAAGTGTCTGTCCCATTTTGTATTTAGCTCATCACCGACTTCCTTCCCCAAGCCTGAAGACAAATTCCATGAAGTTCAAAAGCTTATACTGTCCACTAGCAGAAGTTGATGCAATGAACAATTTTACTTCACCTTGTCTTGCTAGTGTTGTGGGACAAACATATTTATAACAACACTGCAAACAATAGAGCTCCAAAGAGCTGCCCGTATATTGCCTAGATCTGCTGACAACCTAGAGGAAAACGGATCGCTATGACTTCTATAATGATGAAATTCAAGTTAACACACTTAAAGATGTTGTAAGACTCTGCAAAAACTGGGAGCTACGGGAAGGGGTCAGAACAGACACATGTAAGGATCTGTATAGTCACTTCTCTGCAGGATGTAACACATACCCTAGTTTAAACAATAGATCAGTGAGCAGCCAAAAAAACCCTGAATTAGTGATTTGAATCCTTGTGAAGATTAAGGGTCATCTCCTCAGATGACATAAACAGACAGCCTGATGGCTTTGTAACTTCACGTGACTGACAACATCCTCACAGATAGCACCAACAACTGTCGTACAATAATTAAATTTGTTAGTCTTTACGGGCCACAGGACTCCTTGTTTGTTTGCATTTCATAGTCACTTTTAAACCTTCCATGTAAATCCAATTGGGCTCTTGTCCACAAAACACAGTTGTATTCGGACGCCAATTATGGCCCTCCATGTTAGTTCTTTTATCGCTTCCACGTAGTCTTTATACTGTTGTTCTACCAGTTTAACTGTCTGGCTTTTTTTTTTTTTTTACAGCAATTATTAAATTGAAGGACTCCCTAATCGGTGTGAATGCAGTTATGCCAGTATAAAGGTGCCTTACACCAGCATAGCTTGTTCCCCTAAACATATTGCTATGAGCACCTTTTTTCCTAGTATAACTGTCCACTTTGAATATTGTGTGGTTTTAAAATAATGCTAGTTTCAAACTGATGTAGTTAAAGTGGAATAAAAATGGTATGTTGTTCAGCCCTTAGGACCACCTGGAACTATAATAACAAACCGAATCAGTAAATGGATATTAAGCTAAAACGAGACTCCAAACCAAAGTGCTTTCAAGAATGCAGGTTTTCATTTACAAAAGGCAGGAAATTCAGAGCAATTGTCTCTAGTTACCCCTCTTTGCGTGAGCGTTATAATTGGGGCTTTTGGTATCCAAATTTTGTTACGTGGCTTTGGCTTTGCATATGTTGCTTAGCTGTTAGGAACCTGCACGTCCAGGAGACAAAATCCCTTAAAGGTTATGAGTCCTATGCTGCCAAGTTCCAAAGGCGCAGCTGTGTTAGTCTCGTTCAGTAAAACAAACAAGGAGTCGTGTGGCACTTAAAGAGTCCTGCGCTGTTACATATAGCCCCAGGCTTGCAGCACACCTAAAAAGCTGTCCTAGATTCTGCCCACAGACCTCTTTACCTTTAGTTCCAGACCAGGGCTCAATTTGCTGGTGCCAGTCTCAAGTGCTCTAAAAATCAGCATGAGCCAGAAGATGATTGACCAATTTCCTCCCTCATTTTTAGGGTGGCTGAATAGCAAATATTAAAAATCACAAAGGGGGGGGCTGTAGCTGCATATGTATGACAAAGCCCCTGACGTCAGGGTGTTTTGTAATCCTACCCAATTTGCTGCTCTACTATCCTGGGATGATAAGCCTACTATACCTCCGCATACTAAAATCATGTGTCAGCAGTCCAAAAAAAAAAAATCAGATTTGATCAAAGACTTATGGAGCCTTTAGGAATCATAGTTTTAAGCTCTTCTTCACATCCATGAAAGCTAGAAACATCCTTTTTTTGAAAAGGAAAAGCTGAGCATCTCATATGATCACATGACTCCAGGAGCTGAGGGTTTAAGAACAGCAAGCAAGATTGTGAAATTCAAGGTGAAGTCTTGAGACTTGGCAACACTCAGGAATCTGAATTTCATAACCGCCTTCCCTTGCTCTCCTCTGCCCTCAGCCATAAACACATACCACTGTAGATTTATAAAGGGGGACACACCTCTGAGTTAAAACCTGAGTATGGGCCAAATGTTACGCCAGCTCAAGGCGGGTTAAAGGCATGTATCTGAAGCCAGAATTTGGCCTGTCATATGGAGGAATGTTGAGCTGGAAAGCCTGGCCATAGCTAGCTGCACAAAGTCAAAGTAAAATAATTGGTAGGCAATGGTCTGCTCCCCTTGAAGCAAAGATCTGCCAGAATGGTTGAGTGTAATGCTTTTTTTCCCATCCAACTGGCAGAACTGAGCGCCAGCCCCATTCTTTACAACCTCACCCTCACAGCACAGTGAAGAATGGCATGGCTGGGTCAAACCCCAAAGGGGCAGCCGTGTCAGTCTAATTCAGCAAAACAAACAAGGAGTCCATGGCACTTTTAACGACTAACAAATTTATTTATCCCACTAGCAAGTTGGATCAGCTATAGGCGGAGTTGTAAGCTTGTCAAAGAACAAAAATATTATTTGTAGATGGTGCATGTGTATGAGAGAGAGAGATTATTATTGTGCACTATGATTTATGTATAAACATTTAAGAAATGTTTGCTTCAGTATCTACTCAGCATATCTTGAAGCAACAATGGGCTTTGAGGTATTGCAAGGGCATACAGCTTGTGGCATACTCGCCAGCATGAAATAATACTAGCAGTTGAATGGCATGGCTTCCATCACATACGTTTACAGTGTTGTTCAATGGCTTTCAGCACTCTTACTATATATATTTTAAAAAATTGTTCCAGCCTCATTGCTGAACTTTTTTTTGGATTGAATTTCAAAAAAACATAATTTCAGCAATTTTTGTGTGTTTTTCCCCCCCACATGGAAATTGCTTTAGACAGGAAGAATTTTCTAAGTGGAGCTAGACTTGAATCAACTAAATGAAAATCTTATTTAAAAACCAAAACACCGTGGCACTTAGCACTCTTCAAAAAAGTTACACCCCTTTCTTGTACTTCCAATTGTTTTTTCACTAAACTGTTCATTTTGTTTTAACTTTTACAAGTGTGACTCTTCATATGTCAAACATCTGGCTTGCAAATGAAACCCAGCAGAAGTATGCTATATCCTCAGTTATTGTGGCATCTTCAGTAACAAACATCAGCAACAGGCAACTGTATTTCTTTCTCAGGTCAATGTTAGTGTTTTTTTCCCATGAATGGTTAAAAAGGAGCAGGACCAGCCACTCAGTGCTGACACCCCATGTCAACCCCTTATAAGAGAAAACCAAACAGACCCTTTGAAATGAGTTTCATCACTTTGTTGTGTGCCATTTGGTATGTGAAGCAGGTGTCAACTGAACCTTTTCCTGTCTGCATGCTGTAGTTAAATCCCATAGCTTAATCAATTGTAACATTTTACAGATGTAGCCTCCTGTGGCTCTGTTTAAAGGGCTACATGAATTTGGTCATCAGTGACTAAAAGAAGGTTAATTCTCATCTATTCCCCCCCCCCTTTCCATTTCAGACTCTTTTTTTTTTTTATTGTTTAATAAAGATCTTTTTCTTTTCTCCATATACAGTAAAAGAGAAAGCTTCCTTAAACAAGGGGCTGATCATGCCTGCACGGAAGTGAATTTATTTGTAAATCATTGAAAAGAATTTGCTTTTATAACGGGCCCAACCACAGACTTTTTCTTGGGCCAGTAATCCTTTCCACCGCCTACATGATGGATTTAACTCTCCAAAACTGCCTGACAGTTTATAACTCTTCCTAAAGAGATGAAACCAAAGAGTAAAAAGCTAGTGCAACGTAAAAAAGAAACTCTGCCTTCATTATTATGGTTCTGAGGCAGTTTCCTAATTATAAGGTATGAGATTTACTATTCAGCTGAATACCAAATAACTGCAGAGAAGAAGCAAATAGTCCTGTGGCACTTAAAGACTAACAGATTTATTTATCGCAAGAACTTTCATGGGAGGAAAAATCCCACTTCGTTAGCCACTAAGCGTCAGACAAAGTGGGATTTTCTTCCATGAAAGCTCATGCCATAAATAAATCTGTTAATTTTGCTCCCATGAAAGCTCATGCCATAAACAAATCTGTTAATCTTTCAGTGCCACAGAACTCTGCTTTTTTTCTGAACTAGCCAAACACGGCTGCCCCCTTGGAACTTGGCAAATAACTGCAGAAACTGACCAGTGAATGCTGCAGTATGCGCTCCATTTATATGTATAGACGATCATTTCGAGCCAAGTCTTCAGGCCATGTTTACTAACACGTCACTCAAGCAACATGGCCTTTGAGGCCTATAAGAATTTTGTGCAAGTAATGACCTTGGAATTTCATCCTTAATTGTCATGGGAGGGTCAGGATGTTAGTAATGAAAAGAAAAAAGTTACTGTTAGTCAACTGCATAATTTCACCAAGCGAGGGGCATTGTTGTCATAACATGGGGGGGGGGACGGGGGGAGAGACACCTATGACATCTGCTTTGCATTAAAGAGGTGTTTATGCCTGCACCAATTTCTCCAATCAGCTTCATGAAGGCATTGGTCATGAATCTACTGCTAAGGTTGAATTTACACGTACATGCCAAGCCTTGCTTGCACTACTGCTCTGTCAGTAACCAGTTTGTTTTCTAGCAGGGATGCTTAAAATAAAGTGAAGAAAACATTTTTCTGAGCATTTGCAAAGCACTGAGTTAAAGGCTCTAGACGTTGCAGCCTGGTCCACACAACAACGTTTTGCTGGCATAACCATGTCGGCTGGGAGTGTTGGGAAAATATATCACCATTGCAGCTGCCATAAATATGCCGGCAAACCCTCACTGGTGGTGCAACGATGCTGACAGGCAAGTGTCATTTGTGGAGCCTGCTGGCTCTACAAGCAGCCCTGTGCAAGGCTCTGTTGTGGCAATGCTTTATTCAGGTGCATACTAATTTGATGACAAATTTCAAGGGATCCCTGACACATGCAGAGTGTCACGCCATTTGTGGGCTTCTGCCACTGTTTACTGCATTGTCATTTGCATGCCTAGGGCTACTAATCAGAAGTAGGACCCTGCTGTGCTAGGAACAGTTACGCACCTGAATAATGGAATACAAAGAGACAGTTTGTAGCCCAAGGAGTTTACAGTGTAAGAAATTTTTCCCAATTCTGTTACTAATTATTTGTATTAATAGTCACTGATTCCAAAGCCTGTTCTTCAGGGAAAGAACAACAAGTGCACGCCACATTGACGGAAACACATTGGGTCAAACTGCCATTCTCTTACACAGTTTCATGCCCCGGAAGCTCATGATTTACTGGCACTGGGTTGGCACAGAAAAAAATTGCATAAGAAAATTGCAAGTCAGACCTTCTGTCACCAGTCCGAAAAGAAAAACTGAACGAAAGATCTAGGTTGGTGGTCCCTAATTTTTTCCCCTCATATCCCCATTTGCCTCGCTCTATGTGCCCCCACCCAGCAGCTGAGGCTGGAAGCTGAGCCACGGGCTGCAGCTGGGAGCAGGGCTCCAGTCGAGGGGTTGCACGTGGGACCAGGAGCTGAGACTAGGAGTGTGGGCACAGTGCGCAGCGGTCCAAGCCGCATGCCAAGGTCAGGGCTGGGCTCTAAGAGCCCACTCCCAGGCACTGCAACCGGGGGCCAAGATGAAGACTTGGTGGTGAGGCCACAGCGAGGTGATGCATCGCAACCAGGGGCTGAGGCGGGGACCAAGCAGCAAGGCTCAGCCAGTAGGTGTAGGGTGAAGCCGAATCTGTGGCAGAGCACTGCGAATGAGTGCAGCTACCAGAGGCCATATGCCAAAAGCCCCCCCCCCAACGCACAGCCCCCACAGCCATGTGCCAAATCCAGGGGCAGAGGCCAAGTTGGGCGGGGAGGTGGGGGGAAGCTGGCTCAGCAGAGTTTTGGGCAAAGTGAGAGCAGGTTTGGGTGATGCCTCCTTCCCACTCCACCCCCCCATGGGGGGGGTTTGGCCTAGATCCTGGCGCACCCCCCCCCCCATGGGGCACATCCACCTTCACAGTCTGGGGAGCTCTGACCTACGTGGCATAGAACAGCTATATGTGACGACGTGTTTAAATCATTTGTCCCTTAACCTGCAGTAATTAGTCTCTGCTTGGGACTGTTGGCTGGTTCGGTATTGCACACCAGGTGACTGTGCAAGAAATGTGCACTCACTGAACACACTGTCACGTGCCTTACATAACAAAGCAGGTCTTCAAATTAAGCATGGCGTCCTCTGGCACTTAAAATTAACAAATTTATGTATTGCATGACCTTTCGTGGGAGAAAAAATCACGCTTCGGCAAACACTTTTCTCCCACAAAAGCTCATGCGATAAATAAATTTGTCAGTCTTTATGTGCCACAGACTCCTTGCTTGTATTGCTAACATAGTTTGCGATCAGCTACTGAACAGCGCTACAGTGCAGCGCCACATAGATGAAAGGCACTTTCCAGACCTAATGCTGTATGTGTCTACACTAAACTGTCACAACTGCTGATATAACTCATCTGCTATGCTGATTTAATAACCTCACCCCCCCCCCCAGCAAGAGGCTAATGGTCAGTGTAAGGCCAGAGTAGAGCCTCCGTTACTATCATAGCCATCAGTGGTCGATGAGAGGTGTCCCACAATGCTCTGCAGTGCCCCAGGAAAGCTAAGGCATTGCAGCAGGTGCACCGGAGGGCAAGGGAAGCAAACAGTCGCTTTGATGTGGTACCACAGATGTGCTGTTTTCACAAAGCACTGCATGTCATCCTCCGTGGAGACCCCCCCCCCCCATGACCAAGAAACCTGTAAGTACTTTGGAAGACCCAAATTCAGAGGCTCTGGCACAAACAGTGAGGAGGAGCTGTTGGCTGAAGACAAGGCATATGTGTGATAGACAACCAGGGGCGCACTTGCTACAGCAACCCAGGCCCTGCTTTTGATGCCCAAGCAGTCAAGCCAGTACCAAGAGTCTTGCATGGGGAAGCTGATATCTGGAATGAACCTTTGTGAAGCACACATTGTGCTTTGCCATTGTAGGCCACAGCCTTTCATTGCTTCGTTTTAATCACGCTCAGCGAGGTAGTGAAATAACTGCTACTGGGAACGTTGCTATCTACGTCTCGTGCTCCTCTATGTTTACATGAGGGAGGGGGCCTGTAGAACAGTTCATTTATGTGCACTGGGATATTCCATGAATCCGCCATTGAGATTGCAAGGAAACTTTCCTGGAGACAATCCTCTGCTGAAGGTTTCTGGGGAGGGCTGCCTTAGTGCTTTCACCAGAGGAGGACACTTGCCCATTCAGTGATTAGTTCAGCAGGACCCATCACACCACACAGGCCAGCAGTAAACCTATCTGGTCTGCAGCAGGAGCTGTTCCCTTTCAGCCTCTGTAACCTCAAGCGTGAGCTAGCAGTTAAAATCATAATCACATATGGAAAATGATGCCAGTATTCAGTTTAGCTGCATATACTTATCATAACAGGTTTTTGCCCCCCCCCCCCCCCCCCCCCCGACATATTCACCATGGCTGGGACCAATCCAAAGGTGCAATTTTTATAGTGGGGTGCTATATATCATGGAAACCATCTCAGGCCACGGGGTGTCTCAGCACCCCCCCCCATTACTGCTAATTCCAGCCCTTATGACTGCCGCTGGGCTCTGTGACTGCCAAGGAGCGCTCAAACAAGAACTGACAGACCACTCAGGCATACTTGGAAAAGCGCACAAACAGTGGGTAGACATAGTCTTAGGTTGCTATACTTTTGTAGCGTAGCCAAGGCTGTAGCATTGTCCTTTGTTTATGGACGTGGTGTTCCTAAACTAATGAAAGCCCCCGTTCCATCAGGCAGCTGTGTCTACACTACAGGGGTATTTTGGCCTAGCTATACCAACATACCTATACCACTATTGTCTCTGTAGCCCACAGCATATTTTTAGAATGGCTCATATAGTGCCTGTGTGTTGCAAAGAGCTGGTTTAAGAATTTTTTTTTTGTTATTGACGTTGTAAAACTCCATGAAAAAAAATAACATACAAGAAAGGCACACTATCAATAATCAAGTAAATAATTTTAGTAAGACAAACAGCTATATAAAGCAGTGGTTCCCAATTGTTTCTCTGCCATGGCACACCTTGAAACCTTCAAATTTTTTGAGGCACACCACCATTAAAAACTCATGAATATTCAAATTAACTTAAATTACTTATGAATATTCATAAGCCATGGCACAGTGTTTCAGAAATGCGGCTATGTAGGGTAGTAAAGCAGGGGTGGCAACACAACGGGGGTCAGGAGTTGTGTGCAGTGGCAGGAGTGCGTGTGGGGAGCACAGCAGGGCAGGGGAGGGGTGGGAAAGAGGACAAGGGCAGCCATGTGGGGAACAGCAAAAGGGTGGCAAGAGAGGGAAGGGCACACAAGCGTGGCTTTGCGGGGGAGGGGGCTCCCCCTTCTCCAAAGTGCCCCCCTGCTACCCACAGCAAATCGCCCTCCCCCACTGCTGCTCCCTCCCATCCCAGTGGGTCCCAGCCTCCCTTCCCCTAGCCCCCTGATGACAGTGATGGACCCTCCCATCCCTGCAGGGGCCAGAACTAGGCCTCCAGCCCCCAGCTACACCCTCCCACACAGCCACCCCCCCCCCAGCTACAGACACCCCCCCAACCAAACAGTAACCTCACAACCCCAGCTAGACACCCTGTGCCACACACACACACACACCAATCCTGAGCAGCGCCCCCCCCCCCCCCCCCCCCCCCCCCCCCAGCCGGGGGTGGTGGCGGGGGGGCGGCCCGGGGGCGGGGCGCCCGGGCAGGGGGGGGGGCCGGGGGGGGGGGGGGGCCAACCCCCCCCCCTTTCAAACCCCCCCCCCCCCCCCAGCCTAAGGGGACGTGGCACTGCACAGGGCTTCAAAAAATTCCGGGGGACAATTAAAGCGAAAACAGGGACGGGTGTGAGGGTCACAGGTTCAAAACTAGGGTTTCGGAAGGGGATACCGAGCAGAGAACCCCAGACAGCACCCACTGTGCCCACTGCTCTGCCGTGTAGGGGGAGATTCACACACTCCCGGCCTCCTGCAGCTCTCTGCTGGCTGCGCTTAGGCTGGAGCAGGTCTCTGCTCATGCTATTTTTAGGGGGACCCCTGGAACTCCATGTTCAGGTGCCTTTCTTTATTTTTAGGGGGCCTAGAACACTGCCTGCCTAAAAATAGAGGCCCCCCCGGAACTGTGTTCCAGTGCCTTCCCCCTTACTTTAACCCCTACCTTTTCCCAGCCCTGCACAGCCCACGTGGCTGGGCTGATCAGGGAGGGAATTTTAACTCCAGCGCTAAGGGATGCTCACAGCACGCATTCAGTGTTGCCACAGCACACAGGAACCACTAGTATAAGGACCTATAACATGTGTGTGACTATAGGTGTATTTATGAAGAGCCTCAACTGCTGTAAATCAGCACAGCGCTATTGTGGCACTGTTAATTTAATCCCGCTAAGGAGCTGTCCCAAATGCAGAAGTGCCATGTGCTGTTTTCCACAGGAACGTCTGGGCAAAAAGTGGAGCTGGCCAGTGGCGTCGCTAGCGCTGGGCACAC